>CM072694.1:4429879-4544879 GCA_036884735.1 Huso huso | reverse complement strand
AGCAAAAGTTATCTGGGCAAAGTGTGACACCTTCCTGTCAGGCAGTTGGCATGATTGCACCCCCTGTCCTGCCTGAGGCACTGAGATGGGACAGGACAGATATAAAAAGTGCTGGGGCTGTTTTTGGGGTGGAGATATATATGCAGAAAAACTGGGAGGGCCTAGTGGACAGGGTGAGGGGCGGCTGCAGAGATGGAGGGGACTGCTGGCTCAGCTGTCCTTTAGGGGAAGGGTCCTGGTGATCAATAATCTGGTGGCCTCCATGCTGTGGCACAGGCTGGTGTGTCTGGACCCTCCCCGGGGCATGGTGCAGGAGATCCAAAGAATACTGCTGGAGTTTTTCTGGAGCGGAGACATTGGCTGAGGCCAGCGGTCCTGTATCTCCCCACTGATGAAGGGGGCAGGGGTTGGTCAGCATTGCCAGCAGGGTGGCAGCCTTCAGACTGCAGGCGGTTCAGAGGCTCCTGTATGCTGGGGAGGAGGCTCATTGGAAGAGGCTGGCTTGTTTTTTTCCTCAGCAGAGTAGGGGGGCTGGGGATAGATAAACACCTGTTTTTAATTGAGAGTACCAGACTAGCTAAAGTAGGTCTCTCTTCTTTTTACTTGAGTGTTTTAGATGCCTGGAGGGCAGTGAGGGTAAAAGAGATGAGGGGTCTCTGACAGGCAGGGTCCTGTTGGAAGAGCCCTTATTTTTCAATCCGCTCTTCCCTGTAACGTTTTTTTTCAGTCAATGACGCTCTGTGCCAGCTTTGTGAGGGCAGGGTGACCAGGCTGAGACACCTGATCAACTTTGAGCTCTCCTGCTGGCTGGCTGCTACACAGCTGGCTGGGCGGCTGGGCTGGCACTCTGAGAGACTGGCTGAGAAACTTTTCCGGAGTTCAGGGAGGCTTTGAGGGAGGAGATGTCCAGCAGCACAGGGCAGAGACAAGACTTCATCTTTCCAGGGCTGCTAGTGTGTCCAGCAGTAGGTGAAGGAGAGGAGGATGTAGGTAACGAGGGAATGCTATTAAACTTAGACACAGTGAAAGATATAACTCTTCATACAGCAGAGAGTAAGATGATTTACCAGATGTGTGTGAAGGCATCACATTCCCACCAGTTGAGGGGTTGGTGGATTCAAGGTGGAGGGCATGTCTGGAGGTAAAGGAGGGGTGCAGGCCAGTTTGGAGGGTTCTGTATAAACTGCCCCTTACCAAGAGAGCGGGGGACCTGCAGTGGAGGATCCTGCACTGTATTGTGTCCACCGGCAGGTTTCTCCACAGAGTTGATGCTAGCATTAGCTCAGAGTGCTGTTTCTGCTCTGCAGAGGAAACAGTGTTTCACATGTATAGCGAGTGTGTCAGGCTAGGACCACTCTTCCATCTTCTACAAGAGCTCATGCAGGGCCTAGGCGAGGAGTTCACGAAAGAGCTTTTTATCTTTGGGGTTCTCTACAGTTTTAAAAAGAGAAACAGGTGTGTTTTAATTAATTTTATAATGGGTCAGGCAAAATTGGCCATTTTAAAATCCAGAAAGAACAGTATCTCTGGTGCCGGGCTGACTGATGTTGTGGTGCAGTTCAGGGTGTTGGTGGTCACCCGGATAAGAGTGGATTTTGAGATTTTTAAACGCCTTGTGTGCTGTGAGTGAGGAGGGGAGCTCCAGGGAGGTGGTGTGTGGGAGACGCCTTGTGTGCTGTGAGGAGGGGGAGTGAGAGGTGGTGTGGGAGCTCTGTGAGGAGGAGGGGAGCTCAGGAGAGGTGGTGTGTGGGACGCCTTGTGTGCTGTGAGTGAGGAGGGGTGCCCTGTGGGTGAGGAGGGTGCTGTCAGGGGGGAGGAGAGGTGTGTGGAGACGCCTTGTGTGCTGTGAGGAGAGGTGGGGAGCTCCAGGAGAGGTGGTGTGTGGGAGACTCTTGTGTGCTGTGAGTGAGGAGGGGAGCTCCAGGAGAGGTGGTGTGTGGGAGACGTCTTGTGTGCTGTGAGTGAGGAGGGGAGCTGGGGACGAGGCTGTGGTGTGGGGGCTCCAGGAGAGGTGGTTGTGTGCTGTGAGTGAGGAGGGGAGCTCCAGTTTTGTTCTAGTTTTTAATTTTATTTTATTGTTTTACACTGTTTTTAGTTTTAATTTTGGCTTAATTTTGGCTTTAATCTGTTTTAACAGAAAGAAAACACTGTTTTTTCAATTGATTTTTATGATCCTTTTTTTTGTTTAAAATCTATTTTAAGGAGAACATGATGTATTTTAAGATTTTTAATATTGATAAGTCTTATTTTTGTTGTGTTTTACCTTTATTGATTTTTAATGGATTTTAAATTGGAATGTTTAATAAAGGATCTTAAAAGTCAAAAGTCTCTCTCTCTCTCTCTCTCTCTCTCATATAAAGAACATTATATCAACCCAGTTTAGTCCAATAAACCCAGTGTTTTATCTTGTTTTACTGCAGTGGTGATGAGCATAATTTGAAGAGAAGTCTCAGACTGCTGCCACCTAACGTGTGGGTCCAGTTATGCTTAAAACAACCTGCATGCATATTGAAATTACAATATCCACTGATTTCTACTGAAGATCAATGCAAATGTGCAATTGAATTCCTGCCACACTAGAGGACTTAGAAAATGGATGAGATTAGAAATCATTATGTGAGTTTATAATATACAAAATAAAACAGAACAGCACAGAAATCTGATAGCGGTGTTATTGATATCCGAGAATAAACTGGATTGGTGGACTGCATTGAAAAAAATAAAAGGAAACATTCTGCCATCTACTGGACACTTTCATTAACTGATTTTCTGTATGAACTGGTTTTATATCCTCCTTAACATGTTTGAAATAGTGTTTAAATATACTTTCAATGAAGTGGATCTGTGTTTCCTTTACTAGTTTTATTCTGCTGGTATCATTTAAAACACTGAGGGAGACCTCAGTTCCAAACTCGTGCTGTGGAGCGTCACACAGTGTTTTTAATATTGCTACCTGAAAGAAATACGTTTTTATTTTGATACAGGATATCTGGTGCTACACGAGGTTAAAATAAATACCAGTTTACAAGCCTTGCTTTCAGACAGTGTTGCACTTCCTTGATCACCTGGGGGGTGAAATTGTCCCCTCCCCTTGAACGGCTTCTTTCACAGTATCTTAAACTGTATTCTTGTAATCTCATAGTGCTGTACACATCTGTGTAAGTGAAACGAAGCAAATATATGAATTATACAAAACAACCTGTTCTCCTTGAACTAAGCTAACACACTGTAACACATTTTCAGCTTTGGAGTGGCTGGTAACAGCGCTCATCTGAAGAGAAGAAAGGACACATTCAGTGCAGCTCTCCCCGCAGAGAAAAGCGCTAACGACTCCCTCTGGAAGAGAACAAAGAGAGGCTAACCGGCGCGGCTGACACCCGGGGAGGGGCTGACGTGTTGGGGGCGTGGTCTTGTACCTGGAACTGCAAGAGAGGGGTTTAAATCTGCAGTGAGGACTAGTCTAGTCACACAGATTACCTGTCGCTGTTAGTTTGAGCTGCCTGTTTACCCTGGAGAGAAGAACCGAGACGATCAGAGCGAGTGACTAGAGCCGTGCTGCACATCCCACTGACAATACCTGAAGTACGCTTCTCTTTCTTTTTATTCATCTTCTAAATCAGCTTCATACTCGCCTTATATTGTCTGATTGGAACTGATTGTGTCAAAATAGTCAACGTGTTACTTGGCAGAATTGTAACTTTGTGATGCTTTGGTTATCGTTATTAATATAAGTCTTTAAGGTATTAATAGTTACTGTAAATATGACACAGATTTCGCTAGATCTTCGTGGCATGTAACGTTTGTCTATTAGCAGTTTTAATTCTGACTCGGGTTCACTTAACAGAATAATTCTACCGATTTCAAAGTTAGCAGTGCTGCGAGTAAACTCTTTATATATGGAGCCTGCAGGCTCCTGTTTTTTCTATATGGTCGCCTATTGCATTTCCGGTAATTTAAATAACTGCATCCAAACGCATGTATTTTGTTATTCCAGGCTTTTAGGTGTCCTGCTAATCAAACACATTGAGTGTACAAGCGGCTACAATAGGGCAGTGAGACGAGCTGATTCTCAACCAAACCATTCAATGTAGGAGAGGGGGGAGTGCTACACACAGAGTTAATAATGACGCTGCTTTAATCATGTGTGTATGAGAATGTTTCTTTCTTTCTTTCTTTAATATAAACTGCTGTAAGTCTCGTGTCTTGCAATCCTATTGCTTTATAATAATACCGGTTGTCTGAGTTTGTAATGAATTGGTGCTCTTGTTATCCCTTTCAAATACGGGAACTAATGTAGAGTGAAACTGGTTCAGCTGAATGGATGGGGGCAGGGCCGCGCAACGATTTTTGTCGCCCTAGGCAAACAAAATTATTTATTTCTGTTTTAAAATGGAACATTTGCCTGCAAAAAAATCTTTATTTGAACCTACAACCTTCAGTTTACAAGCGTATTGTGTTAACTGTCAGTGTTATACTATTGGTTGAGACAAACAGTATTTTTGAAAGATTGTCAGCCAGCTGAAAATTCTCTAGACTTTGTTATATTTCGAGCCAGTTGGTTTCCTGTGAGTGTAACACTCATTGTGGTCCCCATTTGCACAAGGAAGTACAGTTTCCGCTGTCTATACTATACTGGTTGATGAGAGTAATGCTATTTGTGGTCCCTGCTGGACAAAAAAAAGGAACCTCAGTTCTGAGAATTAGCAATGCTGAAGGATAGCCTAATATTTGGTAAAAGTGAAACATAAATAAATACATTAATATGAAAATTAATAAATGAATACATAGACATGTATGTGTTTTTATTTATTTGTCACTATCATATAAACAATGACATTTAATACTGTATGAAGCGAAAATAAATATTCAACCGTTCTTGTTCAATTTGTAATAAAGGTCATCATGCTTTCATATATTTTATCTTCTAAATATATTGTAACAACCCGGGCAATTGCTTTGTTGCAGGACTCGCTGTCTATTCAGTTTGTCTTGCATGTATTATAAGGGGAGTGGGTCGGGTCACGGCGTTAGTGAATGGGGAGAATGTGTATTGTTGTTTACAAGGGTTGCAGAGCATTTGAGAATTCAACACTTCTCCCTGAGTTAGGGTTGCCACGTCCGGGTTTGACTGGACATTCTGACCAGGGGAACATTGGCATCTGTGTCCGTGTGGCAGGAACTAACAAGCCCGGACGTCCTGATGTCCGTTTTTTTTAAGTGAAACACATAAACACCAACCTTCCTATAATATTATCTTGACATACATTAGTTGTTTTGGAAGCGATTTCCACTGTCTTATTTAGAAAAAAATACTGTTTAGTACTGACTAGGGTTACCATGTGGCTCCAGATTAACCGGACGCCTGTGAGACAGGTGATGGATTTCAAACTTGCCCCTAAATTGAAATAAATGAAGGTGTAAATGAACCATCTTAGCTACAATTAATAATGGTGCTTAAATACCCGCATGCGCGTCAAATAATTGTATTATACCAAGAATGAATTGCAGACCAGTCGCTATTTTTTTCTGTTTGTTAAAATTCAATCGCCCGTTTTATTATTCTGGAAATACAATCGCATCATCATCTCGTTGCTCTATTGATAAATTAGCTATTCGTTCATTAAGATCTGATCAGAAGCAGCTGATCAGTGTGAATTGTTTGTTGCGCATATATTTTATCTTCAATTCCACCACAGCAGGATTAATTTCAGCAAAGGTGGAGCTCATTTATACGTGAATTACATTTTTCAATTTAGGGGAATTTTGAAATCCCGGTCTGTCTCAAAGCGTCCGGTTAATCTGGAGCCATATGGTAACCCTAGTACTGACCTGTACATTCTACTTTGTCCCCAGCATTTGAATAATACTGAAGACAATGAACAGAACCACGTGATGTAAACAATCCAAGTGAGAGGTTGCAGTCACGTGACCCCAGCAGGCTACATACTGTCGGTATTTTGCAACCACAGAGTGTTCTTATACCTTCAGTCACAGGAATTAGAAAGATATCATTCATGATGTGCCAGGTACTTGGAATTTGTGACCTCTACTGTGCACCACCAGTGAGCGAGGACACTTTGACGTGATTTGACCAAGCTTATTTTTTTCTTTTAAGAAAACGTACTTACCGGTACACGTTATGAAGAAAAAATACATTAAGAGTTTTACAAAATACAGTATTAATTAATTATATACAGTATTTCTATGTTCGTTTATAAACGTTTAGCATTTTTCGTTAAATATACTCCAATTAAAACAACGTATGTGACATATTTGGTGTAAGAGTATCATAACTTTGTTCGGGAATAAAAAAAAAAAAAAAAAAAAAAAAAGCTTTTGTTGTACGAAGCGTCAGTAACTAGAATCTGTAAATTTCCTGTAAAATCAGCTTCAGCCAGTGATGGCTACATGGTTAAGCTAAGCCATGGAGACTTCTGTTCAGTTTTCAAGTTGCCTAAAATTACAGGTAGATGGATGCTGTTTGCAATTGTACTTTTAAATGTGTTATAAATGATGATGTTTCCATGATTTTATATTAGCTCAGTAAATAATAAATGTAGCGCAATGCATTCTGTTAACGGTAAAGGCATATTTTATGTAAGGACTGGGAATCACCAACCTGCTTAATTGTGTTAAACTGCAGTATGTAATTCAATATGTTAATGTAACATTATATTCAACAGGTTATATTAGACTTTGTGATACAATACTGGTTAATTCTGTAGTTTGCTGGAAAACGTTTGTGCACAGATATTATTGCGGAAATTCATCTTTAATAAATCATATTATATGCAGGGGTCGGCACAGTCATTCTACACAACAGACACCTTACAAAATACTCAGTCCAGCAACACGTTATATAACCAGAATGCTCAGCGAGGTTGGCTGTTCACTAGAGTATACGCTAGTATAGCGACTCAGTACAGAAGTAGATGGAAATGCATTGAACTTTTTTTTTTTTTTTTTTTTTTTGGATCAAGAAAATTTGTGTGCTAACCATTTTCTTCAGCTTGTGACGTCATTACGTAGAGCTGTTTTCATTTTAATGGAAACCTGTTTTTGCACGGTAAGATTTGCATATTGTTTTGCGAAATTTTGCAAGTTCGCTAGAAATGTGTTCGTCTTGTTGATGGAAACATAGCTATTGTCAGCAGCGTTCCCTCTAAGCTTTTTAGATACTGAGAAACTTGCCATTTTGACTGAGAGGGTAAATTATCAGTGAGAAACCTTTGGCCACGCATTAACCCTTTCAATATATTTTTGTTGCATTATACAATTTTGAAACAATATTCCAACACAAGTATCTCAACAATTTTACTATTTACTTGAAATTTAAACAAGACATTTCTAGTGGCTCTGCCTCTGATTTTTAGTCCTCCTCTGATCCTATGCAGCCCTGTTGGTTGTATAACCGATATTGTAATTTCAATAGCGCCCCTTTTAATGTAAACACATAAGTAATCCTCTCAATTGTTTCTTTCCTAATTCTGCAGTGTTTTTTTGCAAGATTTAAAGAGTTGTCTCCAGTAAAGTTACACAGTAAAGTGATCAATTTCCTTTAAGGATTGTATAGTGAGAAATAGTTTTGAGCTGATTTCGTCATCAGAAAATATAATTCAATTAAAAACAGCCATGGTTTAAAATAGCTAATTATAGCTTCATTAAAGGCAAGTAGCATAGAAAGAAATAAACTATACTAAAAAAATAATGAAATACGCAGTTAATTTAGCTTACTTCGGGGAAGCTCCACCTTGAGCGCAGTACCTTAGCTCTTAGTTTTTCAGCATACGATTCAGTGCTTTGCCATTGTTGCCGTCTTATTTGCTTTCTTATTCTCTGTGTGTTTATGACTGGCATTGTGATATTTAATGGCATTGCTTTTTTTTCTTCGTTGGTGCAGCCGCCATGTTGAGTTTCAGCAGAGACATGGAGAGAAGTCACATGATAAACTCTCAAAAAAAAAATGGACATGGTATGTCTTCAAGTACTATAAAACAAATGAGTATTCTCAACTAATGTGCTGATTGCATTTTTACACTTGAGAGGATTTCTGAAATGGTCGTTTTTTAAAAGGGGAAATAAAACAAAAACCATAAAAGTGTGAGTATTGTGATTTATACTGTGGTTTAATGGAGTATGTATACTTCTAAATAGCACAGGATGATTGTGCTACACTGATTTTAGTATTCAATTATACGACTGTAAAGTTCATGAGCAGCACTCTCTATAGAGGCAGAATCGCCAGAAGTCTGCTTCGCCCCCCCTGTACCTGTAGATTCGCTGGTGCCCGAGCGAGCTCTGCTTATGTAATGCTTTGTAAGAATGGTCTTCAAATAATAGGTTTACCTCGAGAGGCTGGAGTCTCGATTTGAGGTTGATAGTTATGATAATAACTTGCGAAAGTTAGTAAACTGAGTGCGAAGGTTGTTGCCAGTTACTGCGAAAAATGTGCACATTTTAGCCTTAGAGGGAACACCGATTGTCAGATTAACTATAAAAAAAATCCAACAATGCCACCCCCCATTGGAATACGCAAGTAACTGCAATGCGTCTTTTGCTTAGCAACGGGCTCAACAACCACAAGCCTGTTCCCAGAGGAGAGCAGCTTTGACGTGACACCACACCAGCATGATCACCCTGCTCCCCCAGCGTTCCCGTAGCTCCATTTTAGGACTACACCACTGCTCATGATATTCTAAAATTCTAAACATACTTATTTAATGAAAAGAGAAATATTGTAACTTTGCCAACTTTCATCCATCATTCTTCAGATTAGGCAGATACAATCCTCCTGGTATTATAAACATATTACAAGAAATTCTGTGTCCCTTCAATAGTAAAGCCAGCCCTGCTATTAAAGCCAGGTTTTGTTGGTCCCTTGAAAGCCTTAGTAGCACTATATTTAAATAAATGCTTTTCTTTTTCAGCTGCTACTAAGCAGAATCCCGTGTGCTGCCATGGACAGTGTGGAGATGAAATCTGTCCAGATTAAAGAGGAGTTCTCTGAACCTGAACTTCTCCCCTTTAGAGCGGAGGTCGCTGGGCTGGCTTCTCTCCCCATTAAACAGGAGCTCTGTGAGATGCAGTGTGACAGCAGTCAGCCACAGGTCTCTGAGATTAAAGCTGAGCACAGTGAATTGGAGATCTCTCAGACAGAAGAACCCCTTCCTGTGAAACAAGAAGAGGTGCTGGAAATTAACCATATTAAACAGGAGCCCCCTGAAGTAGAGTTTGACTTCATGGAACTATGGAAGCAAGAATCCAAGGACATCCCTGAGCTGGAGCCTGTACGTCTGCGGGAGTGTAGTGTGGTGTTGGAGAGAATCTGTGTGAGAGAGCAAGGCGCTGGAGAGGAAGGCTTTCTCAACAGCATGCAAGGAGGTGGAAAGGAAGACGGTCAGTCACATTCAGAATGCAGTCTAGCAGGTGAGTGACTCCCAGTAGCTGTGACATTGTCATTCTAGATTGCGTGATAGTGTGGCAGAGAGGGAGGGAGGGAGCATGTGGGTTGCATTACTAGCTATTTGTTTTTCCTGTACCACTCACACCAGTTCAGGATAGGACTCACTACTGGTGATCTTAAGATACAGATATAAGCCCCTTTCACACTGGCACTCCTACCCGATTATACCAAGGGGGAGAAGAACTAAAGTACTGTATATAACATTAGAAATGTCCAGTGTCAAAAGAGATGGATATTATTGTACATGTGTAATGTAATTAGGGGTACTAGATTCCGTTTTAAATTATTAAATGTTTAAACTTAAATATATAGTTAGTGCTATTACTTAATTTTAAACAACTTGCTGTAAATGACCACATATGTCTATAAATAGGGGTTTTGACTTGCGGTATTCTATCTTGGCTTTTCTACTGTTAAATGCAGTTGACCCTTTTCAGCCATTCGTGTATCTCAATCACACTGAGAAACATGCTGATTTTCTGTGAAACAACTAAATGGGCTTTTAAATTGTAAGTCTTACTTTTTCATTGCAAAGCAGAAGCGACTCCTCTTTATTAATGTCAATACAGTCACGCACAGCGATTGTAATAAAGTGAGTCCAGCATAAAATACTGTATTGTTCATTCTATCTTTAATAAAGAGGAGTCTCTTATTAACATGTCGCGATCTCGTTTGCACGTCCTGCTTGTAAATGAAAGCTTTGCTGATTTAAAGAAACATTAAGTTGTTTCACAGAAAAAATTCTAAACTAAATACATTACTTAATGAAGCCCTATATATAAATAAATATATAAAACAGTGAAGCAATCTGAAAACATGATAGCATCGGGGTACGGTAAGGGTCTGTTTTGATTGGAGGGCGAGAGCATTGATTGCATTATTACAGAAATGTTATGCAGTCTAATTCAAACAGTGCCAGAATCCAAATCGCTAATCTATCCTATTTACTGTATGCAAGAGACAACAACTAGTTATGTTCACACTGACTTTATTCCAAGCACAGTAGTGTGTTAATTCAAAGAAAGACTCGTGACATTTGCAGGATCAATGTTCTGGTTTTGGCGCAGACCCCATGCAATGACAGGTTGCAGACACATGAGAAAAGGCTGTAGGACTTTCCAAAAAAGATGCACGTCGCAAGAGTGTGCAAGACGTAATTTCGACCACAAATTAGGTTGGAGTCTGAAGTATGAACCAACCTTAAGCCTACAAGCAGAACCTCTTACTTTCTTCCCTGTTCATATTTTCCAGGTTCCTGTCCAGCAGCTAAAGTGAGGGTGGGCAGTGGAGAATATCCTGACTGTGGAAAAGGTTTCACCCAGTTAGGGCATTTAAAACCCCAGAGAATTCACACAGGAGAGAAACCGTATCACTGCTCTGACTGTGGGAAGAGTTTCAGTTTCAGACACCTTGTTTTCACTCAAGAACTCACACAGGAGAGAAACGTATCACTGCTCTGACTGTGGGGGAAGTCACTCAAGAACCCTCACACAGGAACTCACACACTGTATTGCTGCTCTGACTGTGGGAAGAGTTTCAGTCGCTTAGGAAACCTGAAAGAACACCACAGGAGAGAGAACTGCTCACACAGGAGAGAACACCAGGAGAGAAACCGTATCACTGCTCTGACTGTGGGAAGAGTTTCAGTCACTCAGGAACCCTGAAACTACACCAGCGAACTCACACAGGAGAGACACTGTTGTTCTGACTGTGGGAAGACCAGAAACCTGAAAGAACACCTGAGAATTCACAGGAGAGAAACCACATTGCTGCTCTGACTGTGGGAAGAGTTTCAGTTACCCAGGAACCTTGATAAAACACCAACGAACTCACACAGGAGAGAAACCTGTATCGCTGCTCTGACTGTGGGAAGGGTTTCAGTCGAAACCTTGTTTCACACCAGCGAACTCACACAGGGAAAACTGTATCGCTGCTCTGAAAAGTTTACACTCAGGAAACCTGAAAATACACAGAATTCACAGAGGAGACAAACTCTAAAGACTATGTTCAATGCGACTTTTCACTCATGAGGAGAAACCATTGGCTAAACTAAATAAGTCAGTAAGAGTGACAGGAAAAGCAGGGACGTTAGAGGTGTCAATTTCACAAATAACTGGTTTATTACTGTGAACAAATGAAATATAAACAAAAGGTGAACAAATCAGGTAAGTGTAAAGATGGCACAGGTAAGCTGGGAAATGGGAAACAGAAGCCAAAAAGGAACACAAAGGAGAAATGGGGGTAGTGTCCAGTGAGCCTCAAACCCACAAACACAAACACACAAAGTCAGTGCACAGACAGACAGGGAAAGATAAAAGCTGAATGAAAAGATCACAGCTGGTAACAATAATAACAACAACAGTCTGGAAGGGAATGGATGGTGCATGAAAGTTAGACCTAACAAGTGCAGCAGAGCAACAATGTAACTGAAAACTAAACAAAATAACAAAACCATAAAATACAGGAAACAAGGTAGCAAATTAAAGTAGAAAATTCCATAGAGAAAAGGAATGATCTCACCAACAGATAAGGAAGTCCAGCAAAGAGTCCAGTAATGATGGGGATTGTAGAAGGTTGAGTATGTTGAAAATGATGAGTCTGTGTCGCAGTGCTGAGGTTGAAGGTTGAATGCTGTTTGGGAAAAAATTGAGGTTGGATGTTTGGAAAAAAAAAATGGAAAAAGACTGAATACACAAAACACCAAACACTAAACAGACCTTGAAAAACAGCTAAACTTAAACAAGTAACAGTGAAAACAAAAAAGAGTTGACAAAGTGCAGGACTGTGGCAATATTGCCCGCCCCTGTGTGTATTTCTGTGTTGTATGTTGCGTGTAGTGTGTTAATGTTGGTGTGTAGTCATTGGTACACAGGATGTAATATGGGTTATGAGCACGAGTCTTTAAAATGTATTTGTCTTTAAGTACGAGGATTGCACAGCACTTCACGTGCAGGTAAACAGTAATAATATGTGAGCACGGGGAGTTGCACTCTTATTAATTCACGTGCAGTTGTACCGAGACTCCAACTGAATGATTGATTAGCAATCGATTCTGCATAAAAGCAGCATGTTTTCACTCGGTCGGGGTTGTGTGTTCGGTGAGTGGAGAACGGGTGTGGAGGGGAGAAAGTGAAAAAGTAACGTAAATAATTGATTTCAGCTCACTGTGTTTGTCTGTGTAGTCCATTTTGTTTGTCTCTTTGTTTTGGCTAAAGTGCTGTGTCCTGTGTTTTGTTTGTCTTGCAACCTTTTATTTTTCTGTTTGTTGAATCATTAAATACTGAGCGCAACCAAACTCCACCTCTCTGTGTGTCTTCTGTGTTGGTTCCTGTTTCTGGTCTGACATCACCCACTGCAGCCATCTTTGTGACAGGGACACAATAAAAAAGAAATCCTGCACTGGAATTATCTAAAGATGCCAAAGGATTCACTGAGATTTCAGTTTGTAATGCTGGAGGATATGATGGATTCCTCAGAGAAAGGGAGTCCCCCTCCAGGCCTAAATCAGCCACCTTTAATACAGATGCTGGCTTCTAAGGAGCTCTGAGACTGGAGGAGTGGATATTTGAATGGAGCCAATGGGGAGAGAGGATGAACAGAGGGTGGTTGCAAGGAACTGTGGGAAATGAAGTTTTAACCTGTCCAGGCTAGGTGGGTGAGACTTACACCCACATTATGTAGCATGGGAATTGCTATGTGTGTTTTGTGATTATTTTTGTTTAACTGTTTTATTTTGCTCAGTTGTTTTGTGTTAAACCTTTTTATTTTATTTTTGCATGTAAATAAAAATAGCACCATGTAGCGTGTTTGCACCCGACTTACCTGAGTCTTTTCAGTTCCTGATTCTGGCCTGATGTCACCACTTAGCCATCCCTGTCACAGTCTCATGGCTGTATTATGACAATGACTGAATTTTTCACCACGTGTAGCTTTGCAATGTGCATTGTCCATGCTTGTATTTGTGCTGCTTTTTCTAAACTGCCCTGTGTAGCAGGCATGTCTACGGATCTTGGGTACAGAAAGTCATATAGTGTAATCTGAGTTCTAATGAGACTTGACTGTACAATTAAACCCTGTGCGTGCTGATTAATGATTGATTAATTATACAACAAAATACTGAGCTAAAAACAATGCTGATTTACAAAAAACAGCATGTTGATTTAAAAACAGCATGCTGATTTAGTTAGTGTTCTTTTTACCTTCATGCATCCGTCAGTATAAATAATTATTGTGATTCTGAACTCCGTTGTAGATTTCAACAAAGATATTTTATTCAATACAGTTGAACAGTTGAGTATTCCATTTTCCCTAAGCACAGGTCATAACAGAATCAACAAGACAATACAACGTTGGGATTTAATATAGCTTCTCTTAGACATCAGCCCTTATTCCTTAACCTATGAGAACAAGCAATTACACACTGATGCAGGTTTTACAGTCCTCCTATCAACCAATGATATCATTGACCACGTGGTCCACTTTCGTTTTATTACCTGAAGTGATTGTAACATCAATGTTGTCCACTCAGGAACAATAAAGTTTAAAGGAAGGAAGGGATTAAAGCACTGGGTCCAGTAATTCATATTGAATTTGATATCGTTCACTAATCGTCTTCCTGCTCAGTAATTCATATTGAATTTGAAGCTTTCCCTTTCCCCTTCCCACCTGTCTTCCTGCTCCAGTAATTCATATTGAATTTGATAGTTCACATCGTTCTTTGCTAAGGTAACTACCCTGCACTGAATAATTGTAATTGTGTTTTCTTAGCTGTGCTGGGCTGTGTTGAATTGTGAGGTTGATTGGAATATTGTGTAAAGTAAACGGTGATTAGCGTGTCTTTGTCCTCAGTTTATTATGTGTGTGTGTCGGCTCTTTGGCTTGCTGCACATAAGCTCTGCAAACATTTAGTTTGTGTTTGTAACTGAAGACACACGTGCTGTGTACTCCTACTCGTTGGCTGAAATCTGTGCTGCTGGTTGAATCAACATCTAAACAGGTAAGTGGACCGCTTTTGAATCACAATAAGATGCCTCAGGACATATTTTTACGCCAGTCTTTAATTAACCCCTATTTGTTTTAAAAAAAAGAGGTAAACCACCTGTTCATTTTACAAAACTCGAACCACACAGCTGAGTAATACACTGTATTTCAAGTCCTCTTCAGCACTCTCAATGTGTCTCATCTTGTAACATTAACATTTTTGTAAAATGAACAGGTGATTTACCTCTTTCAATAAATAGGAGTTAAAGACTGACGTAAAAGCTTTGAAAAGATGTCCTGAGGTGTCTTATTGTGATTAAAGTGCGTTCCATTCCACAAGAAAAACCTGAGAGGCGTTAGAAAACTAAAGCTCTTTGAATGAAATGCTTTTTATTATATGAATAACTACCCAGTGGAGTGACAGAGCAGGTTAATAAACTAAATGTATTGAATGAATAATGAAATCAGATCATATATGCCAGAGAGTGAGAGGTTTGTATTAAACAGTCCAATTACAGTATCCTTTAAAAGGGTTCAGAAAGTTTAACCTAAGAAATCATTTCAATTAACTGACAAGGATGAAAGAAAACTAATGGTCTAATTTCATAAGTTGCATGTTTTTTAATTGTATAAAGTCACTCTCTTTTATTGTTTGTTCATACACACTGAATGAAAGCAGTGAAGCAGCACAGTACCTTGCCACACTGGATCTGCACCTGCTGGGTAGAAGGGGGGCATCACTGGTATGCAGAGCAGAGAAAGAGCAGCAGAAGCAACAGGACAAGCTTGCATTGTAGATATTTCAAATGAATAATTATTCACTGTATTGAAAAAGACTGGCCCCACCCTTGCCCAGCGCTGTCATTTTAAATGCAGTTATCTGTTTAGAAGCACAGCACCATGGCAACAGACAAGTGCTGTTCATGTTCAACATCAAGGTGACATCATAATGATGTCATAATGTCTCTGGCAGTGAATTTCCAGCAGAATCTTCATTGCAGTGATTTACTCCTGAGAGGTAGGTTGACAGAGCTTCTGTTCCCTGGGTATTTATTTATTTATAGTGATCAAAGCACGATCAATATACATGCATTGCAATTACTATGTATATTAAAAAAGATAATCAAAGGCAAATTAATAACGTGGTAAGTCACTATTAATTGTAATTCAATGTGGTTTGTGTGTGTTTTTAGTTATTATATTTGAGGATTAGTATCCCAGCTCTATCGAGTTGCACCTCTTGCATTGTATTCTATTGTATTCATTATTATTCATTAAGGGGCTGTTGGGCAGGGAGCCACCAGGGCGGGGGGGGGGTGGGGGCGGGGGGGTTCATCCTATGGTTGATAATATATATTTTCTATTCTTTAACTTTGTTTATTTACAGATTACCGGATAGTAAAACATTCCTACTGCAGTTACTGAACATGATACCAACCACAAGGACTGTGATTTCCAGTGTTGGGTCCGCCATGGAGAAGGGGGGGAGGTCAGGGCCAGTCTTCAGGGAGGATGTGTCATGTGCTTAGTGATGTCATTGATGACGTCACATGTGATGTCAGGTGTGACGGGACTAAACACACATAAGGGTGCAGAGTTAAGGTTGTGCGGCTGTCTTGCAATTTCCAAACCTTAACATTACTTTAACAAATAATTTATTAACACAATATGGTTTTGTCTTTTTATATTACATTGTTTTTCAATTGTATATGTATTAATCACTGTTTTTTCTTTCTAATCTCATTAACACATGGATTGTCTTTATTCTGTTTTTTATTAGATGAGAATTCTACCATGTTTGCATCATATTATTGGATATCAAATGAATAATTATTATTAATTGTTTCTGTTTCTAATCTCATGTTACACATGGATTGTCTTTCTGTATTAGATGAGTTCTACCTGTTTTCTCATGTTATTATATGGATAGGTATTAATCACTGTTTCTTTCTTTCTAATCTTACACATGGATTGTCTTTATTCTGTATTAGATGAGTTCTACCTGTTTGCTCATGTTATTGTATATGTATTAATCACTGTTTCTTTATTTAATCTCATACACATGGATTGTCTTTATTCTGTATTAGATGAGTTCTGGCCTGTTTTCTCATATTATTGTATATGTATTAATCACTGATTTCTTTCTAATCTCATACACATGGGTTGTCTTTATTCTGTATTAGATGTGTTCTACCTGTCTTTTTTATTACATTGTTTATTGTATATGTATTAATCACTGTTTCTTTCTAATCTCATACACATGGATTGTCTTTATTCTGTATTAGATGTGTTCTACCTGTTTTCTCATATTATTGGATATGTATTAATCACTGTTTCTTTCTAATCTCATACACATGGATTGTCTTTTTCTGTATTAGATGAGTTCTACCTGTTTTCTCATATTATTGGATGGTATTAATCACTGTTTCTTTCTAATCTTTACACATGGATTGTCTTTATTAGATGTGTTCTACCTGTTTGCTCATGTTATTGTATATGTGTGTGGGTTATTTATATGGGGGATTTTATATTCACATCTGATCCCTCCTCATTTCATTGTCTAGTGAATTCTCATCCTCAGCAGTTTCATTTCTATACACTTTATAAATTCATCTTCCAGATTCTTTTTATTTCTTTTTCTAAATCCACACTTTAAAATTATGATTTTTTTTTTTATTTTAATTGTCTGTCTTACCTATCTTGCCTGAATCTGCTAAATTCAGATTTTAGTTCTGCCTTTTTCAAAATCTGTTTTTATTAGAGATGTATTATTTATTCATTATGTGTTGTCAGTTCAGGGTAAGAAACTGGAATAAGATCTTCATCTCTTTAGTTTCTTTACCCATGAATGACATGTTTTGATATATAATGTATTCCTTCAAACTAACCAACACATTTTTAAAGAACATGTACGTGATCTCTACACCGTTATGCTGTTTGACCAATTAAAAAATTAAGACATAAAAGCTTGGTTATTGATTTAGATGCAACAAGAAACAATACTGCTGTGTTGAATTTATGCACAAACTGGATTCATTCTGAAAACCGAGTTGTGAGGAAAATTAAAACCAATAGAAGGATTTTAGACGGAGTGCAGATGCTGCGCTGAACAAGGGTGCTGAATTTAGCTCTTGTTATTCCTTATCCAATGCTGCCATCGTGTGGCCATTTGGTAGAATAGTTGGTTCTAATAAAACTTTTTTTTTAAAATCTAAACACAGTTCAGTAACAAGCGGTTGCTGGTGCCCTCTGCTGTTTGCAATGAGTAGTACAGGTAGTGAAAATCAGCAATTTATTTATTTATTTATTTATGGATTGATTGATTGATTGATTGATTGATTGATTGATTTCTTAGCAGACGCCCTGATCCAGGGCGACTTACAATTGTTACAAGTTATCACAGTACAAAGTATCACATTATAAAATATCACATTACAGAATATTATAATACAGATAAGAGCAGTTATGAAAGTACCATAAAATCAATTCAAGAAAGAGCAAAATAATAAAGCACACAGTAAATTATAAGAGCGAATTCGACTAAGAGCAGCTAAACCTGATAGTAACTATTTGCTGATATGAGTCCAGTAAGAACACGTAGTAAGCATGATAAATGCATGAGAATGATTTCAAATAAGAGCAATTACAGAAAACTTTATTATTTATACACACAGTACTCTCCTGCGTATCCTGTAAATATTCTGTTTGCTGTATTTTAAGAATGTGTCTGAAATGCCTATTTTTGCACAGTGGTTAAGGTTAATACGAGTCATTTCAAAGAGCAACTGAGCTGCGTTCAGATATTTTATATATATATATATATATAAAATGTTAGTTTTATTTTATATATATATATAAAATGTTAGTTTTATTAGAACCAACGGTTCTAGTAAATGGCCACACGATGGCAGCATTGTATAAGGAATAGCGAGAGCTGCGTTCTGCCCGTCTCCATGAAGTCCAGGTTTACAGCACAGGAAGCCCCGCGGCCCGACACCTCTCCATGTGAATTTAATTATTTATTCTTAAAATCAATATTATTTTAATCCACAGCAGGGACTGATAAAACAGCCTCTGTACAGCAGTTGCCCTGCGGTGTGCAGGTCAGGGAGCTGTGTGGGTGCTGGAGTCTGTCTTGCTCACGCAACATTACCACAGAAATAAAAAATCGACATCAATTTAATTCTTAAAAGTCAAAAAATATAATGTTCTTTATGAGCCAGTGTCTGATTGAAAATACAATAAAAGAAGGACGCCACATGTCAAGAAATAGCAGAACAATTGAAAATTGACGGTATGTCTATCTCTCGACGTCCGAGTCCTGCCTTGTTTCTCTCTCCTGCCTTTCTTTCTGCCTCTAATCAGTTATTTACAGGTGTTTTTATACCCTACTCATCTCTCTCTCTCAATTAATCTGTGCCGAATGAGCATAACAGACACTTCACCTATAACGACGGTGCCATCTCATTATACAATTAGTCCATCACAATGCTGCAAACAAACTACAATTCCCAGAAACCCTTGCCTGTGTCTGTAGTCCCATGTGTGATGCCATAGGTCTGCCTGCCTCTGAGTTGTGATTACACAGGCATATTCTGCTGATTAGATTTCTTCTTGCTTTGACATGTTACTTTCAGTATGCAAGCTTAGGGTGAAATTATCAACACTCCTTATATATATACCCTGTTCCAGCATCACAAAAAGTGTGTTGATTTATATGGGACGAATATGTTTGTTTCTTGTTATGAATGCAAGTTTTTATTTATTTTGTTCACTATGGTTCATACGTCTCTTACTGGAAGTAGTCCCTGATGTGAGCCCCAAGTGAGGTATTAGCAAACCGGTACTTAACAACATGTAGGCACTGGTTTCCCCTATGGGGGGATCTTTAAATCCATGCACCAGTCGGAATCGGAAGTTACATTGTTTGGGTTGCTTGGAGAAAAAGACACGAGAAAACAGAAAGAATATAAGGTAGAGAGAGAAAGAGAGCGGTGAGTTATTGGAATTGAATTCACTACACCCGCTAGAACCCTGTGTGTGGTACAGGGGTGTGTAATGAGTGAGTGAGTTTGATGCGAGACTCGAGCAGACACAGCAGGCGCATTCATTATTATTAAACCTGCTCGCAGACTCTCCGGCGCCGTCACTCTGAGCGCTCTTTGAAACAGACTGAGTTCAGATCGGATTTGTATTCATGTTGGGTTAATCAGAGATGACTATCGGCGGTCCGTCTGTAGTACTGCAGGAGATTTGAATCGCACAGTTTGTCCCGCTCTGTGCAGCGCCGTCCCGTTTGTAACGCGGTGCATGAACTGCATTGTGTTAAACTGTCAGGTGTCCTGTACTGTACGTGCATCGGCGTGCTTCATAATAATAATAATAACAACAACACAATGACCGATGCTTTCTATACGATCGCAATGTGCTGTGTGTCAAGAAGGGCTACCAGATATCACTATCTCCATAGTTATACTACATTTATATTAACTCTATATTGCTATGAATTGTAATGTGTTCAAGTAAAGGGTTGAGCAGTATGAATTATTTTTCGCTATATTCTGTGTCGGTTGGCAGTTCTAAGATTTGTTTTTGTTTACAATGAGAAATGGATCAATCGGAAGAGAGATGGAGTCTCGAGGCCACATTTTAAGGTCAAGGTCTTGGTCAAGGTCTTGGTCTTGGTCTGGGTCTTGGGCTCGGCATGTCGGGTCTTGGTCTTGTTCTGGTTCTGGGTCTTGGCACGTCTGGTCTGGGTCTGGGTTCATGTCGGGTCTTGGTCTTGGCAGGTCTGGGTCGGCATGTCTGGTCTGGGTCTCTGGCTCAGCATGTCGGGTCTTGGTCTTGGGGCATGTCTGGTCTGGGTCTCGGGCTCACGTCTGGTCTGGGTCTTGGTTTGGTCTTGGTGGTCTTGATAGCAGGCAGCACACAGATTGGTCTCATTCATAAACATTCAAGATTATTTTATTTCCTCTTTTATCATATATCCTTTTTATCCTTCAAAATTCACTCACATGGGGCTCCAGTGGCGCATCCAGTAAAGGCGCTCCGTGTGGAGTGCAGGATGTGCCCTATAGTCTGGACATAGCGAGTTCGAGTCCAGGCTATTCCTTTGCCGACCGTGGATGGGAGCTCCCAGGGGGCGGCGCTCAATTGGCTGAGCACCGCCTGGGGGGAGGGAGGTTTTAGGTCGCCCAGGGTGTCCTCGGCTCACCGCGCACCAGCGACCCCTGTAGTCTGGCCGGGCGCCTGCGGGCTTGCCTGTAAGCTGCCCGAGAGCTGCGTTGTCCTCCGACGCTGTAGCTCTTGGGTGGCTGCATGGTGAGTCCGCAGTGTGAAAAAAAGTGGTCAGCTGAATGCACACGCTTCTGAGGACAGCGTGTGTTCATCTTCACCCTCCCGAGTCAGCGCAGGGGTGATAGCGGTGAGCTGAGCCTAAAAATAATTGTCCATTCCAAATTGGGGAGAAAAAATTAAAATAAAAATAATTAATAATAATAATAAATAATAATAATAATAATAATAATAATAATAATAATTTCACTCACATGTATACATTGACAGCTATTATACAACATAATGTAGCCATTATACTGTACAGCAGCATTCAAATTACTAAATTTAACACATCAGACTTCGTGCTGCTACAGCGTCTCTCAGCCTCCCCCATGAAGCAAACTGTCCTCCTGCCACCAAATACATTTCCTGTAATATATTAGTTACCTTAACAAAATGGTGTGAGTAACACAAATGCAGAGAAATATGACTGTCTGTACATACCTGTCAAGTCTTCCGTTTTGATCAGGACCCTCTTTAAGATGTTTCCAATTATATGTAACTATTTAATGTAAATGTTTTTATACACCTTTTCAGGGTATGTAGTGTGTGTGAATTGATTGTGCTGGAAAAAGTCAATAGAACACATTTTTCAGTTGTTGCATTTTTTGTGTTTATTTGGTTTATCTGGAAAATTTCAATAAAACACATTTTTCAGTTGTTGCATTTTTGTGTTTATTTGGTTTATCAAAAAAAAATTAGTTTTCAAACAAAAATAAATGTTTATGTTTGGTCATTCTTGTTGTTTGTTCTTATTCTTCTAGTAAAAATTAATTTAGTTTAGGGTTGGTATCAACATTTGGTCTCGGTCTTGGTATGTTTGGTTTATGTTAATTCTCTATTTTGTTTGGTCTTGGTCTGTATGTTTGGTCTCAGTCTTGGTCTCAGTCTTGGTCTTGGTATGTTTGGTCTTGGTCTCAGTCTTGGTCTTGGTCTTGGTATGTTTGGTCTTGGTATGTTTGGTCTTGGTCTGTTTGGTCTCGGTATGTTTTTTGGTTTGGTCTTGGTCTTGGCACGTTTTGGTCTCGGTCTATGTTTGGTCTATGTTTTTTGGTCTTTGTATGTTTGGGTCGTTTGGTTGGTCTTGGTCTCGGTACATTTGGTCTTGGTCTCTGTATGTTTGGTCTTGTCTTGGTCTCGGTCTTGATCGTTTTGGTCTCGGTCTTGGTTGGTCAGCACGTTTGGTCTCAGTCTTGGTCTTGGTCTGTCGGTTTGGTCTCAGTATGTTTGGTCTTGGTCGTTTGGTCTCGGTCTTGGTCTTGGTCTCAGTATGTTTGGTTCGATCTTGGTCTTGGTATGTTTGGTCTCGGTCTTGGTATGTATTATTTAAATAAATAAAAAATAATAGTACAAAGTGTAGTGTTGTACTATTATTGTGTTTTTATCACTTTAAACAGTATAGCCTTTTTTATTTTGTACATGATCTTTAAAATATATCAATTCATATATACTGAATAAACCAATTGAAATATGAAGAACAAAGTTGCTGTCTGTAATGTAGTATAGTTGATATCTTGCCTAGTATCTTTATAAATCCTGCAGTACCTCAGTAGGAACAGTAGGTGGCAGCATAACTCAAACATCTTGTGTTTAGACCAGCTCCTCTGTAACAGTGGATTATATTTCAGGATGATTAAAATGTTGTGAAGTTCTTAGTGATATAGTGATATTTGTTATATATACATAAATCAAGAAAAAAAAAGACTGATGATTCAAACAGTAAACCTTTATTAATCTTATAATCCCAAGAAATCCACACAGAAATACAGACTATAAACAGTGAGCTATGACTCACTCTATTACATGTTTCCTGTTTAGTTAAAACTGCAGCATCATATTCAAATATAACTACGGTGTGCCTGTTTACTACATTCAACAGAATAGCATGAGGTGCAATCTGCTTCATCAGAAACCAGGCCTTGTTGGCTGTCCAGTTTGTTTGCATTCCCTAGAGGCAGGTCATTTCAGCTGCAGGCAGGCAGGCACACAAGCTTCCTCCCTCCTTGAAGCTTTCTGGCCACTCTTTGTGTCACTCTGATGTCACTAAACAGGCCTAACCCTAACCAGACTCACTCCTGCCACTACCTGCAGCAGCAGAGGGTATGACTGTCCGCTCTGCTGCAGCTCAGGGAAGCAACACAAAAGTGCAAACAAGGAAAATAAAAGGTTTCTTTCTCTTTTGTTTTCCAAGTGGAGTTTTTGTATACTGGTGCTGATGACCTCATACAGGGCCAACTACAGACACACGCTCTTAAATATATAAAAACTTCTAACTATGTAAAAACTAACACAATATTGTAAAACTATTGTTATATTTAAAGACAAGAAAGTGCTTAAAAGAAACAGTAATGAGAATGGCAAGTTAACCCGTCCCCCCTCTGTGCTTCTCCCCTCTATCCTATACTAAAGCACTGCTAACCAAGGTGGTCCGATTCATTTTCTGAAAGCTTACTGACCCCACAATATTATCACTGGACCCCTTTTTGTTTGCTTGTGTTTTATACTTCAGTTGGGAACATCTAGATATTTCAAAGGCAGCGTTCTTGATGATAATAACTAAAACCAAGCTGCTGCTGCGTCCTCAATCAGACCAAGTGAGCCACAGCAAAGGTACCAGGATGCAGCAGTTTATCTACGCGCTGCATTTTAAACAGCTGTGGATCCGGAATTAAAAAAAACAAGTGAAGCAGCTTCGGAAAAGACTCCTCAAGGCTGATTGTGAGGAAGTGAGGTGGGGGAGCATATTAGCGTTGCGCAGTGCACTGAAGCCCTGAAGCATTGTACACAAGTATGAGCAACACTTGTATGCTTCCCCACCTCGCTTCATCACAATCAGCCTTGAGGAGTCTTTTCAGAAGCCGTGATTGCTGGAATAGTTAGTAAGCACAGGAGATCATGCTCGAGCAGAAACAATAGAGAATCATAGAGCCATAGAGCTATCTTTTAAGGCAGTAGTGAGGATTTGCTAGCTGCCTGGAAAGGAGGCTGTGTGGTCCAGTGGTTAAAAAAAAAGGGCTTGTAACTAGAAGGTCCCCGGTTCAAATCCCACCTCAGCCACTGACTCATTGTGTAACCAGAACAAGTCACTTGTGCTCTCCGTCTTTCAGGTGAGAGACGTAATTGTAAGTGACTCTGCAGCTGATGCATAGTTCACACACCCTAGTCTCTGTAAGTCGCCTTTGGATAAAGGCGTCTGCTAAATAAACAAATAATAATAAAAATGGTCTTATTTAGTAGAGGTTTATTCAACTAATAATTATATATATTAAAAAATAAAACAGCTACCGACTGTTTTAAATAGACTGAATAACCTAAACTATCACCTAGATACCTATCACTAAAAAAAAAGAAACCTGGATAGATAAATGAATAGATAGATAAATTAATGCACCTCAATATTGTGTCCCGTCTCTTATTCGTACTGATAAAGCAAGGAAGACGTTACTTGGATCATGGTAGCGTTATAGCTAGCTATCTGCTCCTGTTTTATTTATTATATATATATATTTTTTTCATAGATATAATAATTTTGATAAAGTAATAATTTCTCTCTCTATTATGTGTTCATTTTTTTCGCATGGATGAAACCAGGATTAACATTATAACAAGACTGGAGCCTCTATTCTTCATACAGATTAAATTAGCATTTTATAGACACTGAATAAACTTCATATCCTGTAAGGTCACTGTCTGTTATATTATAACATTGTTATGTTTTATCAGTTATTTAATTGTACTTTTGTTCTATAAAATAAACTTTTAAATTGTAAGCACGTTGTGATTAGTGACAGTATTTGTACTCCATATGATTTGCATTGTGGGCCTCACGCGTGTATCTTCCCCGGGCGCTGTCGTACAGAATTCTGTACTGCTTTGAGATATGCGCATGCGTGAGTGTATCGCTGAAGTTTGTCCGTGTGGTTACTTAAGCTGTTCATTTATTCATCGGCGTGTTCACCAGGGTCGGACAACAAAACAGTATAAACTCAAACCTAAGGGATCAGAAAAATGCTACTGCATAAAAAAAACTAGTAGCAAATTAAGAGTTTTGGTAGCAAAATGCTTTCAAATGTCAGAAAAACGTTAATGAGTTTTGGTAGCAAATGCTCGAGCCTTGTACAGAACACACACAATAGGATATTAAACAAGTACGGAATGGAGTATCACAGTGATGTAGATCATTAAAGATTGCTACATAGGATTCTCTTTGATAGGAATGTGTAGTATTTTGTTGCACTACTCTATAGTAAAGCTCTGGGTTCTGTGGAGACAGTGGTTCTCAAACTGGGGGGTTGGGACCCCTTGGGGTCACAGAAAGGTTTTTAACAACCACATCTCAAGCAGACCTACCATCCATGATGGCTGCAGTGCATTGCAGCAGCTCTTTATAGAGAGCAGACATGGCATTGCAAACTCTGTCAGATACGAGATTTCTTTCTGCTTTATTATTCACACATTCTATGTTCATACAATTTAGATTGAGGTATTTCTATCATTTTTTTTAGTAAATGTTTTTTTCAGACTAAACTGCCTTTAAAAGGGGTCCCAGCTGGAGATAGTTTGAGAGCCACTGCTGTAAAAGCTTTTCAGGATGTTTTTAATCTTTGAAACAGATAAAGGGGAGCTGTTCATAGCAGCACAGATCATTCCACTCAGCCCCCCCCATCCTCCCGCAGCACCATCTCCCCACAGTGCTCATAGTAAGGATTGTTGGGCTCCCCGGGGGCCCAGTTAGTGTAGTTTAGACGGGCCTTCTTATCCTTACCAGCAACCCAGTACCAGTTATCATACACAACGGTTCTGTGCAGGCCGATCCAGAATCGAGATGCAGTGCTGTTCCTGACGAGCTCCGACACTCTGTTCTGTGCAGCCAGGCTTGTGAGGCTCACTAGGTCAGTGTAGCGATCCCTGCAGTACTGCCAAGCCTCCGGCCAGACCATACTGTGAGAGATCAGGTGGAGCTCCTCAGGGACTGGAGTGCCTGGTGATGATGATAAATAATAATAATAATAATAATAATAATAATAATAATAATAATAATAATAATAATAATAATGTAATTGACTTTAATAGGCTTTTAGATGTGTGACTCTCATGTGCTATTCATGTGCCAATCATGAGTGTTGGTTTAATGTTTGCAGTAATATTTAAATTGCTTCTACAGCTGCCATCAGCCTGCCATCAGCCTGCACTGTGGTTCAGATTATCCATGAGTCAGACTGCACTTGCATCTCACATGCAACAATGTAACCTGTACACACTGCAGCATAGCCTACTGATGAGAAAATCATATGAGTGCAGGGTGACTGTCAGATTTTGTTTAAAAAGACATATTCTTTGTACTGTACAATATAATGTAACTATGGATTAGGATGCCAAGCCGAAAGACAACCTTGTGCTATCCTAGTGTTGTTGCTGAATAGTTGCACACACTCTCCCACAGCTTATATAGCTCTAGTGCAGGGGTGTCCAATCACGGTGCTGGAGGGCCATTCCAATCCAGCTTTAACAGGTGGAATGAGATCAGTAAACTACTTCAGGAACTGGATGGAGGTTTAATTGGTTCAATTAAACAATTTAGAACAGGGTTGGAACAAAGACCAGGAGTGGAAGGGACCACTTTGGCCCCCTCTGGTCTAGTGGATCACATGACACATGAGGTGAGCTGTCAATCACACTGAACAGACTGCCATCTTCAAACTGCACTTAATTAGACCCTTGTTTTCAGAGTTGAGCGGAGTGGAAGGGGGCTCAGAGGCTGCTTCTGTAACAAGAAAAGAGAAAAAAGAAAGTTTATAACAAAGCCAGATTCCTGCACACAAGTGGTTCTGGAATCCACTGAAGTGCCATTTACACTGAATCACACTTGAGAGACCTTGAGAGTGGAAGGGGGGCTTGTGGGGTCTGAATCTGTAAAGAAAACACACAACAACAAGATTTAGTGTTTCCTGTTTCAAGTGTATTGTTCAAATGCATTTCAATGAAACTGTGTCTATGCTGCTGTCTCCACCAGGGCAATGCTGACAATGACATGGTTTATTGTTTTCAAATAAATATAATAAATAGACAGTAAGAATGTATATCACAGCACACGTCTCTCCTGGGTATAACAATGAGGGGTAGCTGCTCCCTCTCACACTCTTAATGACCGGGCTGGATTCTGGTTCTTCAGATCTCTAGGCTACACCCTGCCCTGCTCTGGAGGTCAGACAGCTACTGTAGGATCAGATGGACTGAGCCTCTGAGTCCCTGCTCACAGACTGGGGTACAAACACTGAGCTGAACAAGAGCACAGACTGAACAGGGAGCCTTCAGTCACAGCAGAACAAGGGTTCACACAGCCATTGATAAAGCTGCAATCCAATCACCCCATTACCTCTGGAAGGATATTGACCATGTGCGACAGGCTATGTGCAGGGAGGACTTCAGACCAGAAAGAATCAGTGTGAGACAGTGTTACTGTGTGTAACTGAATCGCGGCAGCGATCAGTGTTTTAATAAACAAACAAAAGAATTTTTAAAGTTGATAAAACAGGACATTCATATATAACTTGAGACCAAAAATAAAGAACAAACAAACAAAACGGACTAACATTTAAACAAACGGTGGATGAACAGACAAACAAACAGAGAAAAATAAACAAATAACTTATATTTACTTTCTTTCACTTTTAGTTACTCCTTCTCCACACCGTTCTCCACTCAAGAAAAAAACACACAAGTGTTTCCCCCCAGTGATTGGAAATGCATTTAAATGCATCTATATGTACTGTTGTGCAGAGATTCAATGACATAATTAATTGTTTTCAAATAAATCCCAGCAAATGAATAAGAATGTATATGCAACAGCACACGTCTCTCCTCACATATTAAATACTTTAAATGTAATGAAGTGATAGTGCAATTCCCGTTCTTAAATACAATTATACATTTTAAATACTCATGAATCAGATTACCCACATTATATCCCATGTACCAACTACAAACACAACATTAACAGAACACAGACTGAACATACAACATAAAACACAAGCATACACACCACATCACCCCATTACCTCTGGATTGACATTGCCACACCATCCCATCAGGCTGAGCAGGGAGCCTGTGATTGATTCTCAAAGAAACCACCATTTGGACCTACTGAAGAAGATCTAATCATGCTTCCCTCTTTGAACCTGAAGGTTTACACTGAATTAAATGAGAACACAGTCTGAACAGGGTCCTCACCCTCACAGCAGAAGAAGGACAACTGATTGTTGCAGGATAGTCATTCCATTCACCAGTCTTACTCATCTTCACACAGTTCTCACTGCCTCCCCAATTGTTTGGTTCCCCATAGTTCCAGTTGTGAAATGTGTAGTTATCCCCCTGGTGTGACCACTTCCAGGGCTCATTGAACAGGCCTATCCAGAAGGGCTTGCCCTGCGCTTTCTTCACTATTTCTTCATTTTCACTGGCGTTCTTTATACTGACGAGGTCGGTGTGGTGTTCTCTACAGTACTGCTGAGCTTCAGTCCAGGTTTTCAGTTCTTCAATCAGGGTGTATCTCTCAGTGATGTTGCTGGTCTCTGTAAACACAAACAGCAGATCAAAATCAATGTCATCTGTGGAGGTGCGCTGGCTCTCCTGTTGTATAGTGATTGAACCCGAGTCACACCCGGCTCAGCTATCAAGGTCATGAAAAGCAGCATCTCTAGCAGTGCATGGGAGTCTCTTTAGTTTATGTCTGAAAAGTATTTAATAGCAAAGTGGGGGATGGGGGAGTCTATTTAATGATTTAGGAATAATCATTGTTCTTTTTCAAATTGATCATTCATTTTCCTCACAGTCGGTGCACAATCAATATGAAGCAAACAGTATCATTATAAACATCCCCCCTCCCCAATGTGCTTTCATGTCTTTTCTGTACTGGCTGGTATTTTTCTATTTTGAAGTCAGCCTTTTCCAATGACAGTTTCAACATTCTAAAGCTCTGAGGGTGTCGACTGAATGATAATGAGCACTCTACCAGGAACCTGATTGGCTGAGGCAGTGCAATGACTGCTTAGTTCAAGTGGCTGTGGTATTATTATTATTATTATTATTATTATTCATGGTGAATATCGTTGCTATTGTACAGTCTTGTTGTACACAGTGGTGGTGTGAGAATGTCATAAGATGTATGATAAGCGGGATGATAAAAGTTAACCTCAATTTAAAAAACAAACTCTACCACCAGTGCATGAACACAACAACACTGTTTAGAAGAAGAAAAGTTACATTTGACACGAGCAACGAGACTGGCTCATCACAGGCTGTACCTCATGAAACATGGCACCTAGTGTTGGTTGGGAAGCACCTGCCAATCACCTGCTGTGCTATCAGCTGTGTATGAAAGTCTGTTCTTTGCTCATGGTGACTGAAACTAACTTGTAACAGGGAGATGCAACTTTTTATATTTTGCAGAATACCTGTCAGACCCCATTTGCATAACAAACAAATCAGTCATGTGAGGTTCAGCCCACTACACACAATACAGCAAAACTACAACCCTCTTTATCACCTTTTATTCAAATACAAATAGTTATTTAACTGCTAAACATATTTCTTCTACATATCTAATAAGGGCTACATATTTAAGACGAGGATTTTGCTGTCTGGAATATAAACAATCTAAACAAAACAATAAGAACATTTCTTTGAATTCAATTTTTTTAAGTTTCTTATGAAGGAAAAAAAACCATAAGAAAATGTGTTGTGAATAACACACCTTCTTAACATTTTTTCTTAATAATAAACTTAGAAACATACTGTATTTGAGAAGATGTTTCTTCTTTTGAACGTTTCAAGATTATGGCCCCTGTGCAGTATCCAGGGGACCTGGCTTCAACCCCCAGTCCAGTCAGCTGTTTCATTAACAAAGGAATTGAATCTCAACTCACCGCTGTAGCACATGAAATAGTTTCCCTGACTGCAGAGTGAATCCTCCCACTCTCCCCTCTGAATTGACTGAAGCACAGAAGAGGTATGGTTCCCAGTTGGTGTAGATGACATCACCTCCACTGGACCACTGCCAGTTCTCTTTGTCATGATACAGCCCGATCCAATACCAGTTACTATATGAAGGTATAAGACCTATAAGCTTATTAACCCTGGCCTGGTCTTGAATGGTGGGCAGGTCTCTGGCTTGGTTTCTGCAGTAGCTCTGAGCTTCCTGCCATGTCTTCCCAGTTCCTTCATAGAAACACTGACCAGAGGAGCCGCCTGGGGAGAGGGGACAGCACAATAAAGATGAGTGAAGAAGTGTTCTTCACAGAAAAGATTTCCACTGGAAATGGAACCAACAGTCACAGATTACTGGTCTTGTAAGAATGTAAGATACTAGTGGAACTGTATGGTGATAATAAATATACTAACAACATGCTTGTGGTTTGTACTGTAACACAGTATCATTCTGGCATGAGTGATGAAGGTCATGGAAACACCAGGTAGCCAAAGAAATCATTGTGAGAAAAACTCAATTCACTGTCAATCAATGTTAATGTTATTTTAGAATGTGTAAAGGAACATGTCTTGTTATTATAGGATATTGCACAGCACAGCACAATACCTTAAAGCCTAAGGAAATATAACTGTTTTTTTTTTATTTTAACCCCATTTAGACCCTCTGTGATTGATTCTCAAAGTAGAAACTGATAGATTTGTCACCACCAGGACCTATTGAAGAGATCTAATCATGATTCCCTCTTTGAACCTGAAGATTTACACTGAATTAAATGAGAACACAGTCTGAACAGGGTCCTCACCCTCACAGCAGAAGAAGGGCAACTGAATTGGCAGCCATAGTCATTCCATCCACCAGTCTTACTCATCGCCACACAGTTCTCATCCCTTCCCCCATTGTTTGGTTGCCCATAGTTCCAGTTGTGAAATGTGTAGTTATCCCCTGGTGTGACCACTTCCAGGGCTCATTGAACAGGCCAATCCAGAAGGGCTTGCCCTGCGCTTTCTTCACTATTTCTTCATTTTCACTGGCGTTCTTTATACTGACGAGGTCGGTGTGGTGTTCTCTACAGTACTGCTGAGCTTCAGTCAGGTTTTCAGTTCTTCAATCAGGGTGTATCTCTCAGTGATTTTGCTGGTCTCTGTAAACACAAACAAACAGCAGCTGAGAGGCTGGGAGCTGTGGAGGTGAGCTGGCTCTGAACCCAAAACAAACTGTGTGTTTTCATCAATCCTACAATTTATCACAAACTGCATCTTGTCTACAGTCAAGTACATCTGTGTGTTATTTAAAAATAAGGGCAAAATTCAGACCAGAAGTATATTTGAGTTGTTTTATTAAATATTTTTATCCAGGGCAACTTACAATTGTTACAAGATATCACATTATTTTACATACAATTCCCCATTTATACAGTTGGGTTTTACTGGAGCAATCTAAGTAAAGTACCTTGCTCAAGGGCACATTGCAGCAGTGTTGGGATTACCCTCGGTCAAGAGTCCAGAGCCCTAACCACTTTATCCTGCCAGTTGGTTAATTTTCCTGCTTCGGTGTTGTCAGTTGGGTATTGTAGATCACATTGCAGACAGATTGGTATTCTCAGTAACGAGTTTAAGTCTGCAAATGTGTAGACACTGGCTATCACTAATTAATCAATGTAATTTACTCAGTATGCAAACGCAGAGACACAGGGTTATCACCAATTCACTCAGTATGCAAACGTAGAGACACGGGTTATCACCGTGTGTAATTTACTCAGTATGCAAACGCAGAGACACGGGTTATCACATTCATGACTTACAGAATATATATAAACTGTACATTCTCCAAAAAAGTATCATTTACTCAGTATGCAAACACAGAGACACGGGTTATCACCCGCGTGTAATTTACTCAGTATGCAAACACAGGACACGGGTTATCACCGTGTGTAATCCCTCAGTATGCAACGCAGAGACACGGGTTATCACAGCGTGTAATTTACTCAGTATGCAAACACAGAGACACGGGTTATCACCGTGTGTAATCCACTCAGTATGCAAACACAGAGACACGGGTTATCACCGCGTGTAATTTACTCAGTATGCAAACACAGAGACACGGGTTATCACCTTGTGTAATCTACTCAACGCGTTTGCCCGACACAGGAGACAGTGATTGGCACCTCCACTTCAAACAGTGTCTCAGCTCTGATATGACTAGCCAATCAGAAACGCTCTCTGGCCTCCCTTTGTTCTGAAGATTCAAGTCAAAGTTGTCCCTTCAGAATGGCTGCAAAGCTGTGGAGTTGATGTACCACGTCTCTGGTTCCCTCAAGACATCCTGCTTTACCTGAAACTGAACTATACCAGCGGGAAGTACACATAAGTATCAAGCTAATACTTATCAGGGTATGAGATATATATAGTAAAAATATATGTGTATATATATGTGTGTGTGTGTATATATATATATATATATATATATATATATATATATATATATATATATATAGTTATAGAGGATATCAGCACCCCTGTCATAGACGTGAGGAGGACTTGCATGGACACAGTTAGTGATGAACCTAATGATCCTTGTGAACCCGGTCAGACAAACCAGCATAAGAGAGAAAAGAACCTCAACGGGCACAAGCCTGGAGTTAAATGGCCAAGAGCTTATGAGAAAACTGCATGGGACACAGTAAACACTGATCTGTGCTTTGTGTTGAAAAGATTAAGTGAAACAGTTGAAAAGAAGCTGGATAAATTTGGGGACATCATCTATGCATATGGAAGCGAGAGGTTTGGAGTTGAAAAAGGAAGGAAAAGTACACATTCTTCCTGGAAAGTCTAGACGGCAGCAAGTGATTGAACGCTTAGTTAGAGAAAGGAGACAGCTGAGGAAGCAATGGAGAAGAGCAGAACAAAGTCAGAAGGAGGGACTCAATCTCTTACAAAGGGTCATAAAAGATAAGCTTGCAACATTGCGCAGAGCTGAGCGCCTACGGAAACACTACAAAAAGGGCGTGCAAGAACTAACTTTTATAAAGACCCATTGTGGCAGGCTAGCTCGCAGTGGTGAGGTGTGGTAACGTCACGGACCAGGAAATGACTGAATCAAAACAATGGATGGGCGGGTGAAGCTGAATGCAACGGCACTCAGCGTGGATTTATTAAATAAACAAACCAAAAACAAAAGATTTAAACAAACAACAAAACAGAAACAAAAGGGCACGAGGGCCAAACGAATAAACAGACAAACAAGTAAGTGTCGTGCTGGCTAATCCAGCACGTTTTAGCAGTGTTTTCTCTGTCTTCTCTCTATCTCCCGTACCTCCTCTGTACACCCCAACCAACCCCGCAGCAAGGACAGCTGCGGTTCTTGCTCTCTGGCCGAGGGGTTAACTAGCTGTTAATTATCTTATTACCCCTCGGCCACAGTCTGCGCGTTTGGTAAGGATGCATGACTGTCAGCTAGTTAAATAATCAGTAGCTGATCAGTCACGCATCCTCATGGGGTTTTAAATTATACATATAAAAACAATAACAAAAGCAGAGGCGCTTTTATCTGCACCGCAAACAAAATACAAATAATAATACATAGGGGTGGGACACTCCGCCACACCCATTCAATTTTGTAAATAAGTCATTCACCAGTGAGAAGAATGGCACACTAAAAGCATCTAAGTTTGAGCTGGAGAGATATTTGGAGGAAACTCATACAGATTCAAAAGGCAGGATCCTATGTCAATTCCTTCAGACATCCCACCTATCAATCCACCAGAATACCAAATGGAGGACTGTGCACCTAAGTGGAAAGAAGTAGAGCAAGCTGTGAAAAAAGCAAGGGCCTGGTAGAGTTAACAGTGCCATGGGAGGAAGCTGTAGATGAGGCGTATGAGAGGAAGAAACTGCGGTATGTTCAACTAGCCACTGAAGCGGAACAGCGAGGATGGAGATGCGGGTTTACCCAGTGGAGGTGGGTTGTCGGATTTGTGGCACACTCTACAACCCGTTTCTCAGAGACGTCGGATTCAGTGGCCAAGAGTTGCGTCGCACAGTGAAGAACTTATCTGAAGCAGCAGAGAGGAGCAGCAACTGGCTGTGGTTGAGACAGAAAGATTCTGGCTGGGGATCTCAAGCACAATAGAAAGAACGAAACGCTGATGTAGGGGACAGGGGGGTGCTGCTGTCTGGGATGTTGAAATCCAAAAGGACATGGTCCAGAAGGCTCTATGTATTATTGATTTTTCAACATGAACTGAGAACTAATGGTTTACACCAAGTCCACAAGTTAGCGTCAACTATCAGCAAGTTTGAGCATCACCATTGAGGGACACATCAGTCATATGCAGGATATTATGAATGACTGGGGACTGACAAGTGATCTACATGAGGCCAGACTGCTCTCTCTCACACTTGTAGACACAGTACAGGAGTGGACCAGGAAACATTTTGAGAAACTGTGCTGCCTTAACAGGGAAATGCTCCAAGTACAGCAATCCCTGCACAGCCCTGCACACAGCCTGTCTCAGATAATGCAAGAAGGATGAGGACCCGGTGATCCCTGCACAGCCCTGCACACAGCCTGTCTCAGATAATGCAAGAAGGATGAGGACCCGGTGATCCCTGCACAGCCCTGCACACAGCCTGTCTCAGATAATGCAAGAAGGATGAGGACCCGGTGATCCCTGCACAGCCCCTGCACACAGCCTGTCTCAGATAATGCAAGAAGGATGAGGACCCGGTGATCCCTGCACAGCCCTGCACAGCCTGTCTCAGATAATGCAAGAAGGATGAGGACCCGGTGATCCCTGCACAGCCCTGCACACAGCCTGTCTCAGATAATGCAAGAAGGATGAGGACCGGTGATCCCTGCACAGCCCTGCACACAGCCTGTCTCAGACAATGCAAGAAGGATGAGGACCCGGTGATCCCTGCACAGCCCTGCACACAGCCTGTCTCAGACAATGTAAGAAGGATGAGGACCGGAGATCCCTGCACAGCCCTGCACACAGCCTGTCTCAGACAATGCAAGAAGGATGAGGACCGGTGATCCCTGCACAGCCCTGCACACAGCCTGTCTCAGACAATGTAAGAAGGATGAGGACCCGGAGATCCCTGCACAGCCCTGCACACAGCCTGTCTCAGACAATGCAAGAAGGATGAGGACCGAGAGACTTCTACAAGGAGCTGAAACTCCTTTACTATGCAGGTGAAGCACATCCAGGGGACAATGTAGACAAGAGCTTCAAGATGCTGTTCATACGTAACCTGTCTGCAGAGGTCAGAGCTGCCATGAGCGCAGTGGAAATGCAGACAACTCAATGCCCACCATCCTGGAAGCTAAAGGAGAGTATGGTGAAATATACAGATATCCGGCTCAATACCAGCAGCACTCAGGTACTAGGAGATGAAGCAGAGCCTGACTTTCCTGGATCTGAAAGAAATGAACTGCCACAGAACACCCAGAGAAGATTTCAGCCTTCACAGCAAACCCCAGCCCAGAGGGGAAGGTAAACCTGACAGCCCCTACATCTCACCAGAGGGGAAACACAGTGTTATAGATCCATCCATCTATCACTAACGAAATGTAGGTATCTTTTGAACTGCCTCTGAAACACACCAAACACATCTAATAACTGTATTTTTTGTATCCTTTCAAAGGGCAACTTGGATTCAGGGTTTTGACTGAAAATATTTGCAAGCTGAAATAGTTTGAGATATTAGCAGCTGTAGGAGTGGGTGGATTTGCAAACTCATACAAGTGCCCCTCACAGGGATGCTTAATAATTAGAAGAACTGATATAAACGAATAATCAATTGCAATATAGCAATAATTACGTCTTTACCTTTGTAGCACATGAAGGCTTTCTGAAGGTGGCAGGGTAAATCAAACCACTTTCCCTCTGAATTGACTGAAGCACAGAAGAGGTCTGCCTCCAGTTGGAGTAGATGACATCATCGCTGTTAGACCACTGCCAGTTCTGTGTGTCACCACGATACAGCCCGATCCAGGAACCCCACAGAGAAGCTCCTGCAATATTTAAGAGCTGCTCTGCTTCTTCCTGGCTGCGCTGATGGCCAGGTCTGTGTGCTTCTCTCTACAGTAGCTCTGAGCTCAGACCAGCTCTTCACAGTTTCCACAAACACGTGTTTTCTGATCTGGTTGTGCGCAGGCACACAAAACCCTGATAAAGAATAAACAGCATTATTAACATGCTGATAGCTAGTGGAGTGAAAGATTAATAGACTGAGACAGGTTAGCATCCTATACCAGCTCATTCTCAGAAATGTTCTGTCCCTGCCGAGGAACTGAAGACATTTAAAAAAAAAAAAAAAAAAGATTTTATTTGTATTTAAATAAATTTTAGAAATATATTTTCATATATTTTAACATCAATGGAGATTTATTCATTTTAAATATATTGCAATATGTTCCATCAAATACATGAAGATATTTTGAAATCTATTCTGATTGATGTAAGGTATTACCTGTGTGGCGCTGTAGCCTCCCAGATGGTATTTGCAGGCACAGACACAGAAAGCTGCACGGTTAAATGCACTAATGAGCCTTTTAATTAAACAAATGAACAACACAAAATGATACAAAACTAACAACACCACACTGGTCAAAATAAAGGCACAAGGGCTGACAGCGGTGCGAGGTATTCGGCAGCGTAATGATGCTAGTGGCAATGCTAACAGTGTGCGGGGCGCTGCGGCAGAGGAAATGATGCTAGTGGCAATGCTAACAGCTGTGCGGGGCGCTGCGGCAGAGAAATGATGCTGGTGGCAGCGCTAACAGCTGTCGAGCGCTACAGCAGAAATGATGCTAGTGGAGCTGTGCAGGGGCGCTGCGGCAGAGGAAATGATGCTAGTGGCAACGCTAACAGCTGTGGGGAGACGCTGCAGCAGAGGAAATGATGCTAGTGGCAACGCTAACAGCTGTGCGGGACGCGGCAGAGAAATTATGCTGGGGCACGCTAACAGCTGTGCGGGCGCTGCGCACAGGAAATGATGCTTTGGTGGCAATGCTAACAGCTGTGCGGTATGCGGCAGGAAATGATGCTGATGGCAGCGCTAACGGCTGTGCGGGGCGCTGCGGCAGAGGAAATGAGGCTAGAGGCTAACGCTAATAGCCAAAGCGGGTGCTGCGGCAGAGGAAATGATTCTAGTGGCAACGCTAACAGCTGTGCGCGCTGCGGCAGAGGAAATGATGTTAGAGGCAATGCCAACAGCTGTGCGGGCGCTGCGGCAGAGGAAATGATGCTAGTGTAACGCTTAACAGCTGTGCGGGGCGCTGCAGCAGAGGAAATGATGCTAGTATAACGCTTAACAGCTGTCGGGGCGCTGCGGCAGAGGAAATGATGCTAGTGGTAACGCTAATAGCTGTGCGGGCGCCAGCAGAGGAAATGGATGCTAGAGGCAACGCCAACAGCTGTGCGGGCACTACGGCAGAGGAATGATGCTAGTGGCAACGCCAACAGCTGTGCGGGGGTGCTGCAGCAGGAGGAAATGATGCTAGAGGCAATGCTAACAGCTGTGCGGACGCTGCGACAGAGGAAATGATGCTAGAGGCAACGCTAACAGTGCGCGCGCTGCGACGGGAAATGATGCTAGTGGCAACGAACAGCCAGCGGCGCCATGCAAGAGGAAATGGATGTTAGTGGATAACGCTTAACAGCCAAAGTGGACACAGAGGAAATGAAAGAATGCTAACAGTCAGCCATGCAGAGGAGGATGTTAGAGGCAAAATATAATGGCCAGGGGCATGGCAGGAGGAAATGGACAAGAGGAGAACGCTTAATTAGCCAGTGGAAGAGGAATGAGGGAATGGAAGGACAAAGGAGGAAATGGAATAGTGGAATGAAGGAAGGAATGGAATGGAATGGAAGGAAGGAAGACATGGCAGATGAAATGACGCCAGGATAAGCAACCAACAGCCAGGCAATGCCTATGGCAGATGAAACGACGCTGGCGAGCAACTTAACGCCAGCAGATGAAACGACGCTTAGTGAACGCCAATCAGCCAGGCATGAAACGATGTTAGATAAACGCCAGCCAGGCATGGCAGATGAAACGACGCTGGTGCAACGCGACAAAGGGCAATGCCATGGCAGATGAAACGAGAGGCAGGCTAACGCTAACAGCTGTGCGGGGCGCTGCGGCAGAGGAATGATGCTGGTGGCAACGCTAACAGCTGTGCGTAGCGCCGGCAGAGGAAATGATGCTAGGCAACGCTAACAGCTGTGCGGGAAGCTGCGGCAGAGGAAATGATGCTAGTGGCAACGCTAACAGCTGTGCGGGGGCGCTGCGGCAGAGGAAATGATGCTGGCACGCTAACAGCGCGGGGCGCTGCGGCAGAGGAAATGATGCCAGAGGCAACGCTGTAACAGCTGTGCGCGCCGGCAGAGGAATGATGCTAGTAACGCCTAACGGCTGTCGCGGGCGCTGCGGCAGAGGAAATGATGCTAGTGGCAACGCTAACAGCTGCGGGCGCTGCAGCAGAGGAAATGATGCTAGAGGCAATGCTAATAGCCAGCAAGGCTGCGGCGGAAATAATTCTAGTGGCAACGCTAACAGCTGTGCGGGCGCTGCAGCAGAGGAAATGATGCTAGAGGCAATGCCAACAGCTGTGCGGGGCGCTGCGGCAGAGGAATGATGCTAGTGGCAACGCTAACAGCTGTGCGGGCATGGCGGCAGAGGAAATGATGCTAGTGGCAACGCTAATAGCTGTGGGGCGCCGGCAGAGGAAATGATGCTAGTGGCAATGCCAACAGCTGTGCGGGGCGCTGCGGCAGAGGAAATGATGCTAGAGGCAACGCTAACAGCTGTGCGGGGCGCTGCGGCAGAGGAAATGATGCTAGAGGCAACGCTAACAGCTGTGCGGGGCGCTGCGGCAGAGGAAATGATGCACACATAACATACATTAAGAACTACTATTGTTAGAGTATTCAAAACTGTTCAGTCATGAATTGCAACCGTATCTGAGAACTGAACTAAGAATATAAATACAAGCCGATCATTTTAGAAAAGAGATGGAAATGTACGTCTTTTTAAATGATGCGGTTGCTTTAAGGGTATTAACATTGAATTAAATCCGAAACCATTTATATTGATCCCAATTCAAATCATCAGACATTATGTCAATTCGTACAGATAAACATTAAAAACTGATACATAAATTATACAATAGATGCCGCTTATTAGCAACTCTGATAAAGACAACTTTTGGTTATTAAAACCTTTACAGGAACCAATCCTATCCCATGGTTTTTCGCTTAACAACTTTCAGATAATTACAACTTTTGATGGCTACCAAGCAGCATCTACTGTATATAAATCAAAAGCTGAATTCAGGAGTTGTAAAATTTACAAAAGGATCATGCCGCGGAAGATTGAAAAGGAGATAATACTATTTTTTTTTTTTTACTGTGTTGCTACAATTAAATGAGGAACACGCCCGAGGCATTAGTACTACGCGTAGTAGTAATAATAATAATAATAATAATAATAATAATAATAATCATCATCATCATCTACCCGCTACCAAACCAAACCACGCCCCAGTCTTGACTGCTCATGAATATTCATGACAGTAGCAATTTCTGACAGCACTTCGGCGATAAAGAGCTCTCGTCAGGCCAGGTGAAAACATCGATAGTAGAAAGAATAACACGTATGTGTTAAGGAGGTGTGTCTCTAAATAAATCTAGGTTAATCTCGTTTAAAAATGCAATCGTTTTAAAAAGAGAAGCCTTGGAATAGAAAATGAAGCAGATTTTACATTCTATAGATAGGGGAAAAGTCGCTACCGGCACTCGTTGGATTTCCATGATGCACCGCTCAGGCACGGAAGGAAGTTCCAATGTTAAACCAGCAAAGGTGACCATGTTGTGTAGAAAGAAGATCTGTGTCCTTACTAATTACTACCTGTGAATACGTATTCTATTCACCCGTGTCTGGAGCCTAATTAATCACTTAATCATGTATTCACTTGTCGGCTCCAGCCACATTCCCACGTGATCTGACAGGGAGAAATGTAACCCCCTCCCTCCCTGCCAACCCAATATACCCCCTACACACACACGCACACACACCCACCCTGTGACAGGCAGACTGAACACAAGAGGACTGGGAACCTCTCCAGATACATGTAAAATAATGTGTAACATACAGGCAGGGAATGTGGGAAATATCAAAGCAAATAGTGAGAAAAACAGAGATAAAGGAAACCCACCTGCAAGCAGAAGGATGAGCAGCCCTCTCTCCCCCATCACAGCAGACTCTGCATTAGAAATAGACTTTCTATTAATCACCTTCATAAGGGAAAGCTTCAAATATAAAAAACACAGCAAAACAAAACAACAATAAAAACACAACACTCAATCACATTGGAACCGCAATAGAAACGTTTATTTAACCTCAATAGACATGTTTGTTTCACCTCAATAGAAATGTTTATTTCACTTCAATAGAAATGTTTATTTAACCTCAATAGAAATGTTTATTTAACCTCAATAGAAATGTTTATTTCACCGCAATAGAAACGTTTATTTTTATTATTTATTGAGGAATTACATTGCATATGTGTTCCATGTTCCAAGACTGCTGTTTACAAAATAAACACCACAGTATATTTGATAGGTCTGTGATACCACAGAGCTGAAGAGAAATAATATCATTAGAACTGAATATTTTCATGTGTTCAGTTCAGTGTTCGGTATTGAAGAGTTTGATGCATGCCCGTGCTTAAACACATAACAATTCCTCATCTGCATTGCTTTCTTTAGGTTCATGATGTATTGGTGCTTTCACAGTAATGTTTTACTCGATAACAATTACAGTAGAACCTGCAATATCCGATTTAATAGAGACGAACAAAAAGACAAAAACATAATACTGTACATGGACAGGACGGGAAAACATGCTGTATTACATAAGAACGGATCCGCTTCTAACAGATGTGACAGCGGTCGTCATGGAAACGAGTTCTGAGCCCCAGCACTGTCGATTTAAACATCATGAATGTGGACAGGTATATCGCATCTGTATCTGTACTGTACCGGTACTGGAAAGTGAGTCAGGACAGAAAGTGGTTTAAATGCGGGTATATTCTATGCGAAACAAACTGTACTGATACAAGTGTGAACAGCGCTTAAAAACACTGTTGTGCTAGCTGATCTGATTGAGATCAGTCGATTGAATGGGACGTGATCAAGCAAGAATCATCCCATAGGAATGGGCCAGTAGGTACCTACTAGCCTCCTAACCCCTAAATCTACCCCCTACCCCTAAACCTAATGTCTACAACTAACCTAACAGCCGAAGCCGTCACTTTGACTGCCTTTTACAATACATGTTTTTATTTTTAATATAACCTGCAATATTCTATGTTTTTTTTGTATTTTATTTTTATTATATGGAGGGGTGTGAACAGCAACGACTGTACCTGAGGCTGGAGAGGTGGGGACAGCAAGGACTGTACCTGAGACGGGAGACGTGGGGACAACAACGACTCTACCTGAGACTGGAGAGGTGGGGACAGCAAACGACTATACCTGAGACTGGAGAGGTGGGGACAGCAAGGACTGTACCTGAGACTGGGGAGCGGTGGGGACAACAACGACTCTACCTGAGACTGGAGAGGTGGGGACAGCAACGACTATACCTGAGACTGGAGAGGAGGGGACAGCAACGACTGTACCTGAGACTGGGGAGGTACCTGAGGGGAGATGGGGACAGCAAGGACTGTACCTGAGGCTGGAGAGATGGGGACAGCAACGACTGTACCTGAGACTGGAGAGGAGGGGACAGCAACGACTGTACCTGAGACTGGAGAGGAGGGGACAGCAACGACTGCAACCTGAGACTGGAGAGGTGGGGACAGCAACGACTGTACCTGAGACTGGAGAGGTGGGGACAGCAACGACTGTACCTGAGACTGGAGAGGTGGGGACAACAACGACTGTACCTGAGACTGGAGAGGTGGGGACAGCAACGACTGTACCTGAGACTGGAGAGGAGGGGACAGCAACGACTGTACCTGAGGCTGGAGAGATGGGGACAGCAACGACTGTACCTGAGACTGGAGAGGAGGGGACAGCAACGACTGTACCTGAGACTGGAGAGGTGGGGACAGCAACGACTGTACCTGAGACTGAGAGAGGGGGACAGCAACGACTGTACCTGAGACTGGAGAGATGGGGACAGCAACGACTGTACCTGAGACTGGAGAGGTGGGGACAGCAACGACTCTACCTGAGACTGGAGAGGTGGGGACAGCAACGACTGTACCTGAGACTGAGAGGTGGGGACAGCAACGACTGTACCTGAGACTGGAGAGGTGGGGACAGCAAGGACTGTACCTGAGACTGAGAGATGGGGACAGCAACGACTGTACCTGAGACTGGAGAGGTGGGGACAGCAAGGACTGTACCTGAGACTGGAGAGGTGGGGACAGCAACGACTGTACCTGAGACTGGAGAGGTGGGGACAGCAACGACTGTACCTGAGACTGAAGAGAGGACTGGAGGGCAACGACTGTACCTGAGACTGAAGAGGAGGGACAGCAACGACTGTACCTGAGACTGGAGAGATGGGGACAGCAACGACTGTACCTGAGACTGGAGAGAGGTGGGGACAGCAAGGACTGTACCTGAGACTGGAAGGACTGCACCGACTGAGACCTGAGACTGGAGAGGAGGGGACAGCAACGACTGTACCTGAGACTGGAGAGATGGGGACAGCAACGACTGTACCTGAGACTGGAGAGGTGGGACAGCAAGGACTGTACCTGAGACTGGAGAGGTGGGGGACAGCAAAGGACTGTACCTGAGACTGGAGAGGAGGGACAGCAACGACTGTACCTGAGACTGGAGAGGTGGGACAGCAAACGACTGTACCTGAGACTGGAGAGGTGGGGACAGCAAGGACTCTACCTGAGACTGGAGAGGAGGGGACAACAATGACTGTACCTGAGACTGGAGAGGTGGGGACAGCAGGGGACTGTACCTGAGACTGGAGAGGTGGGGACAGTAATGACTGTACCTGAGACTGGAGAGGTGGGGACAGCAAACGACTGAGACCTGAGACTGGAGACTGGAGTGGGGACAGTAACGACTGTACCTGAGACTGGAGAGGAGGGGACAGCAACGACTGTACCTGAGACTGGAGAGGTGGGGACAGCAACGACTGTACCTGAGACTGGAGAGGTGGGGACAGCAACGACTGTACCTGAGACTGGAGAGGTGGGGACAGCAACGACTGTACCTGAGACTGGAGAGGTGGGGACAACAACGACTGTACCTGAGACTGGAGAGGTGGGGACAGCAACGACTGTACCTGAGACTGGAGAGGTGGGGACAGCAACGACTCTACCTGAGACTGGAGAGGGTGGGGACAGCAAGGACTGTACCTGAGACTGAAGAGGTGGGGACAGCAACGACTGTACCTGAGACTGGAGAGGTGGGGACAGCAAGGACTGTACCTGAGACTGGAGAGATGGGGACAGCAACGACTGTACCTGAGACTGGAGAGGTGGGGACAGCAAGGACTGTACCTGAGACTGAGAGGAGGGGACAACGACTGTACCTGAGACTGGAGAGGAGGGGACAGCAACGACTGTACCTGAGACTGGAGAGGCGGGGACAACAACGACTGTACCTGAGACTGGAGAGGAGGGGACAGCAACGACTGTACCTGAGACTGGAGAGATGGGGACAGCAAGGACTGTACCTGAGACTGGAGAGGTGGGGACAACAAACGACTGTACCTGAGACTGGAGAGGTGGGGACAACAACGACTCTACCTGAGACTGGAGAGGAGGGACAGCAACGACTGTACCTGAGACTGGAGAGGTGGGGACAACAAACGACTCTACCTGAGACTGGAGAGGTGGGGACAGCAACGACTGTACCTGAGACTGGAGAGGTGGGGACAACAACGACTCTACCTGAGACTGGAGAGGAGGGGACAGCAAACGACTGTACCTGAGACGGGAGAGGTGGGGACAACAACGACTCTACCTGAGACTGGAGAGGAGGGGACAGCAACGACTGTACCTGAGACTGAGCGATGGGGACAACAACGACTCTACCTGAGACTGGAGAGGTGGGGACAGCAACGACTGACCTGAGACTGTGGGGACAGCAACAACCTGAGACCTGAGACTGAGAGAGGTGGGGACAGCAAGACGACTGTACCTGAGACTGGAGAGGGGGGACAGCAAGGACTGTACCTGAGACTGGAGAGATGGGGACAGCAACGACTGTACCTGAGACTGGAGAGGTGGGGACAGCAAGGACTGTACCTGAGACTGGAGAGGGGGACAGCAACGACTGTACCTGAGACTGGAGAGGAGGGACAGCAACGACTGTACCTGAGACTGGAGAGGTGGGGACAGCAACGACTGTACCTGAGACTGGAGAGATGGGGACAGCAACGACTGTACCTGAGACTGGAGAGGTGGGGACAGCAAACGACTCTACCTGAGACTGAGAGGTGGGGACAGCAAACGACTGTACCTGAGACTGGAGAGGTGGGGACAGCAAGGACTGTACCTGAGACTGGAGAGGTGGGGACAGCAAGGACTGTACCTGAGACTGGGAGAGGTGGGGGACAGCAACGACTGTACCTGAGACTGGAGAGGTGGGGACAGCAAGGACTGTACCTGAGACTGGAGAGGTGGGGACAGCAAGGACTGTACCTGAGACTGGAGAGGTGGGGACAGCAAGGACTGTACCTGAGGACTGTACCTGGGAGACTGGACCTGAGACTGGAGAGGTGGGGGACAGCAAGGACTGTACCTGAGACTGGGGTGGGGACAGCAAGGACTGTACCTGAGACTGGAGAGATGGGGACAGCAACGACTGTACCTGAGACTGGAGAGGTGGGGACAGCAAGGACTGTACCTGAGACTGGAGAGGTGGGGACAGCAACGACTGTACCTGAGACTGGAGAGGAGGGGACAGCAACGACTGTACCTGAGACTGGAGAGGAGGGGACAGCAACGACTGTACCTGAGACTGGAGAGATGGGGACAGCAACGACTGTACCTGAGACTGGAGAGGTGGGGACAGCAAGGACTGTACCTGAGACTGGAGAGGTGGGGACAACAACGACTGTACCTGAGACTGGAGAGGAGGGGGACAGCATGGGACAGCAACGACTGGAGACTGGAGAGATGGGGACAGCAACGACTGTACCTGAGACTGGAGAGGTGGGGACAGCAAGGACTGTACCTGAGACTGGAGAGGAGGGGGGGTACCTGAGACTGGAGAGGTGGGGACAGCAAGGACTGTACCTGAGACTGGAGAGGTGGGGACAGCAACGACTGTACCTGAGACTGGAGAGGTGGGGGGACAGCAAGGACTGTACCTGAGACTGGAGAGGTGGGGGACAAGGACTGTACCTGAGACTGACCTGAGACTGGAGAGGTGGGGACAGCAACGACTGTACCTGAGACTGGAGAGGTGGGGACAGTAATGACTGTACCTGAGACTGGAGAGGTGGGGACAGCAAGGACTGTACCTGAGACTGGAGAGGTGGGGACAACAACGACTGTACCTGAGACTGGAGAGGGGGGACAGCAAGGACTGTACCTGAGACTGGGAGAGGTGGGGACAGCAAGGACTGTACCTGAGACTGAGAGATGGGGACAGCAATGACTGTACCTGAGACTGAGAGGTGGGGACAGCAATGACTGAGACTACCTGAGACTGGAGAGGTGGGGACAGCAACGACTGTACCTGAGACTGGAGAGGTGGGGACAGCAACGACTGTACCTGAGACTGGAGAGGTGGGGACAGCAACGACTGTACCTGAGACTGGAGAGGTGGGGACAGCAACGACTGTACCTGAGACTGGAGAGGTGGGGACAGCAAGGACTGACCTGAGGGGAGAGGTGGGGCAAAGGACTGACCTGAGACTGGAGAGGTGGGGACAGCAAGGACTGTACCTGAGACTGGAGAGGTGGGGACAGCAAGGACTGTACCTGAGACTGGAGAGGTGGGGACAGCAACGACTGTACCTGAGACTGGAGAGGTGGGGACAGCAAACGACTGTACCTGAGACTGGAGAGGTGGGGACAGCAAACGACTGGGGACCTGAGACTGGAGAGGTGGGGACAGCAACGACTGTACCTGAGACTGGAGAGGTGGGGACAGCAAAGGACTGTACCTGAGACTGGAGGTGGGGAGGTGGGGACAGCAACGACTGTACCTGAGACTGGAGAGGTGGGGACAGGACTGACCTGAGACTGGAGAGGTGGGGACAGCAAACGACTGTACCTGAGACTGGAGAGGTGGGGACAGCAACGACTGTACCTGAGACTGGAGAGGTGGGGACAGCAACGACTGTACCTGAGACTGGAGAGGTGGGGACAGCAAACGACTGTACCTGAGACTGGAGAGGGGACAGCAACGACTGTACCTGAGACTGGAGAGGTGGGGACAGCAATGACTGTACCTGAGACTGAGAGGTGGGGACAGCAAGGACTGTACCTGAGACTGGAGAGGTGGAGACAGTAATGACTGTACCTGAGACTGGAGAGGTGGGGACAGCAACGACTCTACCTGAGACTGGAGAGGTGGGGGACAACAACGACTGTACCAGAGACTGGAGAGGTGGGGACAGCAACGACTGTACCTGAGACTGGAGAGGTGGGGACAGCAAGGACTGTACCTGAGACTGGAGAGGTGGGGACAGCAACGACTGTACCTGAGACTGAGAGGTGGGGACAGCAAGGACTGTACCTGAGACTGGAGAGGTGTGGACAGCAAACGACTGTACCTGAGACTGGAGAGGTGGGGACAGCAAACGACTGTACCTGAGACTGGAGAGAAGGGGACAGCAACGACTGTACCTGAGAAAGGGGGGGACCTGAGACTGAGGAGAGGTGGAGACAGTAATGACTGTACCTGAGACTGGAGAGGTGGGGACAGCAACGACTGTACCTGAGACTGGAGAGGTGGAGACAGTAATGACTGTACCTGAGACTGGAGACGTGGGGACAGCAACGACTCTACCTGAGACTGGAGAGGTGGGGACAACAACGACTGTACCAGAGACTGGAGAGGTGGGGACAGCAAGGACTGTACCTGAGACTGGAGAGGTGGGGACAGCAAGGACTGTACCTGAGACTGGAGAGGTGGGGACAGCAACGACTGTACCTGAGACTGGAGAGGTGGGGACAGCAAGGACTGTACCTGAGACTGGAGAGGAGGGGACAACAACGACTGTACCTGAGACTGGAGAGGTGTGGACAGCAACGACTGTACCTGAGACTGGAGAGGTGGAGACAGTAATGACTGTACCTGAGACTGGAGAGGAGGGGACAGCAAGGACTGTACCTGAGACTGGAGAGGTGGGGACAACAACGACTGTACCAGAGACTGGAGAGGTGGGGACAGCAAGGACTGTACCTGAGACTGGAGAGGTGGGGACAGCAAGGACTGTACCTGAGACTGGAGAGGTGGGGACAGCAACGACTGTACCTGAGACTGGAGAGGTGTGGACAGCAAACGACTGTACCTGAGACTGGAGAGGTGGGGACAGCAAGGACTGTACCTGAGACTGGAGAGGTGGGGACAGCAAGGACTGTACCTGAGACTGGAGAGGTGGGGACAGCAACGACTGTACCTGAGACTGGAGAGGAGGGACAGCAACGACTGTACCTGAGACTGGAGAGGTGGGGACAGCAAGGACTGTACCTGAGACTGAAGAGGTGGGGACAACAACGACTCTACCTGAGACTGGAGACGTGGGGACAGCAACGACTGTACCTGAGACTAGAGAGGTTTGGACAGCAACAACTGTACCTGAGACTGGAGACGTGGGGACAACAACGACTGTACCTGAGACTGGAGAGGAGGGGACAGCAACGACTGTACCTGAGACTGGAGACGTGGGGACACATTTGAACAGCAGTGCTGAGGGCAGTTATTCTTCATGTTGTATGGCTCTGTCCACTCTCTCTAGAAAGATCACGTAAGAATCCTGCAGGTTTTTAGGCAGTCTGATGCGTTGTGTGCATGGCTATCATTACATTGAAACCATTGCTCATCTTTTCACACCCAGGCAACACAGTGACCATGGCTGATGGTTTCCCTTTGTGGGAATTACAACCCTGTCATGCTTGAAATTGGCAAGTGCTGCATTAATTGCAATATCATATCATTTTAATAAACAATATGGGGGATAATGAATTCCGTGTTTGAATTTTAAAATGGCTCTATATAAATCTGGTGATACTGAGCAGTATGTTTATTTTCTAACTCAGCACAAGTGACATTCATTTTTGGTAGGAATAAACGTATAAAATGCATTCATGTCTTTACAAAATCATTCTCATTTCAGAATATTCTTTTAAAAACTGTAAACAGGATCATGTTATTATTCATGTCGTGTTGTCAACTGACATGTCGTTATTGTTAAACTTCCTGCATCCCTCTGAATGAAATCTGTACAGTAACAGTGTCGTTGCTTGCAATTGCTGTACTAGATACATGCTAGAGGCTGCGCCCCCACCAGTTTAATTTAATCTTAATTGTATAATAAGTAACACTACACACAGGGTCACTTTCATTTCATTATTTAAAAGCACAGAGAAGTTAACAGGTTTAATACCCACAGCAACATAGATTTATTTGTGGAATGGAACGGTCTCGTTGAACTCCCGACCGTACCATAACAACAAAAGAGAGAGGGGGGAAATTAAAATCGTATTTCCTAAATTAACAAATTATTATTAGTTTCCCCAGTGGTGAAGGCACAAACAAATAAAACAAAAATATTATCACGGATTACAATTTTGATCCAGACAGAAACACAGATGTGACCCCTGTGTGCTGAACTATATATTCCATGTCTCCCTATTCAGTGCAATGGACCGGTCGCAATTCACTCTGCCTAGCAACGACGTCAGGCAGCAGTGACGTCAGACTACTATCTTTGGGGTTCAGTTTCTGTAAAACTAGGACCCCCCCAAAATATATGAATTATTGCGCATGCACACCCCCGGGATTATGTGTATGCCGAGCGGGGTTCTTTAATTTGCTTAGAGATACAGGTGTATAAAAAAGCATCTTAATAATTTAAAATAAAGAAACTCTGTATCTCAAAAAGTATTCAACCAAGTGCTACCCCGTTCTCAGGGTTTGTTGAGCATGCCAATCCGACCACACATAAACATGTTCATGCATATCGGTGGGATGTTACCTCCCTTTTGAGCTGGTTGTAAAATCGACTTTAAACAGGACCTTCATTCAGACCTTAACGATGCCTGTGCGACTGTGCAGACACAACATTAAACAGCTCTACAACCATCTCCACTCTTAACGAACAGTACTTAATCACAAAAATGTTTATGAAAAAATCTACATACTTCAATAAGAAACTGGGATACGATGATAAAGTAAATACAAGAAACTAAGGTTTACTCTGCAGTTTTATATATGCATTTGTTAAAAATGTACGCACTGGCATAATAACTTAAATAACAGTTATTCACATTTTGGGTTAGTGTAGGCTCACAGTTTAGATACTACAGTGATCCGGCGTGAATCCGCACGTCACATATCCTCCACGATGAAGCTCTTCAGCAACGTTAGTTTATTATTGAACAGAGAAGATTAGTTCAGAGATTGCAGATCCCACCACAGTTTTCATACACTGTGTTGTATGTGTTCCATGCTCTTCCATTGCTGGTAGTGTCACGTGTTCATTGTGTTGATATGTAAATAAATCCTGCTCGCCTGCGGGGGGCGTATCAACTTCAACCTCCGTCTCGATCTCCTGCCTGTCACTCAGCAATGAATGCACGCACCCACACGGCAGACGGCTACTCTGTCACAAACATTAATATCTTTCTAAACAAGGTATTTAGGGGAGCTCCCTCGTAAAAGCTGAATCTCAAAACAAGAATTGTGTGAATATAGTAATTGTTACAGCTGTGTGTAATGGTATTTAAAACAGGATGCATTCATCCACTTTTTGCATATCCGCCCTTACTCTGGTCCCACCGCAGTCAGATATGAGACGGATTACTGTACTTTGCAATTATTTCTGTTCAGTGGAGTTATATACTTACAATATGACATATTGCATTAAGAATTAATGTGTAATATGCATAATTTGAAATTTATTATTATTATTATTATTATTATTATTATTATTATTATTATTATTATTATTATTCCCCTTCTTGTTTGAAAAGAAACAAACTAAAGTTACATCACTGACCACTTGGTGTCTGTCTCTCTGTGAATCCAAATAATTATCTTTACTGAAATTATTCAACAGTTTAGATACCATTCCTAAAACTATGTATCAGGACACTTTTCTTGCACTAATTAAACAAATTATATTGTAGCAAAAACACATATAAAATGTATAACCACGTCTGTTGTAGAGGTGAATTTAACCCACAGCACCAACTAGCCATCCAGCTAGGACACCAGGTCTCCAGAGAAAGATGACAGGCTAGTCTAGTGCATTAACATTAACCTACAGCACCACCTAGCCATCCAGATTGGAACCCAGGCTTCCACAGAAAGATGACAGACTATCCTGATGCATTAAAAATAGCCATCCATAACTATTACACACTCAATAGTGCTACATTTAGAAATACTAAAAGAAGGTATTTCTTAACATTAACATAAACCCAGTGCAGCACCTAGCCCCCCGCCCCTCCCCCCGCTAGGACCCCAGGTCTCCACAGCAAGGTGAAAGGCAGGACACCAGTTTTGATTTGCAGACAGGTTGCTTTCCCTCATGTGACATATCTCGAGTGTTTTGCATGATCACATTTGAATCAAAGGTGAGCCACAGGTCTGGTCTGCTGTGGAGTGCCTTTGATTCAAATGTGATCATGCAGAACAGTCTGTTCTTTTTTGCTTGTTCTTTTTTTTCTATTCGCAGTGAATCACAGAACCTTTAACTCTTTGTATCCAGAATCCACAAGTGAAGGGCTTGTAGACTATTCATTTATTTTTACACTTTTTTTAATGGTTAAGTTATAGCCCAATTAAGGGATTATTTAACTATTCAGACAGTTCACCTGGGTTTCAAAATCACCAGTGTTGAGTTATATCCATTTATAAACAAAAATGATTAGTAAAAATACTTTACAAACGATTTGTCGATAAGGACAGGGGGTGACCTGGCTGCCAGGAGGCTCAACAATATGGTAACAATATCTCAGAAGGGAGATACAGCAAACCTGGGCAGGTACAGACCTATCAGCCTTACAACCAGGACATGTTACACTATGGAAACAATAATAAGACTGTAACACGTGTGTTTTGTGTTTCTTTTTTTGTTAGTAGTACTGTTTTGTTTTAGTTATTGATTGGTTTGTTTACATTCCTGTCCCCTTTTGCACAGCTGCTGCTGGTCACACTGCTGGCTCCTTCATTGTGTGTCTGTTCCCCTCCCTGCACACACGCCGTGGAGGGAGGGGAACAATCTGTGCTCATCTACATCGGTACCTGTACTAGAAATTGACGGTAGTGGAGTGTGGGGAGCTGGTCCTTTTGGACTTCTTTCTCATTGTTGTAACCTATTCGGTATTTTTTTTTTCCTCTCTGCTATCACTCTCGGCTCCGCTCCAGCAGCGCCTCAGTCTGGTGTTTGTGTGGATGTGTGGGATTTTAAATATTGTGCGCGGCCGGCACATTGTTTTAAACTGTTTTGTTTAGTTTGTTGCATTATAGGAGTCTCAGGAGAGTGTTATTGAAGTATAATCCTACCATTGTATATTAATGCAATTAGCCATTTTCTCTGCTAAGTCGCTGGTAACTTGTACCTAGCTACTATAGTTTGTTTTGTAAAATTAACTACACTGAGTTACATCAGGTTGTTTTATATGGGGCTTGTGTATCTTAGTTTTGCTGTAGTTTTTGTTTTAGTTTAGAAACACTTATTATTTGTGTGATTGCACGTTTGTAATTGATACTGCTTCGTTTTGATTGCTGTGTTTATTTTATTATTGTTGGGTTTTATCTTAATTGATTTTCAGAGTGTTTTGCTTTGTTTTGGTTTTCATCATTTTGTTCTATTGTATTATCAGTTGACACTGACCTGCCTCTGCCCCCTCTCTGGGTTGTCTGGAATTGAGAAAGGGTTAAATTGTCTTTTGATTTTGTTAATATTATTTGCTGAATTTCTCCTCCTGTCTACAGCTCTTCTCTTCTGTAATAAAAGACTTGTTGATTTTTAACTTGCCTCTCTGGTATTTGTGACAAGGGAAGGACTCCTATTGAAAACACAAAAGAACCTGTGTGCTAAGAATATTTTTATTCAATTATTTTATATATACATTTTGGGATTCAATCCCAAATGGCGTAGCCGACTACAACAAGTATTTTAAATTAATTATGATTTACTGTTATCCAGGGTTACAAAACTATCCTCAGTATACAGTCACAACACTGAGGTCTGCTGCTGGACTACAGTCTGCACGTTTTATAAAAGAAAACACAAGTCAGGCTGATCAAACTAATGTGATGGAAAATCCCTTTAAACATCAATTGTGGCTAAGTCACTTATTTTTAAACAAACAAACTAATATTCCATAAGCTCCCATTGCCTCTGCTTGTGTTATCCCTGCTCTGTGGATACATAAAGAGGACTGGTCTCCAATCCACCACCTTCAGAGGAATAGAAAAATAAAGAAATGAAAGAACATTTGAAAAATCATTGAGATGTGTGCTTACCGATTCCTAGTGAGTGGAGTAGCTGCTCTCTGTCTCTGTGTCCTGCTCGTTCGATGTGAAGGTGCTGCTGTATTAACACCTGCACATGAATGAGATCACACTGTCAAACCCAACCCAACATGCAAGTCAATACTGTGCAAGACATCGAGACATCTTTTATTATAGATTCACAAAGAAACCCATTCCCAATACAACCTGATTGCTGATCATTAACTTCATTTAATAATTAACTATCAACAATTAAAATAAAACCCTTTACATATGTATCCATGGAAATACACAGTGGCATAAAAAACATATGCAGACAGATCCCCTAGGTTTCAATATGACTAACGTCCAAGGGGGGTGAATACTTACTGTAGGCACTGTATATAGTGAAAAGTGTTGAATTTAAATCAAGGGAAGTAATGTTAAAACCTTACAATGCATTAGTAAGACCTCACCTAGAATATTGTGTTCAGTTCCAGTCACCTCGTTAAAAAAAAGGATAGAAAGAGTGCAAAAAGAGCAACCAGAATTATTCCAGGTTTTAAAGGCATGTCATATGCAGACAGGATAATATAACTGAATCTGTTCATTCTTGAACAAAGAAGACTACGCGGTGATCTGATTCAAACATTCAAAATCCTAAAAGGTATTGACAATGTCGACCCAGGGGACTTTTTTTTTACCTGAGAAAAGAAACAAGGACCAGGGGTCACAAGTAGAGATTAGACAAAGGGGCATTCAGAACAGAAAATAGGAGGCACTTTTATACACAAAGAATTGTGGGAGTCTGGAACCAACTCCCCAGTAATGTTGTTGAAGCTGACACCCTGGGATCCTTCAAGAAGCTGCTTGATGAGATTCTGGGATCAATAAACTACTAACAAGTAAACGAGCAAGATGGGCTGAATGGCCTCCTCTCATTTGTAAACGTTCTTATGTTCTTACCTGTGAGCTCCCACACTCTGCCACTGGAACCATGTCTCACTGCCCAGCCAGTCTGTGAAGTCTCTTTTGGAGGCTGCCTGCAATGATGCACGAGGCAGGGGCAGCTTCAGGCTGGATTGAAGTGACTGTTTGTCCAGGGGGTCCCCCTCTGTCCCAGCAGGGAGTCTCCCTCAGAGGGGTGAGGCTGTACAGTGGCTGAGCCTTTGAGGAGGGGTGGCAAGACTCCCCCAGAGCAGAGACACACAGAACACCACACTTGTAGGCTTGCATTCAGCAGGAGAATAGTTAGAGTGAAACCCTGCTTCAATGTTCCCCTCAGATTTTCAAAAATAAACAAATAAATAAATGATACCACAGCTTTATAACAGATCATTGTTTAATTGTAGCTGAATGAATGAATAAATAAATAAATATTCCTGTATGTGACCGCTAGGGGGTGCTGCAACCCCAAAAAAGTTATTATAATAATACAAAAGTAAATAAGTCACCATATTTGTCTACTTCTTTACCTCTCTACATGAATCTGTGTATAAAACCAGTTTATCATCACACAATATCAAACTTATCTAGGATTGTCTTTATTTTTGCCACGTTATTATTTATTTCTTAGCAGACACCAGGGTGGTTTACAATTGTTACACACAATTACATTATTTTTACATGCAATTACCCATTTGTGAGTTGGACTTTTACTGGAACAATCTAGATAAAGTACCTAGCTCAAGGGTACAACAGCAGTGTCCCCCATCTGGGATTGAACCCACGCCCCTCCGGTCAAGAGTCCAGAGCCCTAACCACTACTCCACACTGCTTCCCTGTTCTTTTACAGTTAACATTTCTAAGGAGCAGTGCAGACCCCATCAGAGATTACACAGCAATGAACGATGAGGAGGTGATTGAACTCTAGTCATTACCATTGCAGGCATGGAGATTACACACACAGAGCAATGAACTGGGTGAGGAGGTGATTTAACTCTAGTCATTACCATTGCAGGCATGGAGATTACACACACAGAGCAATGAACTGGGTGAGGAGGTGATTGAACTCTAGTCATTACCATTGCAGACATGGAGATTACACACACAGAGCAATGAACTGGGTGAGGAGGTGATTGAACTCTAGTCATTACCATTGCAGGCATGGAGATTACACACACAGAGCAATGAACTGGGTGAGGAGGTGATTGAACTCTAGTCATTACCATTGCAGGCATGGAGATTACACACACAGAGCAATGAACTGGGTGAGGAGGTGATTGAACTCTAGTCATTACCATTGCAGGCATGGAGATTACACACACAGAGCAATGAACTGGGTGAGGAGGTGATTGAACTCTAGTCATTACCATTGCAGGCATGGAGATTACACACACAGAGCAATGAACTGGGTGAGGAGGTGATTGAACTCTAGTCATTACCATTGCAGGCATGCAGATTACACACACAGAGCAATGAACTGGGTGAGGAGTGTAATAGAAATGTTACAGAAAATAGGATTGGCCCGACAACAGAAAAGTACTGGCATTTTGCACTCCTATAACCTTGCTCGCATAACCTTGTATGCTTTGCTTAAGATAAAGTTTGTTACAAGGAACCGCAAGATGCCTACACTGCAACTGCAGCTGTGAGATAGGAGGATGAGCCAGACGTGTATTTTTGCACGTACACCCATCCTGTTATCTGCTTGCTTAGCTATATGCCACATGCGTAGTTATAAGTTGTTTTTCTTGGTTGGTTTCGGCTCCTGGTATTCTTCACATCATGTTATCTGGTGGCTGCAGCTGGTGTAATATAATGACTTACCAGGGTGTGTCTATATACACACCCTGGTAAATCGTTAGTTTGTTAAGCTTATAATCCCTTCTTCAGTCCCTCCTGTTATTCCTCCAAAAGGTTTCAAGCCTATTTGGGGGAATAAAACTTCTTACGGTCGAGGGTCGGGCCCGAACGCTGGACCTGAGTTACAGCCCTAATGGGCGAGTGCCGGGGGGGGACTACAAAACATCTTAAAAACTTCAATACCTTATATCGAAAATACAGCAGGATTACTTAAGACTCTTCATGGGAATACATGAGGTCATTTACTTACTAGTTCCTTTATTTATGCAAAACGTAAAAGTACTGGCATTTTGCACTCCTATAACCTTGCTCGCATAACCTTAAAGTTTGATAAAGTTTGTTACAAGGAACCGCAAGATGCCTACACTGCAACTGCAGCTGTGAGATAGGAGGATGAGCCAGACGTGTATTTTTGCACGTACACCCATTCTGTTATCTGCTTGCTTAGCTATATGCCACATGCGTAGTTATAAGTTTGTTTTTCTTATATGCTAATATCTGAATCATCATTATTATTATTATTATTATTATTTATTTCTTAGCAGATTTATTTATCCAGGGTGACTTACAATCGCAAGCAAATACAAATACATTCAAGTGTTACAATACAATTCATACAATAAGAGCAGGAAATACAATAATTTTTTCATTGGCTAACCCTCTGCCTTGCTGGCAGTTTTAAGGTATATAAGAAACCGATCTAACTCTGTATGTTGGAACACTGCTCGGTGATTATCTAGCACCCTGTGTGTTGGGAGTGTTTTCAGTTTGCAAACTTAAGAAATAAAGGCTTATGTGTTTGGAACTCGCAGTCTCTCTTCCTTTTATTAGAAGTTCCACGACACTGCCTGTCTAAAAATGACATTACCAATTTATAGTGACATGTGTTATCAGTAAATCATATGGACATTTCATACTCTTAACTTTTATAGGATGTAATTGTCTAATGTCAGTTAATAGGAATGGAAATCGAATTTGAAATTGAAGCATTAATGTCTGAAACATGTCCATGTAAAATGTGAAGTTGTTTATTACTTCAGAATTACATCTACATCATGTTACACACACATTATTTGGCATAATTTCACTTAAATACAGTGAATAGGCTCCTCCCCAGCTGGTTCAATATAACTACATTAAACAAGGTGGGTGTTAGAACTGACATCCAGTTTACTCTGCCCTGGAAATACTCAAGTCAGGCAATAATTCAGTAGCTCAGAAACTAAGACTACCATACCAATTAAATATCTGCTGAAAAAAATAAATTCTTCAAAATAAGTAGTTTGTGTGCTCATGAAAAATAAACACTTAAGACAATGAGCCTTATTAACAATACATATGTCAATAGCTGTAAATGATGGTAATGTTGCTTGACAGGCATTGCCACATTGGAGTGTTAGTATAATATACTAAGCTAGAATGCTTAGTAAAAAATGTTCAAAAAACATATACAGTAAAAAACTAAATAAACCTGTTATGCCTTGACTAACCATACTCACCCATGTGTGTAACTCTGCAAATGGAGCACATACACTCCTCCATACTTATGAGGTCATCTGGCTGTAGATCTTGGCACTGGCCATGGAACCATTCGCCACACCTCCCGCATTCCACCATCAGCTCCAGTGCAATCCTGTATGGTCTCCACATCACAGAAATGTACCTCTGGGGGCGGGGTTCTCTCACACCTCGGGAAAGGAGGAAGAGATCCATCTACAAAACAAGAAAAAAGATGATCACGCATTTGCTTTTGATCATAACATAACTTACCTGGATCTCCACCCATGCAGAGTGTGAGGCTGTTTGCGATGGTAAACAGTCCACAGTCACTCCATCCCTGCTGCTGCTGTACATGTGGCCACCCGATCCGAACTGTCTTTCCACTGTACTGCAGCAGTGATACGACCTGGGAACGGAAATCATGCTTATTATTAATTCCCAAAGAGTCAAACACATTTAAAGTACCTTCCTCACAGCCTATGTTACTTACCGTGACCCAGTGATTGCCAGACACATTGAGAATCTGTACAAATCCTTGAGCCGGTGAGCTGAAGGAAGTCAGCTGTGTCAGGCTGGTGACAGCATACAAACCTCCCAGCTGTGGATACTGTCTACGTAGCAGAGCCTGGCTGTGGTCCATCACCTCATCACCCCTCCACGTGTGTTGTCCAACACAATAAAACAAATAACTCCTAATTCTGCCCCCCCGTCGTACCTACCTGACAGATCAAACAAAAGGAAAGATAATACTACAGTAAATACTTCAATGAGTGGAGGTTTTTAAATGAATGTTTTTAAAAAGAATGACCTCAAATCTATTCAAAAAAATTAGAAGAGCATTCATTGTGATGCAGCCCTAAAGACCTGACACTACTGACATGTTGTGAAAAACTGTCTCTGCCTATTATAATGGTCATTTCTTACACTCCTAAGTTATATATATATATATATATATATATATATATATATATATATATATATATATATATATATATATTATATATACTAAAATGATACTAAAATGTCTGCTATTAGTTATTTAAAAATTCCAAATATCTTTTGTGTGTGTGCGTGTGTGGAGAGAGAGACAGATTTTTTAAATCTTTTAAACCTTTACTTATATATAGTAAAGGCTTAAAAGATTTAAAAATCTGTATCTCTCTCTCTCTATAACACACATATATATATATATATATACACACACACACGTTTATCATTTATTTAAATGTATATGGACATCTTCAAAAATACAGGACGGCTTCAATAACTTATAATGTATTCATATTAATTTTCGAGATATATATATATATATATAATCTTTCAAAACGAATGTACTGGCTTTCTTTCTGATACCCCTGTATATGCACAGTAAACACCCAGCACTTCAGCAGACTTGGTAGCTTTTTCAGGATACTCAGTAGCGATGTTCTGCTTTCAAGTGATCCATATCAATTGATAAATGTAGTTTTCTGAGTAGTTTTATTCATTTGTACTGTAAAAAGATAAATTATTTGATCACAATTATATGACGGCGTCAAGATCAATATATAAACATTGTAATTGAGATGTGTATATTAAATAGACAATTTCATAAAATATGTCACTATTAATTGTAATTCACATGTGGTGTGTGTGTATGTGTGTGTATATGCACAGTAAACAAACACCAGACAGACACTGAGCAGACTGCACTTCAACATGCACAGTAAACACCAGACACTGAGCAGAGCACTTCAACATGCACAGTGAGCAGAGCACTTCAACATGCACAGTAAACACCAGACACTGAGCAGAGCACTTCAACATGCACAGTAAACACCAGACACTGAGCAGAGCACTTCAACATGCACAGTAAACACCAGACACTGAGCAGAGCACTTCAACATGCACAGTAAACACCAGACACTGAGCAGAGCACTTCAACATGCACAGTAAACACCAGACACTGAGCAGAGCACTTCAACATGCACACAAACACCAGACACTGAGCAGAGCACTTCAAAACACAGTAAACACAGACACTGAGCAGAGCACTTCAACATGCACAGTAAACACCAGACACTGAGCAGAGCACTTCAACAAACACACATGCACAGTAAACACCAGACACTGAGCAGAGCACTTCAACATGCACAGTAAACACCAGACACTGAGCAGAGCACTTCAACATGCACAGTAAACACCAGACACTGAGCAGAGCACTTCAACAACATGCACACTAAACACCAGACACTGAGACAGAGCACTTCAACATGCACAGTAAACACCAGACACTTGAGCAGAGCACTTCAACATGCACAGTAAACACAGACACTGAGCAGAGCACTTCAACATGCACAGTAAACACCAGACACTGAGCAGAGCATCAACATGCACAGTAAACACCAGACACTGAGCAGGCACTTCAACATGCACAGTAAACAGCAGACACTGAGCAGAGCACTTCAACATGCACAGTAAACACCAGACACTGAGCAGAGCACTTCAACATGCACAGTAAACACCAGACACTGAGCAGAGCACTTCAACATGCACAGTAAAACAGACACTGAGCAGAGCACAACATGCACAGTAAACACCAGACACTGAGCAGAGCACTTCAACATGCACAGTAAACACCAGACACTGAGCAGAGCACTTCAACATGCACAGTAAACACCAGACACTGAGCAGAGCACTTCAACATGCACAGTAAACACCAGACACTGAGCAGAGCACTTCAACATGCACAGTAAACACCAGACACTGAGCAGAGCACTTCAACATGCACAGTAAACACCAGACACTGAGCAGAGCACTTCAACATGCACAGTAAACACCAGACACTGAGCAGAGCACTTCAACATGCACAGTAAACACCAGACACTGAGCAGAGCACTTCAACATGCACAGTAAACACCAGACACTGAGCAGAGCACTTCAACATGCACAGTAAACACCAGACACTGAGCAGAGCACTTCAACATGCAGTAAACACCAGAACTGAGCAGACACTTCAACATGCACAGTAAACACCAGACACTGAGCAGAGCACTTCAACACATGTAAACACCAGACAAACACTTCAACATGACAGTAACTGAGACACTGAGCAGAGCACTTCAACATGCACAGTAAACACCAGACACTGAGCAGAGCACTTCAACATGCACAGTAAACACCAGACACTGAGCAGAGCACTTCAACAGAGTAACTGAGACAGAGCAGAGCACTTCAACATGCACAGTAAACACAGACACTGAGCACTGAGCAACAGCACAGTAAACAGCAGACACAGCACTTCAACATGCATGCACAGTAAACACCAGACACTGAGCAGAGCACTTCAACATGCACAGTAAACACCAACACTGAGCAGAGACAACATGCACAGTAAACACCAGACACTGAGCAGAGCACTTCAACATGCACAGTAAACACCAGACACTGAGCAGAGCACTTCAACATGCACAGTAAAACACCAGACACTGAGCAGAGCACTTCAACATGCACAGTAAACACCAGACACTGAGCAGAGCACTTCAACATGCACAGTAAACACCAGACACTGAGCAGAGCACTTCAACATGCTTTGTAAACACCAGACACTGAGCAGAGCACTTCAACATGCACAGTAAACACCAGACACTGAGCAGAGCACTTCAACATGCACAGTAAACACCAGACACTGAGCAGAGCACTTCAACATGCACAGTAAACACCAGACACTGAGCAGAGCACTTCAACATGCACAGTAAACACCAGACACTGAGCAGAGCACTTCAACATGCACAGTAAACACCAGACACTGAGCAGAGCACTTCAACATGCACAGTAAACACCAGACACTGAGCAGAGCACTTCAACATGCACAGTAAACATTAGACACTGAGCAGAGCACTTCAACATGCACAGTAAACACCAGACACTGAAGAGCACTTCAACATGCACAGTAAACACCAGACACTGAGCAGAGCACTTCAACATGCACAGTAAACACCAGACACTGTCCACTTCAACATGCACAGTAAACACCACTTAGTGACATTGGCACTTCAACATGCACAGTAAACACCAGACACTGAGCAGGGCACTTCAACATGCACAGTAAACACCAGACACTGAGCAGAGCACTTCAACATGCACAGTAAACACCAGACACTGAGCAGAGCACTTCAACATGCACAGTAAACACCAGACACTGAGCAGAGCACTTCAACATGCACAGTAAACACCAGACACTGAGCAGAGCACTTCAACATGCACAGTAAACACCAGACACTGAGCAGAGCACTTCAACATGCACAGTAAACACCAGACACTGAGCAGAGCACTTCAACATGCACAGTAAACACCAGACACTGAGCAGAGCACTTCAACATGCACAGTAAAAACACCAGACACTGAGCAGGGCACTTCAACATGCACAGTAAACACCAGACACTGAGCAGAGCACTTCAACATGCACAGTAAACACCAGACACTGAGCAGAGCACTTCAACATGCACAGTAAACACCAGACACTGAGCAGAGCACTTCAACATGCACAGTAAACACCAGACACTGAGCAGAGCACTTCAACATGCACAGTAAACACAGACACTGAGTTCAACATGCACAGCACCAGACACTGAGCAGAGCACTTAACATGCACAGTAAACCAGACACTGAGCCCACTTCAACATGCACAGTAAACACCACACACTGAGCAGAGCCTTCAACATGCACAGTAAACACCAGACACTGAGCAGAGCACTTCAACATGCACAGTAAACACCAGACACTGAGCAGAGCACTTCAACATGCACATTAAACACCAGACACTACAGTATACACCAGACACTGAGCAGAGCACTTCAACATTGATGTCAGTTCACACCAGTCCGTTGTCTTTGTAGAAAGGAAAAGCTTTAATCATGAGCCGGAGGTTACACGAGTGGCATTCCACAACACAAGCTCTCAGAACAACAGTTTGGCACCCCTGGCATTCTCAGAACAACAGTTGTTTGCTTATACCTCATTATGTTTGCACAATTAGTACCGCTTATTGTTTAAAGTTTGCCGCATAGGTTTGTGAGTCCATTTGTCACTTAGTGATTGGTGCTTCTGACGCAGGGGCTGTCTAAGACAAACTTTCTGGAATTTTCTGTACTTGGCTCTGGCGTAGTTCTCCCTCTGTTCTTGCATGCAGCTTATCAGATAACAGCCCACGGTTAGTTTCAGCTCCTGGTATTCTTCACATCCGTTATCTGGTGGCTGCAGCTGGGGGAATGAACCAGGGTGTGTCTATAGACACACCCTGGTAAGTCGTTAGTTTGTTAAGCTTATAATCCCTTCTTCAGTCCCTCCTGTTATTCCTCCAAAAGGTTTCAACCCTATTTGGGGGAATAAAACTTCTTACGGTCGAGGGTCGGGCCCGAACGCTGGACCTGAGTTACAGCCCTAATGGCCGAGTGCCGGGGGGGGGGGACTACAAAACATCTTAAAAACTTCAATACTTTATGTCGAAAATACAGCAGGATTACTTAAGGCCCTTCATGGGAATACATGAGGTCATTTACTTACTAGTTCCTTTATTTATGCAAAACGTACAAACTTAAATTCCTGTTGATGGTCCATCCCATGGGAGGAGTGAAGCGACAGGCTGGGAGTTCACGAGGCCCTGGACAGATTCTAGCAGCACGGCAACATGAGCACAGAAGCGGATAAAAATTACAAGTTACATTGGTGCTCCTCCCAGGGTGGGCAGCCGTGGTCAGGACCTCTGAAGTTGGTTTGTTGTCCCGGGACGTGCCTGAATTGACAAGGACATAACACACACATATACAAGTTAGTTAACAACGACCTTCCCCTGAAAGTGGTTCCCGAGCCCGACTGGTCAAGTACAAAATCCGTAATGTCCTAAGCTTAGAGCAGAGTTTCTTATATAGCACTAGTACCAACGGGAACGTAAGTATTGACACCCCCCACATTATTTGACAAAACACCACCCAAATCCACACCCAATTGACCCCTGCCCAAGTCACTCCTCGTCCATTAATCAAGCTCTTGACTACCACCGCCTGGACTTCCGCTGTTCGATACCTTTGGTCTGCTTGCTGAAGTGTGTCGGTGATGTGGGTGTATTGCATTTGGGCATGGTGTATGTGTTGTTTGGCTTCCGCCACCATTTTCTTTATTTCTTCCTCTAATGCTGTTGATGTAACTTAAAACGTGAGTATCGATGTTTCTTAAGAAACTGCAGAGACGCCATTTCTTAATCAGTGTTAAGTTTATTTCATACATGCAGGGAAACCAGTCCAAGTATAGATCCGATTACCAGTTGTTACATCTTTTACATGACATTAAATACCCTTCTGCATAGGTGTCTCTCTCCTCCTCTTCCTATAACACTCAACCAATGGCAAAGGGACAATGCATTATTCCGGTCACTATGTACCATGTGCACTCCAATCAGGAAAAAACAAGTTTCTCATGATTAGTTTATACAAATCTCTTATCAGCCCCTTTGAAGTGTCTGGCTCCTTCCAGATCCCCCTGAAGACTAGCTTTATGACCCCCTCATAAACCAGCTGTATATTCTAAGCAAAAACCTGTTTAATTAGTTTTATACCCCACAGTGGACTCCCGAAGGGCAAACGTCTTTCATGTCAGGGCTGGAGGTCAAAGGACTTGTTTGTACAACCTTGTGCTGCTGGATAGTCATTTGCTTTGACACAACAGTATCCTTTTCAGTTGTCATAACTTCAGGGTAACTTCTCTACCATATTGCCTTCAATTTACTTCTAATGTGCGGTTGTTTAAATATAGTTAAATATACGTTAACTTGGTGTTTTTCTCAGCTCTCTGCTACCATCCATTGCTCAATGAAGGTGCTATTATTTCTTGCTTGCTTGGAGTCAATGCAGTGCAAGTATCTATATACCCAGAGTATATAGCCAGCCTTCATCTATTACAGCAGTGCTTGCATTTTTGGAACTAACAGTTTTTTCTATCCAATGTTAAATCACTTTTCAGAAAAATAACATGAATACAGCCCTGTCATTCCTCATGCGTAGCAAACTGCTATTCAATACTTGTTCCATGTTTTCCAACATACCCCACTTTTAAAATATAAGATGGGTGGGGTCCTACCATGACATTTTGTCCATACACGAGGTACCCCTGAACCATCTGACGTCCTCTTCGCCGATTCTGAGCAGTCACACCAAGTAACATGTTATTATGATGTATTATAGTAAAGCATCTGTCCTCACATTCTAAATCTCTACATTATGTGTAGGTATCTACTGTGCCTTTGCTGCTTCTCCATGTAAGTATGTCATGAGCAAAAAACAAACAAAACAAAACAAAACAAAAAAAAAAAAAAAAAAAAAAAAAAATTACTCAATGTAAAGAGAAAACAATACAGTTAATCAGTGTTACCGTGTACCATATGTATTTAATTAATGTGTGTGTGTGTGTGTGTGTGTGTGTGTTTCTAGTCTAATGCGGCGACCTCTGAACTCGGTGCATTCTTCAGACCCCTGGTACCCAAAAAAGTCCATACATCTGGTTTTTGTCATCTTCCTTGTTCCTATCTCTCCGTTTTGCCTGAGACCCTTCGAGTCCAGTGGCATTATCTCTTATTCTCCTGTGAACCTTTGGGTCCAACGGCAGTCCCTGGGAGCCTTTTAGCTCCTTTATGCTTTGTATTCCAAAAGTCTTCGAGCCTGGCCCCTTCTGGTCCACAGCATTGTTATCTTGTTAGCTTGCAGTCAATGTTGGACAAGAAGCTTGTAGACGAAAGGTTTCTTATCAATTGTTAGCAGTACATGCAATTTGAACCAAACAGTCTGCTATCTGCAATATTAGTCTCTTTTCAGAAAAGAACACCAGTATAGCTCTGCCAGTCCACATGCGTAGCAAACTGCTAATCAATTCTCGATCCATGTTTTCCAACATACCCTACTTTTAGAATATAAGATGGAGGAGGGTGATCCGCTACAACCAAGTTGCTCACGTGATCCCGGTCCCTCAGATATCCTCTTCACTGGGTCGTAGCTGGCATCCGTGTTGCTGAGCTACCCCAAGCACTCGTTCAAACTTCACTCAAACTACGTCTTTATACTATGTGTGAGGTATCTACTCCAAAAATGTGTTCATGCATTTTAAATTAATGATGAAAAAAAATATATATATATTTTAAGGCTCAGAACCCTCACCTCTGTCTATTCTGCTTGTCTTTGTCTGTGGATGTCAGTGGCACATATTCAATCATTCTCTGGCATCTAATATACTTCAATTCTGAGCGATAGCCCTTAATTAGACACTTCAAATAACAGAACATTAAAACAGTTAACAGAAAGGTTGCAATCATCAATATACATGCTCCCCTAAGCATCAGGTCCCACCCATAATAATTTTATGTTCAGCCTGTATACAGAAAGAAACATTAATAACAGGACACAATCATCTCCCATATTCAAAGTAGTCCTATTTAGTTGTGAAACAACAAGTACCACTTCGGGCTCTTGCCCCCTCTACATACTTTCGTAGTGATTTTACCTCGATAGTACGGTTTTCTGCCCTGTTTTAAGAAATTGGATCACCCCGCATGGAACAAGTGCAAATTACTGATGTACTCAATTCCTTACAGCAATCTATGCCTCCCAATTTCACCCACCCGTCCTGCTCTTTAGCTACGCGGTGCAGTGTTGGTTTAACTCTGTAAGCTCATAATCACATTTTCTATTCGAAACTGCAGTACTCTCAGAATAAACTCTATGTTCCAGCTGTGGATCCCCATCCTCTCGATCAGAACCACACTACTAACTTTAATCATTGCATCTCTGACAGCCTAAGCCATCTTTCCACCATGGTAACTGTTTCTCACAATCTGTGCTGACGATTTCTATCCAAGTTCCTACTGTCATCACATCAGTTACTTTCCCCCTATATACATCTCTGAACATATTCTGCAGTGCATCCACCATGGTCTGTGCCAGTTGGTCACACTTTCTCAATTATTTTTTATTACCTAAAAATGCTTTAATTACGCTCATAGCTTGTTGTAATTAATTTATAATTAACAATTATTCATGTTGCTCTAACACATTTAGGTGCATCATTATTTTTAACCCGTATGTTAAATTACATCTTTCTAGAATCCAATATTCCAGACCATCTCAATCTTATGATGCACTTAAGACTAATCAAAAAATGATCACTATGCATTGAACAAATACTAAAATAGTGCCTCATTTTAGACATATTCAACACTACAGCATATCATTCAAAGTTCACATGATTTCCAAAATTAATGTCTAATATAGGTAACCATATTTTTCAGTAGAACAGCTGTTTTCAATTGGTATTTCCATTCAACATAGGATGTCCCATTACCTTACAAGTACATATTAATATAGTATTATGTTCCTAACAACACACCAAATAATCCATTGCAAGACACCAACCATTTTACCTCCCTAACATGGATGGCAGATACAATGTCTTAACAATGTCACTCTTAAGTGTCATGAACAACACAAACTCCATACTCCCCAGTGCCTCTAGAGGTCAATGGTACAGCCTTTGTAGTTTTTGTTATTTTACTGAATGTGATTAGTAATAAATTACATGAGACCTTCCCATCTCTGCACTCCAGGATCGCTGACATATTACCTTTAGTATCTTTAAACTAAGACAAATCTTTCACCAATCATACATCTATACCCCAAGTTTATAATACGTAGTTTCATTATCAGGTATGTTAACTGAAATTAACAGTCCCCATTACATCCCCAAAAATGTCACTTTAACGTCATCATAAATATTTCTTCTTTTGATATGCAGACCGGAATGGTTCCCCATATGTAAGAATGTCTCTGTGGTTTCAGATACTTCCTCATGACCGTCTCTCAGCAACTTAAACTCTTGTTCCAGATATATGGTAGAGCTTAATTACTACATATCATGGACAAACGGTTGAACAAAACAGGACACGGCACTTGAGGCCAAATAAAACAGACAAACAAAACGGACTAACACTTAAACAGTGGACGGACAGACACACAAACATGGTGAGTAAAAATAAACAAACAAGTATCGTGCTGGTCCTACCAGCACGTGATAGCAATTGTTATTACTGTATTTCTCCTTCTCTCTCCCGTTCTCCACTCACCGAACACACAACCCCGAGCGAGTAAAACGTGCATCTATATATACTGTTGTGCCGGGATTCAATTACTAATTAAATATTCTCTTGAATCCTAGCACGTGAATTAATTATGTGCAACCTCGTGCCTAAATACAATTATACATTTTAAATCACGCGTGAAACACAGACCCGTTTATATCCCGTGTACCAATGCCTATACACCAACATACAACATAGAAATGCACACAGGGGCGGGGCACATTGTCACAGGGACATATACGTGTCCCCCTAAAATTTGAATCTCCTTTTTAACGTATGCATTGAGAATGGGAATAAAATTAAAACACACACTGTAAGAAGGCGGCCCAACAGTATATGTTTCTAGATACATATTAGAATTTAAAAAAAAACAAGAAACTAAATGGGTGGTGTATATCCAGCTTGGTGAATTTATCCATCTTCGGGCGATTTCCACTTTTTCATATATTGCATGAAAAATGACGCATATATTTTTATTATATCTATACCATATGTTATCAATGCTAATGCCCAATATTACAAAAACAATTTATCAACATAATCTATCTATAAATTACTGAAGTGCTAAAACCTTACTGAGAAAGTGATTTTCTGTATATGATCTAAACCACAGATCTCGTGAGATTGTCTTACTGCCAGGCAGACTGATCTCTTCTCTCCCACACTCAGGCGTTGGACACAAGTTCTAAAACGTTTTGTTTTTTCTTTTGAGGTATCGAGAATCTCTTATATCAAATCATTAATCGTGGCAGCTATCGTCACTTGCAAAGACTTATGCAAGTAGGCCTGTATATTAATTTAGCTGCTAGACATTTTCCAATGCTGAAGGAAAAATAGATTTGCTCTGATACATCTGTTACTTAAAAAAACATAATAATAAATCAAATTCATAATATCAAAAAAAATTAAACCTTTATGTTTCAGTTTGTGTAATTTCACATCAGGCTAGGACATATTTTAATGCCATCAATGTAATGAATTAAAAATGTGCACAATATTCTAGTTCACAATTTAAAATTGAGAAAATGTAATCCCATTATTTTTGCTATCTATTGCTAGTCAATTATGTTAATGATTTAAACTGTTGACAGCAAGTTTAAGAACTTTAAGTGTGAAGCATTTAAAATCTTTAAGAAAAATATATGTACGGTAAAACTTTTTTGTATTCCCTTGATACTAGACATATTCAAAGCTATACTGCAGTCGTTAGCAGTAGAGTATGTACATAACACTGAGTTCATACATTAAACTTTTGCTATGCAATATTTAAGAACTGGTAGACCACAGACAGACCATAGAGGCATCTTTCCATGTAGAGTCGACTCCACTTATTTGCATATTGGATAACTGCATAAATTGCTTAACTGCATAAATTGCAGCTGGTCCATAATTTTCTATGATTGTTTGGTGCTAAATGCATATTTCGCTTAATTACATGAAGCTGTGCGGTCCCGAAGTCCATTGTACATTGTATTTTAATTCAGATAATTGCATATTGCGAACAACATTAAAAAAAAAGATATGTTTGTGTTTGAGTTTCAGAAATAACAGTGACGTAAGCGCATAGCAACTGTATGACAGCGGGAAAAGCAGAAAATGGCAAAGCGAATCTGTTAAACTCGAGCCTCAGCACACTATGAGCTTTCATGGAGGCAGATGGTTGTCAGTCTTTTGACAGTTTTTAACAGTTGTTTATCAGCTCAATCGTCCGACTACTATGCATACTTCCATGAAATATGTATTTGCTACATTGTAATCACAAGAGCTATAGTAAGGTACTGTGCACACCTGTTTAACTTATGTGTTGGTGTACTGTATTTCAGTAAATGAGTTTAGGCCAGCTGTAATCTACAGTACATTAGTTTACTTTTTCATGGTATGATAACTATCAGAAAAAAATACCACGATTATCATATAATTACATTGTAGTGTAATTTAATATAAAATATTCAGCTGGTTGCCAAATATGCAGATAAACACAAATCTACACACCTGTACTTTATTGGGTACCAGTATCTTTGCCTTCAGTCAGATTTATCAATGTATTTGCATCAAAATGGGATTTACATCCTTTTTTTTGTGAAGAAAACAATGTGTTAATATTGCTAGTAACAAACAATAATTTAGGCATACAGTACTTTTGAGTCTTTTTAAAAGCCCTTTCACAAATGGTCGTTTGGTGCATGCTGAAGTACGGTTCAGTTCATTTGCAGGCATAAATGAAACATCCAAAACAAATTGATTCACCCCAGAATTTGCACCAAACCAATCGGCCTGAGACTACTTGTAAATACACAGATATACTGTATATGGTGCAAACTGCATTTGTGTAAAGACCATCATAAATATGCCCTGTTTCTTACATGCGGCTACTTTTTTATGTAAAGCAAACACTTTTGTATAATGGAACAGTCCAGGGATTATGGCTAGTCTGTAAATGTCATTGGTTGGTTTATTTTTTATATAAAATGTTACTTATTGTATCATTTAACAAATAGAATAATGGCAGGTTCAGTGTGTATTACCAGGGAATAATACCATAGAGAGAGGTTTTGGGGACAGGAACCATTCAGATGATATTACCCTGGTAATACACACTAAACCAGCTATTATTTATTGTAATATATGGATGCGAGTCTGAAAAATATGTGTCTTCCTTTCGGGTCTGCATGGCGGGTAAACTGAAATGCCAACTCTGCACAAGCCACACTTTGAGCTCAAGCTGATGTGTTGAAGTGATAATACCATCGTTCACAGCCCAACGAAAATATTACCATTTGGGTATTAGTAAGATTTGTTTTCTATGATGCACAGTAGTATTATTTAGGTCTACCCATATATTTCAATAGATTAACCTGTATTTATATAATTGCATTATAGGTAAAAAAAAAGAGATGGAATTTTTGGTTCAGCACTCAAATGTAAGGCATGATTGGACAACTGTCAAAGTGAAGATATTCAACGAGACGAGCAAGATACAAAAGCTTTCACAGAGACTTCTGGCCAACCTCCACGAGTGACACTGGGAATACTGTTTGGTCAGTGGTTACACATCACAAATCGTAAACTGACAAGTATTTTACAACATATATTTACCTCTTGTGAGATTGCCTATTGTTTTTTTGTGCTAGCGCTGCGATCAGAATACAGCCCCAGATAGCATGATAATATGTTTATGTATGAAGTCAATGTAATTTTAACTGAAAATGTGGTAATTCTATTGACATTAGATGGTTTCTATTTTTTTAAATCTTTAAATACTGAACCTCATTACCTTCAAGGGTGGATCTTGGTGACGCTGCTAGATGAGGCTTATTGAAGAGGCTTTGATATATACGCTCAGCAGAATTGGTCTGCTGTGGCATCCTTAAGATAAAATAGATATAATTTTCCATTTCAGGGAACCCTGGTTATAATATACTTGACAAACAATTAAGGGATAATCAGAGATTTGTATTTTCTAGCATTGTAATCTCAACAAACTACATCAAAACAGTTAATTTCAAGTCTAATTTAGGGCACAACATTTACTGTAACATTTAACCAATCAGATGACGGTAATATGCATTTTCTGAAGGTAACGTCTATGCTGTAGAAATGTCATGAAGATGTGTGTGTCTTTTAAGCTCCTCCGCTGGTAAAGTTCCATAACACTAATACAGGCAAAAAACTGTTTTGATGTAGTTTGTTTGGATTACAACGTTAGAAAATAAAATAAAAAGATCTCCGATTTATCCCTTAATTGTTGGAGACAGCCATTACCGTTGCAGGAAGCCAGTGTGCTGACTGCCTTCACTGAGCTGTATGCCAAAGTTGCTCAGATGAACCTCAGCCACCGAGACCGCGCTCTGCCTCTACGTGCCCAAAAGGTGACGTGTGCAAGGAGACTGTGCTATTTTCATTTCAGCCTTGCTGAAGTGAGGAGCTAGCACTTGTTGGAAAAGGACTTAAAGGAAATTACTTAAGAAATGTGGATGATCCCGTGGTTAGTACGGTTAATCCCAATTGCAACAAACTAAGCTAAGGTATCCTACTAACTCGAGCAAAAATTAATAATCTCAAAATGTATTGGCAACTTTTGTGACATTGAACTATTCGTAACGAGAATGATATCAAATGATTTCAAGTCAAAACGTTTGCTACCAAACCAGTTTATTTCTTATTTAACCTATAGCACAGTAGGCCTATAGTATTTAAAAAAAAAATAATCAATCCAATACGACTTCCAATTATTCTCATTATTTCATGGTTTGTAATTAACCTTATAACCATAATTGTAATCGTGACTACAATGGTGCTAAAATACAATAATGTGGATGGATATTGAATTGAGTCTACTAAAGGCTGCCATTCATACCTGAATTCATTGTATGAGGGCGTTGTGACAGGATGACTGAGTGGTCTGACATGCAGGCAGAAGCAGGAAGGAAAACTGACACCAAGGAGTACTGCAGGTAAAGGTGGCGTTTGCCGTTTTATTTGCAAAAAACTAAAATAAATAAAATATTTAAACAAAAGAAACTTGCTCACAGAGCGAAAATAAAAGGTTTAAACGGAACAAAATCACAAACACAAAGTATAAATAAACTATACAGGTCAGGCTGGGCAGTAGCCTTCACTGATCCTGTATGTTATAATTCAGTTACGTTTTCAGTTTCGTTCCTCTCCACTCTCTCGCTCTCTCTCCGCTCCTACAACACCCACCACGAGCTGGAGAGCTGCAGGAGTTTTAGAATTCAGATGACCATCTCCCGATTAGAACCAAAATTAATCACTTAATTAATTTGGGAGATGGCCACCTTCTGCACGAGTTTAATTATTCCTGGCAGAGGACGAGCACCGATCTCGCCTCTACCAGGACACGTTTAAAAATAAACAAAAAAATAACACGGTGGTACGCCGTCACAAATTACAATAAATAAATCATAATAATCAAATACAAAATAACACAGGGGCGGAGGGCGGAGTTGGACCCCTTTCGAAAATAAAATAAACAAATCAATGTACAGGGCTGCTCGCCCTGTTACAGGCGTTCGAAATGTTTTTAAAACACATACACCAATGGGAACCACTCATTTCCAGCTTAGCCAGCGCCTTTAAGAATGCACTTTTCATATAGTGTTTTTTTCTGTGAAGTTTTTGCTCCATTGTATAATTTTGCGCACGACTACTGGCCACGATTGCCTCAGGTGGATACACTAAGAACTTAAACCTTTATATACCTGAAATATGTCATTAGCATTTCTGATTTGATTACCTTAAGTTATAATAGGCTACCCCTTTGCTCCTATAAACAAATGTGTTTGTTTTGTGTGTGAATTAAATAATGAGGACTAACAGTTTTGTTTATCCAATAACGCAGCTTCATTCATTTTAGTGCTGTTTTAGGTAAACAGGTTATACGTGTGAATTTGGTTTAAGAAAACGGCAAAATATTCATATGCAATACAGCCTTAGTATTTACTGTCCTGCGTAAATACATTTCCGTAAATAATTTTTGAGATTAAAAATAAATAATAAATAATGATTCTAGGTTTCTGGGAAAAAAAGATTTAAATCTTGTTCCAAGGGAAAATAACTCTTTAGATATATAATGAGCTGAAAGCAATCACTCACATTGGCGCTCCCTCCTCAGCTCCTGTTTGGTAACGCGGTACAATAAAGAGCTTAATCCTGTGGTCAGTACTAAAGCTGGGGATCAGCTGATCTTTTTTTGATACAATTGGTACTAGATTAGTACGAAGCTGGGGGTGATCCTGAGAGAGTACTGTAGTAATACGCAGCTCGTTGCAATTGACCCACTACGTTCAGGGTGAAGGGTTTGTGGCTTTGTTGTTTTACTGTATAAAACACTGAATATGAATTTCAAGTTGGTGCGACTGCCATTGTGAAACATTGTTAAATGGTTGCTGTTCCCATCTCCCTGCTTCTGTGTTATGTTGTTCATGTGATGTTAGAGGGTGTAGTAAGTTGATGCTTTTGGACATATTAAAATGTATATATTGATTACTATCTTTATCCTTCAGACTAAGATGTGCTAGCTAGTTTTTGTCATTACTTCAAACACGAATATATAACAAAATTATGATAAATATATTGAAAACCCAGCACTATGAATGTTATCACATTATGATTTAGTTACAAACTCTGTATTCTGAACACAAGGATGATTTTCTACACACCTGTCTATACACACACCTATCTATCTATCTATCTATCTATCTATCTATCTATACACACATAAATATATATATATATATATATATATATATATATATATATATATATATATATATATATATATATATATATATCTATCTATCTATCTATCTATCTATCTATATATATATATATATATACACACACAGAGAGAGAGAGAGAGAGAGAGAGAGTTTGTTTTGTTGTTCATACAAAAATAAAATTTAAATACAGAAAAATGGCTGTTTTGCTTTATTAAATAGGACTATCTAGTAAACATGAGCCTAAAGGGTTAATACAAATGTTATAAATGTATTGACTTTTTCCCAAATATTATTATTTTATACCAATTTCAGGGGTAAAAATGCCAGATACAATAGTTTCAAAATCTGGTACCTGGAGTGCACATTCATTTTTGCATCTGGAGTTGAAGAGGTTAATAGAGAAAAGTGTAAGGTACTGCATGCAGGCAGTAAAATGTGCATTATAAATACATTATGGGAGATACTGAAATTGAAGAAGGAATCTATGAAAAAGACCTTTTTGTTGTAATGCTGCCTGTAAAGCAGAAGTGCCTATGATTTCCATTACACGAGAGTAGATGTTAAAACTTCATGCTGATTTGAAATCGGCTCGCCAAGATAAGCACCAACTAAGACGTAGCTTTACAGTAAACTAATGTGATCCATCTGTGTCTCCATCCATTCGCGCTTTCCTTCCCTCTGATGATGTAGATATCCTTCTGTCTGGTGTTAATGGCTGAAGTGTAATGCTGGCTCCAGGGATCAGCTTATTTGCCTCCCTGGTGCATCAGCACACACAAGATAATCAACGGTTAAGTAAGGTTCCATTTTTGAACATGAAGCAATAACGCAGTTGTGTGTAGAACATTCTAAATACTGGAAAACAACTTTTAGGGAAGCAGGTGTACGTGACTCAGGTCATGTAAGAATGAGACTGTTCAACTATAACACTGCTTGCTAACTCGGCTCCAACAGAGACTTTTGCAGACTCTTTTGCTCTTGAATAATACAATAAAAGAAAACTCTGGTTTTGGAACCGGACTCTGACTCAGACTGACTTTCTTGCTATCAAAGGTTAGCAGCCCAAATCAAGTTGTGTGAGGATAATTGGATTCTTACAATATTTTAAAAGTTGTAAAATATTATTATGAATAATAAAAGTCTTCACACCCTTGAACATTTTTCAGCAGTTTCCTTAAGCCACAGCTACTGACTTTGTAGGGGACGGCTTGATTGAGGCAGTGTATTGGTGGTGCCAACCTGTTTCCACTTTACAATGATGGACCTGACAGTGCCCCAAGGGATATTCAAAGACATTGAAAGTTTCTTATAGCCTTCCCCCAATCTATACCTTTCAATAACTTTATCCCAGAGTTCTTTTGGCAGCTCCTTGTTCAGCATGTTTTGCCATTTGCTTCAAATTCACTTCATACAACAGAAACAGCTTGATTCTTCATCCAGGAGTATTCAAATCAGTTGAACTACTGTGATTGGACACAGGTGGGCTCTATTTAACTTATTATGTGCCTTGTTAAGGCAATTTGTTGTACCTGAGCTAATTTAGGTTTGCTATGACAAAGGATGTGAAGACTTATGCAATCAAGACTTGTTGTTTTTTATTTTAATTACTCTTTGAATATTTCTATAATTTCTATAATTTCACGTTGAAAGTGTAGATGATGTTGTGTAGATCAATGAAACAAACGCCTAATTTAATGCATTTTGAATTGTATTTTTAGGCAGTAGAATGTGGAAAATGTTCAAGGGTGTGAAGTCTTTTTCAAGGCACTGTATATCCTTGTACAGTAAACCCCACTCGGAGTGCAGACCTACCACACTTCTGTCCCCTGCTGAGGCCTTTCATCGACACGACAGCTCTAATGAAGATCAAATCAAATAAAAACTACAAGAAGCATTAATAATAATAATAATAATAATAATAATAATAATAATAATAATAATAATAATGTGAAGGCATACATTTCCTGTATCCAGCCTCAGTTTCTGCCTCAGAATTAGTGCTTGGTTATTATTTATGTCTACTGGGTGAGGAGTTACAAAAAAGCAGTTGTCTGAGAGGCGAAAACCGTGTCAGTTTGACAGAAAGGTCTTTGTTTTTTTTTTTTTCAAAGCACTACAAATACAAAACAAGGAACCTTTTTTTTGCAAACTCATGATCATTAATGCAAAATAACGTTCATTTTAAAACTGCATAATCATCAATGATAAGATCAGTATTGAGCAGCACATTTCCTGAGAGCACACAATGTGTTTTCAATTTGATAAACTTTGTAGGGAGTGGCCAGGCTGAAGCTCTGTCTGCACTGAACTCAGACATCAACATACGTACCCTGCCTCTGCAGCCCTCCACAACTCATTGTGTCTGCCCCAGTCACACACACACACACCTTCCACAGGGATAATAACCAGCACTTCTGCAAGACATACAGAGGAAAAATATATGCAATAAATGCAGTATCCACCTTTGTTTTATGGTGACATGGACAACATTTTACACTTGCTTTGCAAATAAACTCTGAACTGTGTGCTTATACTTTGTTATGGGGGTTTATTCTGCATGAACTTTGTCAATTTTACAAAGCTTTGTAAATGTTGGGATGGATAGGAAGATCCTCTCCAGAGTGCTCTGTGTTACATTAGGATGGATAGGAAGATCCTCTCCAGGATGCTCTGTGTTACATTAGGATGGATAGGAAGATCCTCTCCAGGATGCTCTGTGTTACATTAGGATGGATAGGAAGATCCTCTCCAGGATGCTCTGTGTTACATTAGGATGGATAGGAAGATCCTCTCCAGGATGCTCTGTGTTACATTAGGATGGATAGGAAGATCCTCTCCAGGATGCTCTGTGTTACATTAGGATGGATAGGAAGATCCTCTCCAGGATGCTCTGTGTTACATTAGGATGGATAGGAAGATCCTCTCCAGGATGCTCTGTGTTACATTAGGATGGATAGGAAGATCCTCTCCAGGATGCTCTGTGTTACATTAGGATGGATAGGAAGATCCTCTCCAGGATGCTCTGTGTTACATTAGGATGGATAGGAAGATCCTCTCCAGGATGCTCTGTGTTACATTAGGATGGATAGGAAGATCCTCTCCAGGATGCTCTGTGTTACATTAGGATGGATAGGAAGATCCTCTCCAGGATGCTCTGTGTTACATTAGGATGGATAGGAAGATCCTCTCCAGGATGCTCTGTGTTACATTAGGATGGATAGGAAGATCCTCTCCAGGATGCTCTGTGTTACATTAGGATGGATAGGAAGATCCTCTCCAGGATGCTCTGTGTTACATTAGGATGGATAGGAAGATCCTCTCCAGGATGCTCTGTGTTACATTAGGATGGATAGGAAGATCCTCTCCAGGATGCTCTGTGTTACATTAGGATGGATAGGAAGATCCTCTCCAGGATGCTCTGTGTTCTGATCCTCTCCAGGATGCTCTGTGTTACATTAGGATGGATAGGAAGATCCTCTCCAGGATGCTCTGTGTTACATTAGGATGGATAGGAAGATCCTCCAGGATGCTCTGTGTTACATTAGGATGGATAGGAAGATCCTCTCCAGGATGCTCTGTGTTACATTAGGATGGATAGGAAGATCCTCTCCAGGATGCTCTGTGTTACATTAGGATGGATGGTTACATTAGGATGGAAGATCCTCTCCAGGATGCTCTTGTTACATTAGGATGGATAGGAAGATCCTCTCCAGGATGCTCTGTGTTACATTAGGATGGATAGGAAGATCCTCTCCAGGATGCTCTGTGTTACATTAGGATGGATAGGAAGATCCTCTCCAGGATGCTCTGTGTTACATTAGGATGGATAGGAAGATCGTCTCCAGGATGCTCTGTGTTACATTAGGATGGATAGGAAGATCCTCTCCAGGATGCTCTGTGTTACATTAGGATGGATAGGAAGATCCTCTCCAGGATGCTCTGTGTTACATTAGGATGGATAGGAAGATCCTCTCCAGGGTGCTCTGTGTTACATTAGGATGTACAGGAAGATTTCTGCTCAGCGTGGATGACTTTTTTTTACCACTTTAAATATATTGGTTTCAGTAGCGATAGAGAATACAAGGTATACAAGCTCAATTTACTTTTGATCACAAATGTTTGCATTGTCAACCCCCCCCATTCACTTTATACATGCCAACTGGATTTTGGTTGTATCTCATGTAAACACAGCAGACATCCGTTCATTCATGCAGATAGGGACCGAAGTGTGCCAGAATAAGTGGAAAACACAGATTAGTATGCATGACAATATATCCCTGTGCTGACAGCCAAACAAGTTACATTACACACCTACCGGTATATTATATCCGTTGTTCAGAGGTGGAGGGAGGTGGTTTAAAAAAGTCACTGGTCTTGCTTTGAGTTTTTAATTTGTAACCGCTTTCTCACTCAGACTGCCACGCTAGGGTTAAGTCTGCTTTCTATTCGCTCCAGTTTTGCATGGAAACCCTCATTTCACGTGTAAATGTTAATGAGAGTGTTTATCCTTAACTATAAATATTGCAAGGGAGCAGTGGTGTAGTTCACCTTCATGATAATGCGGACAGCTTTTTTTATTATTGTTTTTTGCTGTGTCTGCTCTGTCATGTTGTATATCTCTTGTGGGTTTACAGTTCTGTATAAAACCTCTTACCATGAACTGCGTTCTGCCCTTGTTATTAAAGCAGCTGTTTGAGAATACCCTTGCTGCTTAAATGTCTAACTGGATGAATTCCGTCCTTTTTTTTTTTGATCCAAAGCCAACGCATGTCTGCCCTCCACGTTAGTAAATCTAGTTTGTGAACTGGATGTCATGAGCCAGCTCGATTGCCCAAAACAGCGCAACAACATCCAACAAGTTGTTGATGCCATCTCAGAACTGACCAAATAAAATTGCAAATGAACGTATTGACTGTGTTTTACTTGTTTGCATCATTAATAATTAACACAACAGTAAATTCAACACAACTTAAAAGAAAGGAGAGAATCTTTGACAGCACGAGCCTCCTCAGATCGCTGCTGTCCAATTGAAACTGGCAGCTGAGGTGACCTTCACAGTTGCCAAGTCCTCTTATAATAAGAGGGGTTCGGGCTTGTTTGAGTTTGCATAACCGTCCATACTCTAGCATGGGGTGCGCTTGTTTTGGGCTTGTTTTGGGCTTGTTTTGAAAGGCAGTGTTGCTTTTTTTTCTCGTAAGACTTGGCAACACTGGTAACCTTCCCCGCCTGTCTCGTCAGGGACAGAAAAGAGTAAGGAGGGAGAGAGGAGAAGACCAGTCCCACCTCCCTGTCCAGTGAGACGCGGGGTATGGGACAGGACGAGAGAGGACAGGACAAGGAGGAGTTACAGTGTTATCAGGTACAGCCAGGTTTCAGTGAGAGCAAGGAGAGAGAGGTGGGAGGCAAAGGCAGAGAGGTACAGCCAGGTTTCAGTTGAGAGCAAGGAAAATCGAGAGAGAGGCAGAGAAATGAGGGGAGGAGGAAAGGCAGAGATGAAATCAGCTTTGTTAGCAGAGGAGTGACAGTTCCAGAGTGCACCAGAGAATGTGCGGGAGGGGGTGAGGGGCAGAGAAATGAGCGCTTCGTGCTGGCTCAGAATTAGCCTGCCTGATTAATATAACAACTGGATGGGAAAAGAAAAAACTAAACTGTGTGGAAACCAATCAAATAGCAAATCAACTTCTATTCAATTTAACCACACTCACCTGGTATTAATCACACACTACCTCACCCAATTCAAACACCACCTTACAATGTTACTGAATGTAGTTAATTTAAAATTACTTGAAGCAGAAACTTACCTATCTACCTCAGACCCCAGTTACCTGTAGACTGACCACTAGTAGATTCACCCAGCTTAAATAGGTTCCAAACTCACTTTGCAAGGGAACTGGCAACAGCTGCTAACTGATCTAGAGACAGTAAAAAAAACAAAACACTTTCACACACTTCAATGGGATCACACGACTACAGGAGGCTGTGTGGAGACCAATCCAATTGCAAATCAATCTCTATTCAAATAACCACACTACCTGGTACTAATCACACACACACACACTACCTCACTAAATTGAAACACCAACTTAATAATGTTACTTAAATATAGTTCATTTAAAATTACTCGGAGCAGGATCAATTACATCTCTTGCCTCAGACGCTAGTTATTATTATTATTTTTTATTATTATTATTATTATAATTATTATTATTTATTTCTTAGCAGACGCCCTTATCCAGGGCGACTTACAATCGTAAGCAAATACATTTCAGAATCACAATACAAGCAATAATACAATTAAGAGCAAGATAATTACAATGACTTTGGTTCAAGCAAGTACAAGTGTGACAAAATACAATTCAATAATAAATCAGACTCCATGTAGACTCCCACAGCTAGACTCCAGGCTCTTTTATTGAGGCTCTTCGGTTGCTGGCACTTCATGCTGGTGTAGAAATAGCCTGCCTGATTAATATAACAACTATCTGCCTCAGACCCCAGTTTCTTGTAGAAGTGTACAGGTGCCGTGCAGTCCAGGTTTGTCGCTTGTGTAAAGCTGCAGCTCCCGGATTCGTATTTAGCCATCTGGCGAAGATAAACACACATTAGTACACAAAACAAAACTTTCACTCACATCTTAATCGTCCTCATTTCCTCCCATTAACGACAACAAAAGAACCAATTATGGCATCACATACCCCTGAAGTACCCTCAGCCCCGCCCCCTCCGATAGCTCGTTCAATCACGTCTCCTCCAAATCATGAATGAAACTTTGCTCGTAGGGTGATGACTCCTGGTACCGCGACACCGCCCTTCCTGAATGGCTGGCTTCTGACTGCCCCTGAAATGAACTGCCCAACCATTCAGTACGAGGCAGTTCCTGTTGTACAATGTGTTCTCACAGATCGAGAAGGTGACTGTTGATTCAGATTCAATCGCTCTCTGTCACAAACTTCTTCCACCTCAAAGCTCCTGAAAATGAAAGCCAAAGTTTGAAAGCCCTGAAACGAAGAAGAAAGAAATGTTTGCTGTGTGTTTGTGTCTGTGAGAGAGTGTTATATTCTTTGTTACACGGTGTTCAAGAGTTTGTTACAGTTATTTTAGCTAAGATGAAAATAACTCAACTTTAGTTGTCGGTTGGGACCCTCATTAGCCGGGGTGTATGTGTTCTTGAGAATGGCCAGTTTGTGACGGTTAGCTAAAATAAAAACTTCGGCATCATGGGTATGTTAACCACATCATTTAAAAATGGTGCCCTTATCTATTTGAACCAGTTAAGTTACAGTTAAGTGGCATTCAGGATATCCATGCATTGTGTTTTAGGGGGTTCATTTATCCTTGGTTGTTGGTTGCTCTGTGCACGAGACTGTCTGGTGTTTACTGCGGGCAGTGATCAGCAACAGAGCTGCCTGTTATCTTAATATCGCCGGTCGCGGCAACAAGCCTCAGTCTTCAGGACGCACTCGGCACTTAAATAAACATGTTGTTTTCCACATACAGGGGAGAGGGGATGCTTGGTCACAATGGGGTTTGCAAGCTAAAAGTGTCCCTCCCTTCATCTGTTCATCCCTGTCCTTCTCAAAATCATTCCAAGATGTATCTTGAAAACCATCGGAAATACTGAAACAATGTCCATCAGTTGAAGTCACAAACTTCTCCAGTGACATTTGAACCTGTGATCTTCTTTATTCAAAACTTAAACCCTAGGCTCTAGAACTACCCAAAATCTTGTATGGATGTGTGCGTGTGTGTGTGTGTGTGTGTGTGTGTGTGTGTGTGTGTGCGTGTATGCGTATGCGTGTGCGTGTTTGTAGGGTCTTTGTTTCTAGCTGACATTGGAATGATAACGGTAGAAGATGTTTAAAACTAATACATGTAAATTATTATTATTATTAGTCACGAAGAAGAATGTTTTTAACTTATTTGTAGGTGAAAGTACAGCTCTTTACAAAGACAGCCTAACAGTGGTCGACATGTGATCATAATGCATTATATCACTTGAAGTTTATAAATTATATATTGCACAAAACAGCTTAACTGGCTATGGCCCAATGCCTCTGGTCACTAAAGGTGCTTCTCCTATCATTATGTTAGAGCCAACAAGCAACAAAATGGTCCCAATTTGCCAGTAAATATTTGTGTTCTGTTTACCGCAAGTGTTCTCTACTTAAACATAATGAGCACTGGATACAATCTGAGCATGTAAATGAATCCCATTATACTATGGAGCTGACACTGGTACCTACTTTCCCTGTTGTTTTACTTCAGCCATGTTATAATTCACTGGTGAACAATGATATTGGCGGAACTACCTCACAGCTGAAGCTTACTTATGGCTCTATTTGTCGAAAGTGATATTTGTGTTTCTTCATATTACATTTGTTACAAATCAAACTGTGGATTTTTATTTGCAGGAGCTTTGAGGTGGAGCCCCTCTGTCACAGAGGTTACACAGCATATGAGCAGAATGTGCTTAAGAAGCGCCTGCAATACACCCCAGATAGGGAGGGTTTGTCAACAGCCAAGAGAGACAACAAGTTCAAGAAAAACACCTGACCACATGCTTTTACACAAGATGTTTTAACAAGTCATTTTTCCTTAGAAAGTGAATTTATGATGCCTCATTTAACCAGAATAAGGAACATGCATTTTCAAAAAGAAATCTTAACTGTATGCAATTACCAGTTAAACAATTAAATGTATATGTTACTGATAATTGTATACGCTAGATAATTGTATATAACTGTTACAGTAAGCACCTGAGCAATGCAATTAACAGGAATATGTGATATGACTTAATATGATGTGCTTCTGATATTAAAGTTAGATTTCAGTGTCACCTGCATGAATTCTCTCTTAATACATTCAGGATATGTTGAACATTTCACCAGCGTAATTGTTGTGTTTACAATTAGAAAAAACAGGAACTTGAGATCTCAAACTAACATTTTTTTCCTCGAGGTATTGGGGTAATTCTAAAGGTTTTCTTGTGTTCATCGAGAGGTATTGGGGTAATTCTAAAGGTTTTCTTGCGTTCATCTAGAGGTTTTTTTAGGGGGACGTCTGGCAACACAGCAGAAAATACACTGCGCATGCCTGAAGAAAAATTAAAATACTGTAGCTCCTAAATTACTTTATCGATTTCTTCGGTTCCACAAAAAGGAAATGAGTCCCTGCCTGCCAAATACGGGGTTTAAAAACACAGCCGGTTTTTTTTTTAGCAATTTTAAAACAAAAAAAAGTGTGAATAATTTGAAAACATTTTTTTCCGCAATTCTGTCACTTTTAAACTACCAAACGGATTTTCACGAAACCTGGGAAAATGGGGTTTAAACAAGGCTCTGTCAGCCACTCAGTATCATTATTAAAAACAAAAGACTAAGCTTGAAGTGACGGGAAGAAGCACGAAACCTGGGAAAATGGGGTTTAAACAAGGCTCTGTCAGCCACTCAGTATCATTATTAAAAACAAAAGACTAAGCTTGAAGTGACGGGAAGAAGCACGAAACCTGGGAAAATGGGGTTTAAACAAGGCTCTGTCAGCCACTCAGTATCATTATTAAAAACAAAAGACTAAGCTTGAAGTGACGGAAGAAGCACGAAACCTGGGAAAATGGGGTTTAAACAAGGCTCTGTCAGCCACTCAGTATCATTATTAAAAACAAAAGACTAAGCTTGAAGTGACGGGAAGAAGCACGAAACCTGGGAAAATGGGGTTTAAACAAGGCTCTGTCAGCCACTCAGTATCATTATTAAAAACAAAAGACTAAGCTTGAAGTGACGGGAAGAAGCACGAAACCTGGGAAAATGGGGTTTAAACAAGGCTCTGTCAGCCACTCAGTATCATTATTAAAAACAAAAGACTAAAAAAAAAATACTGCAATACATTTATTTAATATTTGAAGTACATTACATCTCACCGGTAACTGCGGTTCATCAAGGTCACTATCATCTGAAATTTGAAGTTTTTTTGTTTTCTTTAGGTACTCTCTTTTTAGGAGGGGGCATTTCCGTTAGGTCATTAAGTTTTCTTCTTAGCTCGCCTTCTTTTCCTAAAATAAAAATAAAATAAATAAAACCCTGCATTATGTCCAGATATTTGGGGATTATATTTATTTGTCATAAAAATACTGCGCTTTGACCATACAAATTAAGATGGACAGCCAACACTGAATCAAAACCGAAGTTAAATTAAATCTGGTTTAATTTATTTTTGTGGTTTGGGGATTTTATTGTAAAGCACAGCACACAGTAAATAGTTCTTACAAATGCCAGTCGTCAAGTGTGACGAGTTCTTAGCGCCCTCAGCACCACCTACCATGTTATAACAGTATGAACGAAGTACATCAAATTAATAAAATAAACCTTCATTTCAAATATACTGTGATATATATATATATATATATATATATATATATATATATATATATATATATATATATATCAAATACCGTGTAAAGACTTTTTTTTTTTTTTTTTTTTAAAAAACATACTTACCAGTCATAATGATCTGCGCTTCATGGACAGGCCATCCACCTTTTGGAGGTTTGTTCGTGTCTCTCCACTCTGCTCTGAAGCTTCGAGTAGTCTCTTCGACATCATCAGCAATGCTGAATAAATCAAAATTTCGAATCCAAGCAGTTGGAATCACGCTGTAAGAGTCTTTGTCGACCCCGCTTTCCCACTTCACCAACGCGTGCATCACCACCATACTACCTTCACCTTCTCGTCCGTTTTTAAATTTTCTGCGCGGTTTTTTTCCCCCAACAGGTCACTGCACAAAAAACAGTCCCGCTCTGCATTCTGGTACTTGGCGTTCTTAATAACACCAACAGGGTGTAATCGCATAGACCACCGAAGTATAAAGTACTACATATCCCAGCAGTTACAGTCTTTTTCCTTCTTCTGAAACTGCAAGCGCACTGCATAAAGTTTTGCAAATGCAGAGATTTGGATGATGAGTTTACAATCTTATAAACAGTATTTAAGTAAACCTAGATATGCAATTCCAAAAAGAACAGTATCGAGATGGAGAAACAGGTAAAACAATAATAATAAGATGTTTATGCTTTTTAAAATATTTTAATTACAGTATGTCATTATTGCCTTTTGATTTACATTTACAGAAAAAGAACGGCGGGAAACGTGGACTACCCAGCAAGAAGCAACAAAGTTACTAAAATATCAGATTCTCAGGTAAGCTTCATGCAGCCATACACGTATAATTATAAAATCAAAAAATAGACCTTGTTTACCTACAACTGAGTTTGAGTGTTAATTCTATTTAAGAGATAAAAAAAAAAAACATTTTTTTCTGAACTAATAATCTGTGAACATTCAATTATCTCTATAATTTTAATAAATACATTTATTTTATTATTTTACGGTGGAACATTATATTTTTTTTCAGCTCAAATGATTTCACATACCATCAATTTTTCTGTTAATAAATGTGCTAAAAAAAATTCGGATGGATAGGCCCCTACATATGAAGATTAAGTTAAAGGCTAGAGTGATCAGTGTTCTTCACTTCCAGTCCTGGAGGGCCACAATCCAGCTCTTTGTAACTCATCAACAACAAAAGACCTGGGAAAAGGTTTAAATGGCTTCAGTTAAGCCAATTAGGTAATTAAGAGCTCAACTGGAACAAAAACCAGCAGGCATAGGGGTACTTTAGGACCACAGTCACTGACGTAACTGACAATGTTGTTGTAACGAAAATCAGCAGACACAGTGGGCCTCCTCCAGGACCAAGGTTGAGAAGAACTGGTCTTGAAGACAACAATAACAATCGACCTCAAGGGCTAGTGATATTCGAGGTGATGCTAAACCAGTCCTGAATGTTTAAATATAATGTTATTTTCTTGTAGTGTGCCTTTGCTATTAATGCAACCAGTTAAGTGGAGCCATCAGAAACAGAAGCTGACGAAAGACATCAACATGTAAGTTTAGTTGTAAATTTGAAGTGTGTGTGTGAAAAGTATTTTGTATATGGAGATTAACCCATAGTTTCATAGATAAAGTAGTTGTGGACTAGTGATATTCAGGATATTCAAAACAAGTCCTGAATGCTCAAATTGAACGCTTCTTTTTTGTAGAGTGTCATTGCTGTTAATGCAGCCAGTGATGTGGAGCCATCAGATACAGAAGCTGACGAAAGACAACATGTAAGTTTCCTAAATTAAAATGGTGTATCAAAATACTTATTTAGCACTTTCAACTGTTTCTTTGTGATTCCTAAAATTACTTTCCATCTACAGTAGTAAGGATATACACTAGAAATTGTTTGCCTTTTGAAACAGTAATGTCAGGATCTTTGCAAAATCCACACCCAGGTACCTATTGCAAACTAGGATACATCAGAAAGTGAGGATAATTCACACCTGAAGTTAAATTAAAAAGGAAAGTGTTTCTAGGGAAAATTATGGTATTACATGTTATGATTACCCTTTCAGCCAAATAGAAATAATACATTTCTTTTGAAAATGATTGTGAATTTGTTACAACTTTCAATAAAGTTTGATTTTTCAATCAAAGTTTGAATTATCTTGTGTGTATATATATATGTATCTTGTGTGTGTATATATGTATTTAAGACTTTATTGTTCTTCTTTTTAGAGAAGCATACCTTTAGAGCTTAAAGATGCTAGAGTTGAAGAAAGCATTACAGACAGTCACGTAAGCGATAGGTAGCTTGTCTCTGCATATTAACATCATAAAACATCTAACAGTTCTGCAAATTTTTGAAACCATTTTTGTGCCTTCCGTCTTCATAGGGTACTTCTTGTTATCATAATAGTCTGACTTTACTTTCTTATATATAAATAAAACACCACATTTTTACACCGTAATTGTATTCTTAATAGTAATATTACTTTTGCTTGTTTCCAGGTATCTTCAGACATTCTCAAAATCACAGAATCATCTCTTGAACAGAACCAACTCCTACTTCTTGCCCTGAAAGCTAAACATCAATTAACCAGTGAAGCTTTAACCGTCATTATGAAAGTTATAAATGTAATATGTGTAGAAAATGTGGTTGCAACTTCAAAATACTTATTTGAGAAGCAGATTTCAGATGTTAAAGAAGTCATTCGTGTTTGTTATATATGTATGAACTGTGGCTCTAATTTAGATAGCTGTGTTACATCAGGAATTTGCAGTGTTTGTGATGAAGTATGGACATCAAAAGATTGTATTGAAAAAGGGAATATTTTCTTTTACATTCCACTAAGACACCAACTTCAGAATCTTTTAAATGACCCAGCTGTGCACAACAGTTTTTTAAGAAGTGTCTGCAGTGAAACTGATGTGCTTTCAGATAAACATGATGGAGTACTATATAAACGGTTGTTAGTTGATCAAGGCAGCCAAGAAGGACCACTTGACCGATTATCTTTGAGTTTTAATTGCGATGGAGTGCCAGTCTTCAAGTCTTCTTCACCAGTGTTGTGTTCTTTAAATGAGCTAACGCCCACTGAAAGACTGAAGAACATATTAATGGCTTCCTTGTGGTTTGGGAAGTGCAAGCCTGACATGAATGTGTATTTAGAGCCTTTTGTAGAAGAGTGTCGTAGTTTATGGTCAGATGAGTTCAATGGGTAGATCCACTTAGTGGTAATGACCGTATATCAAAGACATACACAACTTGTGCAGTCTGTGATTCTGTAGCTCGACCTCTAATGCAAAATATGATGCAGTTTAATGGGTACCAGGGTGTGGATTTTGCAAAAAATCCTGGTGTCACTGTTTCAAAAGGTAGAGGATTTGTCCGTGTATATCCTTATCGGAGAGAATCTACTTTGAGGAACTACATAGAAACAGTTGAATGTGCTGAACAAGCACTAGACTCTCAACAACCAATCTGTGGTGTGAAAGGTCCAAGTGTTCTGTACAACATACCAAAATTTGATATTGTGGAGAACTTTGTACCAGACTACATGCATTGTGTGCTCCTAGGTGTAGTGAGACAAATGATGGCCCTATGGTTGGATTCACAGTATCACACAGAAAGATATTACTTGGCAGCTCACATAGACAACCTAGATTTTAGACTTCTATCTATTAAACCTCCTTGTAACATATCTCGGGTGCCACGTTCAGTAACATTGCGTAAATATTGGAAAGCCCATGAATGGTATGCATGGTTGATTTTTTATAGTGTTCCAGTACTTAAAGGAATTCAGCCTCAAAAGTACTTTAGTCATTGGTGTTTACTAGTAGAGGCAGTTTCAATTATGCTTGGTGAAAGCATTTTTACGAACCAGCTTGACTACTGTGGTGATGTACTAGTTCGGTTTGTTTTTTTACTCGAAAAACTCTATGGAGTTCAGCATGTGAGCTACAATGTACATTTACTGTTACATCTGGTGAAAAGTGTCAAAGACTGGGGTCCATTATGGGCACATTCAGCTTTTTTATATGAATCCTACAATGGCTGTTTACTCCAGATGATTAAAGGAACACAGGGAGTGCCTTTGCAAATTTGTAAGAAATTTCTGATTGAAAAGGCTTTGCTTTTGCATGCTACTGAAATGGCTGGGACACCTAAAGGGGAGTTACTCAACTACTTCATAGGCACAAACAGAAAGATTAAGCTTGCTGAGGAAATTGAAGGTGGAGCTGCTTTGGGACGATCTTGTCAGAGAGTTCTTAAAAGGGAGCATTATCTTGCACTGCACAGCTTTGTTAATGAAGTGGATCCAACAATAATTGCAACTTATAATGACAGAATTGTTATTGGAAAAGAAATTGTTCACACAAAACTATACAGAAAGGCAAAGAAGAGAAACAGCTATACTGTTATATTGAAAGATTCTTCTTTTTTCTCAATAGAAACATTTGTAATTTTGGATCTTGGCTGCGGCAGAAAATGCTATGCATTAGGAAGGTTCTTTCAGAACAGGAATTTTAAAATATGTTCTGATAATGCATTAAACATAGGATTAAGTCACATTTTCCCAGTTTCTCCTGAGTTGGGCCATCTTGTTGCAGTGGAGAGTTGTGTTATACAGCAGAAGTGTGTTTTTGTATATATACCTGGCCAAACTGTTGCTTTTGTTTGCAAACAGCCAAACCGTTTTGAACTGTGCAGATAGGTTTCGACTAGTTTCAATTTGTGTCATTTCATGAAAATATGTTCAAACTGGAGATATAATAAAATATAATTATACATCTGATCAGAGGTGGAAATAAGACCCCTAATGCATACCTGTTTGGTCCATTTTAGGTTTTACTGACTGCAGGTCCTTGTATAAACTGTACTGAAGAAGCAGAAAAAACAAGAGTCTGCAGCTCATAAAACACAAAATGGATCCAACTGCTGTGCAGTGGGAGTCTTATTTCCATCTTTGTCATCTAGATGAATGAAACAGTAACAATCCAAAATACAGTAACTGTTCACAATGCATAACCCAGGTATTTCTGCCACACCTGACAGGGTTATAGAATGTTCTTTTTTTTGCAAATGTGTTGCAGTAAATTATGTGCAGCATTTTTTATTCTCAAGGATTACTGTTATGTAACAATTGCAATGGGGGATGCAGTCTGTGGTGAAAGCAGCAGGGCTTCTTTTGTGTAGAGGAAAATGTGAGTTACAAAAAGTCAGGTTTGAAAAAAGTACTTGCTCTGTAAAAATTGACAAATTAAAGAATAAACCAAATAACGTATTTGAACAAAATTATATTAGGTGGTTTTAGTTTAGATAAATTAGCAGACATTTATAATTAGAGTTAAAGACTAGAGTAAACAGGTTGAAAATATGCCCCAAAAGATTGGAGCAACTGATAGAAAATCTCATAGTTATTGAGGATTGATCTTTAGTAAAATGTTAAAATTAAATTATGTTGGTGTTAAGGTAGCTTTAATTGTGCCTTGTGTAACTAAGGTATCTTGTATCTTATGTAAGCTGTATGTATTTGATATATGCTTTTTAGATTAGCAGATGTGATTTTACACGAGTTATGAAAATGTGGTGTGTGATAAAAATACTGATACTTTCATTTACTTAATAAACATCAAAAATATTGTAATTTTCTTATGTTCATTGTTTTTATTTGGAATAAGTGCAATAACTCACATTTTTGTAAATAAATGTGTAGAATATATTTATGGCATACAAATCAAGTTACATCATATTTTTAAACATATATGTTCACAGTTTTTTTTTTTTACATTAGGAATATATGTACAAAAATATACGGATATGTGCTGCATATAGGTAACATATAAAACAGTGTACAATGACTATATTTATAATATTGAAAATATGTGTTCTTTCCGTATGGGCAGAGAGCAAATAATAGTTATTAGTTCCCAACATACCCTCCGCATTTAAACTAAACAACCCTGCTTTCATTCCTGCTGGGGACCAAGTCTGCTTAAAATAAATGCTTCCAATTCCAATGCTGTACTACAAAGCGACTTGGATCTGAATCATTTCAGCACAGTTCAGAGTAATAGTAACACTAAGAAGAAAGAAGTGTGTCTCCTTCTTAACTATATAACCCGATGCTATTGGAGTTTACATTCAAACCATCCACCAGTTGCAAAAGCATGTCTCTTGTTTCTCACTCATTATATTCCAACTCGAGATTCACTACCAAATAATAATCTTACCATTAGGGACAATGGCTGCTTTTTCATATTTTACAGCATAATTTAAGGTTGCTCATATTAGAGTGAATTTATCTAGATAGACCTCCCTCCACACTTAAATTATTCACCTGCGTAGTTAGTGTAGCGGCAGAGGAAGAAGTAAATACAAAATAAACACAATATTCTAATATTCTAAGTGTCCAATAATTATACTTTAGAAGTATAGTAAAGCTAAGTAAAAAAAAAAAAAAAACAGCAGTGTGAGTGTCTCTTGTCTTGGGTTACTTATCTGCTGATCGTGGCAACATAGCTGAATGAGTCCAACTCCAGTCCAACACAAAAGTCTGCTATTTAAAAAACAAACGTCAGGGAGAAAATCTTCGGCTATACCCCCTCAGGTTGTCAGTTCTTTTCCATCCCCCGAACACATTTTTCAGCTTCATGTGGTGAAATGAAGAACCTCTTCGTGCCTTGTACTCCACCCTGAGTTTAGCCGGGTACATCAATGCATATTTCAGTCCCTTTTCGTTAAGCTTCCTCAATGCTGAAATCTGGAAAGAGAAAGATCCTTTTGCCGTTGTAGTAAAGCTCACCTATCTCTCTGGCTAAGTGGAGGATTCTCTCTTTGTCTCTGAAATTTAAAAGTTTCATGATGATGGATCTCGGTCTATCCGCATTCGCTGGCTTGGGCGCTCTCTCTATAATGAGGGGATCTTTAAAGTGGTCTTGTCCCACCAGCTGAGGTATTAGTTAGGCAACGAAATCTACTGTGTCTCGCCCCTCGGAGCCCTCCGGAAGACTGACAAGGCGAATGTTTGATCTTCTTCTTCTGTTCTCCTATTTTGTCTTTAAGAGACGATATTTCTTTCTCCAGACGTGTAATTCAGCCCGCAGCGTCTTGTAGGTTGTCTTCGTTGGAGCTTACTCTGTTTTCAACCTCCGCTACCTGTTCTGCCAGAGTTGAAAGCGAGCCTTGTATGTGTGTCAGTTTAATTTGTATGTCTGCTGTTTTGGTGTCAATATGTTGGAATAAATCTGATTTCGATTCTTTAATTGCTTTCCACAGCGCTTCTAGAGTTATCCGATCCTGCTCTTCTCTTGGTAGTTTTCAGCGGAGATGATGCGGCCTGTACATGCGCTGGAGAACGAGATTTATTTTTTGCTGTGGATCTTTTATTTCCTCGCAAATTGCAGTGTGCCATGAAACTTTAGGCTACTCATGTTATATTACACCATTTAAACAGTGGATGTCGAGTATAATTGTAGAATTAATTCAGACAAGGATCCCCAACAACAGAGCTCACAGAAACATGTCCTTCATGGTCGGCTGCATCACGTGACCCCCACCCCCTCCGCTTTGCAATATTTATAGTTAAGAATAAACACGCTCATTAACATTTAAACGTGAAATGGGGTTTCCATGTCAAACTGGGTGTGGAATTTCTCATGTGTTTCTTCATTCACACGAGTAAATGAGATTTACCCTATCCCTCTCTTTGGTCGTTTTTTTCAACCACAAACCTGATTTACACGAGGAATTCTCCCAAACGTGCACGCGCATCGCCATTTCACGTGTAAATTGACCCGCACTGAAACCCCATGACTGTCACTGCTTTGGAAACCAGTGACAAGTGATCAGAAAGCAGACTTAACTCTCGCCTGGCATTCTGTGTTAGAAAGTGGTTACAAATTAAAAACTCAAAGCAACATCAGTGACTTTCTTAAACCAGCTTCCTCCGCCCCTGAACAATGGATATAATATACTGGTAGGTGTGTAATGTCACTTTGTTGGCTGTCGGCACAGGGATATATTTTTATGCATACTAATCTGTGTTTTTCACTTATTCTGTCACACTTCGGTCCCTATCTGCACGAATTAAAGTGTGTCTGCTGTGTTTACATGAGATATAAGCAAGATCTGCATGTATAAAGTGAATGGGGGGGGTTTGACAATGCAAACATTTGTGATCAAAAGTAAATTGAGCATGGTATACCCTGTATTCTGTATCGCTACTGAAACCAATATATTTAAAGTGGTAAAAAATACATCTTTCTACGCATCCTAATAAAGAGCAACTTGGAAAAGAGCTGGGATGGTCCTTTCTTGAGAGGTTTTTACTTCATAATGAACTCTTTCTAAAAAAAAAAACAAGTTTATTTAAAGGGGGATTTGGGGTTTTCCTAAACATAGCTTTAATTAAAGTTGTATTCTCTTGCTGTTTAAAAATGTGATTAAAAGTGTGATTTAATATAGATTCATTTTTTTAATCGCACAATTAATCGAGATAATTTTTTTTTATCGTTTGACAGCATTCATCACTTTAAGAAATGGTCCGTCTGAGAGTAAAAACTACATGTCCCAGGATCCTCCGCGGCAGAGACAGGATGGGCGGGGACTCCTGGGTATATAAGGAAGCAAGCTGAGAGAGTCAAGGCAGTTCGTGGGATGTTGCCACAGGGAACAGACTCCAGATCGCTTGGATTAATACTGGAATACCAAAACCTGTTACAAGCTTGAAAGAGGTGTGTGATTCAGGACTGCCGTTGTCTATGGAATTACGTTTATAGTTAAATCTGTGGGTGAGTAAAATCGCCGAGGTTAATTTGCTAAAGTAGGGGAAAATCAAACAAATAATTATATTACCAGCCAAATAGGGAACCTGAGAGTGAGGGGTAAGCCTGAAGACATGTGACTCTGTAATTTATTATAAAAGTAACCACACACTCGTGAGAAACGTAAAAAACAAACAACATACAAAAAAAAACTTTATTTGTTGAACACTATTTCTGTGGGGAAACCAGAAATTCCGCCCTCTTCACACCCGGGAGTTTTTGATCGGACATCTCGGCCATGTAGGAAGCGTCTGACCTTTTGGAGCGGTTCCACCCAAAGTGTCCTGATACTCACCTGGGGGCAAACCGCTCGGACCTGAAGTAAAAGGAATGAAGAGGGAACTGAAATAGGGAAAAGCAAGAAAAGAACTGAATGACTGAAGCGCACGTGGCGCGACTGAGTCTCCACTCACCTTACACAAATCCATACTACCCTGTTGGTGAATGGGGGAAATACTTGACTACAGACTCAAGCCGTGTTTGTTTGTTTGTTTGTTTGTTTGTTTGTTTGTTTGTTTCTCTGTGTAGTGAGGGACAAAGAAGAAAGTCAGTTAGGCCCGGAAAAGAGCTAGGCATGTTATTTTAGTTTGTTTGAGGGCCTCCGCCACCTTCACCGGCAGGACACTACGCCGCCCGCCACCTCCACCGCCAGGAGCAGAGCAGCAGGAGCTGCCTCTGCCTCCGCCACCTCCACCGCCAGGAGCAGTGCAGCAGGAGCTGCCTCTGCCTCCGCCACCTCCACCAGCAGAGGGTGAATGCCTGCTGGGTCACTGTCCACCAGCAGAGGAGGAATGCCTGCTGGGTCCCTGTCCACCAGCAGAGGAGGAATGCCTGCTGGGTCCCTGTCCACCAGCAGAGGAGGAAAGCCTGCTGGTACCACTTCCCCACCAGCAGAGGATGAATGCCTGCTGGTATCACTTCCCCACCAGCAGAGGATGAATGCCTGCTGGTATCACTTTCCCCACCATCACGAGGAGAGGAGCTGGAGCTGCCTCTGCCTCCATCACCATCAGGGGAGAGGAGCAGGAGCTGCCTCTCCCTTCACCAGAAGGACCAGGACTAGATGCTGGTGGTCCTCAGCAGCCCTTGCATAGGCTGCTGAGGAAAGCATGGGGAAGAACCGCCTGGCCGCAGTGGCCGAGAAGAGGGCCAAAACCTGCACCCCAGCTTGTCCTGACTCCTGCCCGCCGCCCAAAGATGCCTGCCTCGCCTTCGCCCAAGGATGCCTGCATCTGCTGGGGTTGCCCAAGGATGCCTGGGCCTGGCATCTGCTGGGGTTGCCAGCCGCATCGCATCGCCTGGGGTTGCCAGCCTCCGCATCGCCTGGGGTTGCCAGCCGCATCGCATCGCCTGGGGTTGCCAGCCGCATCGCATCGCCTGGGGTTGCCAGCCACTCCGCATCGCCTGGGGTCACTGGAACTGCTTCGCCAGGGGTTGCAGTCAGCTCTGCTTGGCCGCAGGGGTCAGTGTGGCTGGAGCCCCACCAGAGGGAGCTGCTGGCTATGAAAAAGGGGGGAGAGGTCAGGAGTCCACCTTCCCCCACAGCAGTTTTGCTGCAGGAGTTCTGGGGGCTGGAGTCCCCCCAGAGGGAGCTGCCGGCTATAAAGGGGGGAGAGGTCAGGAGACCACCTTCCCCCACAGCAGTTTCGCTGCCGGAGATCTTGGGGGAGGTCTGGAGACCACCAACCCCAGCAGCTTTTCCGCTGCTGGACTTGCCCCGGCTAAAGGAGTCAGTCTGGGAGCTGTCAGCACGTCTGCTGACAGCCGCACCATTGGCAGCATTTCCGCGGCCAGTGGTACAGTGGGAGGAGAGATTTGCCCCACTGTCAGCACGTCTGCTGACAGCATGGCCAGTAGCAGCCTGGCTACTGGCAACATTGCCGCCCATCAACCCCTTAAAGTCCCTGTTCTTGGCCCAGGACTTTGAGCGAGACTTTTGGGATTTTAGGGGGGGAGGTGGCCATTGAGGCCATGTGTGCTTTGCGGGGGTATATATGTGACGAAGTGCCTGCCCCTGTGTGTATTTTCTGCTATATGTTGCGTGTTGTGTGTTAATGTTGGTATACAGTCATTGGTACACAGGATATAAACGGGTCTGTGTAACACGAGTGTTTAAAATGTATATTTGTATTTTGTCACGAGGATTGCACAGCACTTCACGTGCAGGTAAAAAGTAATAATATGTGAGCACGGGGAATTGCACTTTATTAATTCACGTGCAGTTGTACCGCAACTCCAATTGAATGATTGATTAGCAGTCGAGTCTCGGTACAGCTGCATAAAAGCAGCATGTTTTCACCCTCTCAGGGTTGTGTGTTCGGTGAGTGGAGAACGGGATTGGAGATGGAGGTAATTGTGATAATTGTAAGAAAAATAGAAGCTCACCGTGTTTGTCTGTGTAGTCCGTTTTGTTTGTCTATTTATTTTGGCGAATGTGCCGTGTCCTGTTTTTGTATTGTTACAACCGTTTATTTTCTGTCTGTCTGTTCATTCATTAAATGCTGATTGAGACCATTCGCTCAGCTCCATCAAACTCCACCTCTCTCTTTGTTTATTTTCCTGTATCTGGTCGGACGTCACCCACTCCGGCCGTCTTTGTGACACGTGTATATAGTTCATTTTGGTATTTTTCAGTTAGCTTTAGCTGAAAAACGTTTGGGGAAATACAAATGTAATAACATAACTGTAAACATATATGTAAATGCTTTTAACTTAATGTACAGTAAAGTGTTTTGAGCTTGAGAGTGTTTTGAAAGTACTTGAGAGTGTTTTGAAAGTACTTGAGAGTGTTTTGAGCATAGAAGTAGAGTGTTACGAACATGACCTGAGTGTTTTGAAAGTGACTAGTAGAGTGCTATGAACGTGACCTGAGTGTTTTGAAAGTGACTAGTAGTTTTGAGACCGTTTTGAAAGTGACTACACCTGTACTAGATCAAAATACACAGCAGCGATCCTCGTGCAGTCCGTCAACATTCTGTTGGAGTCTATCAGCATTCAGAACTGGGCAGACACATGGCAAATGACATTTAATAGAGAAAAGTGTAAGGTACTGCACACAGGCAATAAAAAAATTATAAATATCATATGGGAGATACTAAATTGAAGAAGGAATCTATGATAAAGGGAGTTTATATTGACTCAGAAATGTCTTCATCTAGACAATGTGGGGAAGCTATAAAAAAAGGCCAACAAGATCTGATTGAAGCATTCAAAATTCTAAGAGGTATTAACAGTGTCAACCCAGAGGACTTTTTCGACCTGAAAAAAGAAACAAGGACCAGGGGTCACAAATAGAAATTAGATAAAGGGGCATTCAGAACAGAAAATAGGAGGCACTTTTTTACACAGAGAATTGTGAGGGTCTGGAACCAACTCCCCAGTAATGTTGTTGAAGCTGACACCCTGGGATCCTTCAAGAAGCTGCTTGATGAGATTCTGAGATCATTAAGCTACTAACAACCAAACGAGCAAGATGGACCGAATGACTGGGGAGCGTCTCATAGGACCTGTCCCAGGCCCCAAAATTCCTGGCTGCGGCCCTGATTAAGATAACCGGCAACTGTTGGTGAGCGCTGCCTTATCTGGGGAGTCTTGCAGCCACTTAATCACATTCTGCAAAATATGTTGCATAACCTCTTTGACAGAGGAACTCCACCTCAAAGTTCCTGAAAAGGAAAGCTAAAGTTTTGAAAGCACTGAAATTAAGAAAAAAAAGAAAGAAATGTTTGCTGTGGGTGTTTGTGTTCTATTCTTTCATTTTACAATTACAATTATTTTAAAGATGGCAAGTGACCAACCAACCTCATTCACATTATTGGCCTTTCAGAAACACTTTTGCGTCAATGTTCTGCAACCAACTAATGTGTAGAATTGACACATGTGGTGCTAGTAACTCAGTTATGCAAACTGAAATCTTTAAAAAACAATAAACACATTAATTTAAAAAAAAATCTAATTTATTCAGTGACGAAACATAAAACAGAGCCTCATACCAGCCGCAATGCAAACACAGTTACGGGGGGAACAAAGTTAGGAAGGTCATTTTAATTCAACAGTTTTATTTTTTAAACATAGTTAAGACAATGGCGATACCTGTTGTTGAAATGAGGGAGGATACATTGTAATTACTAGCACCCCCCCTGTATTGGTAGATGGGTGTATTTTGCAGATCTACACGCCCACATGAGAGGATTATTTAAGGAAGCACACATTCCCTGGCAGTCATCTGTTTAACTAGCTGTTAACAGGTAGCATATCTCTTCTGAAGAAACTACAGCAACTTGTTGCTCGCAATTGTCCTGTAAGTATTCTTGATACTGCAGATTTTATTGTATGTGATGATGGAATGTTTCTGCTTTAGAAAATATTTTGAGCATTTAATATCCAGGTGTGTGTTGAATTGCTTTGTAGCACAATGCAGGATATGTAAATACGTTTGTTACTAATTCTAATTGATTCATGGCAGTCGTACAAGTTTTGTTACAGTAATCAGAGCTCTTCTAGTCATTGTAAAGAACAAAGGGTACAGCAATAGTCCAAATACATGACTGAACAATAATTCAGTGAATGTCTGTGTTACCATGAAATATTAACATCCTTCTACTAAAGAGACAGAGACGGAGGTATAGACAGCAGTCCAAGACAGAGATAAAGAGAGACAGACAGAGGTATAGACAGCAGTCCAGTCATGAAAGACCAGCAGAGTGTACACTCCTCAGGATGCTCCACACAGCACAGTGAAGTCATTTAAGAGACAGCTGAACCTTCACTAATGCTCTTGTTTTCCCTACCAGCTTGTGCAGCTCCGAATCAGGAATTCCAAAAGCCACCCAACAGGTAAGTTGATTAAATGTCTTCATTTATTCCTGTAACACTGTAAAGGTTATTTTAAAGACAAACGGACTAAGAAATGTAGAGAACTAGAGGGGGAGTCGTATGGATGATGTGAATTGGAGGGGAGGGTTGTTCTGCCAGGGCTGGACACTGTCTCGCGGTGGTGCACAGGGCTGAATAGTTTCAGATCTGAAGCCAGCCTCTCCCTCTATAGTCAGGAGATTGACTCCTGGAAAGAGCTTCTCTGGCATGATACTGGCTGGTGTAAAAGGGAAACACTGTTCAGAGAGTGGAGGCTGGAGGGAACCTGCATTATCCTCTTGGCCTCTTCACTGACACTAAGGGAGTCTTTGTGAAGCGGTGCAATAATTCAAACTGGGAGGGGAGAAAATAGAAAAATAATTGGTCACAGTAAATTAAAAAAAAAATCTTCTGGATTCCTTCAAAAGTAAAATACTCAAACATACATGAAAAGGGATCAGATCCTATACAATATAATGTATCTCTTATCAAATAATTGTAAATAACTAAAAGAAATGGAGATGGTATAAAAATCTTATTATTAACACTAAAGACACATGTTGCGATCGACACCAGACTTCTTTGTTAATGTTATCTGCATGATTTTAAGATGAAGGGTTTTAAGTCATGAATGATCCAATAGTACATGGTATATTACAGTCATGTGAACATTGCTGCTTTATTTTTCATTAGCCTACCATGCCTTCCATCTATTAATGCATTTAAACAAGTTTCTTCATTAAAATGCTGAGAAGGAATTGTGTGACCAGGTCCAGTTCTTTCTATGTGTTCTTGATTCATTATCAGCACTGTTGGCAGTATAGCTTTAGATAGAGAATTCTACCCTACCCTGAATTAAAACTGTTATCAGTGTTCTGCGTTTTTAGAAAAGCAAACACATCATTGAAACAAAATAAACTATTTTAAAACACTTCTGCCTTTAAACTGAGTTTATATATCATCATAAATAAACAAGATAGAGGAATGGAAAACTGTTGAAAATGTAGCATTTGAAAACGGATGGCTCCCTTTGAAAGAGGGGCCACAGACATGACTCTAGGAAGTTCAACCCGGCTTCTAGGCCACGGGATCATTGATATATGACCCTGAGAAGGGTCATTTTTGGAAATTTTTCACATTTTGGACCCACCGTACCAATTTTCAAGTCTCGGGGACCCCCGAAACCCGAGATATAGCACCCTGAAAAATGTCTATGGGGAAATCCCATTATAAAACACCTTTGGGGCGAAGCCCGCCATCTGGCGCCGGGGTTGCGTAGGAACCCGTGGTCGGTGATTTTCTTTAGCTGAGAGTCATGTGCACATGAAGAGATTGCTCACTACTTCGTTGCCCCAGGGGTCGTGGAGATATGAGGTACGATAAGAGACCACCCCCTCCCTATGGCAAATCCCATTATAAAAACACCATCGGGGTAAGGCTCGGCAAATGGCGGTCTTGGGTCGTACGAACTTAAAGGAACCCAATTTCTTTAGCTAAGACTGTTGTGCATCTAAAGAGAGTACTAGCGAGTTCATTGGCGAGGATTTGTGTGAAAAATGTGCATTATATATAAGACCTGAAACATGCACATATTATAGTGTATTCATGCAACAGGAGCACCGATTAAGTCCATGTGAAGTGTTTTGGGATCACAATCTTGAGGTTTTATCTTGAGGTAAACATTTTCAATGTCACACAATTATACGGAGATGGGAAGTAAATGTTACCGTAAAAAAAAAAAACATCTCCATTGCACACTATTGTGTATTATCCATACTAACTTTGCCGAATATAAAGCAAATACGAATGTTTCCAAAGAGATACCAAATACTTGTCTTTTTAATTCTGTGCATCCAAATACTTGTAATTAAAAGGTTTAAGAATTAAAGCTACTGTTTGTTATTCTGTCCTAAACCAGCAGTTTGTACCTAAACTGTTGTGACATTAAATTATTTATTAAATAAATGGGGGTCATCAGATTATTCTCCATTTTATTGTAACTGAGGTACTGTTCAGTTGAATGAAAATTGTAAAGGGTACCTGAGCTGAAACCTCCAGGTAGAAGGGGTACAGTTTCAAAAAAAGATTGAAACACTCTGGCCTAGAGTATAAACGATCAGGAATAGATAAGGGAAATGTTGACTAATACAATACAATAAGATTTATTTGAAGTTGTTGAAGGTCTCTTAAGCCCAGAAGCTCTGATAAACCCCCGCAGATCTATAGACGCAGATCTATATACTGATGGGCATTATATAAGACTCAAATGAAATGTCTAATTTTTATTTTTTTTTTGGAATACCATGTTCCTAGAACCTAAAAAAAGTGTTTTAATATTAGCCTTTAATAAAGATTAACAGTAAGTCTCTGATTATTGCCCTCAGGAAAACGTCTGCAAATTATACTGATTTTAATTCATGTTCATGTATATTTCAAGTTTCTTCATTGTAATAAGAAATACTTTAACATTTACCATTTTATTTCTGTTTCTTCACATTAAAAAAAAAAGTCTTTTTTTTTGGAAGAGTTTTAAAACATAAATTAGCTTTGATTCATGTACATTTACAGGGTTACTTCTCAAATGAATTCACAATCCAGTTTATGGTAAACTGCGCATGCATGACTTAGAAACTCGGTTGTCAGCTGAGCAGAATATCCCAAAAACTGGGCTGAATTCGAAAATACAGAATTTGGGACGTTATCTAAAAACCAGAGCAGCCCAGAATTTGGGACGTTATCAGAGCGGCCCGGAATTTGAGACATTATCTGCAAACCAAATCGGCCCAGAATTTGGGACATTATCAAAAGCAAAGCGGCCCGGAATTTGGGATGTAAATGAAAACAGGGGCAGCCTATATTTAAAAGTGTGATTACATTTGAAATAAACTAATGTATCCTGTAACAAAACTGCAATAGTGTATATATTTGGTATTAAAATACATTGCGCAAACGATTATAGGTAAATGCTGTTTGAAAGAACAGTGTACACCACTACAGAAAAAAAAACAATTCTTACATTCGTGCACAACATGATAATTCATATAAAGTAATAACCCATAGTTTGTTATATTAGTAGAGAAAAATACGATGTTATATTTTAATTGTAAGGTAGTGGAAAGCAGATCTCTCGCTCTCTTTCTCTGATCGCAATGTTAAATGCCTGCAAGCTTTTCCACTCGTGTGACGACATATTCATGTGACAGACATGGACCAATCAAAACAGGAGACTGTTACGCGGTTCCATCCCAAAAACCGGGCCTGTGTCATACCTCGTTGGAGTCAAACAAGATGGAACCAGACAACTGTCATTTATTGACAACTAATGACAGCCCTTTAGACTAAACATTTATGGGCTCGATCTTCGATCTTCGCGCAATCCCCTCGCTAAATTTGTGCCTCGCAGAAAAAATAGTGCTTTGGCACAAAATGAGAGATATTCCAAAATGGCACAAAGCAGTTGAGCGACATTGGAATATAGCAAATTTTTAACAATTCGCAAATGTCTGCAGTCTCGCTTGGCTGTTGTGTGCAGTTGCTATATTGGTAGTGAATACGCAGGCAGTTTTGCGAGGCACAAACAGATTTGCAACGCAGCTCTCGCTATTCCTTATCCAATGCTGCCATCGTGTGGCCCTTTCGTAGAACAGCCGGTTCAATACAACTACTGTGTTTTATTTTTAAACTGTCACAGAAACGCGACATGGCATTCTTTCCATGTAACTCGCTGAAGAGGCGCCTCTGTTATTTTTTATAATCCACGGATCCCCTTGTGATGCTGATATTAAAGAAGACGAGGTTCAGCGGTACAGTCGGGTGTTTTTTTAAGCGTTGTGTTTCAGGGCTGTACAGACGTTCTGTCTCGTTATCCGTTAGCGCTTCAGCTTTATTTGGATGATTGCCTTTACCTTGTTTTAATTTCCCGTTCCTCTCCAGTTTGTGAGATACGAATGTACCAGCTTTACATCATTTTTTTGGAACATATTCTCATTTTGTTGATAATTAATGAACATTTCTGTACTGTGGTTGTTGTCGAGAGTCATTGAAAACGAGTCATTTTGTGTTTGAATTGAAAGTGATGTTCTCGAGCAATCGAATTTTCCTCTAGAGGAATGATCACTTTTTGACGTCACTGCTGTGTTATTATGCGTTTTTTTGGAATGGCTCGGGATGCAAATCTAGCCTTCATCCATGTATTATATATACAGGCTCCCTTGAGAAAGACATGTACAACATATCGAAACGCTGGGCAGCTGGCTCTGAGATATATATATATATATATATATATATGAACGCAGCTCAGTTGTCCTTTTGAAATGACTCAAATTAACGTTAACCCCTGTGCAAAAACAGACATTTCAGATACATTCTTAAAATACAGCAAAATGAATATTTACAGGATAAGCAGGAGAGTACTGTGTGTATAAATAATACAGTTTTGTGTAATTGCACTTATTTGAAATCATTCTCATGCATTTATCATGCTTGCTGCGTGTTCTTACTGGATATAAGCAAATAGTTACTATCAGGTTTAGCTGCTCTTATCGAATTCGCTCTTATAATTTACTCTGTGTGCTTTGTTTTGCTCTTTCTTGAATTGCTCTTATTGTTCTTTCATAACTGCTCTTGTATTGTGGTGTTCTCTAATGTGATATTTTATAATGAGATGCTTTGTACTGTGAGAACTTGTAACAAGTGTAAGTCGCCCTGGATAAGGATGTCTAGAAAGAAAGAAAGAATAAAGTAATTGTTGAATATCACTACCTGTACTACCCATTGCAAACAGCAGAGCAATGGCTTGTCACTGAGCTCTGTTCAGATAAAAAAAATGTAGTTTTATTAAAACCAACAGTTCTACTAAATGACCACACGATGGCAGCATTGGATAAGGAATAGCGAGAGCTAAGTTCTGCACTCGCTTGTTCAGCGCCGCATCTGCACTCCATGTAAAATCCTTCTATTGGTTTTAATTTTCTTCCCGACTCGGTTTTCATAACGAATCGATTTTGTGCACAAATTAAACACAGCAGTGTTGTTTCTTGTTGCATCTAAATAAATAAGCAGGCTTTTATGTCTTATTTTTTTAATTGGTCAAACAGCATAACAGGGAGTAGAGATCACGCACATGTTCTTTTGTGTGTTGGTTAGAGTGAAGGAATACATTATATATCAAAACATATCATTCATGAGTAAAGAAACTAAAGAGATGAAGATCTTATTCCGGTTTCTTGGCCTGCACTGAAAAAAGAATGTGGAAGATGAGTTTCTAAAGTGTATAGAAATGAAACTGCTGAGGATGAGAATTCACTGGACAATGAAATGAGGAGGGATCAGATGTGAAGTACAAATCTCCCACACACACATATACAATAACATGAGCAAACAGGTAGAACACATCTAATACAGAATAAAGACAATCCATGTGTATGAGATGAGAACACATCTAATACAGAATAAAGAAAACAATCCATACAGAATAAAGACAACAATCCATGTATGAGATTAGAAAGAAACAGTGATTAATACATATACAATAACATGAGCAAACAGGTAGAACACATCTAATACAGAATAAAGACAATCCATGTGTATGAGATTAGAAAGAAACAGTGATTAATACATATACAATAATATGAGAAAACAGGTAGAACACATCTAATACAGAATAAAGACAATCCATGTGTATGAGCTTAGAAACTGATTAATACATATACAATAACATGAGCAAACAGGTAGAACACATCTAATACAGAATAAAGACAATCCATGTGAATGAGATTAGAAAGAAACAGTGATTAATACATATACAATAATATGAGAAAACAGGTAGAACACATCTAATACAGAATAAAGACAATCCATGTCCATGAATGAGATTAGAAAGAAACTGATTAATACCAATAATATGAGCAAACAGGTAGAACACATCTAATACAGAATAAAGACAATCCATGAGCAAACAGGTAGAACACATCTAATACAGAATGAGATTAGAAAGAAACAGTGATTAATACATATCCAATAATATGAGCAAACAGGTAGAACACATCTAATACAGAATAAAGACAATCCATGAATGAGATGAGATTATGAAAGAAAGAAAACAATCCAGTGATTAATACATATACAATAATATGAGCAAACAGGTAGAACACATCTAATACAGAATAAAGACAATCCATGTGAATGAGATTCCATGATTAATACATATACAATATTATGAGCAAAAGGTAGAAACATCTAATAATAAAGACAATCCACAATGAGATTAGAAAGCAAAACAGTGATTAACATCTAATACAGAATAAAGACAATCCACAATCCATGTGTATGAGATTAGAAAGAAACAGTGATTAATACATATTAAATGAGCAAACAGGTAGAACACATCTAATACAGAATAAAGACAATCCATGTGTATGAGATTAGAAAGAAACATGAATATACAATAATATGAGAAAACAGGTAGAACTCATCTAATACAGAATAAAGACAATCCATGTGAATGAGATTAGAAAGAAACCACATACAATAATATGAGAAAACAGGTAGAACACATCTAATACAGAATAAAGACAATCCATGAATGAGATTAGAAAGAAACAGTGATTAATACATATACAATAACATGAGCAAACAGGTAGAACACATCTAATACAGAATAAAGACAATCCATGTGTATGAGATTAGAAAGAAACCCTTATGTGTGTGTTTCCCATCACACCTGACATCACTGACATCACGAAGCACATGACACATTCTCCCTGAAGACTGGCCATGCGGACCCAACACTGGAAATCACAGTCCTTGTGATTGGGAACATGTTCAGTAACTGCAGGAGGAATGTTTTACTATCCGGTAATCTGTGAATAAACAAAGTTAAAGAATAAAAATATATATTATCAACCATAGGATGAACCCGCCCCGGCCCGCCCCTTATTGAATAATAATGAATACAATAGAATATAATGCAAGAGGTGCAACTCGATAGAGCAGGGATACTAATCCTCAAATGTAATAACTAAACACACACAAACCACATGCCAGTTCCAATTAGTAGTGATGCAGCAGCGCGGTAGGAAAGCCCTGCTATTTGAAAGTGTTTATATGTGGAGGACGAGCGTGGTGTCGTCAGCCACGTTGTTGTTTTGTTTTTATTTTGTATGTGTTTATTTTCGAGCGGGGTTCCCCCTCCGCCCCTGTGTGGTATTAGATTTGTTTGTTGTATGATTATTGTATTTATGGCGGCGTGTTATTGTTTACTGTGTTTGTTTTATTTGTTAATATATTTAAATGACGTGTTTTGTTTTATTTGTTGAAACTTGTTCTGGCAGAGGCGAGGTTAGTAAACTCGTCATCTGCCAGGAATGATTTAAAAACCTCGTGCAGAAGGCGGCCATCTCCCGAATTAATTAAGTGATTACTTTGTTGCTAAATCGGGAGATGGTCACCTGTATAAAAAGCCTGCAGCTCGCCAGGCAGGTGTCCCGCCTCCCTTTAGTGTTTTGTGTTGGAGATTTGGTTTGTTTAATGATTTATTTTGCTCTGTGAGCAGTGTTTATTTTTGTTTATATATTGTATTTATTTTTGTGTTGTTTAATAAACGGCACACGCCCGCGCCTTTGAACTGCACTACCTGCCTGTCTGTTTTTGTTCCGCCTTCTGGCCTGACGTCACCGCAATGCCATTTCCTGCCACAAGTGACTTGCCACGTTATTAGAGGCAATATATATATATATATATATATATATATATATATATATATATATATATATATATATATATATATATATAATTATGAAATTGTGTATTTAATATACACACCTCAATTACAATGCATGTAAATTGATCTTATAAATAAATACCCAGGGAACAGAAACTCTGTGAATTTACCTCTCAGGAGTAAATCACTGCAATGAAGATTCTGCTGAAAATACACTGTCAGAGACATTATGACATCACTTTCCTTTATGATGTCACCTTCAAGTCATTGGGTGTGTTAAGTAACTGAGCTGCTCAGAGGGAGCAGGACTGAGTGTGCCATTGAGTGGGTTCATTCACTGAGCTGCTCAGAGGGAGCAGGACTGAGTGTGCCATTGAGTGGGTTCATTCACTGAGCTGCTCAGAGGGAGCAGGACTGAGTGTGTTGTTGAGTGGGTTCATTCACTGAGCTGCTCAGAGCAGGACTGAGTGTGCCATTGAGTGGGTTCATTCACTGAGCTGCTCAGAGGGAGCAGGACTGAGTGTGCCATTGAGTGGATTCATTCACTGAGCTGCTCAGAGCAGGACTGAGCATGTCATTGAGTGGGTTCATTCACTGAGCTGCTCAGAGGGAGCAGGACTGAGTGTGCCATTGAGTGGGTTCATTCACTGAGCTGCTCAGAGGGAGCAGGACTGAGTGTGTCGTTGAGTGGGTTCATTCACTGAGCTGCTCAGAGGGAGCAGGACTGAGTGTGCCATTGAGTGGATTCATTCACTGAGCTGCTCAGAGCAGGACTGAGCATGTCATTGAGTGGGTTCATTCACTGAGCTGCTCAGAGGGAGCAGGACTGAGTGTGCCATTGAGTGGATTCATTCACTGAGCTGCTCTGAGGGAGCAGGACTGAGTGTGCCATTGAGTGGGTTCATTCACTGAGCTGCTCTGAGCGGCTCACTTACTTAACCAGTGCTGAACATGAACAGCACCTGTCTGTTGTCATGGCACTGTGCTTATAAACAGATAACTGCATTAAAATGACAGCACTGTGCAAGGGGAGGGGCCAGTCTTCTTCAATACAATGAATAATTATTCATTTGAAATATCTACAATGCAAGCTTGTCCTGTTGCTTTTGCTGCTCTTTCTCTGCTCTGCATACCAGTGATTCCCCCTTCTACCCAGCGTGCAGATCTACTGTGCTGCTTCACTGCTTTCATTCAGTGTGTGTGAACAAGGTTTATATTGGTGATACCTTTTTATTAATAAAACAATACAAAAGAGAATGACTTTTTACAATCAAAACATGTAATTTAAGAAATCAGCCCTTCTTTAGTTTTCTTTCATCCTTGTCAGTTAATTGAAATGATTTCTTAGGTTAAAGTTTCTTAACCCTTTTAAAGGATACTGTAACTGGACTGTTTAATACAAACCTCTCACTCTCTGACATATATGATCTGATTTAATTATTCACTCAATACATTTAGTTTATTAACCTGCTCTGTCACTCCACTGGGTAGTTATTCATATAATAAAAAGCATTTCATTCAAAGAGCTTTAGTTTTCTAACGCCTCTCAGGTTTTTCTTGTGGAATGGGACGCTTTTTAATCACAATAAGACACCTCAGGACATCTTTTCAAAGCTTTTATGCCAGTCTTTAATGAACTCCTATTTATTTTAAAGAGGTAAACCACCTGTTCATTTTACAAAACTAGAACCACACAGCTGAGTAATACACTGTATTTCAAGCCCTCTTCAGCACTCTCAATGTGTTTAGTTTTTCATGTTGTAACATTAACATGATGTCTTGTCCTTTTTTAAATCAATAGCAGTTAATTAAAGCCTGGAGGAAGCGCTTTGATAATGCGTCCCCTAGAGTCTCACAGAGCAGCGCACTCCTTGGCGTGTCTCATTGCTGATGACTCTTCTGCTGCTGTGGACGCGGCTCTGTTGCCTGGTTTAGTTCGCAGCGCAGTCTGAGGAAGAGTCTAAATCTGTGCCGCTGGACAGCAGGGAGGAATACTGTCCTGTATAAAGAATAGGATACAATAATACAGTTTAAGAGAAACTAAATAAAAGCATGTGGTAGAAATAGCAGAGGTTACTGCCTGGAAGTTTACTCGTAAAGAATGACCTTTCTGCTCCCCTGTGCTGTATTTACCAAAAACAAGTTCACACGCCCTGACCCTCCAAGACTAGCGAAGAGAAAGCTATGAAACTGCGCCCATGCCTACGCCATTGTGGATCTGTTTGTGACAACAGCGCTCAACTTGAATTAACCTGATATACTTCTAAAAAACATTACCAGGGGTATAGCGTTAGTGTTTGCACATTTCGTTCTGAAGAAGAGGGCAGAAAATATAAATATCGACACACAAAACACAGACTATTTATCTGCGAAAAACTCGCTGCATCGGTGCTGCTTCAGTCACAGCGTCACGGCTGATAATATAACTCCCGTCGCGGTCAACTATCACACGGTAGAGCCCTCGTCGCCGGGCACTCTCTCAAATATCTTTTTTATATAATCTGCACATTCTTAGACAAGACAGATAATTACACACAATAAATAGCACTGGTGTATACACACAGAAGCAGCTATGAGAAATAAAGACATGAACCATTTCTTTCCATTAAATATATTGGTTAATTGTGGGCTCTAGTTGTTAACATCACTGAGCCCCTTGTGCCTGTGGATTGCAACCACAATGTGGAAACATATAGAGAATGTATGGGAATGGCCAATGAACACTGATTTCTAATACTGGACCCTGTCTTAATACTGTATTACATTCTGAATATGAATATAGCTGAGTTATTAATTGTAGGTAATACTTAGAATACCAGATACACATTTACCATTAAAAAGCAATCCATGTGATTTCTTTACCAGTCGTTCATTATTTTGTGTATCAGCCTCCACACAAAGCCGAGCGCAGTGCGGTATACTGTAATGATGCTGCAGTCAGTCTGCCCGGACTGCACCTGAACCATCTTAAAAACACGAAGCCTCCAATAAGCTCATTTGTAAAAGTTAGTAAAGAATTGCGCTATACAATATAACAAAGCTAAATTTGAACTCCTAGCTGGTGCAGTGAGAGGGAGAGATGGCGGGGTAGAGAAGGAGTCTCCTCCATTTGCATGTTGGAAATGCCTCGTTTGGTTTTGGGATAGAAAAATGCGTTGTGGGACCGGCCGATATTTCCACATGAACATTGGATCGGGGTTTGGTTTGGTCCGGTCGAAGTCACAATTCCGAGATACTGGCCAATACTCATCAAGGATTTAATATCAATTCGAAATTACCGACACTTTTTACATATTAAATAAAATACAAATTCAAGTTAACACACATACGTTTTGTCACTTTTCATTCATTTATATGTTAGCTTGCGTGGTTCAGGGGGCGTGGAGCTGGGTGCTTCCAATCCTTCAATCTCCCAATTTTCTAATTTCCCGTTAATTAGCATCTATTTTCTATTTAAGCCCTGATCACCTGCACCTTTTCTGTCTAGTGTTTCGTTTTTGTAGCAAACGCTCAGACGCCGTCGTTTTCGCGGCTCCACCGCTAAATATCTAAACTTCGTTGCCTCGCTCTGCAGGTCATTTCTCTGCACAGCGCTGCCAAGATATATTATCAATCATTTTCCTACCTGCTCAGGTAATCCTCCTTTTCAGACAGCGTCTCTTTTCGGCTTCAAGAGCTCCAACGTTTGTCTTTCCTGTTCCATCCAGCAACAGCGCCGTTCAAGAGCAGCGTCATTACTTAACCTGTCTGCAACTTTTTCAGAAAGACTGGTCCTCTGCTAAACTTTCAAGCTCCTTCGACAAGACATCGACATTCACGTTGTCAGCGATTGCCTTACTTTAAATCTATTAAATCCACCATTAAGCTTTGGCTGCGGAATCTCTCTTTACTCCTCGCCCGCAATCAGACGCCCCTCCCCCCGCTCCCACAGAGCCAGCACAATTACCGTTCCATCGGAAGATCCTGCCCTGGACCTCCATTAGCTACATTCAACCTTTTAAAAGACGTATCCTGCCCATTTCAACCAGTGGCGGCTCGTGGTTTGACTGGTCACAACATGTTCCAACGACAGTGCTGCACTGCAACTTTTCCACCCGCGCCTTACAGACCATGGTTACCACGGCAACGCCCTCATTTGAGTGACTGAGGGGAGTGGTTTGTTGCGATGGTGACCAGGCAGCTTCATCAGGCTCTGCGTGCTCTGTGCCTCAGTACTGCTGTCTTCCGGCTTCCTGTTGCTGCGCTTTCACAACTGGTGGAGACGAATTCAACGCGCCGAATTATGACCTCTAAGTACTGCGTTTACTTATTTATATACATGACTAACTGTCCTAACATCTCTAGAACATTTATTATTTAAATCTAAGGGAATAAGCAAATATTGTTCTACATAGACAAGGATTTTAATCGTAATAACTTCATAGATTCTACCCTGCTTCACTCAAGTCAATGGTTTAATTCCAATCATAACCTCTGGATGGCAGTATAATACCACAAGTTCTCTCTATATATTAAACGAGTTTGGTATCGCCAGTGAAGCTCGGACACTACTGCTTTTCTATTTATTCTCGCAGTTATTCTCGGGAGTTCCACTCCTGCCTCATCCTTTGTCTATCTATATCAACTGACATTCTTCAATTTCAACTCTACCTGCCCCCCCCCCACCACCCTTCGAGGACATGGTCATGAAGCCACGCACTTGTCGGCTTTCTGAGATGCTCCGAATCTACCATCACGTTAACTTCCAGCTTCCCTGCACCAGGCTTCCATCCCAGTGACCTCTTCCTGTTCCGGATTCGTGCTTCCTCATCTGGCTTCTCTCCTTCAAACCGACAAATTTCACCAAGGCACTTTATTCAACCTTCAAGTTTTCATTTCAGCAACGTGAGCTGCCAGTCAGAAACGGAAACCATGTCCTACAACTATCATCATTTCAGTCAAGTGTCCTCCTACCCTGCGATTAGACAATACACTCAGACTGCTCCCGACCAAATCAATAGATTTTGCAATAGCCATTCTTTATCCTCTCAGGTTCTACAGCGGCCTCAGCTCTATGCATTCTTCATCTCTGGCTTTATCTAAATCACTTTTCACTCAAAGACCAATATCCACCGCATTCAGCAGATCTCTGTGCTCTACAGCAACCACCACACTACTGATGGCAGTCCACCGTTCACCATTACAGATCACTGCTTCAGCAGATCTCTGCGCTCTGCAGCAGACCACCACACTACCAATGGTAGTCCACCATTCACAATAACAGATCACTGCTTCAGCAGATCTCTTTCTACAGCAGGCCACTGCTCATCATTGACTGCGCTTCATCGTTACTTCTTTAGATCTCTGCACCATTCAGCAGATCCCGTCCTCTCTGTTAATTGCTCCTCACTGCAGCAGATCTCTGCTTCTTCTTCAGATCTACTCACTATTATAGCATGCAAAGTTGCTTTAGTTTACAGTTTAAATCTGTACCTGCACTACTCCAGAGCTTCCAACGCTTCCGCTTTCCTCCAATATGCAGATCACGGCAGCATTCCACAATCAAGGCTAATGCTAATCCCCATCTAATCAAAATACGAGGTGCTTGACCTTCTCAGCAATCTATTCGGATGTCCTCACATCCTCTCAAATATTACAGCATTAATGCATGGTGAGAGACGTGGTATGGGACTGGAAATCCGTCTTGATTATGAGTTAAGGAGTTCCACTACTAGGAGAATGACTGGAGTTGTGAAACCCAATCTCTGAACGTGAGTTCACCTTTTCCATTTCAAGCAGACAGGATAGTAGCAGACCGCTGATCGATCCTGTATTAACTAACACATAGGATGGTCGACATCTCTCTTCCCTTGTTTCCAGAAAATGGAGCAAAGGGTGCTGAGCTTCCCCAGCAGTCAATTTACAATGTTCGTTCAGTTCCAGCCGCTACCTCAACCCTCAATTCCAGCTCCCCTTCGGCCTCTACTTTTGGTATCCAAGTTCCGTCAGCTGGTCCCGTCTGCTGCCCCCTCCAGACTCCCCAGCTTCATCAGCTGCTATTTGACTGAATCCTACTCTCAGTAACCTGCTTCAATCTGCTCCGCATTTCATGTCTGCATCCCTTGCCCTTCTTCGAGAGCTTCATATTCGACCGCTTGATCAGTGTGTTCAGCCTTCTGTGCCCAGAATCGGATTAATCTTATTCCTTCAAACAAAACCAGATCCTGGCTTTCATCATCCATGGAAGGATTCTTCTCTCTCTCTCCCCCATTTTCTCCATACCAGCAGTTCGCCTGACCCTCCGTGAGATTCTTAAGAGCCTTCCTTCTGCCTCCCTTCCCACCTGTCTACATCAATGAACATTCTCTGTTTGCTCATTCTACTCTTCGGAAATGCCACTTCACCCCATACAAGGATCTACCTATGGAGATCATCTGCATCTGAGCCCTCTTCTGTCTTCTCAGGAGCTCAGAATCCACAGTTTCTTCTACTTCTAATTTTACTCCATCATTCAGTTGTGTACCTCCACGACGGATCCATTTCAACGTGGTCACTTCATTCAGCGGTCAAGCAGAGTCCCCTATCTGCCCATTCTTTTCAATGTCAAGGTATTTCTCTGCATCTCAGCCTTCTTCAGTCTCCTCAGAACTCGAAGTTTCTTCTGCTTCTAATTTACTTCCTCATTTGGCCGTACCTCCAAGATGGATCAATTTCAGCATGGTTAGTTCATTCAGCTGTCAAGTAGAATCCCCTATCTTCCCTTCTTTTCAACATCAAGGTATCTCCCCAGCAAGAAACCTTAAACCCCCCCGCCCCCTAGACCCTCAGTTCATTGATTCCTCTCACTCCTATCATCTCTCATTGCTGGTTCTCAACCCACCTCTCCACCCTCCAGAGCAAGCCTCCTTCCTCTACCCCCCGAAGGACCCTCAGTTAATTGATTCCTCTCGCTCCTATCATCTCTCATCACTGGTTCTCAACCCACCTCTCCACCCTCCAGAGCAAGCCTCCTCCTCTACTCTACCCCCTCCTCGGATCACTCATCACTGGATCTCAACCTACCTCGCCTCCAGAGCACGCCTCCCCTACCCCACCCCCCAAATCATTCTGTAGGCACAGCCCCCTCTGCTGCAAGGGCCAACATCAATCACAGTCAGATCATGAGTGTGGGGAGTTGGCCCTCTTCTGCAGTGGATTCTTTCATTCATTCATTCATTCATTCATTCTCCTCTCATAAAGTTGCAGCCCATTTTAAAATCGCTAGCATGCCCGGAGTGGGGGCTACCTGTCTGCCGGAGCCACCAGAGGTTTTCCCCTAATCGGCCTCAAGGGGTTTTTTCCTCTCCACTGAGCGGCAGGTATACACATAGTCGCATCCTACTAACAAATTACTAATCTCCCTCTGTTTGTCCTGTTTGTCCTTCTGGTCTTTTGTTTATGTTATGCGTAGGCATGTACTGTCTCTTGTTTGTCGCACGGTGTGGGAGTTTTCGTGAGGTGCCGGGGGTCCATCCTTTGGGGGGCAAGTGAGTCTCACTTCCCCGACCTCAGGGCTAGGCATCCGCCTCCCTTACCTTCAGGGGGGTTCTCACCATGTGAGTCAGAGCGGACCCCCGGCCAAACTCTGTCCTGTCGCAGCTCCTGCGCTCATCTTGCCTTACTCGAGGCTCTGTTCTATTCTGCCTCTCTTTCAGGACGTGGTCACTCGTGCTGAGTCCTATACTAACCTCAATGCTTTGTCCTTATTTCAGGTCCCAGGCAGCGTGACATCTCGGCCTATCAGGGGTTTTGGCGCCTCTTACAGAAGTCTCAGATGCTGGGTACCTCTCCAATCTCCTCTCGGGGGGGCTTTTCGAGTCATAACCCTCATTAGTGTTTTCGGTTGCTGGGTCCTCTGCCCCTGGGATGTGTCGGCATCGTAAGCCCTCAGTCAGCGACCTCTTTTCTATCCTGTCCTCGATTGCTGGGTCCTTCGCCCCTGAGATGTGTCGGCATCGTCGCCCTCAGTCAGCGATCATCTTGTCTATCTCATTTCGGTTGCTGGGTCCTCTACCCCTGGGATGTGTCGGCATCGTCGCCCTCAGTCAGTGACCACCTTCTGTCCTACTAACAGCTCCTTGCTGCTTCTTCTGCCTTACTCTTCAACCCAGCTCACGCCCCGTGAAATGCACTATACGGTTTGTTTGATAGGACACACTGCTCAGCTGACTGTGGCGAAAACTGCCTTTGTGATCCAGCACATGCTGAAGTAAAATGTTGAACAGTCTTTATGACAGTTTACTGCATAGCAGTACAAGCACATTTATTCTTTTTAGAAAGTGTTGGTAATTGCGAATTGGTGTAAAACGATTTATGAATACTGATCACTATCTCAGAAGTCTGCTATTAAAATTGAACTTTTTGGCCTAAATGCAAAGCGTTATTTTTGGTGCAAACCTAACACGGTGCATCACCCAAAGAACACCATCCCTACTGTGAAGCATGGTGGTGGCAGCATCATGTTATGGGGATGTTTCTCATCGGCAGGGACTGGGGCACTTGTCAGGATTGAAGGAAAAATGAATGGAGCAAAGTACAGAGAAGTCCTTGAGGAAAACCTGTTGCCCTCTGTAAGAAAGCTGAAACTGGGATGGAAGTTCATCTTTCAGCATGACAATGACCCAAAGCACACAGCCAAAGCTACACTGGAGTGGCTAAGGAACAAAAAGGTAAATGTCCTTGAGTGGCCCAGTCAGAGCCCCGACCTAAATCCAATCGAAAATTTGTGGCATGACCTTAAGATTGCTGTCCATCAGCGCTCCACAAGGAACTTGACAGAGCTTAAACAGTTTTGTAAAGAAGAATGGTCAAATCTAGGTGTGTGCAAAGTTGGTAGACCTATCCCAACAGACTCACAGCTGTAATTGCTGCCAAAGGTGCTTCCACCAAGTATTAACTCAGGGGGGTGGAGACTTATCCAATTATGATCTTTCAGTTTTGTATTTGATATATATACCAGCAGAGACACTGCAGCATTGGCCCTCCAGGAACTGAGTTTGATTGATTTTAATTATTTTAATGTAATTTAGTTTAAAGTAATTACTAGAAACTAAAAGTTAATGTTAAAGTAGCTACAACTTGTGTGCAATCTTTATTGATATTCCAGTTTGTTTACATTTACTCAAGTAAGATAGAGACTGTCTTTAAGACATTCATGAATGGAAGGAAGTGTGGAAGGTCACAGAAGCAGAGTTGAGAAAGTAGAAGGCGTGTAATCAGGATTCAAGAAGAAAGTTTCTTTCCACACATTGCTCCAACCTACCTGCTGCTGAGTAGAAATCAGAACATCATTTAAATTTAAAGAGATACAGCTTGCTTTATTGAAAAGATTCAAACTGGGACTGTGCCAAAACCATGTTGTAATCGAAAGAAGAGAATGGACTGGTGCAAGTTTCTTTAAGGGTGCAATATAAAATACCAGCAGAGCTGCTATACAGAGTGTTGTGCACAGCAGAGCTGCTATAGTGTTCTACACAGCAGAGCTGCTATACAGAGTGTTGTGCACAGCAGAGCTGCGATAGTGTTGTGCACAGTAGAGCTCCTATAGAGCATGTGCACAGCAGAGCTGCTATACAACTTGTTAGGCACAGCCAGTATAGCAGTTCTGTGTACATCGGTGGTTCTCAATCCTGGTCCTGGGGACCCCCTGCTGTGTGTCTGCTGGTTTTTCTTCCAACTGATGAGCTGCTCTCAATTACTTAAACCCTTAATTCAATAAAAATATAGAATGGGCCAGGAACAAAAAAAACACCCGACACTGCAGGTATGGTGTAATTGTCTGCTGGCTTGCACCATTTTATTTTAAAAAACAACAGGAAAAAATAAACTATTCAAACAAAAACAAAGCAGCCACACAAAATAGTCACGATCACTAAACCATATAGGTCAGGCTGGGTGTCGCCTTCACTGTTCCTATATTTTTAAACTCTCGCTCTCGCTTGCTCCGTCCTCTCCTCCTTTACACGTTCCCACCTCTGCCATTGCTCCGGCCTTTTCGAGAAGGTCCGGTCGGAGAAGGCGATCGTTCTCCTAGTGGCCCAGGAGAATCTGGTTTTTCATCCCTGTGCCA
>CM072694.1:4398514-4429379 GCA_036884735.1 Huso huso | reverse complement strand
AACAAACTTTCACCACATCTTAATCGTCCCTACTCCCCCATTAACGACAACAAAGAACCAATTATGGCATCACATACCCCCTGAAGTACCCTCAGCCCCGCCCCTCCGATAGCTCGTTCAATCACGTCTCCTCCAAATCATGAATGAAACTTTGCTCGTAGGGTGATGACTCCTGGTACCCGCGACACCGCCCTTCCTGAATGGCTGGCTTGACTGCCCCTGAAATGAACTGCCCAACCATTCAGTACGGTGCAGTTCCTGTTGTACAATGTGTTCTCAGATCGAGAAGGTGACTGTTGATTCAGATTCAATCGCTCTCTGTCACAAACTTCTTCCACCTCAAAGCTCCTGAAAATGAAAGCCAAAGTTTGAAAGCCCTGAAACGAAGAAGAAAGAAATGTTTGCTGTGTGTTTGTGTCTGTGAGAGAGTGTTATATTCTTTTGTTACACGGTGTTCAAGAGTTTGTTACAGTTATTTTAGCTAAGATGAAAATAACTCAACTTTAGTTGTCGGTTGGGACCCTCATTAGCAGGGTGTATGTGTTCTTGAGAATGGCCAGTTTGTAGCCCGGTTAGCTAAAATAAAAACTGGCATCACCCGTGTTTACTGCGGGCAGTGATCAGCAACAGAGCTGCCTGTTATCTTAATATCGCCGGTCGCAACAAGCCTCAGTCTTCAGGGCCTTTTCGGCACTTAAATAAACATGTTGTTTTCCACATACAGGGAGAGGGGATGCTTGGTCACAATGGGTTTTGCAAGCTAAAAGTGTCCCTCCCTTCATCTGTTCATCCCTGTCCTTCTCAAAATCATTCCAAGATGTATCTTGAAAACCATCGAAATACTGAAACAATGTCCATCAGTTGAAGTCACAAACTTCCAGTGACATTTGAACCTGTGATCTTCTTTATTCAAACTTAAACCCTAGGGCTCTAGAACTACCCAAAATCTTGTATGGATGTGTGTGCGTGTGTGTGTGTGTGTGTGTGTGTGTGTGTGTAATGCGTGTATGCGTGTGCGTGTTTGTAGGGTCTTTGTTTCTAGCTGACATTGGAATGATAACGGTAGAAGATGTTTAAAACTAATACATGTAAATTATTATTATTATTAGTCACGAAGAAGAATGTTTTAACTTATTTGTAGGTGAAAGTACAGCTCTTTACAAAGACAGCCTAACAGTGGTCGACATGTGATCATAATGCATTATATCACTTGAAGTTTATAAATTATATATTGCACAAAACAGCTTAACTGGCTGTGGCCCAATGCCTCTGGTCACTAAAGGTGCTTCTCCTATCATTATGTTAGAGCCAACAAAACAAAATGGTCCCAATTTGCCAGTAAATATTTGTGTTCTGTTTACCGCAAGTGTTCTCTACTTAAACATAATGAGCACTGGATACAATCTGAGTACGTAAATGAATCCCATTATACTATGGAGCTGACACTGGTACCTACTTTCCTGTTGTTTTACTTCAGCCATGTTATAATTCACTGGTGAACAATGATATTGGAACTACCTCACAGCTGAAGCTTACTTATGGCTCTATTTGTCGAAAGTGATATTTGTGTTTCTTCATATTACATTTGTTACAAATCAAACTGTGGATTTTTATTTGCAGGAGCTTTTGAGGTGGAGCCCTCTGTCACAGAGGTTACACAGCATATGAGCAGAATGTGCTTAAGAAGCGCCTGCACATACACCCCAGATAGGGAGGGTTTGTCAACAGCCAAGAGAGACAACAAGTTCAAGAAAACACCTGACCACATGCTTTTTACACAAGATGTTTTAACAAGTCATTTTTCCTTAGAAAGTGAATTTATGATGCCTCATTTAACCAGAATAAGGAACATGCATTTTCAAAAGAAATTAACTGTATGCAATTACCAGTTAAACAATTAAATGTATATGTTACTGATAATTGTATACACTAGATAATTGTATATAACTGTTACAGTAAGCACCTGAGCAATGCAATTAACAGGAATATGTGATATGACTTAATATGATGTGCTTCTGATATTAAAGTTAGATTTCAGTGTCACCTGCATGAATTCTCTCTAATACATTCAGGATATGTTGAACATTTCACCAGCGTAATTGTTGTGTTTACAATTAGAAAAAACAGGAACTTGAGATCTCAAACTAACATTTTTTTCCTTGAGGTATTGGGGTAATTCTAAAGGTTTTCTTGTGTTCATCGAGAGGTATTGGGGTAATTCTAAAGGTTTTCTTGTGTCATCTAGAGGTTTTTTAGGGGCGTCTGGCAAACACAGAAAAATACAAAGGTTTTCAAGATGCCTGAAGAAAATTAAAATACTGTAGCTCCTAAATTACTTTTTATCGATTTCTTCGGTTCCACAAAAGGAAATGAGTCCCCTGCCTGCCAATACGGGGTTTAAAAACACAGCCGGTTTTTTTAGCAATTTTAAAACAAAAAAAAAGTGAATAATTTGAAAACATTTTTTCCGCAATTCTGTCACTTTTAAACTACTAGAGGCAAACGGATTTTCACGAAACCTGGGAAAATGGGGTTTAAACAAGGCTCTCCAAATTCTCAGTATCATTATTAAAAACAAAAGACTAAGGTTGAAGTGACGGGAAGAAGCAAACCTGGGAAAATGGGGTTTAAACAAGGCTCTGTCAGCCACCAGTATCATTATTAAAAACAAAAGACTAAGCTTGAAGTGACGGAAGAAGCACTTTTTCTGACCTGGGAAAATGGGGTTTAAACAAGGCTCTGTCAGCCACCAGTATCATTATTAAAAACAAAAGACTAAGCTTGAAGTGACGGAAGAAGCACAAACCTGGGAAAATGGGGTTTAAACAAGGCTCTGTCAACCACTCAGTATCATTATTAAAACAAAAGACTAAGCTTTGAAGTGACGGAAGAAGCACGAAACCTGGGAAAATGGGGTTTAAACAAGGCTCTGTCAGCCACTCAGTATCATTATTAAAAACAAAAGACTAAAAAAAAATACTGCAATACATTTATTTAATATTTGAAGTACATTACATCTCACCGGTAACTACGGTTCATCAAGGTCACTATCATCTGAAATTTGAAGTTTTTTTGTTTTCTTTAGGTACTCTCTTTTAGGAGGGGGCATTTCGTTAGGTCATTAAGTTTTTTTCTTCTTAGCTCGCCTCTTTTCCTAAAATAAAATAAAATAAATAAAACCCTGCATTATGTCCAGATATTTGGGGATTATATTTATTTGTCATAAAATACTGCGCTTTGACCATACAAATTAAGATGGACAGCCAACACTGAATCAAAACCAGTTAAATTAAATCTGGTTTAATTTATTTTGTGGGTTTGGGGATTTTATTATAAAGCACAGCACACAGTAAATAGTTCTTACAAATGCGAGTCGTCAAGTGTGACGAGTTCTTAGCGCCCTCAGCACCACCTACCATGTTATAAAAGTATGAAAGGAAGTACATCAAATTAATAAAATAAACCTTCATTTCAAATATATGTGATATTATATATATATATATATATATATATATATATATATATATATATATATATATCAAATACCGTAAAGACTTTTTTTTTTTTTTTTTTTTTTAAAAACATACTTACCAGTCATAATGATCTGCGCTTCATGGACAGGCCATCCACCTTTGGAGGTTTGTTAGGTCCTCCACTCTGCTCTGAAGCTTGAGTAGTCTCTTCGACATCATCAGCAATGCTGAATAAATCAAAATTTCGAATCCAAGCAGTTGGAATCACGCTGTAAGAGTCTTTTGTCGACCCCGCTTCCCACTTCACCAACGCTGCATCACCACCATACTACCTTCACCTTCTCGTCCGTTTTAAATTTTCTGCGCGGTTTTTCCCCAACAGGTCACTGCACAAAAAGTCCCCCGCTCTGCATTCTGGTACTTGGCGTTCTTAATAACACCAACAGGGTGTAATCGACAGACCACCAAAGTATAAAGTACTACATATCCCAGCAGTTACAGTCTTTTTCCTTCTTCTGAAACTGCAAAAGCGCACTGCATAAAGTTTTGCAAATGCAGAGATTTGGATGATGAGTTTACAATCTTATAAACAGTATTTAAGTAAACCTAGATATGCAATTCCAAAAGAACAGTATCGAGATGGAGAAACAGGTAAAACAATAATAATAAGATGTTTATGCTTTTTAAAATATTTTAATTACAGTATGTCATTATTGCCTTTTGATTTACATTTACAGAAAAAGAACGTATGGAAACGTGGACTACCCAGCAAGAAGCAACAAAGTTACTAAAATATCAGATTCTCAGGTAAGCTTCATGCAGCCATACACGTATAATTATAAAATCAAAAAATAGACCTTGTTTACCTACAACTGAGTTTGAGTGTTAATTTTATTTAAGAGATAAAAAAAACAAAACATTTTTTTCTGAACTAATAATCTGTGAACATTCAATTATCTCTATAATTTTAATAAATACATTTATTTTATTATTTTACGGTGGAACATTATATTTTTTTTCAGCTCAAATGATTTCACATACCATCAATTTTTCTGTTAATAAATGTGCTAAAAAATTCGGATGGATAGGCCCCACATATGAAGATTAAGTTAAAGGCTAGAGTGATCAGTGTTCTTCACTTCCAGTCCTGAGGGCCACAATCCAGCTCTTTTGTAACTCATCAACAACAAAAGACCTGGGAAAAGGTTTAAATGGCTTCAGTTAAGCCAATTAGGTAATTAAGAGCTCAACTGGAACAAAAACCAGCAGGCATAGGGGTACTTTTAGGACCACAGTCACTGACGAACTGACAATGTTGTTGTAACGAAAAAATCAGCAGACACAGGGCCTCCTCCAGGACCAAGGTTGAGAAGAACTGGTCTTGAAGACAACAATAACAATCGACCTCAAGGGCTAGTGATATTCGAGGTGATGCTAAACCAGTCCTGAATGTTTAAATATAATGTTATTTTCTTTGTAGTGTGCCTTTGCTATTAATGCAACCAGTTAAGTGGAGCCATCAGAAACAGAAGCTGACGAAAGACATCAACATGTAAGTTTAGTTGTAAATTTGAAGTGTGTGTGTGAAAAGTATTTTGTATATGGAGATTAACCCATAGTTTCATAGATAAAGTAGTTGTGGACTAGTGATATTCAGGATATTCAAAACAAGTCCTGAATGCTCAAATTGAACGCTTTTTTTGTAGAGTGTCATTGCTGTTAATGCAGCCAGTGATGGGAGCCATCAGATACAGAAGCTGACGAAAGACAACATGTAAGTTTCCTAAATTAAATGGTGTATCAAAATACTTATTTAGCACTTTCAACTGTTTCTTTGTGATTCCTAAAATTACTTTCCATCTACAGTAGTAAGGATATACACTAGAAATTGTTTGCCTTTTTGAAACAGTAATGTCAGGATCTTTGCAAAATCCACACCCAGGTACCTATTGCAAACTAGGATACATCAGAAAGTGAGGATAATTCACACCTGAAGTTAAATTAAAAGGAAAGTGTTTCTAGGGAAAATTATGGTATTACATGTTATGATTACCCTTTCAGCCAAATAGAAATAATACATTTCTTTTGAAAATGATTGTGAATTTGTTACAACTTTCAATAAAGTTTGATTTTTTCAATCAAAGTTTGAATTATCTTTGTGTGTATATATATATGTATCTTGTGTGTATATATGTATTTAAGACTTTATTGTTCTTCTTTTTAGAGAAGCATACCTTTAGAGCTTAAAGATGCTAGAGTTGAAGAAAGCATTACAGACAGTCACGTAAGCGATAGGTAGCTTGTCTCTGCATATTAACATCATAAAACATCTAACAGTTCTGCAAATTTTTGAAACCATTTTGTGCCTTCCGTCTTCATAGGGTACTTCTTGTTATCATAATAGTCTGACTTTACTTTTTTATATATAAATAAAACACCACATTTTTACACCGTAATTGTATTCTTAATAGTAATATTACTTTTTGTTGTTTCAGGTATCTTCAGACATTCTCAAAATCACAGAATCATCTCTTGAACAGAACCAACTCCTACTTTTTGCCCTGAAAGCTAAAACATCAATTAACCAGTGAAGCTTTAAACGTCATTATGAAAGTTATAAATGTAATATGTGTAAAATGTGGTTGCAACTTCAAAATACTTATTTGAGAAGCAGATTTCAGATGTTAAAAGAAGTCATTCGTGTTTGTTATATATGTATGAACTGTGGCTCTAATTTAGATAGCTGTGTTACATCAGGAATTTGCAGTGTTTGTGATGAAGTATGGACATCAAAAGATTGTATTGAAAAAGGAATATTTTCTTTTACATTCCACTAAGACACCAACTTCAGAATCTTTAAATGACCCAGCTGTGCACAACAGTTTTTTAAGAAGTGTCTGCAGTGAAACTGATGTGCTTTCAGATAAACATGATGGAGTACTATATAAACGGTTGTTAGTTGATCAAGGCAGCCAAGAAGGACCACTTGACCGATTATCTTTGAGTTTTAATTGCGATGGAGTGCCAGTCTTCAAGTCTTCTTCACCAGTGTTGTGTTCTTTAAATGAGCTAACGCCCACTGAAAGACTGAAGAACATATTAATGGCTTCCTTGTGGTTTGGGAAGTGCAAGCCTGACATGAATGTGTATTTAGAGCCTTTTGTAGAAGAGTGTCGTAGTTTATGGTCAGATGAGTTCAATGGGTAGATCCACTTAGTGGTAATGACCGTATATCAAAGACATACACAACTTGTGCAGTCTGTGATTCTGTAGCTCGACCTCTAATGCAAAATATGATGCAGTTTAATGGGTACCAGGGGTGTGGATTTTGCAAAAATCCTGGTGTCACTGTTTCAAAAGGTAGAGGATTTGTCCGTGTATATCCTTATCGGAGAGAATCTACTTTGAGGAACTACATAGAAACAGTTGAATGTGCTGAACAAGCACTAGACTCTCAACAACCAATCTGTGGTGTGAAAGGTCCAAGTGTTCTGTACAACATACCAAAATTTGATATTGTGGAGAACTTTGTACCAGACTACATGCATTGTGTGCTCCTAGGTGTAGTGAGACAAATGATGGCCCTATGGTTGGATTCACAGTATCACACAGAAAGATATTACTTGGCAGCTCACATAGACAACCTAGATTTTAGACTTCTATCTATTAAACCTCCTTGTAACATATCTCCTGTGCCACGCTCAGTAACATTATAAAATATTGAAAGCCCATGAATGGTATGCATGGTTGATTTTTTTATAGTGTTCCAGTACTTAAAGGAATTCAGCCTCAAAAGTACTTTAGTCATTGGTGTTTACTAGTAGAGAGCAGTTTCAATTATGCTTGGTGAAAAGCATTTTTACGAACCAGCTTGACTACTGTGGTGATGTACTAGTTCGGTTTGTTTTTTACCGAAAAACTCTATGGAGTTCAGCATGTGAGCTACAATGTACATTTACTGTTACATCTGGTGAAAAGTGTCAAAGACTGGGGTCCATTATGGGCACATTCAGCTTTTTTATATGAATCCTACAATGGCTGTTTACTCCAGATGATTAAAGGAACACAGGGAGTGCCTTTGCAAATTTGTAAGAAATTTCTGATTGAAAAGGCTTTGCTTTTTGCATGCTACTGAAATGGCTGGGACACCTAAAGGGGAGTTACTCAACTACTTCATAGGCACAAACAGAAAGATTAAGCTTGCTGAGGAAATTGAAGGTGGAGCTGCTTTGGGACGATCTTGTCAGAGAGTTCTTAAAAGGGAGCATTATCTTGCACTGCACAGCTTTGTTAATGAAGTGGATCCAACAATAATTGCAACTTATAATGACAGAATTGTTATTGAAAAGAAATTGTTCACACAAAACTATACAGAAAGGCAAAGAAGAAAACAGCTATACTGTTATATTGAAAGATTCTTCTTTTTTTTCAATAGAAACATTTGTAATTTTGGATCTTGGCTGCGCAGAAAAAATGCTATGCATTAGGAAGGTTCTTTCAGAACAGGAATTTTAAAATATGTTCTGATAATGCATTGAACATAGGATTAAGTCACATTTTCCCAGTTTCTCCTGAGTTGGGCCATCTTGTTGCAGTGGAGAGTTGTATTATACAGCAGAAGTGTGTTTTTATATATACCTGGCCAAACTGTTGCTTTTGTTTGCAAACAGCCAAACCGTTTTGAACTGTGCAGATAGGTTTCACTAGTTTCAATTTGTGTCATTTCATGAAAATATGTTCAAACTGGAGATATAATAAAATATAATTATATATCTGATCAGAGGTGGAAATAAGACCCCAATGCATACCTGTTTGGTCCATTTTAGGTTTTATTAACTGCAGGTCCTTGTATAAACTGTACTGAAGAAGCAGAAAAAACAAGAGTCTGCAGCTCATAAAACACAAATGGATCCAACTGCTGTGCAGTGGGAGTCTTATTTCCATCTTTGTCATCTAGATGAATGAAACAGTAACAATCCAAAATACAGTAAGTGTTCACAATGCATAACCCAGGTATTTCTGCCACACCTGACAGGGTTATAGAATGTTCTTTTTTGCAAATGTGTTGCAGTAAATTATGTGCAGCATTTTTATTCTCAAGGATTACTGTTATGTAACAATTGCAATGGGGATGCAGTCTGTGGTGAAAGCAGCAGGGCTTTTTTGTGTAGAGGAAAATGTGAGTTACAAAAGTCAGGTTTGAAAAAAGTACTTGCTCTGTAAACATGTCTAAAAATTGACAAATTAAAGAATAAACCAAATAACGTATTTGAACAAAATTATATTAGGTGGTTTTAGTTTAGATAAATTAGCAGACATTTGTAATTAGAGTTAAAGACTAGAGTAAACAGGTTGAAAAATATGCCCCAAAAGATTGGAGCAACTGATAGAAAATCTCATAGTTATTGAGGATTGATCTTTGTAAAATGTTAACATTAAATTATGTTGGTTTTAAGGTAGCTTTAATTGTGCCTTGTGTAACTAAGGTATCTTGTATCTTATGTAACCTGTATGTATTTGATATATGCTTTTTAGATTAGCAGATGTGATTTTACACGAGTTATGAAAATGTGGTGTGTGATAAAAATACTGATACTTTCATTTACTTAATAAACATCAAAAATATTGTAATTTTCTTATTTTCATTGTTTTTATTTGGAATAAGTGCAATAACTCACATTTTTGTAAATAAATGTGTAGAATATATTTATGAACATATATGTTCACAGTTTGCTTTTTTTTTACATTAGGAATATATGTACATAAATATACGGATATGTGCTGCATATAGGTAACATATAAAACAGTGTACAATGACTATATTTATAATATTGAAAATATGTGTTCTTTCCGTATGGGCAGAGAGCAAATAATAGTTATTAGTTCCCAACATACCCTCCGCATTTAAACTAAACAACCCTGCTTTCATTCCTGCTGGGGACCAAGTCTGCTTAAAATAAATGCTTCCAATTCCAATGCTGTACTACAAAGCGACTTGGATCTGAATCATTTCAGCACAGTTCAGAGTAATAGTAACACTAAGAAGAAAGAAGGTGTCTCTTTCTTAACTATATAACCCGGATGCTATTGGAGTTTACATTCAAACCATCCACCAGTTGCAAAAAAGCATGTCTCTTGTTTCTCACTCATTATATTCCAACTCGAGATTCACTACCAAATAATAATCTTACCATTAGGGACAATGGCTGCTTTTTCATATTTTACAGCATAATTTAAGGTTGCTCATATTAGAGTGAATTTATCTAGATAGACCTCCCTCCACACTTAAATTATTCACCTGCGTAGTTAGTGTAGCGGCAGAGGAAGAAGTAAATACAAAATAAACACAATATTCTAATATTCTAAGTGTCCAATAATTATACTTTAGAAGTATAGTAAAGCTAAGTAAAAAAAAAACAGCAGTGTGAGTGTCTCTTGTCTTGGGTTACTTATCTGCTGATCGTGGCAACATAGCTGAATGAGTCCAACTCCAGTCCAACACAAAAGTCTGCTATTTAAAAACAACGTCAGGGGAAAAATTCGGCTATACCCCCTCAGGTTGTCAGTTCTTTTCCATCCCCCCAACACATTTTTCAGCTTCATGTGGTGAAATGAAGAACCTCTTCGTGCCTTGTACTCCACCCTGAGTTTAGCCAGGTACATCAATGCATATTTCAGTCCCTTTTCGTTAAGCTTCCTCAATGCTGAAATCTGGAAAGAGAAAGATCCTTTTGCCGTTGTAGTAAAGCTCACCTACCTCTCTGTCTAAGTGGAGGATTCTCTCTTTGTCTCTGAAATTTAAAAGTTTCATGATGATGGATCTCGGTCTATCCGCATTCACTGGCTTGGGCGCCGAGGAGCGGGGCGCTCTCTCTATAATGAGGGGATCTTTAAAGTGGTCTTGTCCCACCAGCTGAGGTATTAGTTAGGCAACGAAATCTACTGTGTCTCGCCCCTCGGAGCCCTCCGGAAGACTGACAAGGCAAATGTTTGATCTTCTTCTTCTGTTCTCCTATTTTGTCTTTAAGAGACGATATTTCTTTCTCCAGACGTGTAATAAAGCCCGCAGCATCTTGTAGGTTGTCTTCGTTGGAGCTTACTCTGTTTTCAACCTCCGCTACCTGTTCTGCCAGAGTTGAAAGCGAGCCTTGTATGTGTGTCAGTTTAATTTGTATGTCTGCTGTTTTGGTGTCAATATGTTGGAATAAATCTGATTTTGATTGTTTAATTGCTTTCCACAGCGCTTCTAGAGTTATCCGATCCTGTTCTTCCATGGTAGTTTTCAGCGGGGATGATGCGGCCTGTACATGCGCTGGAGAACGAGATTTATTTTTTGCTGTGGATCTTTTATTTCTTCGCAAATTGCAGTGTGCCATGAAACTTTAGGCTACTCATGTTATATTACACCATTTAAACAGTGGATGTCGAGTATAATTGTAGAATTAATTCAGACAAGGATCCCCAACAACAGAGCTCACAGAAACATGTCCTTCATGGTCGGCTGCATCACGTGACCCCCACCCCCTCCGCTTTGCAATATTTATAGTTAAGAATAAACACGCTCATTAACATTTAAACGTGAAATGGGGTTTCCATGTCAAACTGGGTGTGGAATTTCTCATGTGTTTCTTCATTCACATGAGTAAATGAGATTTACCCTATCCCTCTCTTTGGTCGTTTTTTTCAACCACAAACCTGATTTACACGAGGAATTCTCCCAAACGTGCCCGCGCATCGCCATTTCACGTGTAAATTGACCCGCACTGAAACCCCTTGACTGTCACTGCTTTGGAAACCAGTGACAAGTGATCAGAAAGCAGACTTAACTCTCGCCTGGCATTCTGTGTTAGAAAGTGGTTACAAATTAAAAACTCAAAGCAAGATCAGTGACTTTCTTAAACCAGCTTCCTCCGCCCCTGAACAATGGATATAATATACTGGTAGGTGTGTAATGTCACTTTGTTGGCTGTCGGCACAGGGATATATTGTTATGCATACTAATCTGTGTTTTTCACTTATTCTGGCACACTTCGGTCCCTATCTGCACGAATTAAAGTGTGTCTGCTGTGTTTACATGAGATATAAGCAAGATCTGCATGTATAAAGTGAATGGGGGGTTTGACAATGCAAACATTTGTGATCAAAAGTAAATTGAGTATGGTATACCCTGTATTCTGTATCGCTACTGAAACCAATATATTTAAAGTGGTAAAAATACATCTTTCTACGCATCCTAATAAAGAGCAACTTGAAAAGAGCTGGGATGGTCCTTTCTTGAGAGGTTTTTTACTTCATAATGAACTCTTTTCTAAAAAAAAAACAAGTTTATTTAAAGGGGGATTTGGGGTTTTCCTAAACATAGCTTTAATTAAAGTTGTATTCTCTGTTGTTTAAAAAATGTGATTAAAAGTGTGATTTAATATAGATTCATTTTTAATCGCACAATTAATCGAGATAATTTTTTTATCGCTTGACAGCATTCATCACTTTAAGAAATGGCCGCCTGAGAGTAAAATTACATGTCCCAGGATCCTCCCGCGGCAGAGACAGGATGGGCGGGGACTCCTGGGTATATAAGGAAGCAAGCTGAGAGAGTCAAGGCAGTTCGTGGGATGTTGCCGCAGGGAACAGACTCAGATCGCTTGGATTAATACTGAATACCAAAACCTGTTACAAGCTTGAAAGAGGTGTGTGATTCAGGACTGCCGTTGTCTATGGAATTACGCTTATAGTTAAATCTGTGGGTGAGTAAAAATCGCGAGGTTAATTTACAAAGTAGGGGAAAATCAAACAAATAATTATATTACCAGCCAAATAGGGAACCTGAGAGTGAGGGGTAAGCCTGAAGACATGTGACTCTGTAATTTATTATAAAAGTAACCACACACTCGTGAGAAACGTAAAACAAACAACATACAAAAAAACTTTATTTGTTGAACACTATTTCTGTGGGGGAACCAGAAATTCCGCCCTCTTCACACCCGGGAGTTTTTGATCGACATCTCGCCATGTAGGAAGCGCCTGACCTTTTGGAGCGGTTCCACCCAAAGTGTCCTGATACTCACCTGGGGGCAAACCGCTCGGACCTGAAGTAAAAGGAATGAAGAGGGAACTGAAATAGGGAAAAGCAAGAAAAGAACTGAATGACTGAAGCGCACGTGGCGCGACTGAGTCTCCACTCACCTTACACAAATCCATACTACCCTGTTGGTGAATGGGGGAAATACTTGACTACAGACTCAAGCCGTGTTTGTTTGTTTGTTTGTTTGTTTGTTTCTCTGTGTAGTGAGGGACAAAGAAGAAAGTCAGTTAGGCCCGGAAAAGAGCTAGGCATGTTATTTTGGTTTGTTTGAGGGCCTCCGCCACCTTCACCGGCAGGACACTACACGCCTCCGCCACCTCCACCGCCAGGAGCAGAGCAGCAGGAGCTGCCTCTGCCTCCGCCACCTCCACCGCCAGGAGCAGTGCAGCAGGAGCTGCCTCTGCCTCCGCCACCTCCACCAGCAGAGGGTGAATGCCTGCTGGGTCCCTGTCCACCAGCAGAGGGTGAATGCCTGCTGGGTCCCTGTCCACCAGCAGAGGAGGAATGCCTGCTGGTACCACTTCCCCCACCAGCAGAGGATGAATACCTGCTGGTATCACTTCCCCCACCAGCAGAGGATGAATGCCTGCTGGTATCACTTTCCCCACCATCACGAGGAGAGGAGCTGGAGCTGCCTCTGCCTCCATCACCATCAGGGGGAGAGGAGCAGGAGCTGCCTCTCCCTTCACCAGAAGGACCAGGACTAGATGCTGGTGGTCCTCAGCAGCCCTTGCATAGGCTGCTGAGGAAAGCATGGGGAAGAACCGCCTGGCCGCAGTGGCCGAGAAGAGGGCCAAAACCTGCACCCCAGCTTGTCCTGACTCCCTGCCTCGCTTCGCCCAAGGATGCCTGCCTCGCTTCGCCCAAGGATGCCTGCCTGGCATCTGCTGGGGTTGTCAGCCGCTCTGCATCGCCTGGGGTTGCCAGCCGCTCCGCATCGCCCGGGTTGCCAGCCGCATCGCATCGCCTGGGGTTGCCAGCCGCATCGCATCGCCTGGGGTTGCCAGCCACTCCGCATCGCCTGGGGTCACTGGAACTGCTTCGCCAGGGGTTGCAGTCAGCTCTGCTTGGTCAAGAGGGGTCAGTGTGGCTGGAGCCCCACCAGAGGGAGCTGCTGGCTATGAAAAAGGGGGGAGAGGTCAGGAGTCCACCTTCCCCCACAGCAGTTTTGCTGCAGGAGTTCTGGGGGCTGGAGTCCCCCCAGAGGGAGCTGCCAGCTATAAAGGGGGGAGAGGTCAGAGACCACCTTCCCCACAGCAGTTTCGGGCTGCCGGAGATCTTGGGGGAGGTCTGGAGACCACCAACCCCAGCAGCTTTTCCGCTGCTGGACTTGCCCCGGCTAAAGGAGTCAGTCTGGGAGCTGTCAGCACGTCTGCTGACAGCCGCACCATTGGCAGCATTTCCGCGGCCAGTGGTACAGTGGGAGGAGAGATTTGCCCCACTGTCAGCACGTCTGCTGACAGCATGGCCAGTAGCAGCCTGGCTACTGGCAACATTGCCGCCATCAACCCCTTAAAGTCCCTGTTCTTGGCCCAGGACTTTGAGCGAGACTTTGGGATTTTAGGGGGGAGGTGGCTATTGAGGCCATGTGTGCTTTGCACGGGGGGTATATGTGACGAAGTGCCTGCCCCTGTGTGTATTTTCTGCTATATGTTGCGTGTTGTGTGTTAATGTTGGTATACAGTCATTGGTACACAGGATATAAACGGTCTGTGTAACACGAGTGTTTAAAATGTATATTTGTATTTTGTCACGAGGATTGCACAGCACTTCACGCAGGTAAAAGTAATAATATGTGAGCACGGGAATTGCACTTTATTAATTCACGCAGTTGTACCGCAACTCCAATTGAATGATTGATTAGCAGTCGAAGTCTGCACAGCTGCATAAAAGCAGCATGTTTTCACCCTCTCAGGGTTGTGTGTTCGTGAGTGGAGAACGGGATTGAGATGGAGGTAATTGTGATAATTGTAAGAAAATAGAAGCTCATCGTGTTTGTCTGTGTAGTCCTTTTGTTTGTCTATTTATTTTGGCGAATGTGCCGTGTCCTGTTTTTTGTATTGTTACAACGTTTTATTTTCTGTCTGTCTGTTCATTCATTAAATGCTGATTGAGACCATTCGCCAGCTCCATCAAACCCACCTCTCTTTTTTTATTTTCCTGTATCTGGTCGGACGTCACCCACTCTGGCCGCCTTTGTGACACGGTATATAGTTCATTTTGGTATTTTTCAGTTAGCTTTAGCTGAAAAACGTTTGGGGAAATACAAATGTAATAACATAACTGTAAACATATATGTAAATGCTTTTAACTTAATGTACAGTAAAGTGTTTTGAGCTTGAGAGTGTTTTGAAAGTACTTGAGAGTGTTTTGAAAGTACTTGAGAGTGTTTTGAGCATAGAAGTAGAGTGTTACGAACGTGACCTGAGTGTTTTGAAAGTGACTAGTAGAGTGCTATGAACGTGACCTGAGTGTTTTGAAAGTGACTAGTAGTTTTGAGCGTACTACACCTGTACTAGATCAAAATACACAGCAGCGATCCTCGTGCAGTCCGTCAACATTCTGTTGGAGTCTATCAGCATTCAGAACTGGGCAGACACATGGCAAATGACATTTAATAGAGAAAAGTGTAAGGTACTCCACACAGGCAATAAAAATGTGCATTATAAATATCATATGGGAGATACTGAAATTGAAGAAGGAATCTATGATAAAGACCTAGGAGTTTATGTTGACTCAGAAATGTCTTCATCTAGACAATGTGGGGAAGCTATAAAAAAAGGCCAACAAGATCTGATTGAAGCATTCAAAATTCTAAGAGGTATTAACAGTGTCAACCCAGAGGACTTTTTCGACCTGAAAAAAGAAACAAGGACCAGGGGTCACAAATAGAAATTAGATAAAGGGGCATTCAGAACAGAAAATAGGAGGCACTTTTTTACACAGAGAATTGTGAGGTTCTGGAACCAACTCCCCAGTAATGTTGTTGAAGCTGACACCCTGGGATCCTTCAAGAAGCTGCTTGATGAGATTCTGAGATCATTAAGCTACTAACAACCAAACGAGCAAGATGGACCGAATGACTGGGGAGCGTCTCATAGGACCTGTCCCAGGCCCCAAAATTCCTGGCTGCGGCCCTGATTAAGATAACCGGCAACTGTTGGTGAGCGCTGCCTTATCTGGGGAGTATTGCAGCCACTTAATCACATTCTGCAAAATATGTTGCATAACCTCTTTGACAGAGGAGCTCCACCTCAAAGTTCCTGAAAAGGAAAGCTAAAGTTTTGAAAGCACTGAAATTAAGAAAAAAAGAAAGAAATGTTTGCTGTGGGTGTTTGTGTTCTATTCTTTCATTTTACAATTACAATTATTTTAAAGATGGCAAGTGACCAACCAACCTCATTCACATTATTGGCCTTTTCAGAAACACTTTTTAGTCAATGTTCTGCAACCAACTAATGTGTAGAATTGACACATGTGGTGCTAGTAACTCAGTTATGCAAACTGAAATCTTTAAAAAACAATAAACACATTAATTTTAAAAAAAAAAAAATCTAATTTATTCAGTGACGAAACATAAAACAGTGCCTCATACCAGATGCAATGCAAACACAGTTACGAGGGGGAACAAAGTTAGGAAGGTCATTTTAATTCAACAGTTTTATTTTTTAAACATAGTTAAGACAATGGCGATACCTGTTGTTGAAATGAGGGAGGATACATTGTAATTACTAGCACTGCCCCCTGTATTGGTAGATGGGTGTATTTTGCAGATCTACACGCCCACATGAGAGGATTATTTAAGGAAGCACACATTCCCTGGCAGTCATCTGTTTAACTAGCTGTTAACAGGTAGCATATCTCTTCTGAAGAAACTACAGCAACTTGTTGCTCGCAATTGTCCTGTAAGTATTCTTGATACTGCAGATTTTATTGTATGTGATGATGGAATGTTTCTGCTTTAGAAAATATTTTGAGCACTTAATATCCAGGTGTGTGTTGAATTGCTTTGTAGCACAATGCAGGATATGTAAATACGTTTGTTACTAATTCTAATTGATTCATGGCAGTCGTACAAGTTTTGTTACAGTAATCAGAGCTCTTCTAGTCATTGTAAAGAACAAAGGGTACAGCAATAGTCCAAATACATGACTGAACAATAATTCAATGAATGTCTGTGTTACCATGAAATATTAACATCCTTCTACTAAAGAGACAGAGACGGAGGTATAGACAGCAGTCCAAGACAGAGATAAAGAGAGACAGACAGAGGTATAGACAGCAGTCCAGTCATGAAAGACCAGCAGAGTGTACACTCCTCAGGATGCTCCACACAGCACAGTGAAGTCATTTAAGAGTCAGCTGAACCTTCACTAATGCTCTTGTTTTCCTACCAGCTTGTGCAGCTCCGAATCAGGAATTCCAAAAGCCACCCAACAGGTAAGTTGATTAAATGTCTTCATTTATTCCTGTAACACTGTAAAGGTTATTTTAAAGACAAACGGACTAAGAAATGTAGAGAACTAGAGGGGAGTCGTATGGATGATGTGAATTGAGGGAGGGGTTGTTCTGCCAGGGCTGGACACTGTCTCAAGGTGGTGCACAGGGCTGAATAGTTTCAGATCTGAAGCCAGCCTCTCCCTCTATAGTCAGGAGATTGACTCCTGGAAAGAGCTTCTCTGGCATGATACTGGCTGGTGTAAAAGGGAAACACTGTTCAGAGAGTGGAGGCTGAGGAACCTGCATTATCCTCTTGGCCTCTTCACTGACACTAAGGAGTCTTTGTGAAGCGGTGCAATAATTCAAACTGGGAGGGAGAAAATAGAAAATAATTGGTCACAGTAAATTAAAAAAAATCTTCTGGATTCCTTCAAAAGTAAAATACTCAAACATACATGAAAAGGGATCAGATCCTATACAATATAATGTATCGCTTATCAAATAATTGTAAATAACTAAAAGAAATGGAGATGGTATACAAATCTTATTATTAACACTAAAGACACACCTTGCGATCGACACCAGACTTCTTTGTTAATGTTATCTGCATGATTTTAAGATGAAGGGTTTTAAGTCATGAATGATCCAATAGTACATGGTATATTACAGTCATGTGAACATTGCTGCTTTATTTTTCATTAGCCTACCATGCCTTCCATCTATTAATGCAATTAAACAAGTTTCTTCATTAAAATGCTGAGAAGGAATTGTGTGACCAGGTCCAGTTCTTTCTATGTGTTCTTGATTCATTATCAGCACTGTTGGCAGTATAGCTTTAGATAGAGAATTCTACCCTACCCTGAATTAAAACTGTTATCAGTGTTCTGCGTTTTTAGAAAAGCAAACACATCATTGAAACAAAATAAACTATTTTAAAACACTTCTGCCTTTAAACTGAGTTTATATATCATCATAAATAAACAAGATAGAGGAATGGAAAACTGTTGAAAATGTAGCATTTGAAAGAGGGGCCACAGACATGACTCTAGGAAGTTCAACCCGGCTTCTAGGCCACGGGATCATTGATATATGACCCTGAGAAGGGTCATTTTTGGAAATTTTTCACATTTTGACCCACCGCATTAATTTTCAAGTCTCGGGACCCCGAAACCCGAGATATAGCACCCTGAAAAATGTCTATGGGGAAATCCCATTATAAAACACCTTTGGGGCGAAGCCCGCCATCTGGCGCCGGGGTTGCGTAGGAACCCGTGGTCGGTGATTTTCTTTAGCTGAGAGTCATGTGCACATGAAGAGATTGCTCACTACTTCGTTGCCCCAGGGGTCGTGGAGATATGAGGTACGATAAGAGACCACCCCCTCCCTATGGCAAATCCCATTATAAAAACACCATCGGGGTAAGGCTCGGCAAATGGCGGTCGTGGGTCGTACGAGCTTAAAGGAACCCAATTTCTTTAGCTAAGACTGTTGTGCATCTAAAGAGAGTACTAGCGAGTTCATTGGCGAGGATTTGTGTGAAAAATGTGCATTATATATAAGACCTGAAACATGCACATATTATAGTGTATTCATGCAACAGGAGCACCGATTAAGTCCATGTGAAGTGTTTTGGGATCACAATCTTGAGGTTTTATCTTGAGGTAAACATTTTCAATGTCACACAATTATACGGAGATGGGAAGTAAATGTTACCGTAAAAAAAAAAACATCTCCATTGCACACTATTGTGTATTATTCATACTAACTTTGCCGAATATAAAGCAAATACGAATGTTTCCAAAGAGATACCAAATACTTGTCTTTTTAATTCTGTGCATCCAAATACTTGTAATTAAAAGGTTTAAGAATTAAAGCTACTGTTTGTTATTCTGTCCTAAACCAGCAGTTTGTACCTAAACTGTTGTGACATTAAATTATTTATTAAATAAATGGGGGGTCATCAGATTATTCTCAATTTTATTGTAACTGAGGTACCGTTCAGTTGAATGAAAATTGTAAAGGGGTACCTGAGCTGAAACCTCCAGGTAGAAGGGGTACAGTTTCAAAAAAAGATTGAAACACTCTGGCCTAGAGTATAAACGATCAGGAATAGATAAGGGAAATGCTGACTAATACAATACAATAAGATTTATTTGAAGTTGTTGAAGGTCTCTTAAGCCCAGAAGCTCTGATAAACCCCTACGCAGATCTATATACTGATGGGCATTATATAAGCAAATGAAATGTCTTTTTTTTTTTTTTTTTTTGGAATACCATGTTCCTTCTCAAAAGTGTTTTAATATTAGCCTTTAATAAAGGAAAACGTCTGCTTTAATTCATGTTCATGTATATTTCAAGTTTCTTCATTGTAATAAGAAATACTTTAACATTTACATTTTATTTCTGTTTCTTCACAAAAAAAAAAGTTTTCTTGGAAGAGTAAAACATACATTAGCTTTGATTCATGTACTCAGGGTTACTCTCAAATGAATTCACAATCCAGTTTATGGTAAACTGCGCATGCATGACTTAGAAACTCGGTTGTCAGCTGAGCAGAATATCCCAAAAACTGGGCTGAATTCGAAAATACAGAATTTGGGACGTTATCTAAAAACCAGAGCAGCCCAGAATTTGGGACGTTATCAGAGCGGCCCGGAATTTGAGACATTATCTGCAAACCAAATCGGCCCAGAATTTGGGACATTATTAAAAGCAAAGTGGCCCGGAATTTGGGATGTAAATGAAAACAGGGGCAGCCTATATTTAAAGTGTGATTACATTTGAAATAAACTAATGTATCCTGTAACAAAACTGCAATAGTGTATATATTTGGTATTAAAATACATTGCGCAAACGATTATAGGTAAATGCTGTTTGAAAGAACAGTGTACACCACTACAGAAAAAAAACAATTCTTACATTCGTGCACAACATGATAATTCATATAAAGTAATAACCCATAGTTTGTTATATTAGTAGAGAAAATACGATGTTATATTTTAATTGTAAGGTAGTGGAAAGCAGATCTCGCTCTTTCTCTGATCGCAATGTTAAATGCCTGCAAGCTTTTCCACTCGTGTGACGACATATTCATGTGACAGACATGGACCAATCAAAACAGGAGACTGTTACGGTTCCATCCCAAAAACCGGGCCTGTGTCATACCTCGTTGAGTCAAACAAGATGGAACCAGACAACTGTCATTTATTGACAACTAATGACAGCCCTTTAGACTAAACATCTATGGGCTCGATCTTCGATCTTCGCGCAATCCCTCGATAAATTTGTGCCTCGCAGAAAAAATAGTGCTTTGGCACAAAATGAGATATTCAAAATGGCACAAAGCAGTTGAGCGACATTGAATATAGCAACTTTTTAACAATTAGCAAATGTCTGCAATCTCGCTTGGCTGTTGTGTGCAGTTGCTATATTGGTAGTGAATGCGCAGGCAGTTTTGCGAGGCACAAACAGATTTGCAACGCAGCTCTCGCTATTCCTTATCCAATGCTGCCATCGTGTGGCCCTTTCGTAGAACAGCCGGTTCAATACAACTACTGTGTTTTATTTTTGAACTGTCACAGAAACGCGAGACGGCATTCTTTCCATGTAACTCGCTGAAGAGGCGCCTCTGTTATTTTTTTCTAATCCACGGATCCCCTTGTGATGCTGATATTAAAGAAGACGAGGTTCAGCGGTACAGTCGGGTGTTTTTTTAAGCGTCGTGTTTCAGGGCTGTACAGACGTTCTGTCTCGTTATCCGTTAGCGCTTCAGCTTTATTTGGATGATTGCCTTTACCTTGTTTTAATTTCCCGTTCCTCTCCAGTTTGTGAGATACGAATGTACCAGCTTTACATTTTTTTTTTTAACATATTCTCATTTTGTTGATCATTAATGAACATTTCTGTACTGTGGGTGTTGTCGAGAGTCATTGAAAACGAGTCATTTTGTGTTTGAATTGAAAGTGATGTTCTCGAGCAATCGAATTTTCCTCTAGAGGAATGATCACTTTTGACGTCACTGCTGTGTTATTATGCGTTTTTTGAATGGCTCGATGCAAATCTAGCCTTCATCCATGTATTATATATACAGGCTCCCTTGAGAAAGACATGTACAACATATCGAAACGCTGGGCAGCTGGCTCTGTGAGAGATATATATATATATATAAATATATGAACACAGCTCAGTTGTACTTTTGAAATGACTCAAATTAACCTTAACCTCTGTGCAAAAACAGACATTTCAGATACATTCTTAAAATACAGCAAAATGAATATTTACAGGATAAGCAGGAGGGTACTGTGTGTATAAATAATACAGTTTTGTGTAATTGCACTTATTTGAAATCATTCTCATGCATTTATCATGCTTGCTACGTGTTCTTAATGGACTCGTATAAGCAAATAGTTACTATCAGGTTTAGCTGCTCTTATCGAATTCGCTTATAATTTACTCTGTGTGCTTTGTTTTGCTCTTTCTTGAATTGCTCTTATTGTTCTTTCATAACTGCTCTTGTATTGTGATGTTCTCTAATGTGATATTTTCTAATGAGATGCTTTGTACTGTGAGAACTTGTAACAAGTGTAAGTCGCCCTGGATAAGGATGTCTAGAAAGAAAGAAAGAATAAAGTAATTGTTGAATATCACTACCTGTACTCCCCCATTGCAAACAGCAGAGCAATGGCTTGTCACTGAGCTCTGTTCAGATAAAAAAAAAAAGTAGTTTTATTAAAACCAACAGTTCTACTAAAATGACCACACTATGGCAGCATTGATAAGGAATAGCGAGAGCTGAGTTCTGCACCCCCTTAATAGTGCCTCATCTGCACTCCATGTAAAATCCTTCTATTGATTTTAATTTTTCTCACGACTCGGTTTTCAGAATGAATCCAGTTTGTGCAAAAATTAAACACAGCAGTATTGTTTCTTGTTGCATCTAAATCAATAACCAGGCTTTTATGTCTTTGGTCAAACTGCATGACAGGGAGTAGAGATCATGTAGATTTTGTTTAAAAATGTGTTGGTTAGGGTTAGGGGAAGGAATACATTATATATCAAAACATATCATTCATGGGTAAAGAAACTAAAGACATGAAGATCTTATTCCGGTTTCTTGCCCTGCACTGAAAAAAGAATCTGGAAGATGAGTTTATAAAGTGTATAGAAATGAAACTGCTGAGGATGAGAATTCACTGGACAATGAAATGAGGAGGGATCAGATGTGAAGAACAAATCCCACACACACACATATACAATAACATGAGAAAACAGAGTGCATATCTAATACAGAATAAAGACAATCCATGTGTATGAGATTAGAAAGAAACAGTGATTAATACATATACAATAACATGAGCAAACAGGCAGTACATATCTAATACAGAATAAAGACAATCCATGTGTATGAGATTAGAAAGAAACAGTGATTAATACATATACAATAACATGAGCAAACAGGCAGTACATATCTAATACAGAATAAAGACAATCCATGTGAATGAGATTAGAAACAGTGATTAATACATATACAATAACATGAGCAAACAGGTAGAACACATCTAATACAGAATAAAGACAATCCATGTGTATGAGATTAGAAAGAAACAGTGATTAATACATATCCAATAATATGAGAAAACAGACAGTACACATCTAATACAGAATAAAGACAATCCATGTGAATGAGATTAGAAAGAAAGAAACAGTGATTAATACATATACAATAATATGAGAAAACAGGTAGAACACATCTAATACAGAATAAAGACAATCCATGTGAATGAGATTAGAAAGAAACAGTGATTAATACATATACAATAACATGAGCAAACAGGTAGAACACATCTAATACAGAATAAAGACAATCCATGTGAATGAGATTAGAAAGAAAGAAACAGTGATTAATACATATACAATAACATGAGCAAACAGGTAGAACACATCTAATACAGAATAAAGACAATCCATGTGAATGAGATTAGAAACAGTGATTAATACATATACAATAACATGAGAAAACAGGTAGAACTCATCTAATACAGAATAAAGACAATCCATGTGAATGAGATTAGAAAGAAAGAAACAGTGATTAATACATATACAATAATATGAGAAAACAGGTAGAACACATCTAATACAGAATAAAGACAATCCATGTGAATGAGATTAGAAAGAAACAGTGATTAATACATATACAATAACATGAGCAAACAGGTAGAACACATCTAATACAGAATAAAGACAATCCATGTGAATGAGATTAGAAACAGTGATTAATACATATACAATAACATGAGAAAACAGGTAGAACTCATCTAATACAGAATAAAGACAATCCATGTGAATGAGATTAGAAACAGTGATTAATACATATCCAATAACATGAGAAAACAGACAGTACACATCTAATACAGAATAAAGACAATCCATGTGAATGAGATTAGAAAGAAACAGTGATTAATACATATACAATAACATGAGCAAACAGACAGTACACATCTAATGCAGAATAAAGACAATCCATGTGTATGAGATTAGAAACAGTGATTAATACATATCCAATAATATGAGAAAACAGACAGTACACATCTAATACAGAATAAAGACAATCCATGTGTATGAGATTAGAAACAGTGATTAATACATATACAATAACATGAGCAAACAGGTAGAACACATCTATGCAGGGGGAGGGGCCAGTCTTCTTCAATACAGTGAATAATTATCATTTGAAATATCTACAATGCAAGCTGGTCCTGTTGCTTTTGCTGGTCTTTCTCTGCTCTGCATACCAGTGATGCCCTTCTACCCAGCGTGCAGATCTGCTGTGCTGCTTCACTGCTTTCATTCAATGTGTGTGAACAAGGTTTATATTGGTGATACCTTTTTATTAATTAAACAATACAAAAGAGAATGACTTTTTACAACAACTTAAGAAATCAGCCCTTCTTTAGCTTTCTTTCATCCTTTTCAGTTAATTGAAATGATTTCTCAGGTTAAACTTTCTTAACCCTTTTAAAGGGTATTGTAACTGGACTGTTTAATACAAACCGCTCACTCTCTGACAGATATGATCTGATTTCATTATTCATTCAATACATTTAGTTTATTAACCTGCTCTGTCACTCCACTGGATAGTTATTCATATAATAAAAAGCATTTCATTCAAAGAGCTTTAGTTTTCTAACACCTCTCAGGGTTTTCTTGTGGAATGGGACGCTTTTTAATCATAATAAGACGCCTCAGGACATCTTTTCAAAGCTTTTATGCCAGTCTTTAATTAACTCCTATTTATTTTAAAGAGGTAAACCACCTGTTCATTTTACAAAACTAGAACCACACAGCTGAGTAGTACACTGTATTTCAAGCCCTCTTCAGCACTCTCAGTGTTTTATTTTTCATGTTGTAACATTAACATGATGTTTTGTCCTTTTAAATCAATAGCAGTTAATTAAAGGCTGAGGAAGCGCTTTGATAATCGTCCCCTCGAGTCTCACAGAGCAGCGCACTCCTTGGCGTGTCTCATTGCTGGTGACTCTTCTGCTGCTGTGGACGCGGCTCTGTTGCCTGGTTTAGTTCGCAGCGCAGTCTGAGGAAGATTCTAAATCTGTGCCGCTGGACAGCAGGGAGGAATACTGTCCTGGATAAAGAATAGGAGACAATCATACAGTTTAAGAGAAACTAAATAAAAGCATGTGGTAGAAATAGCAGAGGTTACTGCCTGGAAGTTTACTCAGAAGAATGACCTTTCTGCGACCCTGTGCTGTATTTACCAAAAACAAGTTCACACGCACTGAACCTCCAAGACTAACGAAGAGAAAGCTGAGAAACTGCGCGCATGACTACGCCATTGTGGATCTGTTTGTGACAACAGCGCTCAACTTGAATTAACCTGATATACTTCTAAAAAACATTACCAGGGGTATAGCGTTAGTGTTTGAACATTTCGTTCTGAAGAAGAGGGCAGAAAATATAAATATTGACACACAAAACACAGACTATTTATCTGCGAAAAACTCGCTGCATCGGTGCTGCTTCAGTCACAGCGTCACGGCTGATAATATAACTCCCGTCGCGGTCAACTATCACGGTAGAGCCCTCATCGCCGGGCACTCTCTCAAATATCTTTTTTTAATTTTTTTTTTAATTATAATCTGCAAATTCTTAGACAAGACGGATAATTACTCACAATAAATAGCACTGGTGTACACACAGAAGCAGCTATGAGAAATAAAGACATGAACCATTTCTTTCCATTAAATATATTGGTTAATTGTGGGCTCTAGTTGTTAACATCACTGAGCCCCTTGTGCCTGTGGATTGCAACCACAATGTGGAAACATATAGAGAATGTATGGGAATGGCCAATGAACACTGATTTCTAATACTGGACCCTGTCTTAATACTGTATTACATTCTGAATATGAATATAGCTGAGTTATTAACTGTAGATAATACTTATAATACCAGATACACATTTAGCATTAAAAAGCAATCCATGTGATTTCTTTAACAGCCAGTCAGTCTGCCCGGACTGCACCTGAACCATCTTAAAAACACGAAGCCTCCAATAAGCTCATTTGTAAAAGTTAGTAAAGAATGGCGCTATATAATCTAAGGAAGCTGAATGTGAACTCCTAGCTGGAGCAACGAGAGAGGGAGAGAGGGGGCGGGGCAGAGAAGGAGTCTCCTCCATTTGCATGTTCTAAATGCCTCGTTTGGCTTTGGGATAGAAAAATGCGTTGTGGGACCGGCCGATATTTCCACATGAACATTGGATCGGGGTTTGGTTTGGTCACAATTCCGAGATACTGGCCAACACTCATCAAGGGTTTAATATCAATTCGAAATTACCGACACTTTTTACATATTAAATAAAATACAAATTCAAGTTAACACACATACGTTTTGTCACTTTTCATTCATTTATATGCACTGTACGGTTTGTTTGATAGGACACACTGCTCAGCTGACTGTGGCGAAAACTGCCTTTGTGATCCAGCACATGCTGAAGTAAAATGTTGAACAGTCTTTATGACAGTTTACTGCATAGCAGTACAAGCACATTTATTCTTTTTAGAAAGTGTTGCTAATTGCGAATTGGTGTAAAACGATTTATGAATACTGATCACTATCTCAGAAGTCTGCTATTAAAATTGAACTTTTTGGCCTAAATGCAAAGCGTTATTTTTGGTGCAAACCTAACACGGTGCATCAACCAAAGAACACCATCCCTACTGTGAAGCATGGTGGTGGCAGCATCATGTTATGGGGATGTTTCTCATCAGCAGGGACTGGGGCACTTGTCAGGATTGAAGGGAAAAATGAATGGAGCAAAGTACAGAGAAGTCCTTGAGGAAAACCTGTTGCCCTCTGTAAGAAAGCTGAAACTGGGATGGAAGTTCATCTTTCAGCATGACAATGACCCAAAGCATACAGCCAAAGCTACACTGGAGTGGCTAAGGAACAAAAAGGTAAATGTCCTTGAGTGGCCCAGTCAGAGCCCCGACCTAAATCCAATCGAAAATTTGTGGCATGACCTGAAGATTGCTGTTCATCAACAATCCCCAAGGAACTTGACAGAGCTTGGACAGTTTTGTAAAGAAGAATGGTCAAATCTAGGTGTGTGCAAAGTTGGTAGACCTATCCCAACAGACTCACAGCTGTAATTGCTGCCAAAGGTGCTTCCACCAAGTATTAACTCAGGGGGGTGGAGACTTAACCAATTATGATCTTTCAGTTTTGTATTTGATATATATACCAGCAGAGACACTGCAGCATTGGCCCTCCAGGAACTGAGTTTGATTGATTTTAATTATTTTAATGTAATTTAGTTTAAAGTAATTACTAGAAACTAAAAGTTAATGTTAAAGTAGCTACAACTTGTGTGCAATCTTTATTGATATTCCAGTTTGTTTACATTTACTCAAGTAAGATAGAGACTGTCTTTAAGACATTCATGAATGGAAGGAAGTGTGGAAGGTCACAGAAGCAGAGTTGAGAAAGTAGAAGGCGTGTAAAATCAGGATTCAAGAAGAAAGTTTCTTTCCACACATTGCTCCAACCTACCTGCTGCTGAGTAGAAATCAGAACATCGTTTAAATGTAAAGAGATACCGCTTGCTTTATTGAAAAGATTCAAACTGGGACTGTGCCAAAACCAAGTTGTAATCGAAAGAAGAGAATGGACTGGTGCAAGTTTCTTTAAGGGTGCATGTGGCAAAGTGCCCCGCCCCTGTGTGCATTTGTGTGTTCTTTGTTGTATGTATGGTGAGTATGTTAATGTTGGTGTATAGATTGGTACACGGGATATAAACGGGTCTGTGTTTCACGTGTGTTTAAATTGTATATTTGTATTTAGGCACGGGATTGCACATCACGCACGTGCATTTAAAATATAATATGTGAACACGGGGTTTCACGTAATGAATTCACGTGCTGGGATTCAAGTGAGTAATTAATTAGTAATTGAATCCCAGCACAACAGTATATATAGATGCACGTTTCTGTCACTCGGGGTTGGGTGTTCGGAAGAGGAGAACGGGAGAGAGAGAGAGAGAAGGAGAAGGAGAAAGAAAAGAAAAGTAAAATAAAATAAACGTAAAGTGTTTGTTCTCACCGTGTTTGTTTGTCTCTCCGCAACCGCTTTGTTTAGTGTTAGTCCGTTTTGTCTGTCTGTTTATTTTGGCTACAAGTGCCGGTCCTGTGTTTTTGTTACAACCTTTTTTATTTTCTGTTCTGTTTATTAAATGCTGAGTGCGATCACGCTCAGCTATACCAAAACCCCAAGTCTCTCTGTATTCCTTCCTGCTTCTGGTCTGACGCCACCCACTCTGGCCGTCTTTGTGACAGTGCAATATAAAATACCAGCAGAGCTGCTATACAGAGTGTTGTGCACAGCAGAGCTGCTATAGTGTTCTACACAGCAGAGCTGCTATACAGAGTGTTGTGCACAGCAGAGCTGCGATAGTGTTCTACACAGCAGAGCTGCTATACAGAGTGTTGTGCACAGCAGAGCTGCGATAGTGTTCTACACAGCAGAGCTGCTATACAGAGTGTTGTGCACAGCAGAGCTGCGATAGTGTTCTACACAGCAGAGCTCCTATAGAGCATGTGCACAGCAGAGCTGCTATACAACTTGTTAGGCACAGCCAGTATAGCAGTTCTGTGTACATCGGTGGTTCTCAATCCTGGTCCTGGGGACCCCCTGCTGTGTGTCTGCTGGTTTTTCTTCCAACTGATGAGCTGCTCTCAATTACTTAAACCCTTAATTCAATAAAAATATAGAATGGGCCAGGAACAAAAACACAGACACTGCAGGTATGGTGTAATTGCGCTTGCACCATTTTATTTTGAACAACAAAAATAAACTATTCAAACAAAAACAAAGCAGCCACACAAAATAGTCACGATCACTAAACCATATAGGTCAGGCTGGGTGATCGCCTTCACTGTTCCTATATTTTTAAACTCCTCGCTCTCGCTTGCTCCGTCCTCTCCTCCTTTACACGTTCCCACCTCTGCCATTGCTCCCGGCCTTTCGAGAAGGTCCGGTCGGAGAAGGCGTCAGTTCTCCTAGTGGCCCAGGAGAATCTGGTTTTCATCCCTGTGCCAGCTATTGAACGTCCCGTCCTGGGAGATCCCGCTTCACCAGGATCTTCTCAGTCAGGCGAGAGGAACACTGACACCCGGAGCCGGGCAGGCTCCAGCTATGGGTCTGGCCCCTGAAAGGGACCGCTGGTCAGCCTTAGGGCTGTCTGACACAGTCATGGGTACGTTGCAGAATGCTAGGGTGCATTCCACTAGGTCATTCTATGCCTATAACTGGAAATGTTTTCAAGATTGGTGCCGACTAATGGTCATGATCCAATCTCCTATCCCATGACTGCCATCTTGCAGTTTCTGAAGGTTTACCTAGCGGCTATTTCTGCTTGCCATGCCCCCATTGACTCAGTGTCCCCGCATTTTTTGGCTACCTGGTTTCTCCGAGGCGCTCAGCAATTGCACCCTCCTAGGAGGGCCACTCTCCCCGAAAGGAGCCTTGAGATTGTACTGGAGGCTCTCACGCAGGCCCAGTTTGAGCCTATATACTCCATCGAGTTGAAGCACCTGTCCATGAAGACAGCCTTCCTCCTTGCTATCACCTCTGCAAAGCAGGTTAGTGAGCTGCAGGCGATGTCTGTGCATAGCTCCTGTATGCATATTTGGGATGATGATAGCAGAGTGTCACTGCGTGCAAACTCTGCTTTTCTTCCACCTGAATCAGTCCGTGGAAATGGAGTCCTTTCATCCTCCATCGTTTGTGTCGGAGGAGGATAAGAAGTTGAACCTTCTCTGCCCAGTTCAGGCATTGAGATGTTATGTGGATAGGATGAGAGCGCTGCGTCAGTCTGACCAGCTCTTCTTCTGCCATGGATCACGGACCCTGGGACAGCCAAGCAGCTGCTGTCGCATTGGATTGCGGACACAGTCTCGACTGCGTATGATGGTGCTGGCTTACCCCCACCTGGGCGGATAGCCGCACATTCCACGAGAGGTGTGGCTACGTCATGGGCCCTCTTCCGAGGTGCCTCCATGGCTGAGATTTGTCATGCGGCTAGCTGGGCTACCGTCTGAATGTGGTCGATCCCTCATTGCCCTCTGTGGCCACTAGGGTCCTTGAGATTGCACGCTCATGTTGCTGACCTTGGTCAGGCAGGACCTGGCGCCCTCATATGCTGCCGTTCTTTTCTCCCTCGCGATGGCTCTAGTACACGTTTCCCATATCGATGTTTGGTGGCCATCTTTGAATTGAAAGGGAACGTCATTTTACCTACCGTAAACCTGGTTCCCTGAAAGAGACGATGGCCACCAACTGCGAGGTCGCATCGGTCGACATCACGGTTTCAACGCGAAAGAGAACGAACCTCCCCGGCGTGACTGTTAAGTACCCTCGGGAGGCGGGACCGAGGGGGTCACCAAGGGGAGGGGGCCTATTGGCAGCTTTGATAGACCTCAGTGACACCTACCAATAGGCAGGAGTGTATCCCATAACAATGTTTGGAACCTGAGTGTACTCCACGGCGCTTTCAAATTAGACTTTACATGTAGAACCTACACAAACTACTCCACATTGATGAAGTTAAAAAATATCATATATAAAAAAGAATAGCATATAAATAAGACTTGCAGAGAAAAACAGATTAATCTTAGTTGCATAAGTATTCAACCCCTTTTCTACTGCAGCCCCAAATCAGCTCAGGAGCAAGTGATTTGTTTGAAAGGTCACAAAATTAATGAAATGTTTTCAGCCGGTGTGTACTCAAAAGTGGTTTAACGTGTACATAATTTCCCTCGGGTATATAAAGACTTAAGCTGGAACTCACATAGTGATCCAACAAAGCAACGATAAAGACCAAAACAAGTCAGTGATAAAGTGGTAGAGAAGCACAGAGCAGGAGAAGGGTACAAGAACATTTCAAAGACGCTGATTATTCCTCTCAGCACAATGAAGTCCATCATTAAGAAGTGGAAGATGCATCATACCACCCAGATCAGGTCACCCTCCCAAAACTGAGCAGCTGGGAAAGCAGGAAACTGGTTTGGTATGTCACTCTGAAGCCAACAACCTTGAGAGATCTGCAAAGTTCTGAGTCTCAGATGGGAGTCAGTGTTCACACATCAACAATAAGATGGTCCCTACACAAAGCTGGCCTGTATGGACGGGTGGCAAGAAAGAAGCCATTACTCAAAAAGCATCATCTTAAAGCACATATGGAGTTTGTGAAAAAGCATGGAGATGATACTGCAGACATGTGGATAAAGGTTTTGTGGTCAGACGAGACAGTTTGAACTTTTCAGTCTAAATTCCAAACGTTACGTCTGGTGCAAGG
>CM072694.1:4366013-4398014 GCA_036884735.1 Huso huso | reverse complement strand
ACCCTCAGCAATCTATTCGGATGTCCTCACATCCTCTCAAATATTACAGCATTAATGCATGGTGAGAGACGTGGTATGGGACTGGAAATCCGTCTTGATTATGAGTTAAGAGTTCCACTACTAGGAGAATGACTGGGTTGTGAAACCCAATCTCTGAGCGTGAGTTCACCTTTTCCATTTCAAGCAGACAGGATAGTAGCAGACCGCTGATCGATCCTGTATTAACTACACATAGGATGGTCGACATCTCTCTTCCCTTGTTTCCAGAAAATGGAGCAAAGGGTGCTGAGCTTCCCCAGCAGTCAATTTACAATGTTAGTTCAGTTCCAGCCGCTACCTCAACCCTCAATTCCAGCTCCCCTTGGCCTCTACTTTTGGTATCCAAGTTCCGTCAGCTGGTCCCGTCTGCTGCCCCCCCAGACTCCCCCAGCTTCATCAGCTGCTATTTGACTGAATCCTACTCTCAGTAACCTGCTTCAATCTGCTCCGCATTTCATGTCTGCATCCCTTGCCCTTCTTGAGAGCTTCATATTCGACCCGCTTGATCAGTGTGTTCAGCCTTCTGTGCCCAGAATCGGATTAATCTTATTCCTTCAAACAAAACCAGATCCTGGCTTTCATCATCCATGGTAGGGATTCTCTCTCTCTCTCCCCCCCCATTTCTCCATACCAGCAGTTCGCCTGACCCTCCATTGAGATTCTTAAGAGCCTTCCCTTCTGCCTCCCTTCCCACCTGTCTACATCAATGAACATTCTCTGTTTGCTCATTCTACTCTTCGAAATGCCACTTCACCCCCAAGGATCTACCTATGAAGATCATCTGCATCTGAGCCCTCTTCTGTCTTCTCAGGAGCTCAGAATCCACAGTTTCTTCTACTTCTAATTTTACTCCATCATTCAGTTGTGTACCTCCACAGCGGATCCATTTCAACGTGGTCACTTCATTCAGCGGTCAAGCAGAGTCCCTATCTGCCCATTCTTTTCAATGTCAAGGTATTTCTCTGCATCTCAGCCTTCTTCAGTCTCCTCAGAACTCGAAGTTTCTTCTGCTTCTAATTTACTTCCTCATTTGGCCGTTACCTCCAAGATGGATCAATTTCAGCATGGTTAGTTCATTCAGCTGTCAAGTAGAATCCCCTATCTTCCCTTCTTTTCAACATCAAGGTATCTCCCCAGCAAGAACCTTAAACCCCCCCCGCCCCTAGACCCTCAGTTCATTGATTCCTCTCACTCCTATCATCTCTCATCACTGGTTCTCAACCCACCTCTCCACCCTCCAGAGCAAGCCTCCTTCCTCTACCCCCCGAAGGACCCTCAGTTAATTGATTCCTCTCGCTCCTATCATCTCTCATCACTGGTTCTCAACCCACCTCTCCACCCTCCAGAGCAAGCCTCCCTCCTCTACTCTACCCCACTCCTCGGATCACTCATCACTGGATCTCAACCTACCTCGCCTCCAGAGCACGCCTCCCCTACCCCACCCCCCAAATCATTCTGTAGGCACAGCCCCCTCTGCTGCAAGGGCCAACATCAATCACAGTCAGATCATGAGTGTGGGGAGTTGGCCCTCTTCTGCAGTGGATTCTTTCATTCATTCATTCATTCATTCATTCTCCTCTCATAAAGTTGCAGCCCATTTTAAAATCGCTAGCATGCCGGAGTGGGGCTACCTGTCTGCGGAGCCACCAGAGGTTTTCCCTAATCGGCCTCAAGGGGTTTTTTTCCTCTCCACTGAGCGGCAGGTATACACATAGTCGCATCCTACTAACAAATTACTAATCTCCCTCTGTTTGTCCTGTTTGTCCTTCTGGTCTTTTGTTTATGTTATGCGTAGGCATGTACTGTCTCTTGTTTGTCGCCCGGTGTGGGAGTTTTCGTGAGTGCCGGGGGTCCATCCTTTGGGGGGCAAGTGAGTCTCACTTCCCCGACCTCAGGGCTAGGCATCCGCCTCCCTTACCTTCAGGGGGGTTCTCACCATGTGAGTCAGAGCGGACCCCCAGCCAAACTCTGTCCTGTCGCAGCTCCTGCGCTCATCTTGCCTTACTCGAGGCTCTGTTCTATTCTGCCTCTCTTTCAGGGCGTGGTCACTCGTGCTGAGTCCTATACTAACCTCAATGCTTTGTCCTTATTTCAGGTCCCAGGCAGCGTGACATCTCGGCCTATCAGGGGTTTCTGGCGCCTCTTACAGAAGTCTCAGATGCTGGGTACCTCTCCAATCTCCTCTCGGGGGCGCTTTTCGAATCATAACCCTCATTAGTGTTTTTCGGTTGCTGGGTCCTCTGCCCCTGGGATGTGTCGGCATCGTCGCCCTCAGTCAGCGACCTCTTTTCTATCCTGTCCTCGATTGCTGGGTCCTTCGCCCCTGAGATGTGTGCGTCGGCATCGCGCCTCAGTCAGCGATCATCTTGTCTATCTCATTTCGGGTTGCTGGGTCCTCTACCCCTGGGATGTGTCGGCATCGTCGCCCTCAGTCAGTGACCACCTTCTGTCCTACTAACAGCTCCTTGCTGCTTCTTCTGCCTTACTCTTCAACCCAGCTCACGCCCCGTGAAATGCACTATACGGTTTGTTTGATAGGACACACTGCTCAGCTGACTGTGGCGAAAACTGCCTTTGTGATCCAGCACATGCTGAAGTAAAATGTTGAACAGTACTTTATGACAGTTTACTGCATAGCAGTACAAGCACATTTATTCTTTTTAGAAAGTGTTGGTAATTGCGAATTGGTGTAAAATGATTTATGAATACTGATCACTATCTCAGAAGTCTGCTATTAAAATTGAACTTTTTGGCCTAAATGCAAAGCGTTATTTTTGGTGCAAACCTAACACGGTGCATCACCCAAAGAACACCATCCCTACTGTGAAGCATGGTGGTGGCAGCATCATGTTATGGGGATGTTTCTCATCGGCAGGGACTGGGGCACTTGTCAGGATTGAAGGGAAAAATGAATGGAGCAAAGTACAGAGAAGTCCTTGAGGAAAACCTGTTGCCCTCTGTAAGAAAGCTGAAACTGGGATGGAAGTTCATCTTTCAGCATGACAATGACCCAAAGCACACAGCCAAAGCTACACTGGAGTGGCTAAGGAACAAAAAGGTAAATGTCCTTGAGTGGCCCAGTCAGAGCCCCGACCTAAATCCAATCGAAAATTTGTGGCATGACCTTAAGATTGCTGTCCATCAGCGCTCCACAAGGAACTTGACAGAGCTTAAACAGTTTTGTAAAGAAGAATGGTCAAATCTAGGTGTGTGCAAAGTTGGTAGACCTATCCCAACAGACTCACAGCTGTAATTGCTGCCAAAGGTGCTTCCACCAAGTATTAACTCAGGGGGGTGGAGACTTATCCAATTATGATCTTTCAGTTTTGTATTTGATATATATAAAAGCAGAGACACTGCAGCATTGGCCCTCCAGGAACTGAGTTTGATTGATTTTAATTATTTTAATGTAATTTAGTTTAAAGTAATTACTAGAAACTAAAAGTTAATGTTAAAGTAGCTACAACTTGTGTGCAATCTTTATTGATATTCCAGTTTGTTTACATTTACTCAAGTAAGATAGAGACTGTCTTTAAGACATTCATGAATGGAAGGAAGTGTGGAAGGTCACAGAAGCAGAGTTGAGAAAGTAGAAAGGACGTGTAATCAGGATTCAAGAAGGAAAGTTTCTTTCCACACATTGCTCCAACCTACCTGCTGCTGAGTAGAAATCAGAACATCATTTAAATTTAAAGAGATACAGCTTGCTTTATTGAAAAGATTCAAACTGGGACTGTGCCAAAACCATGTTGTAATCGAAAAGAAGAGAATGGACTGGTGCAAGTTTCTTTAAGGGTGCAATATAAAATACCAGCAGAGCTGCTATACAGAGTGTTGTGCACAGCAGAGCTGCTATAGTGTTCTACACAGCAGAGCTGCTATACAGAGGTTGTGCACAGCATGGTGTTCTACACAGCTGAGCTGCGATAGTGTTGTGCACAGTAGAGCTCCTATAGAGCATGTGTTCTACACAGCAGAGCTGCTATACAACTTGTTAGGCACAGCCAGTATAGCAGTTCTGTGTACATCGGTGGTTCTCAATCCTGGTCCTGGGGACCCCCTGCTGTGTGTCTGCTGGTTTTTCTTCCAACTGATGAGCTGCTCTCAATTACTTAAACCCTTAATTCAATAAAAATATAGAATGGGCCAGGAACAAAAAAACACCGACACTGCAGGTATGGTGTAATTGCGCTTGCACCATTTTATTTTAAACAACAAAAATAAACTATTCAAACAAAAACAAAGCAGCCACACAAAATAGTCACGATCACTAAACCATATAGGTCAGGCTGGGTAATCGCCTTCACTGTTCCTATATTTTTTTAAACTCCTCGCTCTCTCGCTTGCTCCGTCCTCTCCTCCTTTACACGTTCCCACCTCTGCCATTGCTCCCGGCCTTTCTCGAGAAGGTCCGGTCGGAGAAGGCGTCAGTTCTCCTAGTGGCCCAGGAGAATCTGGTTTTCATCCCTGTGCCAGCTATTGAACGTCCCGTCCTGGGAGATCCCGCTTCACCAGGATCTTCTCAGTCAGGCGAGAGGAACACTGACACCCGGAGCCGGGCAGGCTCCAGCTATGGGTCTGGCCCCTGAAAGGGACCGCTGGTCAGCCTTAGGGCTGTCTGACACAGTCATGGGTACGTTGCAGAATGCTAGGGTGCATTCCACTAGGTCATTCTATGCCTATAACTGGAAATGTTTTCAAGATTGGTGCCGACAAATGGTCATGATCCAATCTCCTATCCCATGACTGCCATCTTGCAGTTTCTGAAGGTTTACCTAGCGGCTATTTCTGCTTGCCATGCCCCCATTGACTCAGTGTCCCCGGGCGCGCATTTTTTGGCTACCTGGTTTCTCCGAGGCGCTCAGCAATTGCACCCTCCCAGGAGGGCCACTCTCCCCGAAAGGAGCCTTGAGATTGTACTGGAGGCTCTCACGCAGGCCCAGTTTGAGCCTATATACTCCATCGAGTTGAAGCACCTGTCCATGAAGACAGCCTTCCTCCTTGCTATCACCTCTGCAAAGCAGGTTAGTGAGCTGCAGGCGCTGTCTGTGCATAGCTCCTGTATGCATATTTGGGATGATGATAGCAGAGTGTCACTGCGTGCAAACTCTGCTTTTCTCCCCAAGGTGTTACAGCCTTCCACCTGAATCAGTCCGTGGAAATGGAGTCCTTTCATCCTCCACCGTTTGTATCGGAGGAGGATAAGAAGTTGAACCTTCTCTGCCCAGTTCAGGCATTGAGATGTTATGTAGATAGGACGAGAGCGCTGCGTCAGTCTGACCAGCTCTTCGTCTGCCATGGATCACGGACCCTGGGACAGCTCCTCTCCAAGCAGCGGCTGTCGCATTGGATTGCGGACACAGTCTCGACTGCGTATGATGGTGCTGGCTTACCCCCATCTGGGCGGATAGCCGCACATTCCACGAGAGGTGTGGCTACGTCATGGGCCCTCTTCCGAGGTGCCTCCATGGCTGAGATTTGTGATGCGGCTAGCTGGGCTACCCCGCATACCTTTGCCAGGTCCTACCGTCTGAATGTGGTCGATCCCTCATTGCCCTCTGTGGCCACTAGGGTCCTTGAGATTGCACGCTCATGTTGCTGACCTTGGTCAGGCAGGACTTGGCGCCCTCATATGCTGCCGTTCTTTTCTCCCTCGCGATGGCTCTAGTACAAGTTTCCCATAACGATGTTTGGTGGCCATCTTTGAATTGAAAGGGAACGTTAGTTTACCTACCGTAAACCTGGTTCCCTGAAAGAGACGATGGCCACCAACTGCGAGGTCGCATCGGTCGACATCACGGTTTCAACGCGAAAGAGAACGAACCTCCCCGGCGTGACGGTTAAGTACCCTCGGGAGGCGGGACCGAGGAAGTCACCAAGGGGAGGGGGCCTATTGGCAGCTTTGATAGACCTCAGTGACACCTACCAATAGGCAGGAGTGTATCCCATAACGATGTTTGGAACCTGAGTGTACTCCACGACGCTTTCAAATTAGACTTTACATGTAGAACCTACACAAACTACTCCACATTGATAAAGTTAAAAAATATAATATATAAAAAAAGAATAGCATATAAGAGAAAAACAGATTAATCTCAGTTGCATAAGTATTCAACCCCTTTTCTACTGCAGCCCCAAATCAGCTCAGGAGCAAGTGATTTGTTTGAAAGGTCACAAAATTAATGAAATGTTTTCAGCCGGTGTGTACTCAAAAGTGGTTTAACGTGTACATAATTTCCCTCGGGTATATAAAGACTTAAGCTGGAACTCACATAGTGATCCAACAAAGCAACGATAAAGACCAAAACAAGTCAGGGATAAAGTGGTAGAGAAGCACAGAGCAGGAGAAGGGTACAAGAACATTTCAAAGACGCTGATTATTCCTCTCAGCACAATGAAGTCCATCATTAAGAAGTGGAAGATGCATCATACCACCCAGATCAGGTCGCCCTCCCAAAACTGAGCAGCTGGGAAAGCAGGAAACTGGTTTGGTATGTCACTCTGAAGCCAACAACCTTGAGAGATCTGCAAAGTTCTGAGTCTCAGATGGGAGTCAGTGTTCACACATCAACAATAAGATGGTCCCTACACAAAGCTGGCCTGTATGGACGGGTGGCAAGAAAAAGCCATTACTCAAAAAGCATCATCTTAAAAGCACATATGGAGTTTGTGAAAAAGCATGGAGATGATACTGCAGACATGTGGAAAAAGGTTTTGCGGTCAGACGAGACAGTTTGAACTTTTCAGTCTAAATTCCAAACGTTACGTCTGGTGCAAGGCCAACACTGCACATCACCCAGTCAACACCATCCCAACTGTCAAGCATGGTGGTGGCAGCATCATGTTATGGGGATTCTTCTCTTCAGCAGGGATGGGGAAGCTTGTCAGGATAGAGGGGAGAATGTATGGTGCAAAGTACAGGCAAATCCTTGAGGAAAACCTGTTTGAGTCAGCCAAGACTCTGAAACTAGGGAAGAAATTCACATTTCAGCAGGACAATGACGCGAAGTGGTTGAACAACAAGAGAATTAAATGTTCTGGATGGGCCAGTCAAAGTCCTGACTTAAACCCAATCTAAAATTTATGGAGAGACTTGAAGATTGCAGTCCATCTATGATCCCCAACAAACTCATCAGAACTGGAGCCATTTTCCCCCACATGAGCCAAATCTTACACTCTAGACATGCGGTTATTACAACAATTCTGCAGTTCAAAACCATCTTGCTACATGGTGTATGCCAATTACTAACAGATTTCCACATTTAAGTCAAGCAGTGTCTCACCAAGCAAGTACAGTAATTGAATTTAAGAATTCAATAGGCCTGTGTGATTAAGGACTCAATTGGCTCAAAAAAGACAAAGGCTCTGTGGGTCAGGCTTTTCAAAATGTACTTAGTTTAATGCTCTAACTCAATGTTACACAAGGCACAGTCGCCATCAGCTACCATTTGGAAATCATTTGTGTAAAGTTACCTGGATTGGTTCGGAGTCACTTGACAAATCATCCATGTATCTTATTCCGCATTATGAATCTTTAGAGGCTGGCGTTTTGTTCTCAGTTCGGTCCTCCTCATTTACTTTCAGGTCAGATTCTTTTGGTGTACACGCACACAAAAGTAAAAAAACAAACATAAAACGGCTGCAAATGTTCTTTCAGTGCAAGTAATAAATTAGCTTGAAAAAAACCTCACACAATGTATCATTAATGAAAGACATACCTGACATTGTGGACCTCGCAGTCACACAGGACTGCCTCCACGCGGGGTTTTCTTCCCTGACCTCCATTCTCCTACATAACTTCTCGAATCTATGTCTCCATTTTCTTCAAATGTGTCTTCATCAAAATCCCTAACATTATAATTAAATCGGTGAGCCATGTATTTTATATGTTACAAGTTCAAAATGTATTATTCATATATAAAAATTCTTTCATATATACATTTCATATATTAAACATATTTCCTTTCCGTATGGGCAGCGAGTTGACTTAGTAGAGCACAGTAAAAAATAGGTTCAGTCGCTGAATACAGTTAGCATCTCGTCTCATGAAACAAAAATAGACAATAACAAAACAGCAAATTCTACAACAAATGCATACAAACACACAATACTGACTCACCAAAGGAGCGGAGCTGAGAGCGCCGACAAGAAGCAGAAAAAACAAAGGGGCGGTACAGTGTGGGGCACATTGTAATTATTTATTTGAAATGCTTGACACTATTGTATAGTACTGTAGATTATATGTGTTTACATGATATACATTTGCATTGGGATTATTTTGTGTTTCAGTGATGTGATCATCAGAAATACTGTAATGGCAGATAAGTAGCCTGCAGAATGTGCGCATTGCAGAAAGAGATTATTATTAAAACATGACGAGACATCTCTTAGGCTTTATTACAGTAATAACTTTGCAAGTTCGTTGCAATTGACCCAATGAGACCTCCCCCCGCAAGCACCGACCAAATTGTTTGGTGTTGTATGTAGTCTAAACATTGAATTCAATATATATATAAAAAAAAAAAAAAATGAAAATGCAATGCACAGATTGAACCCGGCACCTCCAGCACAGCGCAGATCCGCTATACAAGTGAGCCGCGACCCCTTATGAGTGAATCAATAATCTTGTGTTGCATCACCTACCAGTCCTGACCACTACCCCATGCATGCTACAGCTTACTGATATGTAGCATTGGCTACTAAAAACATACTTTGAGACAAGTATACATATGTTATATATCACATAAATATATATATATATATATATATATATATATATATATATATATATATATATATATATATATATTACTCATATTAAATATTGCAATTCCGTTCCATGTGGGTAATACATATTTACTGTAACTTTTAAATATATTATCAATTATTTCATGATAGTTTTAATAAATTCTCTCAACTGTAATTGTAATATTTTGGCGTTAGATCATTTTTTCGCTGTGGAAGTGATTTGATCAGTGTGGGGGTATTGTTTTCAGTATTGTTATAATATCACGAAACTCATTACAACGCTACACGAATATATTGTAATGGCATCCCTTGTATATATATGTAAAAAATTATATACAAGTAAATATGTCTTTTTATATGTAAAATATAGGTACGTGGATTTGCGATTATGAATTGTTCAGTTACAAAAATACATTTTGGGGGTTTTCACATTTGTTCCACTTAGTACGGTACTATAAATCGTTAGTCTATAGAAAGGATTAGACTACTTTAGTCTCGTACTTAGTATCCTCTAGAGGGCAGCAGCAGTTATTTTTTGGGTTCGTTGCAATTGAGACCTTTTTTTAGTACGCAGCTGGGGACTAACTTCAGCGGCCAAATTGGTTGCAATTGGTATTTAACTTGCGTACTCGTTCAGTAGGGAGCTGCGTACTGACCACGGGATCATCCCCCGTTAGAAACTATGCAATGGCAACAGATCAATCTTCTTAAACTTCCCCATTACATTATGCCCTATATAGAAATCAGTGTATCAGTAACTGTTTATAACAGTAACCTTTAAACCATGCCAGCCTTGTTTCATCCATGGCTTTCAGCGTTGCAGTCACAGTACTGCGTTTCTGTCTTCAGCCAGACTACAGACCAGTTATAATACTGTTTGTATCAGAACCACATTTCAATTGGCTGCTAACCCACGATTGCAAGATTTTTGCCGGAATTGACAGTCAGCTGTATCCAACACAGATCAGTGCGCTTCAGCTTGAGATTGTGCTCTGTACGCGATACAACTTAATAGCCCATTAACTAACTAATTATAGGAAACGTAGCGAGCTGTATCAGCGATTTATTTGTGATGATTGAACCATGTTTTCTTTGGAAGCCTTTATACTTGCTAGCACGCTAGTTATTGTCTTAATTGGATCAGTTGAACAATTTTCCCAGCTCTCTGGGTGATTTATAGAAGCATCGAAACCTGCTGGACACGTTTTATTTTCTCCATTTGTCAGTTTCAGCATGAACTTGAGCAAAACCTACATTGTTGTGTAACGAAACTGATCTTAAACATTTGTCATTCTCCTTTGGTTTCCTTTGTATTTCTGCAGTTAGACTGTATGCAAATAAGTTCCCAAGGGGCAATAACTTCCCCAAAAGCAGGGCATATATAAAAGACTGACGTTATGTTACAAACATAACAGTGCTTCAGGAAAGAAGGAATTACACTGGGGTGAGTTTATGATGATGATTATGATGTCATTAACTGCATTAGAAAGAAACTGAACTGTAATACTAACAAAGTACATGTGGCTTTGACAGCTAGTGTGAATCACCCCCTAATTGCTTCTGGAGAGACATTTAGGTGGAGAGTTGCACTTCCTATTTTGTTTGAACAAATTCTGTCATAAAAACTAAAACCAAAACTTGAATTTCTGTTCGTTTCTATTCAGTTAATCTACAGAGAGACGCTGCCAAGATGTCTAAGGAAAACCCGGTAAGTAATGGTACTATGCTTTCTTGAAATACAGGAATTGTGTTCAAATATACAACTATCAACTATCTTTGTCTCCAACTTTTAGTTGATCTTGTTTAGCTCTTCGTGGCCACACAATGCATTATCCACACTTTGTATTCGGTGTGTCTTATCTTTTCTCATAACCATAGCTGTTTATTTCTTCCCACAGAAATTTAATGTGGGAGACATAATCTCCTTTAGCCGTGGACTCTATCATCACTGGGGGGTTTATTACGGACAGGAACATGGAAAACATTACGTTGTCAACGTTTCAGGAGGTATAACGTGTGTTTTGGTTTGTTTGTCTTCAGCTATATGATCTAAATAGCAGTATGCTGTGTTTTATATTGATTTTTCTCATTTCTTTTATGGCATAATTGATATATTTGTTATATTTACATGTTTAAACTTGTTGGGAATCATTAGAACTTGAATATCCTAGATGCTTTCTCCCAGTGTCTATTGATTTTTTTCTCATAATGTAATGCCCATATACCAACATTACAATTATTATATAGGAGAGTCCAACAGCAAGCCTTTGGCCATTACTTCTAAATTGGTGAAGGAAGAACTTAACAAGGTGGCTGGAAAAAGTGCCTACTCTGTGTACAAAGAACTGGACACACATAATAAACCAAGAAGTCCTGAGCAGATGAAAGCAGACATGGACAAAATGATTGGTACCAAAATAAAGTATGATCCCTTTGGAAAGAACTGTCAACACTTTGCTACACAAATACGTTACGGCAAGGAAATATCTCCCGAGGTAATATTTGTTTATGTTTTTATGTATTTATTTTTAGATAATGTATTAATGCCTGTCATGGTCAATAAGCAGAATAATGTATTATTTTTAACTCCCGAAACTAATTATGCCCCCATATAGCTGTATTTACCCAATGAAGGTTCTACATTTTATAAGGTTTCTGCAAATACAACAAAATGCCTTTTTGTTTTTTCAATACTGTAACACATGAATGCCTTGTTATGGGACATGAATATCTGTCTATTTACTAAACCACTCTGCAGGGATATACTGTATAATTTAAGCCTTAACTTGAAACATGACCTTTTTACTGACTGTATATTTCCATAACATGTAGTCTATGTCATGACCGTTGATCTGATCTGAATTTAGATTCACTTGGATTTACAATTGGAAACTTCCAGGCCTTTAGATGTTCAAAATAGTCAGAAACAAAGCTAGCAAACAAACACGTGGCAGGTGCTGAAGTCATTTTAACTGCAGTTTGGATTTCATTTTAACTGCAGTTTGGATTCATCATTTTCTTTTTTCTTTCTGTAGGGGGAAAGTGCAGCCAAATCCGTGGCCAAAAACCTGTCAAATTTCCGTGCAGAAATGGACCATTTTTCTGCCTTTGGAACAGAGTAGTTCACCAAGTAACAGCTTATTCACCTGATGAATTTCTTCATCTTTTGTGGTGTTCCTTGCCTTTCTGATAAAGGGCACAATTTCTCTTTACAAAGTACAATAGAAAATGCTTGTTAAAATATTCTTACTTCTTTAATTATGGTGAGCAAAATGACTATTGTTGTTGTAAAATGAAATCAATAAAATTCAAGCTGCATCAAATTCCTTTCACTGTAGTCATTTAACAGTAGAACCGCCATGCAGGTCAGTTTGACCCATTTTGCATTTAAAATGTTAAATACTCTTCCGCTGTAAATCGTATGTGTATGTCCGTGTGACAGGGCGCTCGTCTCCCGTGTGTGGGTAACCACTGTTTAAGCATCACAGACATGGGAAGGTGGAGTTAAACGCCAGCACAGGCGCGCAGGATTTATTCACAAAACAGAAAGTAAACAAAAGGGTCATGTGATGTTGCCAGCCATGGTAACACACAGAGGACACATACAGCAAGCTGTGCAAAAGGAAAAATAAAACACAGTATAAAAACTACAAATAAAAGGTACACACAGGGCGAGTGCTAGCCTTATAAACGAGACGTCCCGCTCCAGGAACCGGCTACACTACATAACCCTCGCTGTACATTACATGGGATTACTATCCCCTAAACTAATCTACTGATGAGCCGGTGTTCAGATGACGACTCCTGCTGCTTCACACGGCCTTGGCTGGGCATTGCCTTCACAAGCACTGCTTGCAGTTGCAGGGTTGCGTAGCTCCCGTTCCTGCAGAGCAGATGCTCTCTTCCTGAGTATACGCAGCTCCCCTCTGAAGCATGGCATTGCAGTCGCCCAGAGCGATCGCCACTGGATGTTTTTAAACTGACGGACACTCGGTCAAGACTCGCCCACCTGCCGCTTGAGGAACAGCACAGCCAATCACTTGCTGTCAACCAAACCTTCCCCTCTCCTTCCCCTCAACCAAACCTAGCAGGCAGCAAGTCTCAATGGAGCGCCCGTCTGTAAACAATAATCTAATCACAGAAAATCAACTCCCACAATGATACACAATAAACCCACTTCCACATACAAATTACACCAACACTAAATTCCCCATTGTGCAGGGCAATCGTGCTGCCACAGCCAGTTTTTGACTTTTCCTAAATATATGAATGAACCCTTTGAGTAGTAAGTTTTAGAATGTTTGGATGGGCCCACTGGAGTGAGTTTTTTTTTTAATTTCTCATATTTACACTCCTCACATCGACACATCTGTTGGTAGGCCTATTAGCAATTTATTACACAATGAAAATATGTAAACAACTATTTCTTATAGTAAATAAACAAAACAAATAAATATTAATCGTTATTTTGTTTTGACAAAAGTAACAGGTACTCAATAAACAACGATCAGGATCAACAACACGTCCGGGTAAACACGTGGTGAGGGTGAAGGCAGTGAGGAAAATGTAGCTCAGTGATCCTTGTCACATTGTCTGAGCTTGGGCCACTCGAGGAAGGTAAATATTCTTCACTGATATTTTCACTAACGCCTGATTCAGTAGAAGAATTTAAATCGGAATTCAGTATAATTTCTCGTACTTCTTTCCCACAGAGCATTTCCCGCCGTTTTCCAGACATTGTGGACATTTTTTGACTGGGTTTGGTGTGTGTAATTCTGTCAGTATCTGGCAGATGACGCAAGAGACCATTATAAGGTGTTACAGACACCTAGTGTTACAATATCAGATTATCAGCAGTTTTATAGACCCAGTAATTGTCGTTCAAAATTCAAATTCAAAAGCTCAAAATTTGCATAACGTACCAGTACATTCATACTCCCTGGGGACCATTAATTCAATGATGTACCGGTACATTCGTACTACTCAAAGGGTTAAAGATTTTTGGCAGGGTCTGTCTCCACAGCTCAGGCACCCACACTAGGCAGCTCTGTGACAATGAAACAGAAGCTGGCTCTTCTGACCAAAACAGACCAAAGTTATTTCATACGGAACATCACTGAAATCTAAAGGTGTTTTTTTTTGGTTTCTCTCTTGCATGAATTCACTCGCGTCTTACAAGGTGTCGTGACTTATAAAAACTCATCCCACAGTCAGAGCAGCAATGCATTTTTTATCATGTGTGAATTCGCTGGTGTTTTACAAAGTCTCTTGAATCACTGTAACTCTTCCCGCAATCAGAACAGTGATACGGTTTCACTCCTGTGTGAGTTCGCTGGTGTGTTTTAAGGTGTCCTGACTGATTAAACCTCGTCCCACAATCAGAACAGCGATATGGTTTCTCTCCTGTGTGAAGTCGTTTGTGTACAACAAGGTATCCTGACGAACTGAAACCCTTCCCACAATCATTACAGTGATATGGTTTCTCTCCTGTGTGAACACGCTGGTGTTTTACAAGATCTCCTGACTGAATGAAACTCTTCTTACAGTCTGAGCAGTGATATGGTTTGTCTCCTGTGTGAATTCGCTGGTGTGATACAAGGTTTGTTGATGAACTGAACGTCTTCCCACAGTCACAGTGATACGGTTTCTCTCCTGTGTGTGTTCGCTGGTGTGTTTTAAGGTGTCTTGACTGATTAAACCTCATCCCACAGTCAGAACACTGATACGGTTTCTCTCCTGTGTGAATTCGCTGGTGAGATGCAAGGTTTCCTGACCGACTGAAACTCTGCCCACAGTCAGAGCGATACGGTTTCTCTCCTGTGTGTGTTCGCTGGTGTGTTTTAAGGTGTCCTGACTGATTAAACCTCATCCCACAGTCAGAACACTGATACGGTTTCTCTCCTGTGTGAACACGCCAGTGTTTTACAAGATCTCCCAAGTGACTGAACCCTTTCCCACATTCAGAACAGTGATACGGTTTTTCTCCTGTATGAATTCGCTGGTGTATTACAAGGGTTGCTGAATGACTAAACCTCTTCCCACAGTCAGAGCAGCGATACGGTTTCTCTCCTGTGTGTACACGCCGGTGTTTTACAAGATCTCCTAAGTGACTGAACCCCTTCCCACAGTCACAACAGTGATACGGTTTCTCTCCTGTATGAATTCGCTGGTGTATTACAAGGGTTGCTGAATGACTAAACCTCTTCCCACAGTCAGAGCAGTGAAATGGTTTCTCTCCTGTGTGAATTCGCAGGTGTGTTGCAAGGTTTTCTGACCAACTGAAACTCTTCCCACAGTCAGAGCAGAGATACGGTTTCTTTCCTCTCTTGCGTTCGCTGGAGTATTCTAAAACCTCCTGACTTGGTGACACCATTCCCACAGTCACTGCTCGCCCTTGCTTTAGCTGCTGTTCTGGAACCTGGAAAATACAAACAGGAGAGAAAGTCAGACTGTTTCAAGTAGGGAATGCTGCAATTGTATCTTCCTCATTTTGTTGTTTCATAACCTTTTTCTACATTGGGTTATTAGCAAACACAGAACTGTAGCGTAGTCTCCACCAGGGAGGTTGCAATTACAGCAGGCGGATTTCTGGAGCCAGCATTATACTTCAGCCAATAGGAAAGCCATGAGTAAAAGAAATCAGGAAATGTACAGATTATCATCTCTTTTGTTCCAGATTGTACCCGTTTTGTCATAAGAAATGGTTGAAAGCTATATATTGTTGAACTTGTCTTTCAGTATGTTTAAATAGGTTTCTAGTTTACAACAAACACAAACTTCTGTAACCACAATATACAAAGAATAAAACAAAAGCAATAAATACATAAATAAATAAAACACATGTAGGCAAAAACATGAGCTAAATAAAGACACTAAAATGCAATCTCTCACTTAACTACCACCAAATAATTACACATGAATGATACAGGGTTTAAAAATAGGAATTTTCAGTCTCCAGGGTGGCCCCCCCCAGCTAAAGCAGCTGGGTGGCAGAATGTTATAACCCCCCCCCCCCCCCCCGATCTTGTCAAGCATCAAGCAAATAGGCACAACTGGAATGGTGCTGGGCCCAGGATTAACACAACTGTTGTTTCTAACTTGGCTTCTTTTTATGAATACCTTCACAGATATTAGGAGAGTAAGCAGAAGTTCAATTTAACAGCTCATTTTAAATGCCCTTGGTCGACATTTGCCAGTGTAGCAATGAGAGGTATTATATTGATTTGTATGGCACTGCTGAGATAATAGATAACATTTTGTTTTGAGACACAGGTAATAAGTACTATTGTGTGGGTAGTGAGTAATAAGTACAGCCCACACAACAGAGAGCTGCATATGAGGCCCACCATGTTAAACAGGTTGAGAACCAACTAACTGATCTTCAAACAAGCATACCTACATTTTAACAAGCATACTTTCAACTGTCAAAATAAAGCAGAACATGGCCCAGACCAAACCAAAACCTGCACAATCTGCTAATCACACTTTAAAAAACAAACTGCTATAAATGCTGTTAAACACTGTTTCTATAAAGTGAGATGAGCAGCTTACGCAGGTTTTGATTTGGTCTGGGCCGATGTCTCTTAGGATATTTAGGCAATGGATATCAATGTTGACAGAATTCAATTTTTTTTCACTGTTTTGAATCTTTAGCTTGCCTTCCGATTAATATTGAACCCTTGGGATAGTAAATACTTGGAATTTTAGTAAATTTTACCACTTGTTCGTTTTTGTAAGCTAGGTATCCTAAACATTACGACTCGTCATCCAGTCACTGTGCTCCACACATCACTTCCAACTCTTAACTTAAAGAATAATTCCAGCGTACAGACTTCCCAATCTTCAGAAAACAATAAGCTGGTCTTTACTTACATCCAATAATAGTCAGACGAGTGGAGAACCCTTAAAATACAGCAATATGTCTCGTGCCAGGAACTCCATCCAAGCACAAACGAATATTCTTCAGTGTAACTATTTTCTTATCATTATGTCTTTATATCCTTTAAGAATGTAAAAGGACCGAAGGATAGTGTCACTTTTATGATTTCTATGTATACAGTCTTGTTATTAATCTATATACGTATCAAACGGTATCAACGGTCAAAAACTGTATTCGCTCCTCCGCTTACAAAAACTCATTTACTTTCAAAACCGAATTCTAAAATAGCGTCATTAGCTATAAACAAAACTACCACTTGAGGGCGCAGTGCATAGAAAAGGAGCACATACCAATCTAGAAACAGTAATAATAATAATAATTACATATATCTAAATAAACTCAAATAAGAATACATTCTTTTTTATAATCAAAATACAAAATTCTAATTCGTTAGAATTTTTTTTTTTTATTATTAGTCATGTCTGCTTTACAGCGGAACGGCCCTTCAGTGCGATTCTAAAACTCAGATGTACAAGACTAGCGATCCCCTTTTTATTAGCAGTGACCCAGTTCTGTTTAAGAAAGCTCGATATCCCACATGGCGCTGCGCTGCTCTCGTAAATGTCACAAACGCATTAGACGCCACATAAGCAAACAGACAATGCAAATCCCCTGTGTATTAATGAGAAGTCTATACTTGGAAAGGTTTGCTTTAATAATAGAGGATGTTCAAAATACCAAGGTGGCTCGCAAAAAACAGCAAACCTAAAACTCACAGGCCTACAGAGGGGAAAAAGGGATGTACTTTCCATTGCTCAACTGGTGCAGGAGGTGGGTTCACTTCAGAAAACATAGCAAACCACCAGCACTGGGCAGGGCAGTGGGTTGCTGAGGATTGAAAAGCTCTCTGAAACAGCCCAATCCAGGAGATATCCTTCAGAAGCTTTGAAGAGTCACTGATTAAAACCAAAACAACTGCATTAATGACTGTTGACAATGTGACTGTTTAAGCTCTTCATTCAAGTATTCCAGTGAAATTGTGTCTGTTCATTAGGAACAACATTACAGAACGATAATTTCCAATCCAAAGATGACCATTCTGTGGCAACCTGCACACACATTCAAGGTCTGTTCACATTCATAAGTCTGTTATTGCTAAACCAACAAAAAATAAACATGAATCTCTTCAGTTAAAAATCAAGGAAACAAACCCAGAGACAGTATCTTATCTCCTTTCAATGGTCTCATCACTGTGCCACATCAAATTTATAACGAGTTCACTTGTCACTCAGTACTATGCTTCCGCTCATTCTGTGGTATTTCGGCTTGGGGTCGTTTGCATTTGGAAGGACAATTTCTCTCGATAAAATTAACTCTCATGCAAACGGCACTGTAGGGAAGTCATTAGCAAAAGAGAGCAAGTTAAAAGGGACCCCGTTTTTCACTTTCTGCATGTAAACATGGCCATGGTCTCACTTCACAGGTGTTCATATTCTAATTGTTCTGATTATCTTTTACAATTCACATGTCAATGCTTTTAGTCACAAAGAACAGTGACCTTTCTTCACTTCTAAAGCAGTGGTTCACAGCCTGGTCCTGGGTCCCCTTGTGTCTGCTGGGTTTTGTTCCAACTGAGCTCTCAGTTACTTAAATGAACTCTCAAGTGAACTTACAATTTGGTCGATCACATTTTTAAACTATTTTTCAGCTCATAAGTAGTTGATTAGATTTCAAGTTCTATTCATTTTCATACAGAACCTGAAACATCCATCTCTTTCAAATCATTCAGCAGCTTTGATAAGGCAAATAGTTGAACCGAGTGTTTTTTGTTTAATTCGATTATAAATGGTTAGTCAATAGAAAAGGTTTCTACCTGCAGTGACCGGACCAAGAAGTGATTAAACAGGACTCAGTTTCCATTGACTTACATCACACTATAGGGCAGCAGGGCTCTGGACTGTTCACTGGAGGGTTGTGGGTTCAATCCGAGATGGGGGACACTGCTATTGTACCCTTGAACAAGGTACTTTACATAGATTGCTCAAGTAAAAACCCAGCAGGACAAAAAGGGTAATTGTATGTAAAAATAATGTAAGGGCATCTAAGAAAATAACAGTAATCATACTGGGGGCAATGTAATTGAATGATAATGGGAGTGCGACTTCAACAGGAGTGATATTAAGTAGCTTGTAGCATAACCCATCTGCTCCCTGCCTCTCAGTCCTGCTGTGGAGAATATGACACAGTAGAATGACGTCGTCACAGCTACTCAGAGTTACTCACCTGCTGGACTGCACTCTGAATGGGAGCTCCCCCAGTCTTCCTTTCCACATCCTCGCATGCTGTTGGGAGAGCTGGCTCCCGCTCCAGCCCCCTGCACTCTCAGGCAGATTCTCTTCAGCACCACGCTACACGCCCGCAGGCGTACAGGACCCAGCGCAGGGGGGGCTGCTTTCAAGGAAACGGGTTCTTCTGTCTGGCAGATCTCCAATTCACTGTGTTCAGCTTTAATCCCAGCACACCCCTCTGGCTTGATGCCGCTGCATGGCATGATCTCACAGAGCTCCTGTTTAATGGGGAGGGAAGCCAGTGCAGATAACAGTGTAATGGGGACCACTTCAAGTTCAGGGAGCTCCTCTTTAAATCGGGTCAGATTCAGTCTTCACACTGTCCATGGCATCACACATGCTTCTGCTTAGTGGCTGCTGTAAGAAGAAAAAGAAAAATGATTCAAAATGCTATGAAAGCTGTTTAAAAAGAGCGGCTAACTGGGTTTTTAAAAAGATGAAGTTCTCAGTCCCTGCATGTTGTTGCCAAGTAACGTTCATGCAATTTTCACCCCCAGTGTTAATATCCAGACAAGTTTTCATACTTCAAAAAAAGGAAAAGAAATTAAAGGTGCCCTGATAAGATTGTCTTGGCCAATACCGAGAGCCGATTCGAGTTTTGATTTTTTGTGTTTTACCTCATTAGACAAACAGACAGAAAGACACAGAGAGAACACAGACAAGCAGCAAGACAGACAGAATGCAAACTTTAAAAAATGTACTGTAGAAGAGATTTGATTTTAGCATCATTTAAAAAGATTGCCATTATGGAGAGCAATGACAAACCTGCTAGAGAAATGAAGTGCTTACGTGTGATAAATAATATCCATCACCTATAAATGAGGCATTGAAGTAAAGAAATGGGATCCTCAAACACCAGGTCCTTTCCAGGCTGGAGCCGCTTAAACTGATTTTTCACAGAGGACAGTCTTAATTTTTTTTGATGAGGACAGCACTTAAACACATCTCTGCATGTTACCAGCACAAAGGAAAGAAGCAAAGTTTGTGGGTTTGACATCATTACCAGGTTAAGTGGCATCTACACAATACAATATATTTCATACATACCATTTCCAGCACCTCTTCTTTAATGGGACCTGGTCCTGCTGTCTGGGGGATCTCCAGTTCATTGCTCTCATCTTTAATACCAGGCACCTCTGACTTGATGCTGTCACATGGCATCTCCTGTTTCATGGGGAGGGAAGGCAATCCGGAGAAAACCAGTCTAATGGGGACGAGTTCAAGCTCAGGGAGCTCCTCTTTAATGGGGACAGATTCCATCTTCACACGATCCCTGGCATCAGACACGGGGGTTCTGCTGAGTAGCTGCAGCAAAAAAATAATAATGAAATGAGTAAAATTAATCAAATCAAAGACATTTAAGGGATTCACAAAATCTTACTAGCAGGGTGTCTTTAGTATTGAAGGAAGTGAGAACTGAACTTGGGTTGCAGGTAAAGTTTGCAGAGGTTCAGCAGCAACTCTGTGCTCCCTGTGGTGGAAGTAGTCAATAACCATATTAAGTGGCACCATTCTCTCAAGTAGCCAATCAGAATGCAGTATTTTGAACTTTAACTGGCTACTCTTTTAAACCAATCATATTTGTATTTTACCGGAAGTGCCGCCCCTTTTAACAATCTTAGACCATACCACCGCATCGTTGTTAGTGTTTTGAGAAGGGGGATTCATCTTGGTTTGTAATTTGATGAGGATGCATCGTTGTTAGTGTTTTGAGAAGGGGGATTCATCTTGGTTTGTAATTTGATGAGGATGCATCGTTGTTAGTGTTTTGAGAAGGGGGATTCATCTTGGTTTGTAATTTGATGAGGATGCATCGTTGTTAGTGTTTTTGTTAGAAGGGGATTCATCTTGGTTTGTAATTTGATAAGGATGCATCTTTGTTAGTGTTTTGAGAAGGGGGATTCATCTTGGTTTGTAATTGGATGAGAATGCATCTTTGTTAGTGTTTTGAGAAGGGGGATTCATCTTGGTTTGTAATTTGATGAGGATGCATCGTTGTTAGTGTTTTGAGAAGGGGGATTCATCTTGGTTTGTAATTTGATGAGGATGCATCGTTGTTAGTGTTTTGAGAAGCATCTTTGGTGATTCATCTTGGTTTGTAATTTGATGAGGATGCATCGTTGTTAGTGTTTGAGAAGAAGGATTCATCTTGGTTTGTAATTTGATGAGGATGCATCGTTGTTAGTGTTTTGAGAAGGGGATTCATCTTGGTTTGTAATTGGATGAGAATGCATCTTTGTTAGTGTTTTGAGAAGGGGGATTCATCTTGGTTTGTAATTTGATGAGGATGCATCTTTGTTAGTGTTTTGAGAAGGGGATTCATCTTGGTTTGTAATTTGATGAGGATGCATCGTTGTTAGTGTTTTGAGAAGGGGGATTCATCTTGGTTTGTAATTTGATGAGGATGCATCGTTGTTAGTGTTTTGAGAAGGGGGATTCATCTTGGTTTGTAATTTGATGAGGATGCATCGTTGTTAGTGTTTTGAGAAGGGGGATTCATCTTGGTTTGTAATTGGATGAGAATGCATCTTTGTTAGTGTTTTGAGAAGGGGGATTCATCTTGGTTTGTAATTGGATGAGGATGCATCGTTGTTAGTGTTTTGAGAAGGGGGTTTGTAATTTGATAAATCAATAGAGAATAATTTATCACTTGCAGTGACAAAAAAACTGGAAATACAAGCAGATGAAGAGATGTTGACAAAGTTAAAAATAAAACATGTTATTGTAGGAAATATATATATATATATATATATACACACACACACACACACACACTCATTATATATGCCAAGCACAGACTACAATACAATAACATTTACAGTTTAAAATAGCATATATGCATTCACTACTATCACTAAAAGGATCGCTTGTAACGTTACACTGTAACAATCAACCTTTGAGCACCAGGCCAACCCGGTATTCCCAGAATAAGAACAGGTTTCTACCAAAGACCCTTTAAATAATACTGTATAAAGTAGATGGCAGGAAGGCAGTTTGACAGCAGTAATAGGATTGCTAGGCTCGCTGGTTGCAAACAGTTTAATTTCTGTTCCACGCACAAGCATACACACGAATCGAACACTCAATAAGCACCCAAGAAGCGCCAGTAACCATGGAGACTAATAGACGAGAGCGCACTAGGAGAGGGTTGAAATTAACCACTAAGATTGTGGCACAGGTAAGAACAAAAGAAAAAGAAAAAAACATATTTGCTAAATGACTTCAGCCACGCTACGTACAGTAATGCGTATATGCAATCAATAAGGCAATAGCGTTTCAAAACAAATCCAATGCCTCGAATATAACAGTCTCGTACCCTGCTCATCAAAAAACAGGCCAACACAGAAAATAAACGTATTGGTAAGATACAAAAAAACAGGAAACAAAATAAAAAAAAAATATCCAAGGAATCCAAAACAATGCTCTTCTTGAACCATCCAATAAATAATAATAATAATAATAATAATAATAATAATCAATCAATCAGCTTGATCTCCCCGGCCTGCGTGCTGGTCTGTAGGGGATCCAGTAGAACACGAGAGAAAGGAAAACCAGGGATCGCGCAGCAGAGAAAACCAACAAAACACCAGCAGGAAATATTCAAGAGCTAAACAGCAAGGGAGGAGAAGCAACAGCAAAGCTACTCTGTACTACAGAACGGTTTTAAAACTGTACATGAAAACAAAAGCTAGTAAAAAGCATTACGCTTTCTAACTATGTAGTTTTACAATAAACAGAACTCGGTAAAGCCAACCTGAACACTTAAATATCCAGCAGCAAACCTTCAGCCATGAGCAACAGAGAGCAACCTCCCTGCAGGAAAAGATGCCATCCCATAGTGCATCAGTGCAGGGTTTAAAAAGGTCAAGGGCCTCCAAACTCATTTAAAGGGGCAACGTTTCCCCAAACCAGCACTTAAAAGGGAAACGCTAAACAGAACTTTTTGACTTAAATTGTCATTATTTTTATGCTTATTAATGGACCACTTAATATTTACTTTTGTGTGACAGGCGTCAGATAGTGTTCAATCTGTATGATTTTATTGGAAAGTGTTTCTTTTTAACATAAAATTTCGCATTTAAAAAAAAAAAAAAAACGCGTTTATCGTTTACTGATTTGAATAAATGACATATTTTGAGCTCCGACACAATACTTTGCAGCCCTGTTTTTTAAATAAAAACAAATCTGTATAAACTAAGCTCTTTAAATACTTCTTGAAAAGTTATGTTAACAGTTCAGTGCGTGCGTTTGTTGGTACCCTTACAGCTCATTGAAATAATGCTTCATTCCTCCTGAAAAGTGATGAAATTAAAAGCTATTTTATCATGTATACTTGCATGCCTTTGGTATGTCACAGAATAAAGCAAAGAAGCTGTGAAAAGAGATGAATTATTGCTTATTCTACAAAGATATTCTAAAATCGCCTGGACACATTTGTTGGTACCCCTTAGAAAAGATAATAAATAATTGGATTATAGTGATTTTTCAAACTAATTAGTTTCTTTAATTAGTATCACACATGTCTCCAATCTTGTAATCAGTCATTCAGCCTATTTAAATGGAGAAAAGTAGTCACTGTGCTGTTTGGTATCATTGTGTGCACCACACTGAACATGGACCAGAGAAAGCAAAGGAGAGAGTTGTCTGAGGAGATCAGAAAGAAAATAATAGACAAGCATGGTAAAGGTAAAGGCTACAAGACCATCTCCAAGCAGCTTGATGTTCCTGTGACAACAGTTGCAAATATTATTAAGAAGTTTAAGGTCCATGGAACTGTAGCCAACCTCCTGGGCACGGCCGCAAGAGGAAAATCGACCCCAGATTGAACAGAAGGATAGTGCGAATGGTAGAAAAAGAACCAAGGATAACTGCCAAAGAGATACAAGCTGAACTCCAAGGTGAAGGTATCGTCAGTTTCTGATCGCACCATCCGTCGCTTTTTTGAGCGAAAGTGGGCTCCATGGAAGAAGACCCAGGAGGACTCCACTTTTGACAGAAAAACATAAAAAAGCCAGACTGGAATTTGCTAAAATGCATATTGACAAGCCACAATCCTTCTGGGAGAATGTCCTTTGGACAGATGAGTCAAAACTGGAGCTTTTGGCAAGTCACATCAGCTCTATGTTCACAGACAAAAAATGAAGCTTTCAAAGAAAAGAACACCATACCTACAGTGAAACATGGAGGAGGCTCGGTTATGTTTTGGGGCTGCTTTTGCTGCGGCTGGCACAGGGTGCCTTGAATCTGTGCAGGGCACAATGAAATCTCAAGACTATCAAGGCATTCTGGAGTGAAACGTACTGCCCAGTGTCAGAAAGCTCTGTCTCAGTCGCAGGGTCATGGGTCCTCCAACAGGATAATGACCCAAAACACACAGCTAAAAGCACCCAAGAATGGATAAGAACAAAACATTGGACTATTCTGAAGTGGCCTTCTATGAGTCTTGATCTGAATCCTATCGAACATCTATGGAAAGAGCTGAAACTTGCAGTCTGGAGAAGGCACCCATCAAACCTGAGACCTGGAGCAGTTTGCTCAGGAAGAGTGGCCAAACTACCTGTTAACAGGTGCAGAAGTCTCATTGAGAGCTACAGAAAACGTTTGATTGCAGTGATTGCCTCTAAAGGTTGTGCAACAAAATATTAGGTTAGCGGTCCCATCATTTTGTCCATGCCATTTTCATTTGTTTTATTATTTACAATATTATGTTGAATAAAAAAATCAAAAGCAAAGTCTGATTTCTATTAAATATGGAATAAACAATGGTGGATGCCAATTACTTTTGTCAGTTTCAAGTTATTTCAGAGAAAATTGTGCATTCTTCGTTTTTTGTGAAGGGGTACCAACAAATTTGAGCACGTCTGTATATTTTTTTTTTTTTCACTTTTGATGTAAGAGTGTTTCAGACTTTTGGTACAGATGGTAATTCTAAGTGATTTAGTTTTGCCGCTGCAACATGGTGAAAACAGCTAAACTCTTGGAGCTGTATAGAGACTCTCGGTCGTTTCAAACACGTATTTCTAACTCCTCTCAATCCCACGACAAAAACATTGTCAATGTAAAAAAACAAGTTCGAAAAACGCAACAGCCGTTTAAAGGGGTGATATCAAACACAAAAGAACAAGTTAGGAGAAGCAATCAGGCCAATCTTGTCAAGTATCAAGCAAATAGGCACACTTGGAAAGGTGCTGGGGCCCAAGATTCACACAATTCTTGCTTCTAACTTGGTGTCTTTTTTTGATCGCTTCGCTCCACTTGAAATGCTCTTTGTATGACTTGAAGTGACTGAGACACACACACACTGAGACTGCGACACACACACACACTGAGACAGACACACACACACACACTGAGACACACACACACACACACAGGTACTGACACACACACACACACACACACACACAGGTACAGACACACACACACACACACACAGAGGTACTGACACACACACACACACACACTGACACACACACACACACACACACACACACACACAGAGGTACTGACACGCATACACACACACAGGTACTGACACACACACAGGTACTGACACGCACACACAGGTACTGACACACACACACACACACATGTACTGACACAGACACACGTACTGACACAGACACACACACACGTACTGACACACACACTGAGACACACACACACACTGAGACACACACTGAGACACACACACTGAGACACACTCATACACAGGTACTGACACACACACAGGTATTGATACACACGCACACACAAATGTTAAATCTAGCTAAGAGATTTAAGATTTATTTAAATATTTAGCTAAATGTTAAATCTAGTTAAGAGAGATTTAAGATTTAGTTAAATATTTAGCAAACTGTTAAATCTTGTAACTAGATTTCTAAATGATATCTGAATGCACACATTTATAAAAAAGCTGTATTTATTTTCTCCTCATTTCTGGCAGCCCATACTAACGGGCGCCGGAACTTTGGCATTTTTAAATCCTAACGGTCTCTGCTCAGCGGAGTGGAATGTTCAGGAGCAGTTGCCCAGCAGCGTCTCCGCCTCCTTCTCTGCCCGCCCCCTCTCTCCCCTCTCGTTGCTCCAGCTAGGAGTTCACATTCAGCTTCCTTAGATTATATAGCGCCATTCTTTACTAACTTTTACAAATGAGCTTATTGGAGGCTTCGTGTTTTTAAGATGGTTCAGGTGCAGTCCGGGCACACTGACTGCAGCATCATTACAGTATACCGCACTGCGCTCGGCTTTGTGTGGAGGCTGATACACAAAATAATGAACGACTGGTAAAGAAATCACATGGATTGCTTTTTAATGCTAAATATGTATTTGGTATTCTAAATATTACCTACAATTAATTACTCAGCTATATTCATATTCAGAATGTGATACAGTATTAAGACAGGGTCCAGTATTAGGAATAAATAAACACGCTTTAAGAGAAACAGCAGAGATGTTTATTGCCCATTCCCATACATTCTCTAGATGTTTCTACACTGTGGTTGCAATCCACAGTGACTCAGTGATGTTAAATGAAAAAATTAGAGCCCACAATTAACCAATATAGAAAGGAAGGGGGGAGAAATGTATTGCCTGCGTGCAGCACCTTCCACTTTCCTCTATTAAATGTCATTTGCCATGTGTCTGCCCAGTTCTGAATGCTGTCGAGATCATTTTGAATGACCTTTGCTGCTGCAACAGTGTTTGCCACTCCTCCTATTTTTGTCTCGTCTACAAATTTAACAAGTTTTCTTACTATACCAGAATCTAAATCATTAATGTAGATTAGGAATAGCACAGGACCTAATACTGATCCCAATGTGCATTATAAATACCATATGGGAGATACTGAAATTGAAGAAGGAATCTATGAAAAAGACCTAGGAGTTTGTGTTGGCTCAGAAATGTCTTCATCTAGACAATGTGGGGAAGCTATAAAAAAAAAAACAAGATGCTCGGATATATTGTGAAAAGTGTTGAATTTAAATCAAGGGAAGTAATGTTAAAACTTTACAATGCATTAGTAAGACCTCATCTAGAATATTATGTTCAGTTCTGGTCACCTCGTTACAAAAAGGATATTGCTGCTCTAGAAAGAGTGCAAAGAAGAGCAACCAGAATTATCCCGGGTTTAAAAGGCATGTCGTGTGCAGACAGGCTCAAAGAATTGAATCTGTTCAGTCTTGAACAAAGAAGACTACGCGGCGATCTGATTCAAGCATTCAAAATCCTAAAAGGTACAGACAATGTCGACCCAGGGGACTTCTTGGACATGAAAAAAGAAACCAGGGGTCACAAATGGAGATTAGATAAAGGGGCATTCAGAACAGAAAATAGGAGGCACTTTTCAACCATCACAGACTAGCAGCTCTGCACACTCCTATAACACTGCATGAGATCAAAGAACAGCCACATAAATTACAGCCAGGAACTCCTGTGGGACAGACATGAGTAAGGATCCACGCAAAGTGATGTGTTTTCAAACCCCGTAAGAGTCTGTGTGCTCCCGTGGTTAAAGACAAGGGCTTGTAGGGAAATAAGCATGCACACGCTTTCATTTTTTGAATTTTGTTTGTAAAAAACAGCGAGTTAAAGACCACGTACATTTTTTTACTTTTTTTTTTTTTTTTTTTTTAAACAGCTTCAGTGGTTTCAATCTCCCACGCACTAAATCGCAGAGTCAGCTCTGAACACGGCATCCTTTATATTCCCTTGTGTGATCGAGTGGAAATCTGCTCTGCAGCGCACTCCAGCACCCACACAGCTCCCTGACCTGCACACCGCAGGGCAACTGCTGTACAAAGGCTGTTTTATCAGTCCCGCTGTGGATTAAAATAGTATTGGTTTTAAGAATAAATAATTAAACTCACATGGGGAGGTGTCGGGTCGCGGGGGCTTCCTGTGCTGTAAACCTGGTCGTCATGGAGACGGGCAGAACGCAGCTCGCTATTCCTTATACAATGCTGCCATCGTGTGGCCATTTACTAGAACTGTTTGTTCTAATATATCTATTTCCATATCTATCTATCTATCAGCTCAGTTGCTCTTTGAAATGACTCATAATAACCTTAACCCCTGTGCAAAAATAGACATTTCAGATACATTCTTAAAATACAGCAAAAACAATATTTACAGGATAGCCAGGAGAGTACTGTGTGTATAAATAATAACGTTTTCTGTAATTGCTCTTATTTGAAATCATTCTCATGTATTTATCATGCTTACTGCCTGTTCTTACTGGACTCATATCAGCAAATAGTTACTATCAGGTTTAGCTGCTCATAGTCGAATTCGCTCTTATAATTTACTGTGTGCTTTATTATTCTGCTCTTACTTGAATTGATTTTATGGTACTTTCATATCTGCTCTTATCTGTATTATAATATTCTGTAATGTGATGTTTTATAATGTGATACTTTGTACTGTGATAATTTGTAACAATTGTAAGCAGCCCTGGATGTCTGCTAAGAAATAAATAATAATAACAGTAACAATGTCATTGTGAATTTCATTACCTGTACTACCCATTGTAAACAGCAGAGGGCACCAGCAACCGCTTGTCACTGAGCTGTGCGCTGATAAAAAAAAAAAATTAACAAACTGTTCTACTAAATGGCCACACGATGGCAGCATTGGATAAGGAATAGCGAGAGCTGTGTTCTGCTTTTAGTCGGATTACATGTACTGTATATATATATATATATTTTTTATCACGTTTGATGTAAGAGTGATTCAGACTTCTGGCACAGATGGTAATTCTAAGTGATTTAGTTTTGCCGCTGCAACATGGTGTAAACAGCTAAACTCTTGGAGCTGTATAGAGACTCTCGGTCGTTTCAAACACGTTTTTCTAACTCCTCTCAATCCCACGACAAAAACATTGTCAATGTAAAAAAACAAGCTAGAAAAACGCAACAGCCGTTTAAAGGGGTGATATCAAACACAAAAGCCCAAGTTAGGAGAAGCAATCAGGCCAATCTTGTCAAGCATCAAGCAAATAGGCACACTTGGAAAGGTGCTGGGGCCCAAGATTCACACAATTCTTGCTTCTAACTTGGCACATTTTTTTGATCGCTTCGCTCCACTTTATCGCTCCACTTGAAATGCTCTTTGTATGACTTGAAGTGACTGAGACACAAACACACTGAGACACACACACACACTAAGACACACTGAGACACACACACACAGACACACACTGAGACACACACACCACTGAGAAACACACACACTGAGAAACAGAGGTACTGACACACACAGGCACTGACACACACACACAGGTACTGACACACACACACTGACACTGACACACACACACAGGTACTGACACACACACACACACACACACACACAGGTACTGACACACACAAGTACTGACACACACACACACAGGTACTGACACACACAGGTACTGACACACACACAGGTACTGACACACACACACAGAGGTACTGACAAGCACACACACACAGGCACTGACACACACACACACACAGGCACTGACACGCACACACACACACGTACTCACCCGCACACACACACACACTAAGATACTGACACACACAGGTACTGACACACACGCGCACACTGACACACACACAGGTACTAACACACACACAAACGCAACCACACACACTGAGACACAAACGCACACACACAGACACACACCGAGACACAAACACACACACCGAGAAACACACACAGAGACACACACACACACACAGGTACTGACACACACACTGAGACACAAACACACTGAGACACACACTGAGACACACACACACTGAGACACACACTGAGACACACACACGCACACACAAATGTTAAATCTACTTAAGAGATTGAAGATGTATTTAAATATTTAACTAAATGTTAAATCTAGCAAAGAGATTTATGATTTATTTAAATATTTAGCTAACTGTTAAATCTTGTAACTAGATTTCTAAATGATATCTGAATGCACACATTTATAAAAAGCTGTATTTATTTTCTCCTCATTTCTGGCAGCCCATACTAACGGGCGCTCGGAACTTTGGCATTTTTAAATCCTAACGGTCTCTGCTCAGCGAGTGGAATGTTCAGGAGCCGGTTGCCTAGCAGCGTCTCCGCCTCCTTCTCTGCCCCGCCCCTCTCCCTCTCTCGTTGCTCCAGCTAGGAGTTCACATTCAGCTTCCTTAGATTATATAGCCATTCTTTACTAACTTTTACAAATGAGCTTATTGGAGGCTTCGTGTTTTAAGATGGTTCAGGTGCAGTCCGGCAGACTGACTGCAGCATCATTACAGTATACCGCACTGCGCTTCGGCTTTGTGTGGAGGCTGATACACAAAATAATGAACGACTGGTAAAGAAATCACATGGATTGCTTTTTAATGCTAAATGTGTATCTGGTATTCTAAGTATTATCTACAATTAATAACTCAGATATATTCATGTTCAGAATGTGATACAGTATTACGTTCCTGGTTAACCTGCATCTTTGAAATTGACGAGGAAATCAGTTTATGGAAAGTAATCAAGCACTTTGTTTTTTAAGGAAGTCTCGGAAGTGGTGTTTTGGGATTGCAATTAACCAGTCGGTCTGGAGTAGAGACGGTCCGATCTGTGGAGGAGTGAATTCCTGGGAATTCGCACTCCTCCAGGGAGCCGCCATCTTCCTCAGCGACATCGTCATCGGAATTATCACAAACGGACCGCTAAAGTGACCTGGAATACATGAACTCAGCTGCTCGGTTCTAGTTTTGTGAAATCGACAGACGTTGTGTCTCTTTTTAAGAAGTAGGAGTTCATAAAGGCTGGAGTTGAGGGTTTGAAAACGTGACCCAATGAGAAGTCTTGTTTTTTGTTTGACAGCGATAAAGATTTTACTGACAAAAAGGCCTGATATGTTACATTGGAAGTGCTTCGCCTGTAAAGAGTTTGATAGTATGTTTACTTGATTTCCATTTTATCATTCAAATACTAAACAGGTAAGATGCTCCCTCTGCAGATTACAGATTCTCTTCAGATTTCCACGGTTCTGTGCAGTTTGGGACGGCCTCTAGGCTTGAGGTTTGCAGACATGTGATAGACAGTCTCTGGGTTCGGGCAGCGATGCACATTTTAATTTGAGCTGCTGTGCTGTTATAGATTCATCTGATAGAGACACAGGGATATCTTCAGACGGCACGGTTCAGGTGTTTTGAGACTTGTGGAAAGGATGGAAGTTTTACAAATATTACTAATTTTTTATCAATAACTAGAGTAAATTATCAAAATCTATTGTTCTGTATCTGACTGGTTGTGTGTTAACCTTACAGAGGATTCTATGAAGAGAAATGTAATAAATGAATTTTCAAATTTGACAGGCCCTCGATGTGTGTCTCTTGTTTTGTGTTTTGTTGTTCTTCAGAGCCGGGCTCGCTGACAGGTTTAAAACACAACGCGTCGCTTTCCCTGGCGTTCTGCTGCCTGGACTTATTCCTGCGATATCTTTATCAACACAATCGCCATGGTTTATGTTTTTATTAACATGTCCCTCGTCATGAATAGTTCTGAGGAGTTGTTTTAGTTTTCCATCAGTTATGAACGGAGCGCGGGAGGGGACTTGAGACAAAAAATATATCTCCCAGACACACAGGTACTGACGCACGCATGCGCGCACACACACACACACACACAGGTACTGACCCCCACACACACAGGTAGTGACCCGCACACACACACACACAGGTACAGACACACACACACACAGGTACTGACAAACACACACACAGATACTGACACGCACGCACACACATGTACTGACAAACAGACACACACTGAGACACACACACACAGGTACTGACACGCACACACACAGATAGTGACACACACTGACACACACACACACAGATAGTGACACACACAGGTACTGTCACACATGCACACACACAAAGGTACTGACACAGACAGACACAGGTACTGAAACACACACACACACAGGCACTGACCCACACCCACACACAC
>CM072694.1:4323021-4365513 GCA_036884735.1 Huso huso | reverse complement strand
CACGTCCATTCAATCGACTGATCTCAATCAGATCAGCTAGCACAACAGTGTTTTTTGCGCTGTTCACACTTGTCAGTACAGTTTGTTTCGGTATAAAGATACCCGTGCAGAAACCACTTTCTGTCCTGACTCACTTTCCAGTACCGGTACAGTACAGATACAGATGCGATATACCTGTCCACATTCATGATGTTTAAATCGACAGTGCTGGGGCTCAGAACTCGTTTCCATGACGACCGCTGTCACATCTGTTCAAAGCGGATCCGCTCTTATGTAATACAGCATGTTTTCCGTCCTGTCCATGTACAGTATTATGTTTTTGTCTTTTTGTTTGTCTCTATTAAATCGGATATTGCAGGTTCTACTGTAATTGTTATCGAGTAAAACATTACTGTGAAGCACCAATACATCATGAACCCAAAGAAAGCAATGCAGATGAGGAATTGTTGTGTGTTTAAGCACGGCATGCATCAAACTCTTCAATACCGAACACTGAACTGAACACATGAAAAATATTCAGTTCTAATGATATTTCTTTTCAGCTCTGTGGTATCACAGACCTATCAAATATACTGTGGTGTTTTTATTTTGTAAACAGCAGTCTTGGAACATGGAACACATATGCAATGTAATTCTCAATAAATAATAAAATAAACGTTTTATTTAGCGGTGAAATAAACATTTCTATTGAGGTGAAAAAAAAACATGTCTATTGAGGTGAAACAAACATGTCTATTGAGGTTAAATAAACATTTCTATTGAGGTGAAACAAACATGTCTATTGAGGTTAAATAAACGTTTCTATTGCGGTTAAATAAACATGTCTATTGAGGTTAAATAAACATATCTATTGAGGTTAAAAAAACATTTCTATTGAAGTGAAATAAACATTTCTATTGAGGTTAAATAAACATTTCTATTGAGGTTAAATAAAACATTTCTATTGAGGTTAAATAAACATTTTAATGAAGTGAAATAAACATTTCTATTGAGGTTAAATAAACATTTCTATTGAGGTGAAACAAACATGTCTATTGGAGGTTAAATAAACGTTTCTATTTGGTTAAATAAACATGTCTATTGAGGTTAAATAAACATGTCTATTGAGGTTAAATAAACGTTTCTATTGCGGTTAAATAAACATGTCTATTGAGGTTAAATAAACATGTCTATTGAGGTTAAATAAACATTTCTATTGAGGTTAAACAAACATTTCTATTGAGGTGAAACAAACATTTCTATTGAAGTGAAACAAACATTTTCTATTGAAGTGAAACAAAACATTTCTATTGAGGTTAAATAAACATTTCTATTGAGGTTAAATAAACATTTCTATTGAGGTTAAATAAACATGTCTATTGAGGTTAAATAAACATTTCTATTGAGGTTAAATAAACATTTCTATTGAGGAAACAAACATGTCTATTGAGGTTAAATAAACATGTCATTGGAGGTTAAATAAACATTTCTATTGAGGTTAAATAAACATTTATTGAGGTTAAATAAACATTTCTATTGAGGTGAAAACAAACATTTCTATTGAGGTTAAATAAACATTTCTATTGAGGTTAAATAAACATTTCTATTGAGGTTAAATAAACATTTCTATTGAGGTTAAATAAACATGTCTATTGAGGTTAAATAAACATTTCTATTGAGGTTAAATAAACATTTCTATTGAGGTGAAACAAACATGTCTATTGAGGTTAAATAAACATGTCTATTGAGGTTAAATAAACATGTCTATTGAGGTTAAATAAACATTTCTATTGAGGTTAAATAAACATTTCTATTGAGGTGAAACAAACATGTCTATTGAGGTTAAATAAACATGTCTATTGAGGTTAAATAAACATTTCTATTGAGGTTAAATAAACATTTCTATTGAAGTGAAATAAACATTTCTATTGAGGTGAAACAAACATGTCTATTGAGGTTAAATAAACATGTCTATTGAGGTTAAATAAACATTTCTATTGAGGTTAAACAAACATTTCTATTGAGGTGAAACAAACATTTCTATTGAAGTGAAACAAACATTTCTATTGAAGTGAAACAAACATTTCTGTGAGGTTAAATAAACATTTCTATTGAGGTTAAATAAACATTTCTATTGTGGTGAAACAAACATGTCTATTGAGGTGAAATAAACATTTCTATTGAGGTTAAATAAACATTTCTATTGAGGTTAAATAAACATTTCTATTGTGGTGAAACAAACATTTCTATTGAGGTTAAATAAACATTTCTATTGAGGTTAAATAAACATTTCTATTGTGGTGAAACAAACATGTCTATTGAGGTTAAATAAACATGTCTATTGAAGTGAAACAAACATGTCTATTGGAAGTGAAATAAACATTTCTATTGAGGTTAAATAAACATTTCTATTGTGGTGAAATAAACATTTTGAGGTGAAACAAACATGTCTATTGAGGTTAAATAAACATGTCTATTGAGGTTAAATAAACATGTCTATTGAGGTTAAATAAACATGTCTATTGAGTTAAATAAACATTTCTATTGAGGTTAAATAAACATTTCTATTGAAGTGAAATAAACATTTATTGAGGTTAAATAAACATGTCTATTGAGGTTAAAATAAACATGTCTATTGAGGTGAAACAAACATTTCTATTGAAGGAAACAAACATTTCTATTGAAGTGAAATAAACATGTCTATTGAGGTTAAATAAACATGTCTATTGAGGGGTGAAACAAACATTTCTATTGAAGTGAAACAAACATTTCTATTGAAGTGAAATAAACATGTCTATTGAGGTTAAATAAAACATGTCTATTGAGGTTAAATAAACATTTCTATTGAGGTTAAATAAACATTTCTATTGAAGAAATAAACATTTCTATTGAGGTTAAATAAACATGTCTATTGAGGTTAAATAAACATGTCTATTGAGGTGAAATAAACATTTCATTGAGGTGAAACAAACATGTCTATTGAGGTTAAATAAACGCATTTCTATTGAGGTTAAATAAACATTTCTATTGAAGTGAAATAAACATGTCTATTGAGGTTAAATAAACATTTCTATTGAAGTGAAATAAACATTTCTATTGGAGGTTAAATAAACATTTCTATTGAGGAAAACAAATATGTCTATTGAGGTTAAATAAACATGTCTATTGAGGTTAATAAAATAAACATTTTCTATTGAAGTGAAATAAACATTTCTATTGAGGTGAAACAAACATGTCTATTGAGGTTAAATAAACATTTCTATTGAGGTGAAACAAAACATTTCTATTGAGGTGAAACAAACATGTCTATTGAGGTTAAATAAACATGTCTATTGAGGTTAAATAAACATTTCTATTGAGGTTAAATAAACATTTCTATTGAAGTGAAATAAACATTTCTATTGAGGTGAAACAAACATGTCTATTGGGAGGTTAAATAAACATGTCTATTGAGGTTAAATAAACATGTCTATTGAGGTTAAATAAACATTTCTATTGAGGTGAAACAAACATGTCTATTGAGGTTAAATAAACATGTCTATTGAGGTTAAATAAACATTTCTATTGAGGTTAAATAAACATTTCTTGAGGTGAAAACAAACATGTCTATTGAGGTTAAATAAACATGTCTATTGAGGTTAAATAAACATTTCTATTGAAGTGAAATAAACATTTCTATTGAGGTGAAACAAACATGTCTATTGAGGTTAAAAAAACATGTCTGTTGAGGTGAAACAAACATGTCTATTGAGGTTAAATAAAACATGTCTATTGAGGTTAAATAAACATTTCTATTGAAGTGAAATAAACATTTCTATTGAGGTGAAACAAACATGTCTATTGAGGTTAAATAAACATGTCTATTGAGGTTAAATAAACATTTCCTATTGAGGTTAAATAAACATTTCTATTGAGGTTAAATAAACATTTCTATTGAGGTGAAACAAACATTTCTATTGAGGAAACAAACATGTCTATTGAGGTTAAAATAAAACATGTCTATTGAGGTTAAATAAACATTTCTATTGAGGTTAAATAAAACATGTCTATTGAGGTTAAATAAACATTTCTGGCCAGGAAACAAACATTTCTATTGAGGTGAAACAAACATGTCTATTGAGGTTAAATAAACATTTCTATTGAGGTTAAATAAACATTTCTATTGAAAGGAAATAAACATTTCTATTGAGGTGAAACAAACATGTCTATTGAGGTTAAATAAACATGTCTATTGAGGTGAAACAAACATGTCTATTGAGGTTAAATAAACATGTCTATTGAGGTTAAATAAACATTTCTATTGAAGTGAAATAAACATTTCTATTGAGGTGAAACAAACATGTCTATTGAGGTTAAATAAACATGTCTATTGAGGTTAAATAAACATTTCTATTGAAGTGAAATAAACATTCTATTGAGGTGAAACAAACATTTCTATTGGTTAAATAAACGTTTCTATTATGGTTAAATAAACATGTCTATTGAGGTTAAATAAACATTTCTATTGAGGTAAACAAATATTCTATTGAGGTTAAATAAACATGTCTTTGAGGTTAAATAAACGTTTCCAATGTGATTGAGTGTTGTGTTTTTATTGTTGTTTTGTTTTGCTGTGTTTTATATTTTGAAGCTTTCCCTTATGAAGGTGATTAATAGAAAGTCTATTTCTAATGCAGAGTCTGCTGTGATGGGGGAGAGAGGGCTGCTCATCCTTCTGCTTGCAGGTGGGTTTCCTTTATCTCTGTTTTTCTCACTATTTGCTTTGATATTTCCCACATTCCCTGCCTGTATGTTACACATTATTTTACATGTATCTGGAGAGGTTCCCAGTCCTCTTGTGTTCAGTCTGCCTGTCACAGGGTGGGTGTGTGTGCGTGTGTGTGTAGGGGGTATATTGGGTTGGCAGGGAGGGAGGGGGTTACATTTCTCCCTGTCAGATCACGTGGGAATGTGGCTGGAGCCGACAAGTGAATACATGATTAAGTGATTAATTAGGCTCCAGACACGGGTGAATAGAATACGATTCACAGGTAGTAATTAGTAAGACACAGATCTTCTTTCTACACAACATGGTCACCTTTGCTGGTTTAACATTGGAACTTCCTTCCGTGCCTGAGCGGTGCATCATGGAACCAAAGAGTGCCGGTAGCGACTTTTCCCCTATCTATAGAATGTAAAATCTGCTTCATTTTCTATTCCAAGGCTTCTCTTTTTAAAACGATTGCATTTTTAAACGAGATTAACCTAGATTTATTTAGAGACACACCTCCTTAACACATACGTGTTATTCTTTATACAATCGATGTTTTCACCTGGCCTGACGAGAGCTCTTTATCGCCGAAGTGGTGTCAGAATTGCTACTGTCATGAATATTCACGAGCAGTCACAGACTGGGGCGTGGTTTGGTTTGGTAGCGGGTAGATGATGATGATTATTATTATTATTATTATTATTATTATTATTATTATTTATTATTATTATCACTACTACGCGTAGTACTAATGCCTCGGGGGTGTTCCTCATTTAATTGTAGCAACACAGTAAAAAAAAAATAGTAATATCTCCCTTTTCAATCTTCCGTAGGATGATCTTTTGTAAATTTTACAACTCCTGAATTCAGCTTTTGATTTATATACAGTAGATGCTGCTTGGTAGCCATCAAAAAGTTGGAATTATCTGAAAGCGAAAAACCATGGGATAGGATTGGTTCCTGTAAAGGTTTTAATAACCAAAAGTTGTCTTTATCAGAGTTGCTAATAAGCGGCATCTATTGTATAATTCATGTATCAGTTTTTAATGTTTATCTGTACGAATTGACATAATGTCTGATGATTTGAATTGGGATCAATATAAATGGTTTCGGATTTAATTCTATGTTAATACCCTTAAAGAAACCGCTTCATTTAAAAAGACGTACATTTCGTCCTCTTTAAAATGATCAGCTTGTATTTATATTCTTAGTTCAGTTCTGAGATACGGTTGCAATTCATTTCTGAACAGTTTTGAATACTCTAACAACAGTGGTTCTTAATGTATGTTGTGTGTGCTTTACGTATATCCTCGTGATGCGGTACTCCCCGCCCCTGTGCATGTTTTGTATTATTTTGTATGTGTTTTGTATTGCTGTTATGATTTAGGTATTTTTAGATATGAAGGGCGTTTTTTTATTTATTTGGCAGGACGAGCGAGGTGCCGTCCGCCGTTTATTTGTTATTGTTTTGTATTTTTAAATACCTCGTGGGAATGCGTGACTGTCAGCTAATAATTATTGAATTAGCATCATTATTATACTCGTGCAGACGATGGCCGAGGGGCAGGTCCGGCCTTAACGATAGGCGGAGTCTGCAAATACCTAGGACGGCGAAATTATTATTATTATTATTGTTTTTTAGTTTTGTTAACGGAAACTGCAGCGAATTTGTGTTGGCGTTCCACGTGCCGCGCACCAGTGTTTATACTGTAGCGATCTGTACTGAGTGTTGTGTTGTGTTGCATCGTTTTGTGTCTGTCCTGAGTGCACCTGTGATCGAGTGCTCCTGTGCGTGTGAGGGAGTGCTCCTGTGGGGGTGGGGGAGTGCACCTGTGCGTGTGAGCGAGTGCACCTGTGGGGGTGGGGGAGCGTGATCGAGTCGTGACCTCAGGGTGCTTGTGTGAATGTTGTCCAATCGTGTTTTGCTTTAAATCTATAACACATTACCTTCTTTTGTTTCAAAGCATGTTGTGTTTTGGATTATTTGGCAATGTTATATAAAAAGAAGCTGAATTTAGTACGATAGTTAAATTGGTCAGGATTTGTGAGATTAATTTAAATGTTTTGCTTTGCTTTTGGACAAATGTTAACAGTAACGAACACCCATAGTTCAGACAGATATTACTTCTGTTAAAGTATAGCTATTATTATTATTATTATGATGATGATGATGATGATGATTACAATGTTAAAGGGGCATCTGATGCGGACACACACATTTTATTTTCAGTTGTAACTCAAGTCCTTTGTATCTTGTTTTATCGTTTGTTCTAATTTGAATATAAGGTGTCTCTTTTTGTTTAACTATTCTGCACAACAGTGTTTTTGGTTAATGGATCTTCTGTTAAACTAAGGTTTGTTTTTTATTTTGAAATATAAAACGTCAATGCATCGATTACACTATGTAACACAATTTTTGATGTGCAGTGGTGGCATCAGCACCTTCCGGGGGTCCACCAGTGGCTCCCACTTGACGTTGTTCCTCCCCACAGAGAACTTGGTCCGCTTGGAAGGGTCCACCATGCAGAAGTAGCAGTTGCTTGAGTGGTCAGTGGGTTCCCGCCAAATTCTTGGGATAGCGAACTTCATGGCTCTCTTTTCCCCTCTGTACCATCCTACAAAAATACATTTATTTCACCCATGACTAATGTGTAAGAGATTCTCGCAACATTTTTCATATATGATATATTTTTTCAATAACATTGAAAATTGTAAAACATTTTAAAATTAAAAACTTTACAATTTTAAAAATGTTAACAAATTTTATAACATAAAATTCCAGCAACAATTGTCCATCTTACCTTCCAGAGTTTTTTTGCAGTGCTCGCAGGTGAAATGAGGTGCCCAGGGTTTGTCTTGATCCCCGGCAGGCATGCCGAAATATGCCTTGTAGGCCTCACACATCTTAGCAGATGCTTCCACGGAGTACTTTTTCGCTCTTGTCTTGATAAATTGGCCGCAGACATAGCAAAATGCGTCTGCCGGATGCCTGCAGCCTCTTGATGCCATCTCAGAAAAATGCAGATATGTATCCACTTAGGCAGCTGGAACTAAACTGAACTGGTGGGCTTAAGGCCCCTTGTGGCAGAGCAGGGCTCTGCCCTTAAAAATACTGGTAGGGAAGGAGTTAAATTCTCCTCCCTGCCCAGGTTGAATGTGTCAGGTGGGAGCAATCAGTCAATTAATTATTCAATTATGGACTTAGCCACCTGGCATAAAAGGAGGCCTCAGCCTCCCAGTTAGAGGAGAGAGTTCTGGAAGGAGAAGAAGAGTGTTTTCGTTTGTGCTGTGTTTTATTAGTTATTGAATCCAGTGAAGGCAACGCCCAGCCTGGAAGCCTTATTTTGTAAGTTTTGTTTTGTGTCTATTTTGTGTTTTGAAACCTTTTTGTTTGGCCCTCGTGCCTGTTTATTTTTTGTATTTTTGTTTATTAAAAAGCTTTATTTTGAACTTCAAACTGTCTCTGAGCCTCAACCTCTGCCAATCCTGTCACAGTTGGTGCTCAGAAGTGGGATAACGCCACCTGGAGGCTCAGGGCAGTATTTTTTGTTTGTTTGTTTTTTGAATTTTGTGAGTTTTTTTGAAAAAAAAAAATAAAATGGGCAAGAAGAGCAGACAGAGGCAGTGACAGAAACAGCAGCAACAACAGCAGCTGCCACCACCACCCCAAACCCTGTTGGAGGACCCAGCGAGCCTCTTCCCGTGGTGTTCCTGGTGCAGGAAGGAGGATCATTGGTGGAGGTCCTGTCCAGATGTGCCACCAGCTGACTGGTGTGGGCGCTGTGAGGCGGATGGCCACAGCTGGGCAGGATGCCCCCACAACCCGGACCAGAAGCAGCTGCAAACCCCGTCCTCGGCAGCCACCCCACCACTTCCAACATCACCGCCTTCACCACCATCATGGGAGATCTGGGAGTGGCTGGTGCACCCGAAGCAGACCTCCCCGACCTTTCCCATAGCCATCCATACGCTGTGGCGCGAGATGGGGAGAGGTGGGAAGAGGGAGAGACGACATCACCCGGTTTCCTCCAGGATATAGCTAGCATGGTGCTGGATTACCTGGAGGTAGACATGGAGGGGCCCCGCCATTGAAGTAGAGGAGTGGTGCGCCAATGCTGCCAGTACGGGCATGAAGAGGACGCTCGCCCCAGAGCCAGAGGGGGTGGAGCCGCCCCAGAGAGCCAGAGGGGGTGGAGCTGCCATCCCAGGGAGAGCCAGAGGGGGGTGGAGCTGCCCCCCAGAGCCAGAGGGGAGGAGCCGTCCCCAGAGCCAGAAGGGGAGGAGCCATCCCCGAGAGCCAGAAGGGGAGCCGCTGTCGCCGCCCAGAGAGGGGGGGGCCGCTGCCGCTCAGAGAGGGGGAGCCGCTGCACGCCCAGAGAGGGAGGGAGCCCAACGCCCACAGCCCGAGAGGGAGGAGCCCAACATCCGAGCCTCGAGGGGAGGAGCCCTAGCGGGAGGAGTCGGTGCGGCCCACGCCCGAAAGGGAGGAGTCGGTGGCCCACGCCCGAGAAGGGGAAGCCCACAGGCCCAGGGCTGAAGGGACCCGGGAAGAATACAGGCTGTTTTCACCACCACCGCCAGCAGAGGGGGAACAGCCGAGCTGTCTCTCCCTCCACCGCAGGCAGAGGGAGACGAGCCGCTCCCCGCCTCCCGCCAGCAGAGGGAGACGAGCCGCCGTTCCGCCTCCAGCCAGCAGAGGGAGACGGCGCCCGCCCCGCCCCCGCCAGCAGCAGAGGGAGACGGGCGGCGTCCCCCTCCGCCAGCAGAGGGAGACGGGCGGGCTGCCCCGCCCCGCCAGCAGAGGGAGACGGGCCGCCGCCCGCCTCCGCCAGCAGAGGGAGTCGGGCCGCCGCTCCGCCAGCAGCAGAGGGAGACGAGCTGCCGTTCCGCCCCGCCACCAGAGGTGCCACCATCGCTGCTCCTGCTGGAGGGTCCAACCTCCTGCCAGCGCTCATGTTCTTGATGGTCCGGGGCCCCCGCTGTTGAAGAAAGCTTGGGGGAGCCGACATCAACCCCGCCCACCACCGCCCGTTGAAATTGCCCACCCAAGGGACATAAGGGGACTCTTGGGGGGAGGGCTTGGGTTCAAAGGGGGGGGGGGGTGAGTTTGGCCGATTGCGGCCTCCGTACTTTGTACGTGGAGGGAGGTATGTGGCAGAGCAGGGCTCTGCCCTTAAAAATACTGGCAGGGAAGGAGTTAAATTCTCCTCCCTGCCCAGGTTGAATGTGTCAGGTGGGAGCAATCAGTCAATTAATTATTCAATTATGGACTTAGCCACCTGGCATAAAAGGAGGCCTCAGCCTCCCAGTTGGAGGAGAGAGTTCTGGAAGGAGAAGAAGAGTGTTTTTGTTTGTGCTGTGTTTTATTAGTTATTGAATCCAGTGAAGGCAACGCCCAGCCTGGAAGCCTTAATTTGTAAGTTTTGTTTTGTGTCTATTTTCTGTTTGAAACCTTTTTGTTTGGCCCTCGTGCCTGTTTATTTTTTGTATTTTTGTTTATTAAAAAGCTTTATTTTGAACTTCAAACTGTCTCTGAGCCTCAACCTCTGCCAATCCTGTCACACCCCTGTATTTATACTACTATTTATATTACTGGAAAGCTCTAGAAAGTTCTAGAAGTTACTCCGAGTTTACTCAGCACTGAATCTATCTGGAATGTTCTGGAAAGTAGGTAAATTTCAAAATATCACTGTCCTGGTCACAAAAGCAAAGTTTGTGGGGAATAATAGCCATTTTCTATACTTTTGAGGCATAAGCAATTAGGAAATAACACTTACTACCCAGGAACCAAAAAAAAATAAAAAATTGTTACACGGTGTTATCGTTGATAATTGCCTAATCGAATCCGAAATTAGGTAAAAACAATATGTCTTTGAGTGCTTTCAAACGCATTTATTTAGCTGAGGATACTGCTGACGCTGCCAGTCAGAGTTGCGAGTGGGGAGCGCAGTTTCTCAAATTTGAAACTTATGTAACACCACCTGCGGTCCACAGTGACACAGGATTGCTGAACGGACTTGCAACAATTTCAACTGAACATGAACTTGCCCCAGACCTGGATCTGCAGGAAGCACTGCATGCCTTTGCAGCAAAGAAAAGCCAGAAGAGTCATGTTTTCATCATCTGGAAGACATTTCTTCCAACTGAAATCATTACTGTCATTTTAGTACATTATTTTAATTAACGTGATATTATGGCAATAGTGTGTGTCTGTGAAGGGCAGCAAAATGTGTAAAGCCAGCCCTGCCGAGCGGTTAACAAGATAATTAATAGCCAATGATTCCCTCGGCCATAATATAAAATGAAAGAAGTTGTTTATAAACCGGTAACCAGTGGAGTACCACAGGGATCAGTATTAGATCCTCTGCTATTCCTAATCTACATTAATGATTTAGATTCTGGTATAGTAAGCAAACTTTTTAAATTTGCAGACGACACAAAAATAGGAGGAGTGGCAAACACTGTTGCAGCAGCAAAGGTCATTCAAAATGATCTAGACAGCATTCAGAACTGGGCAGACACATGGCAAATGACATTTAATAGAGAAAAGGGTAAAGTATTGCATGCAGGCAATAAAAATGTGCATTATAAATATCATATGGGAGATACTGAAATTGAAGAAAGAATCTATGAAAAAGAGCTAGCAGTTTATGTTGACTCAGAAATGTCTTCATCTTGACAATGTGGGGAAGCTATAAAAAAGGCCAACAAGATGCTCGGATATATTGTGAGAAGTGTTGAATTTAAATCAAGGGAAGTAATGTTAAAACTTTACAATGCATTAGTAAGACCTCACCTAGAATATTATGTTCAGTTCTGGTCACCTCGTTACAAAAAAGGATATTGCTGCTCTAGAAAGAGTGCAAAGAAGAACAACCAGAATTATCCCGGATTTAAAAGGCATGTCGTATACAGACAAGCTAAAATAATTGAATCTATTCAGTCTTGAACAAAGAAGACTACACGGCGATCTGATTCAAGCATTTAAAAGCCTAAAAGGTATAGACAATGTCAACCCAGGGGACATTTTTTACCTGAAAAAAGAAACAAGGACCAGGGGTCACAAATGGAGATTAGATAAAGGGGCATTTAGAACAGAAAATAGGAGGCACTTTTTTACACAGAGAATTGTGAAGGTATGGAACCAACTCCCCAGTAATGTTGTTGAAGCTGACACCCTGGGATCCTTCAAGAAGCTACTTGATGAGACTCTGGGTTCAATAAGCTATTAACAACCAAACGAGCAAGATGGGCTGAATGGCCTTCTCTCGTTTGTAAACTTTCTTATGTTCTAAAAGACCTGCGGCTTTGTCTGCCACAGCCTCCGAGGCATTATACTGTATTACTAGTTGTTGTCTGTCCTTGACAACCAAGCCACACTGCTTGACTGCTCATGAATATGCATGACAGTGGCAATTTCTGACAGCACTTCAGTGATAAAGAGTTCTTGTCAGGCCAGGTGAAAACATTGATCGTAGAAATAATAACATGTTAAGGAAGCTCTAAATAAATCGAAGTGAATCGTGTTTAAAAATGCAATTGTTTTAAAAAGACAATGCTTTGAATAGGAAATTAAGCATATTTTACATTCTACAGATAGGGGATAAGTCGCCTTCTTTGTTTATGTGTTTGCTTCTTGGTCCATGATGTCATCACTGCAACCACTCTGTCACACCCCCCAAGACAGCTGTTAGCATTGCCACTAGCATTTCATTGCCCTCTGCCGCAGCTGTTGGCCCCGCACAGCATCATTAGCCGCAGCGCCCCTGCACAGCTGTTAGCCCACTAGCATCATTTCCTCTGTCGCAGCACCAAGACAGCTGTTAGCGTTGCCACTAGCATCATTTCCTCTGCGAGCCTACCAAGACAGTTGGCCGTTGCCACTAGCATCATTTCCTCTGTCGCGAGCTGCCTCAAGACAGCTGTTAGCATTGCCACTAGCATCATTTCCTCTGCCGCAGCGCCCAAGACAGCTGTTAGCGCTGCCACTAGCATCATTTCCTCTGTCGCAGCGCCCGCGCACAGCTGTTAGCGTTGCCACTAGCATCATTTCCTCTGTCAAGAGTCCCTCAAGACAGTTGTTACGCCACTAGCATCATTTCCTCTGCCACAGCGCCCGCACAGCTGTTAGCGTTGCCACTAGCATCATTTCCTCTGCAGCGAGCTTCCGCACAGCTGTTAGCGTTGCCACTAGCATCATTTCCTCTGTCGCTGGCCTCAAGACAGCTGTTAGCATTGCCATAGCATCATTTCCTCTGCCGCAGCGCCCCGCATAGCTGTTAGCGTTGCCACTAGCATCATTTCCTCTGCCGCAGCGCCCGCGACAGCTGTTGTTAGCCACACTAGCATCATTTCATCTGCATGAGCGCGACAGCTGTTAGCGCGCCACTAGCATCATTTCCTCTGTCAGCGCCCAAGACAGCTGTTAGCGTTGCCACTAGCATCATTTCCTCTGCCGCAGCGCCAGCACAGCTGTTAGCGCTGCCACCAGCATCATTTCCTCTGTCGCATGCGGCCGCACAGCTGTTAGCGTTGCCACTAGCATCATTTCCTCTGTCAGCTGTTAGCGCCCACAGTTAGCGTTATTGCCCTCTAGCATCATTTCTGCCGCGAGTGCCCCGCATTGTGCTGTTAGCATTGCCTCTAGGCATCATTACGCTGTCGGAATACCTCGCACCGCTGTCAGCCCTTGTGCCTTTTATTTTGACCAGTGTGGTGTTAGTTTTTGTATTATTTTGTGTTGTTCATTTGTTTAATTAAAAGGCTCATTAGTGCATTTAACCGTGCAGCTTTCTGTGTCTGTGCCTGCAAATACCATCTGGGAGGCTACAGCGCCACACAGGGTAATACCTTACATCAATCAGAATAGATTTCAAAATATCTTCATGTATTTGATGGAACATATTGCAATATATTTAAAAATGAATAAATCTCCATTGATGTTAAAATATATGAAAATATGTTTCTAAAATTTATTTAAATACAAATAAAAATCTATCTTTTTTTTTTAAATGTCTTCAGTTCCTCGGCAGGGACAGAACATTTCTGAGAATGAGCTGGTATAGGATGCTAGCCTGTCTCAGTCTATTAATCTTTCACTCCACTAGCTATCAGCATGTTAATAATGCTGTTTATTCTTTATCAGGGTTTTGTGTGCCTGTGTACAACCAGATCAGAAAACACGTGTTTGTGGAAACTGAGAAGAGCTGGTCTGAAGCTCAGAGCTACTGTAGAGAGAAGCACACAGACCTGGCCACTGTGCGCAGCCAGGAAGAAGCAGAGCAGCTCTTAAATATTACAGGAGCTTCTCTCGGGGAGTCCTGGATCGGGCTGTATCGTGATGACACACAGAACTGGCAGTGGTCTAACAGCGATGATGTCATCTACTCCAACTGGAGGGCAGACGTCTTCTGTGCTTCAGTCAATTCAGATGGAAAGTGGACTGATTTACCCTGCCACCTTCAGAAAGCCTTCATGTGCTACAAAGGTAAAGACGTAATTATTGCTATATTGCAATTGATTATTCATTTATTTCAGTTCTTATAATTATTAAGCATCCCTGTGAGGGGCACTTGTATGAGTTTGCAAATCCACCCACTCCTACAGCTGCTAATATCTCAAACTATTTCAGCTTGCAAATATTTTCAGTCAAAACCCTGAATCCAAGTTGCCCTTGAAAGGATACAAAAACATACAGTTATTAGATGTGTTTGGTGTGTTTCAGAGGCAGTTCAAAAAGATACCTACATTTTGTTAGTGATAGATGGATGGATCTATAACACTGTGTTTCCACCCTCTGGTGAGGTGTAGGGCTGTCAGGTTTACCTTCCCATCTGGGCAGGGGTTTGCTGTGTGAAGGCTGAAATCTTCTCTGGGAGTTCTGTGGCAGTTCATTTCTTTCAGATCCAGGAAAGTCAGGCTCTGCTTCATCTCCTAGTACCTGAGTGCTGCTGGTATTGGGCCGGGTATCTGTATATTTCACCATACTCTCTGCAGCTTCCAGGATGCTGGGCATTGAGTTGTCTGCATTTCCACTGCGCTCATGGCAGCTCTGACCTCTGCAGACAGGTTACGTATGAACAGCAGCTGGAAGCTCTTGTCTACATTGTCCCCTGGATGTGCTTCACCTGCATAGTAAAGGAGTTTCAGTTCCTTGTAGAAGTCTCTCGGGTCTTCATCCTTCTTACATTGTCTGAGACAGGCTGTGTGCAGGGCTGTGCAGGGATCGCTGTACTTGGAGCATTTCCCTGATAAGGCAGCGCACAGTTTCTCAACATTTTTCCTGGTCCACTCCAGTACTGTGTCTACAAGTGTGAGAGATAGCAGTCTGGCCTCATGTAGATCACTTGTCAATCCCCAATCGTTGATAATGTTCTGGATATGACTGGTGTGTCCCTCAGTGGTGATGCTCTTTTTAGCTGCTGATAGTTGATGCTAACTTGTGGTGTAAACCATTAGTTCTCAGTTCAGGTTGGCGTGCTTCACCATTGCACATTGCAGAGTTGTAGACTGGGCTCTGGGCTCTGAAGGGACTTGCCTTCTGGGTTGTGCAGTGTATTCAGGAAGTGAGGTTACGCTCTGAGCTTGGAACAGTTTCTTGGAGACGATGGTCTATCCCAGAGCCGTGCCACTTCCCTGTAGAGTTTTTACCAAGTCCTTCAGGCTCTCTGCCTCAGTATTGTTCACAATTGGAGAGGATGTTTTAACTCCAAGTAAAAGTATTTGAGTTGAAATCAGATTCAGATTCAGAATTTCCTCCTCTTGTTGCAGCAGCGTGCTTAGTGGTTTATTTGATGCTCCATCTGTTGCTGGAGATCTTCGATCTGTTCCTCTCTGTTCTGTAAATCCTCGGCTGCAGTGCTTAGTTCAAGTTCACCCACTCTCCTCTCCAATCTTGTTACATCAGAAGTAAGGGAGGAAGTTAGAGTTTGTCTTCTGGACCAAGTCCTTTTAGATTTCAACATTTTTACAGGCCTGTCGCCCCCGACAGCAGCATAGTGGGCAACTGTGGCAATGTGCCCCGCCCCTGTGTGCATTTGTGTGTTATATGTTGTATGTTGCGTGCGTGTGTTAATGTTGGTGTATAGAGATTGGTACACGGGATATAAACGGGTCTGTGTTTCACGTGTATTTAAAAATGTAGATTTATATTTAGGCACGAGGAGGGCACAAATCACTTCACGTGCTGGTAAAATGTAATGTGTGGTCACGGGAGTACACTTAACTAATTCACGTGCTGGGATTCAAGTGAGTAATTAATTAGTAATTGAATCCCAACACAACAGTATATATAGATGCACATTTCTGTCACTCGGGGTTGGGTGTTCGGTGAGTGGAGAACGGGATTGGAGACGGAGGTATTTGTGAAAAGTAAAGAATAGTTAAATCTGCTCACCGTGTTTTGTTCGTCTGTCTGTGCACTGTTTAGTTCGTTTTGTTTGTCCTTTTATTTTGGCGTATAGTGCCGTGTCCTGTGTTTTTGTCTGTTCCAACCTTTTATTTTCTGTTCTGTTATTAAATGCTGAGTGAAAGCATTCGCTCAGCTTCATCAAACCCCAAATCTCTGTCTGTTTATTTCCTGCATCTGGTCTGACGCCACCCACTCCGGCCGTCTTTGTGACAGCAACTCTGGATGTAGATCTCATCTTTGAGGGCCTGTCGCCCCTGACAGCAGCATAGTGGCAACTCTGGATGCAGATCTCATCTTTGAGGGCCTGTCGCCCCCGACAGTAGCATAGTGGGCAACTCTGGATGCAGATCTCATCTTTGAGGGCCTGTTGCCCCTGACAGCAGCATAGTGGCAACTCTGGATGCCGATCTCTTCTTTGAGGGCCTGTCGCCCCTGACAGCAGCATAGTGGCAACTCTGGATGCAGATCTCATCTTTGAGGGCCTGTCACCCTCGACAGCAGGATAGTGGCAACTCTGGATGCAGATCTCATCTTTGAGGGCCTGTCACCCTCGACAGCAGCATAGTGGGCAACTCTGGATGCAGATCTCATCTTTGGATTCTTCTCACATTGCCAGGCATTGTCTTTCTGAGAGCCTTCCAGCGCAGCAGTAGATTGACTTTGCCATTCGATCATCTCAGGCAAGTTGCTTGGTTCTTGAATTGCAGCATTGTAGAGGAGTGCAGAGATCACCAGTTTAACTGACCTTTCCTATTCCTACATTATTATGACTAGAGGCTCTAGTGATTTGTAAGGTAGGAGTTAGCACTCAGTATTCAGTGAATCCTGATTGCTAACTTATTCTGTGTGTGCCTGTGTCTTTAAATAAAGGGATAGTTATTCTAAGAGAAATGTAATGGCAGTCCTTCGTAAAGATAGTGAAAGAACAGGGAATTTCTCTCTCCCGTTTATTTACAGACGAGCTTCTATGGGAAGGTAAGTCTTGTTAAAAATCTATTCATTCAGTGTTCAGTTGCTGCCCTGTTGTAGTCATGCAATGGAGACTACAAGGTTAGACAAAAAAGAAACAAATGAGTAAATAAACATTCCACAATGAAAGGTGTTATAATGTGTGGCACGCTTCCTATGAATATATCTGGGATACAGGTCAGGGAATTAGTTAAGGAATATTATACAGTAATAACATGTGTGCTATTTACTGTACAGTCACTTACTCAGTACATAACACACTCAGCGTCATTAAATTAGGTTTTTAGAGGTAGTTGATATTTTCCTCAACAAGTAACTGGATTATTCCTAATGTTTGTCTCAAAATTAGTTAAAAAATTTCTCAATGCAAGTCAAGAAAAAAAAAAGAAAGAAAGAGAATTCCTCAGACTCAGGTAACGATTGGTTATCTGACAATGTTCAAAGCTTCTGTACTTTGTGGTACAACAATAATAGCACAACTAATTTAAAGGATAATGCAAATAATAAAGGTAATAACAGCTTAAAATATTGACTATAGAAAATATTAAAACAGACAGTTAAATAATCAGGAGATTGGATGATATATATATATATATATATATATATATATATATATATATATAGTGCCTTGCGAAAGTATTCGGCCCCCTTGAACTTTGCGACCTTTTGCCACATTTCAGGCTTCAAACATAAAGATATGAAACTGTAATTTTTTGTGAAGAATCAACAACAAGTGGGACACAATCATGAAGTGGAACGAAATTTATTGGATATTTCAAACTTTTTTAACAAATAAAAAACTGAAAAATTGGGCGTGCAAAATTATTCAGCCCCCTTAAGTTAATACTTTGTAGCGCCACCTTTTGCTGCGATTACAGCTGTAAGTCGCTTGGGGTATGTCTCTATCAGTTTTGCACATCGAGAGACTGAAATTTTTGCCCATTCCTCCTTGCAAAACAGCTCGAGCTCAGTGAGGTTGGATGGAGAGCATTTGTGAACAGCAGTTTTCAGTTCTTTCCACAGATTCTCGATTGATTCAGGTCTGGACTTTGACTTGGCCATTCTAACACCTGGATATGTTTATTTGTGAACCATTCCATTGTAGATTTTGCTTTATGTTTTGGATCATTGTCTTGTTGGAAGACAAATCTCCGTCCCAGTCTCAGGTCTTTTGCAGACTCCATCAGGTTTTCTTCCAGAATGGTCCTGTATTTGGCTCCATCCATCTTCCCATCAATTTTAACCATCTTCCCTGTCCCTGCTGAAGAAAAGCAGGCCCAAACCATGATGCTGCCACCACCATGTTTGACAGTGGGGATGGTGTGTTCAGGGTGATGAGCTGTGTTGCTTTTACGCCAAACATAACGTTTTGCATTGTTGCCAAAAAAGTTCGATTTTGGTTTCATCTGACCAGAGCACCTTCTTCCACATGTTTGGTGTGTCTCCCAGGTGGCTTGTGGCAAACTGTAAATGACACTTTTATGGATATCTTTAAGAAATGGCTTTCTTCTTGCCACTCTTCCATAAAGGCCAGATTTGTGCAGTATACGACTGATTGTTGTCCTATGGACAGAGTCTCCCACCTCAGCTGTAGATCTCTGCAGTTCATCCAGAGTGATCATGGGCCTCTTGGCTGCATCTCTGATCAGTCTTCTCCTTGTATGAGCTGAAAGTTTAGAGGGACGGCCAGGTCTTGGTAGATTTGCAGTGGTCTGATACTCCTTCCATTTCAATATTATCGCTTGCACAGTGCTCCTTGGGATGTTTAAAGCTTGGGAAATCTTTTTGTATCCAAATCCGGCTTTAAACTTCTCCACAACAGTATCTCGGACCTGCCTGGTGTGTTCCTTGTTCTTCATGATGCTCTCTGCGCTTTAAACGGACCTCTGAGACTATCACAGTGCAGGTGCATTTATACGGAGACTTGATTACACACAGGTGGATTCTATTTATCATCATTAGTCATTTAGGTCAACATTGGATCATTCAGAGATCCTCACTGAACTTCTGGAGAGTTTGCTGCACTGAAAGTAAAGGAGCTGAATAATTTTGCACGCCCAATTTTTCAGTTTTTTATTTGTTAAAAAAGTTTGAAATATCCAATAAATTTCGTTCCACTTCATGATTGTGTCCCACTTGTTGTTGATTCTTCACAAAAAATTACAGTTTCATATCTTTATGTTTGAAGCCTGAAATGTGGCAAAAGGTCGCAAAGTTCAAGGGGGGCTTAATACTTTCAAGAAGGCACTGTATATATATATATATATATATATATTAGTGCTGTGAAAAAGTACATTTTTCACATTGTATTTGGTCAGATTTTTTTGTGGGTTGTAGTAGTATATAGAGGGAGTCTGAGAGAAAAAATGACACCAAAGTTTGGTGCTTCTTTCATTTCTTTGGTGTGCAAGGTAATCAAACATGCAATCTTCAGGTGTGAAAGTTATTGCCCCCCCTCCGCCAGTTAACTCAACCCAATTAAAGGGATAATTAGGGTCAGCTGGGCCAGCCCTGCCCAATATAAATCTGACTAACTTTGGCCCTTACCATCAGAGTGAAGTTGTCAGCACACAGGTTCTAGAGGCACATCATGCCACGAACAAAAGAAATTCCTGAAGACCTCCAGAAAAAAAGTTGTTGATGCCTATCAGTCTGGAAAGGGTTACAAAGCCATTTCTAAGGCTCTGGGGCTCCACCAAACCACAGTCAGAGCCATATTGTCCAAATGGAGAAAGTTTGGGACAGTAGTGAATCTTCCCAGGAGTGGCCGTCCTGCCAAAATCTCACCAAGCGCAAAAGGCGTAAAATCGTCCAGGAAGTCACAAAGAACAAAGAACCCTAAAACAACATCCAGGGATCTGCAGACCCCTCTCGCCTCAGCTAAGGTCAGTGTTCATGACTCCACCATCAGAAAGACACTGGGCAAAAAATGGGATTCATGGCAGAGTAGCAATGTGGAAACCATTGCTCACTAAGAAGAACATGAATGCTTGTCTTAAGTTTGCCAAAAAGCACCTGGATGATCCTCAAGAGTTCTGGAACAATGTTCTATGGACAGATGAGTCAAAAGTGGAACTTTTTGGCCGACATGGGCCCTGTTATGTCTGGTGAAAACCAAACACTGCATTCCACAATAAGAACCTCATACCAACGATCAGGCATGGTTTGGGGATGCTTTGCTGCATCAGGACCTGGACGCCTTGCCATCATTGAAGGAACCATGAATGCTGCTCTGTATCAGAGAATTCTACAGGAGAATGTCAGGTCATCCGTCCGTGAGCTGAAGCTGAAGCGCAGCTCGGTCATGCAGCAAGACAATGATCCGAAACACACAAGCAAGTCTACATCAGAATGGTAGAACAACAAGAAATTTAAAGATTTGGAATGGCCTAGTCAAAGTCCAGACCTAAACCCCATTGAGATGTTGTGGCAGGACCTGAAATGAGCAATTCATGCTTGAAAACCCACAAATGTCACTGAGTTGAAGCAGTTCTGCATGGAGGAGGGGGTCAAAATTCCTCCACAGCGCTGTGAGAGACTAATCAAGATTTCCATTACACAAGAGTAGATGTTAAAACTTCATGCTGATTTGAACTCGGCTCTCGCCAAGATAAGCACCAACTAAGATGTAGCTTTACAGTAAACTAATGTGATCCATATGTGTCTCCATCCATTTACGTTTCCTTCCATATGATGTAGATATCCTTCTGTCTGGTGTTAATGGCTGAAGTGTAATGCTGGCTCCAGGGATCAGCTTATTTTGCCTCCCTGACGCATCAGCACACACAACGGCTGCAATGCTGGCTCCGGGGATCAACCACAGTGCGGTCTCCCCAGCGCATCAGCATGACAACCGTCTGGATTGAGCTAAGTAGGGTACATCTCTGGGGTCTTCAAGTGGGCACCTTCCATCCTCAGTGTTTTGTCGACTAGCCCACGACACCTCAAGAGGGCACGATGGTGATTCTGGCGTCCCAGCATCACCCCCCTCCGTCCCCCACTCAACTCAGCCCAGCTTACTTACCTGTACATCAGCGTTTCTTTCTTTCTATTGTGCTTGAGATCCCCAGCCAGAATCTTTCCTACTCAACCACAGCCAATAACTACAGGAAGCACTTGATTGCAGTTATTGCTGCTAAAGGTGGCGTAACCAGTTATTGAGTCTAAGGGGGTGATTAATTTTTCACACAGGGGAATTGGGTGTTGCATAACTTTCTTTAATAAATAAATGAAATATGTATCAAATTTTTGTGTTATTTGTTCACGCAGGGTCCCTTTTATCTAATATTAGGTTTTGTTTGAAGATCTGATAACATTTACGCACATGGAGGCAGTTTGCGGTCGTCTGCTGTCACACAGAATGTTACAGTTGTGCTGCTTCTCTGTTTTTCTCCCAATTTGTGAACTGTTGGCAAAATATGGGTCTTTCCTGGCCGAGGGGGTCTGATAAGCATTTCTGATCAGACCAAGCTGGTACTGTTTGTTAGAAACACTGAAATTGTAAAAGCTCCTCTTTGAATTCCTCATGAAGGTGATGATGCTTCTTTGAAAATGGCTGCCTGTATGTCATGGATGATTCGAGATCGGGCAGGAAGGTTTTCATTCTTTTCTCAGCAGTCAGTCATGTTGCTGTTGTGTATTCGGGCAGTGATGTATGTTCCTCTTTTCTCAGCAGTCAGTCACGTTGCTGCTTGTGTATTCGGGCAGTGATGTCTTTGTTCCTGTTTTCTCAGCAGTCAGTCACGTTGCTGCTTGTGTATTCAGGCAGTGATGTCTTTGTTCCTCTTTTCTCAGCAGTCACGTTGCTGCTTGTGTATTCCTGTGTATCTGCGTTTGCGTACTGAGTAAATTACACACGGCGATAACCTGTGTCTCTGCGTTTGCGTACTGAGTAAATTTCACACGGCGATAACCTGTGTCTCTGCGTTTGCGTACTGAGTAAATTACACGCGGTGATAACCCGTGTCTCTGCGTTTGCATACTGAGTAAATTACACACGGTGATAACCCGTGTCTCTGCGTTTGCATACTGAGTAAATTACATTGATTAATTATTGATAACCAGTGTCTCTGCGTTTGCATACTGAGTAAATTATATTGATTAATTAGTGATAGCCAGTGTCTACACATTCACAGACTTAAACTCATTACTGAGAATATCAAACTGTCTGCAATGTGATCTACAATACCCAACTGAGAATAACGAAACAGGAATAAATTAGCCAACTAAAAAATATACTTCTGGCGTAACAACTTTCTGAGAATTTTGCCCCTTATTTTTAAATAACACAAAGATGTACTTGACTGTAGACAAGAAGCAGTTTGTGATAAATTGTAGGATTGATGAAAACACACAGTTTGTTTTGGGTTCAGAGCCAGCTGACCTCCACAGCTCCCAGCCTCTCAGCTGCTGTTTGTTTGTGTTTACAGTGACCAGCAACATCACTGAGAGATACACCCTGATTGAAGAACTGAAAACCTGGACTGGAGCTCAGCAGTACTGTAGAGAACAACACACCGACCTCGTCAGTATAAAGAACGCCAGTGAAAATGAAGAAATAGTGAAGAAAGCGCAGGGCAAGCCCTTCTGGATAGGCCTGTTCAATGAGCCCTGGAAGTGGTCACACCAGGGGGATAGCTACACATTTCACAGCTGGAGCAATGGGGAACCAGACAACTGGGGAGGGGTTGAGAAGTGTGTGATGAGTAAGACTGGTGGATGGCATGATGCTCCCTGCAATGATCAGAAGTCTTTCATCTGCTGTGAGGGTGAGGACCCTGTTCAGAATGTGTTCTCATTTAATTCAGTGTAAACCTTCAGGTTCAAAGAGGGAAGCATGATTAGATCTCTTCAATAGGTCCTGGTGGTGACAAATCTACCAGTTTCCACTTTGAGAATCAATCACAGAGGGTCTAAATGGGGTTAAAAGGGTAAAAGGTAAAAGGTATTGTGCTGTGCTGTGCTGTGCAATATCGTATAATAACAAGACATGTACCTTTACACATTCTAAAATAACATTAGCATTGATTGACAGTGAACTGAGTTTTTCTCACAACGATTTCTTTGTCTACCTGGTGTTTCCATGACCTTCGTCACTCATGCCAGAATGATACTCGTGTTACAGTACAAACCACAAGCATGTTAGTATATTTATTATCACCATACACTTCTACTAGTGTCCTACATTCTTACAAGCCCAGTATTCTGTGACTGTTGGTTCCATTTCCAGTGGAAATCTTTTCTGTGAAGAACACGTTTTCACTCATCTTTATTGTGCTGTCCCCTCTCCCCAGGCGGCTCCTCTGGTCAGTGTTTCTATGGAGGAACTTGGAAGACATGGCAGGAAGCTCAGAGCTACTGCAGAAAGCAAGGCAGAGACCTGCCCACCATTCAAGACCAGGCCAGGGTTAATAAGCTTATAGGTCTTATACCTTCATATAGTATCCTGTATTACTGGATCGGGCTGTATCGTGACAAAGAGAACTGGCAGTGGTCCAGTGGAGGTGATGTCATCTACTCCAACTGGGAACCATACCTCTTCTGTGCTTCAGTCAATGCGGAGGGAGAGTGGGAGGATTCACTCTGCCATCAGAGAAACTATTTCATGTGCTACAGCGGTGAGTTGAGATTCAATTCATTTGTTAATGAAACAGCTGACTGGACTGGGGGATGAAGCCAGGTCCCCTGGATACTGCACAGGGGCCATAATCTTGAAACGTTCAAAAGAAGAAACATCTTCTCAAATACAGTATGTTTCTAAGTTTGTTATTAAGAAAAGTGTTAAGAAGTTGTGTTATTCATAACACAGTTTCTTATGATTGTTTTTCCTTCATAAGAAACTTAAGAAAATGTGAATTCAAAGAAATGTGCTTATTTTTTGTTTAGATTGTTTATATTCCAGACAGCAAAATCCTTGTCTTAAATATGTGGCCCTTATTATATATGTAGAAGAAATATGTTTAGCAGTTAAATAACTATTTGTATTAGAATAAAAGGTGATAAAGAGGGTTGTAGCTTTGCTGTATTATGTGAAGTGGGCTGAACCTCACATGACTGATTCGTTTGTTATGCAAATGAGGTTTGACAGGTATTCTGCAATATATAAAAGCTGCATCTCCCTGTTGCAAGTTAGTTTCAGTCACCATGAGCAAAGGATCTGACAGACTCATACACAGCTGATAGCACAGCAGGTGCTCGGTTGGCAGGTGCTTCCCTAACCAACACTAGGCTGCATAAATGCCATGTTTCATGAGGTACAGCCTCCACAGTGATGAGCCAGTCTTGTTGCTCGTGACAAATGTAACTTCTCTTTCACTCCCTCAGCCAATCAGGTTCCTAGTAGAGTGCTCATTATCATTCAGTCGACGCCCTCAGAGCTTTAGAATGTTGAAACTGTCATTGGAACTTCAAAACAGACAAATAGCAGCCAGTACAGGAAAGACATGAAAGCACATGGGGAGGAGGGGGGGTGTTCATAATGATCCTGTTTGCTTCATATTGATTGTGCACCGACTGTGAGGAAAATACGAATGATCAATTTGAAAAAGAACAATGATTATTCCTAAATCATTAAATAGACTCCCCCATCCCCCACCTTGCTATTAAATACTTTTCAAACATAAACTAAAGAGACTCTCATGCACTGCTAGAGATGCTGCTTTTCATGACCTTGATAGCTGAGCCGGGTGTGACTCGGGTTCAATCACTATACAACAGGAGAGCCAGCGCACCTCCACAGATCACATTGATTTTGATCTGCTGTTTGTGTTTACAGAGACCAGCAACATCACTGAGAGATACACCCTGATTGAAGAACTGAAAAACTGGACTGAAGCTCAGCAGTACTGTAGAGAACACCACACCGACCTCGTCAGTATAAAGAACGCCAGTGAAAATGAAGAAATAGTGAAGAAAGCGCAGGGCAAGCCCTTCTGGATAGGCCTGTTCAATGAGCCCTGGAAGTGGTCACACCAGGGGGATAGCTACACATTTCACAACTGGAGCAAAGGGGAACCAAACAATTGGGGAGGCAGTGAGAACTGTGTGATGATGAGTAACACTGGTGGATGGAATGACTGTGGCTGCAACAATCAGTTGCCTTTCTTCTGCTGTGAGGGTGAGGACCCTGTTCAGACTGTGTTCTCATTTAATTCAGTGTAAACCTTCAGGTTCAAAGAGGGAAGCATGATTAGATCTCTTCAGTAGGTCCTGGTGGTCTACCAGTTTCAATCACAGGCTCCCTGCTCAGCCTGATGGGATGGTGTGGCAATGTGCCCCGTCCCTGTGTGTATGCTTGTGTTTTATGTTGTATGTTGTGTGTGGTGTGTTAATGTTGGTGTATTGTAGTTGGTACACAGGATATAATGTGGGTAATGAGCACGAGTATTTAAAATGTATAATTGTATTTAGACACAAGGATTGCACTTCACTTCACGTACATTTAAAGTATTTAATATGTGAGCACAAGGTTGCACATAATTAATTCACGTGCTGGGATTCAAGTGAATAATTAATTAGTAATTGAATCCCGGTACAACAGTATATATAGATGCACATTTCCTTCACTCGGGGTTGTGTGTTTGAGTGGAGAACGGGTGTGGAGAAGGAGTAACTAAAAGTGAAAGAAAGTAAATATAAGTTATTTGTACTCCCCGTGTTTGTTTGTCTGTTCATCCACCGTTTGTTTAAGTGTTAGTCCGTTTTGTTTGTCTCTTTATTTTGGTCTCAAGTGCCATGTCCTGTTTTTCTGTTTAAAACCTTTTGTTTGTTTATTAAAACACTGTTCGCTGCCGCGATTCAGTTACACACAGTACGTCTGTCTCTGTGATTCTTTCTGGTCTGAAGTCCTCCCTGCTGCTAGCCTGTCACAGATGGTCAATATCCTTCCAGAGGTAATGGGGTGATGTGGATTGCAGCTATCAGTACCCCTTGTTCTGCTGTGACTGAAGGCTCCCTGTTCAGTCTGTGCTCTTGTTCAGCTCAGTGTTTGCACCCCAGTCTGTGAGCAGGGACTCAGAGGCTCAGTCCATCTGATCCTACAGTAGCTGTCTGACCTCCAGAGCAGGGCAGGGGGTAGCCTAGAGATCTGAAGAACCAGAAACCAGCCCGGTCATTAAGAGTGTGACAGGGAGCAGCTACCCCTCATTGTTATACCCAGGAGAGACGTGTGCTGTGATATACATTCTTACTGCCTATTTATTATATTTATTTGAAAACAATAAACCATGTCATTCTCAGCATTGCCCTGGTGGAGACAGCAGCATAGACACAGTTTCATTTAAATTCATTTGAACAATACACTTGAAACAGGAAACACTAAATCTTGTTGTTGTGTGTTTTCTTTACAGATTCAGACCCCACAAGCCCCCCTTCCACTGCGGTCTCTCAAGGTATGCAGTGTAATCACTTCAGTGGATTCAGAACCACTGCAGGAATCTGGATTTGATATAAACTTTCTTTTTTTCTCTATTTCTTGTTACAGAAGCAGAATCCTCGAGCCCCTCTTCCACTCCGCTCTCTCAAGGTAAGTGCAGTTTGAAGATGGCAGTTTGTACAGTGTGATTGACAGCCCACACCATGAGTTATACATGAATCTCAGTGTTCTTATCAACCTCACTAATTCAACAGTGAGTTCACCATTGCCCTGGTGAGGACAGCACCACACACACACACACACACACTCACTCACACACTGACACAAACACAAATACTCACACAAATACACACACGCACACAATGATACATACACACTGACACACACACCCTGACAAACACACACACAGATACACACTGACACACACACATACACGCACACACACACAATCATACACACACACTGACACATACACACACATGCACACACACACACACAATGATACACACACTGACACATACACACACACATGCACACACACACACACAATGATACACACACACATGACACATACACACACATGCACACACACACACACAATGATACACACACACTGACACACGGTCTTATTGTTTGACATGGGGTTTATTTAATGGCTGTGTGAACTCTTCTGTGCTGCACATTACAGACGACGTGGGGTCTTATTGTTTGACATGGGGTTTATTTAATGGCTGTGTGAACTCTTCTGTGCTGCACATTACACACTACGTGGGGTCTTATTGTTTGACATGGAGTTTATTTAATGGCTGTGTGATCTCTTCTGTGCTGCACATTACACACTACGTGGGGTCTTATTGTTTGACATGGGGTTTATTTAATGGCTGTGTGAACTCTTCATGTGCTGCACATTACAGGGGTTTATTTAATGGCTGTGAACTCTTCTGTGCTGCACAGGTGGGTCTTATTGTTTGACATGGGGTTTTATTTAATGGCTGTGTTTGAACTCTTCTGTGCTGCACATTACAGACGACGTGGGTCTTATTGTTTGACATGAGGTTTATTTAATGGCTGTGTGAACTCTTCTGTGCTGCACATTACACACTCTTGTTGTTTTGTGGGTCTTATTGTTTGACATGGGGTTTATTTAATGGCTGTGTGAACTCTTCTGTGCTGCACATTACAGACGACGTGGGTCTTATTGTTTGACATGAGGTTTATTTAATGGCTGTGTGAACTCTTCTGTGCTGCACATTACACACTACGTGGGGTCTTATTGTTTGACATGGAGTTTATTTAATGGCTGTGTGATCTCTTCTGTGCTGCACATTACAGACTACGTGGGGTCTTATTGTTTGACATGAGGTTTATTTAATGGCTGTGTGAACTCTTCTGTGCTGCACATTACAGACTACGTGGGGTCTTATTGTTTGACATGGGGTTTATTTAATGGCTGTGTGAACTCTTCTGTGCTGCACATTACACACTACGTGGGGTTTATTTAATTATTCAGCTCAATGTTTGCACCCCAGTCTGTGAGCAGGGACTCAGAGGCTCAGTCCATCTGATCCTTCAGTAGCTGTCTGACCTCCAGAGCAGGACAGGGTGTAGCCTAGAGATCTGAAGAACCAGAATCCAGCCCGGTCATTAAGAGTGTGAGAGGGAGCAGCTACCCCTCATTGTTATACCCAGGAGAGACGTGTGCTGTGATATACATTCTTACTGTCTATTTATTATATATATTTGAAAACAATACACCATGTCATTGTCAGCATTGCTCTGGTGCAGACAGCAGCATAGACACAGTTTCATTTAAATGCATTTGAACAATACACTTGAAACAGGAAACACTAAATCTTCTTGTCGTGTGTTTTCTTTACAGATTCAGACCCCACAAGCCCCCCTTCCACTCTGGTCTCTCAAGGTATGCAGTGTAATCACTTCAGTGTGATTCACAAACCACAGTAGCATTGCAATCTCATGTGTCATGTGAACCACTAGACCTATTGAAGCCATGTGAGATTTGTGTGCAAAAATAATGTGAAAGCTGAATCTAGCGTGAGGCAACTGCCTGCCTGACACCAGCTCCCTGCAGTGCAACTCGGGACATCTAAACCAGGGCTTCTCAAACTCAGTCCTGGGGACCCCCTGTGTCTGCTGGTTTTCATTCCAGCCAAGCTCTCAATTATTTAACTAGACCCTTAATTGAACTGCTAATGTGCTTAATTAGAGCTTTTTACTTGTTTTCAGCTCTTAAACAGTTGCATATTTCAAGTTCGCTGTAACATTTGATAAGTAACTTGAACTGCAACTGTTTAAGAGCTGAAAACAAGTAAAAAGGTCTAATTAAGCAAATTATTAGTTCAATTAAAGGTCTAGTTAAGCAATTGAGAGCTCAGTTGGAATGAAAACCAGCAGACACAGGGGGTCCCCAGGACCGAGTTTGAGAAGCCCTGATCTAAACCACTCACTGTAGACTTTTCTGTTCAGTGTGATTGACAGCCCACCTCATGTGTCATGTGATCCACTAGACCGGGGGTCAAAGTGGTCCCTTCCACTCCCGGTCTTTGTTCCAAGCCTGTTCTAAATTGTTTAATTGAACCAATTAAAGCTGCATCCAGTCCCTGAAGTAGTTACTGCTCTCATTTCAGCTGTTAAAGCTGGATTGGAATGGTCCAGCACTGTGATTGGACACCCCTGCACTAGAGCTATATAAGCTGAGGGAGAGTGTGTGCAACTATTCAGCAACAACACTAGGAGAGCTGAAGACTGTCTTTCGGCGTGGAATCCTAATATACAGAGTTACATTATATTGTACAGTACAAAGAATATGTCTTTTTAAACAAAATCTACTGCCTGACAATGTCACCCTGTACTCGAATGATTTTCTCATCAGTAGGCTATGCTGCAGTGTGTACAGGTTACATTGTCGCATGTGAGATGCGAGTGCAGTCTGACTCACGGATAATCTGAACCACAGTGCTGTCATAAAGAAGTGCAGGCTGATGGCAGCTGTAGAAGCACATTTTAAATATTACTGCAAACATTAAACCAACACTCATGACTGGCACATGAATAGCACATGAGTGTCACACACATAAAAGCATATTAAAGTAAATGAAATAATTATTATTATTATTATTATTATTATTATTATTATTATCAGCAGGCAGTCCACTCCCCGAGGAGCTCCACCTGATCTCTCACAGTATGGTCTGGCCGGAGGCTTGGCAGTACTGCAGGGATCGCTACACTGACCTAGTGAGCCTCACAAGCCTGGCTGCACAGAACAGAGTGTCGGAGCTCGTCAGGAACAGCACTGCGTCGCGATTCTGGATCGGCCTGCACAGAACCGTTGTGTATGATAACTGGTACTGGGTTGCTGGTAAGGATAAGAAGGCCCGTCTAAACTACACTAACTGGGCCCCCGGGGAGCCCAACAATCCTTACTATGAGCACTGTGGGGAGATGGTGCTGCGGGAGGATGGGGGGCTGAGTGGAATGATCTGTGCTGCTATGAACAGCTCCCCTTTATCTGTTTCAAAGATTAAAAACATCCTGAAAAGCTTTTACAGCAGTGGCTCTCAAACTATCTCCAGCTGGGACCCCTTTAAAGGCACTTTAGTCTGAAAAAAAACATTTACTAAGAAAATGAAATATCTCAATCTAAATTGTGTGAACATAGAATGTGTGAATAATAAAGCAGAAATAAATCTCGTATCTGACAGAGTTTGCAATGCCATGTCTGCTCTCTATAAAGAGCTGCTGCAATGCACTGCAGTCATCGCGGATGGTAGGTCTGCTTGTGATGTGGTTGTTAAAAACCTGTCTGTGACCCCCAGGGGGTCCCAACCCCAAGTCTGAGAACCACTGTCTCCACAGAACCCAGAGCTTTACTATAGAGTAGTGCAACAAAATACTACACATTCCTATCAAAGAGAATCCTATGTAGCAATCTTTAATGATATACATCACTGTGATATTCCATTCTGTACTTGTTTAATATCCTATTGTGTGTGTGTGTTCTGTACAAGGCTTGACATTAACGTACATTTGAAAGCATTTTGCTACCAAAACTCTTAATTTGCTACTAGTTTTTTCCATGCAGTAGCATTTTTCTGATCCCTTACGCTGCAGTTTATATGACCGACCCTGAGTGAACACGCCGATGAATAAATGAACAGCTTAAGTAACCACACGGCCAAACTTCAGCGAGACACTCACGCATGCGCATATCTCAAAGCAGTGCAGAATTCTGTACGACAGCGTCCGGTGAAGATACACGCGTGAGGCCCACAATGCAAATCATATGGAGTACAAATACTGTCACTAATCACAATGTGCATACAATTTAAAAGTTTATTTTATAGAACAAAAGTAAAATTAAATAACTGATAAAACACAACAATGTTATAATATAACAGACAGTGACCTAACAGGATATGAAGTTTATTCAGTGTCTATAAAATGCTAATTTAATCTGTATGGAGAATAGAGGCTCCAGTCTTGTTATAATGTTAATCCTGGTTTCACCCATGCGAAAAATGAACACATAATAGAGAGAGAATTATTACTTTATCAAAATTATATCTATGAAAAAAAAAAATATATATATATATATATATTATATATATATATATATAAATAAAACAGGAGCAGATAGCTAGCTATAACGCTACCATGATCCAAGTAACGTCTTCCTTGCTTTATCAGTACGGATAAGAGAAGGGACACAATATTGAGGTGCATTAATTTATCTATCTATTCATTTATCTATCCAGGTTTCTTTTTAGGTGATAGGTATCTAGGTGATAGTTTAGGTTATTCAGTCTATTTAAAACAGTGGTAGCTGTTTTATTTTTTTAATATATATAATTATTAGTTGAATAAACCTCTACTAAATAAGACAATTTTTTATTATTATTTGTTTAATTAGCAGACACCTTTATCCAAGGCGACTTACAGAGACTAGGCGACTTACAGAGACTAGGGTGTGTGAACTATGCATCAGCTGCAGAGTCACTTACAACTACGTCTCACCCGAAAGACGGAGCACAAGGAGGTTCAGTGACTTGCTCAGGGTCACACAATGAGTCAGTGGCTGAGCTGGGATTTGAACCGGGGACCTCCTGGTTACAAGCCCTTTTTTTAACCACTGGACCACACAGCTTCCTTTCCAGGCAGCTAGCAAATCCTCACTACTGCCTTAAAAAGATAGCTCTATGGCTCTATGATTCTCTATTGTTTCTGCTCCGAGCATGATCTCCTGTGCTTACTAACTATTCCAGCAATCACGGCTTCTGAAAAGACTCCTCAAGGCTGATTGTGATGAAGCGAGGTGGGGAAGCATACAAGTGTTGCTCATACTTCAGTGTACAATGCTTCAGGGCTTCAGTGCACTGCGCAACGCTAATATGCTTCCCCACCTCACTTCCTCACAATCAGCCTTGAGGAGTCTTTTCAGAAGCTGCTTCACTTGTTTTTTTTAATTCCGGATCCACAGCTGTTTAAAATGCAGCTTGTTAATAAACTGCTGCATCCTGGTACCTTTGCTGTGGCTCACTTGGTCTGATTGAGGACGCAGCAGCAGTTTGGTTTTAGTTATTATCATCTAGAACGCTGCCTTTTGAAATATCTACATGATCCAAACTGAAGTATAAAACACAAGCAAACAAAAAGGGGTCCAGTGATAATATTGTGGGGTCAGTAAGCTTTCAGAAAATGAATCTGACCACCTTGGTTAGCAGTGCTTTAGTATAGGATAGAGGGGAGAAGCACAGAGGGGGGACGGGTTAACTTGCCATTCTCATTACTGTTTCTTTTAAGCACTTTCTTGTCTTTAAATATAACAATAGTTTTACAATATTGTGTTAGTTTTTACATAGTTAGAAGTTTTTATATATTTAAGAGCGTGTGTCTGTAGTTCAGCCTGTATGAGGTCATCAGCACCAGTATACAAAAACTCCACTTGGAAAACAAAAGAGAAAGAAACCTTTTATTTTCCTTGTTTGCACTTTTGTTTTGCTTCCCTGAGCTGCAGCAGAGCGGACAGTCATACCCTCTGCTGCTGCAGGTAGTGGCAGGAGTGAGTCTGGTTAGGGTTAGGCCTGTTTAGTGACATCAGAGTGACACAAAGAGTGGCCAGAAAGCTTCAAGGAGGGAGGAAGCTTGTGTGCCTGCCTGCCTGCAGCTGAAACGACCTGCCTCTGGGGAATGCAAACAAACTGGACAGCCAACAAGGCCTGGTTTCTGATGAAGCAGATTGCACCTCATGCTGTTCTATTGAATGTAGTAAACAGGCACACCGTAGTTATATTTGAATATGATGCTGCAGTTTTAACTAAACAGGAAACATGTAATAGAGTGAGTCATAGCTCACTGTTTATAGTCTGTATTTCTGTGTGGATTTCTTGGGATTATAAGATTAATAAAGGTTTACTGTTTGAATCATCAGTCTCTTTGTTTCTTGATTTCTGTATATATAACACATATCACTATATCACTAAGAACTTCACAACATTTTAATCATCCTGAAATATAATCCACTGTTACAGAGGAGCTGGTCTAAACACAAGACGTTTGGAGTTATGCTGCCACCTACTGTTCCTACTGAGGTACTGCAGGATTTATAAAGACAATAGGCAAGATATCAACTATACTACATTGCAGACAGCAACTTTGTTCTTCATATTTCAATTGGTTTATTCAGTATATATGATTGATATATTTTAAAGATCATGTACAAAATAAAAAGTCTATACTGTTTAAAGTGATAAAAACACAACAATAGTACAACACTACACTTTGTACTATTATTATTTATTTATTTAAATAATACATACCAAGACCAAACATACCGAGACCAAGACCGAGACCAAACATACCGAGACCAAGAACGAGACCAAACGTACCGAGACCAAACGTACCGAGACCAAACATACTGAGACCATGACCGAGACCAAACATACCCAGACAGAGATCAAGACTGAGACCAAGACCAAACATACCCAGACCGAGACCAAATGTACCGAGACCAAGGCCGAGACCAAACATACCGAGACTGAGACCAAGACCGAGACCAAACGTACCAAGACCAAACATACCAAGACCAAACGTACTGAGACCAAGACCAAACGTACCAAGACCAAGACCAAAACCAAAACAGAGACCTAACATACCGATACCAAGACTGAGAATGAGAACAAACGTACCAAGACCAACCAAACTAAATTAATTTTTGCTAGAAGAATAAGAACAACAACAACAATGATAATAACTATTTATTGTTTGAAAGCAAATTTTCTTTTGATAAACCAAATAAACACAAAAAATGCAACAACTGAAAAATGTGTTCTATTGAATTTTTCCAGCTACAATCAATTCACTTACACACTACATACCCTGAAAAGGTGTATAAAAACATTTACATTAAATAGTTACATATAATTGGAAACATCTTAAAGAGGGTCCTGATCAAAATGGAAGACTTGACAGGTGTGTACAGACAGTCATATTTCTCTGCATTTGTGTTACTCACACCATTTTGTTAAGGTAACTAATATATCACAGGAAATGTATTTGGTGGCAGGAGGACAGTTTGCTTCATGGGGGAGGCTGAGAGATGCTGTAGCAGCACGAAGTCTGATGTGTTAAATTTATTAATTTCAATGCTGCTCTACAGTATAATGGCTACATTATGTTGTATAATAGCTGTCAATGTATACATGTGAGTGAAATTATTATTATTATTATTTTAATTTAGTCGTTGCCAATTATTATTTTTTATTATTTTCTCCCCAATTTGGAATGGACAATTATTTTTAGGCTCAGCTCACCGTTATCACCCCCGCGCTGACTCGGGAGGGTGAAGATGAACACACGCTGTCCTCTGAAGCGTGTGCTGTCAGCCGCCCGCTTTTTTTCACACTGCGGACTCACCATGCAGCCACCCAAGAGCTGCAGCGTCGGAGGACAAAGCAGCTCTCGGGCAGCTTACAGGCAAACCTGCAGGTGCCCGGCCAGACTACAGGGGTCGCTGGTGCGCAGTGAGCCGAGGACACCCTGGCCGACCTAAAACCTCCCTCCCCCCCAGGCGGTGCTCGGCCAATTGAGCGCCGCCCCCTGGGAGCTCCCATCCACGGTCGGCAAAGGAATAGCCTGGACTCGAACTCGCGACGTCCAGACTATAGGGCACATCCTGCACTCCACGCGGAGCGCCTTTACTGGATGCGCCACTCGGGAGCCTCATGTGAGTGAATTTTGAAGGATAAAAAAGGATATATGATAAAAGAGGAAATAAAATAATCTTGAATGTTTATGAATAAGACCAATCTGTGTGCTGCCTGCTATCAAGACCACTGCCAGACCCAACCCGACATGCCGAAACCAAGACCCAGACCAGACGTGCTGAGCCCGAGACCCAGACCAGACATGCCGAGCCCAAGACCCAGACCAAGACCCAACGTGCTGAGACCGAGACCAAGACCTTGACCTTAAAATGTGGCCTCGAGACTCCATCTCTTCTTCCGATTCATCCATTTCTCATTGTAAACCAAAACAAATCTTATAACTGCCAACCGACACAGAATATAGCGAAAAATAATTCATACTGCTCAATCCTTTACTTGAACACATTACAATTCATAGCAATATAGAGTTAATATAAATGTAGTATAACTATGGAGATAGTGATATCTGGTAGCCCTTCTTGACACACAGCACATTGCGATCGTATAGAAAGCAGCGGTCATTGTGTTGTTGTTATTATTATTATTATTAACCACGCCGATGCACGTACAGTACAGGACACCTGACAGTTTAGCAGAATGCAGTTCATGCACCGCGTTACAAACGGGTCGGCGATGCACAGAGCGGTACAAACTGTGCAATTCAAATCTCCTGCAGTACTACAGACGGGCCGCCGATAGTCATCTCTGATTAACCCAACATGAATATAAATCCGATCCGAACTCAGTCTGTTTCAAAGAGTGCCGGCGCCGGAGAGTCTGCGAGCAGCTTTAATAATAATGAATGCGCCTGCTGTGTCTGCTCGAGTCTCGCATCAAACTCGCCGTCCTCTATATAATATAAACACATTACACACCCCCGAACCACACACTGGGTTTCCAGCGGCTGCAGTGAATTCAATTCCAATAACTCACCGCTCTCTTTCTCTCTCTCTACCTTATATTCTTTCTGTTTTCTCGTGTCTTTTTCTCCAAGCAACCCAAACAATGTAACTTCCGATTCCGACTGGTGCACGGATTTAAAGATCCCCCCATAGGGGAAACCAGTGCCTACATGTTGTTAAGTACCGGTTTGCTAATACCTCACTTGGGGCTCACACCAGGGACTACTTCCAGTAAGAGACGTATGAACCGCAGTGAACAAAATAAATAAAAACTTGCATTCATAACAAAAAACAAACATATTAGGCCCATATAAATCTACACACTTTTTGTGATGCTGGAACAGGGTATATATATATAAGGAGTGTTGATAATTTCACCCTAAACTTGCATACTGAAAGTAACATGTCAAAGCAAGAAGGAATCTAATCAGTAGAATATGCCTGTGTAATCACAACTCAGAGACTGGCAGACCTATGGCATCACACATGGGACTACAGACACAGGCAAGGGATTCAGGGAATTGTAGTTTGCTTGCAGCATTGTGATGGACTAATTGTATAATGAGATGGCACCGTCATTGTAGGTGAAGTGTCTTATGCTCATTCGGCCCCGATTGATTAATTGAGAGAGAAACCAGAATAAGATCTGTAAATAATTGGCTAGAGGCAGAAAGAAAGGCAGAAGAAAACAAAACACCAAGGCAGGACTTGGACTAGAGAGATAGACGTACCATCAATTTTCAATCGTCCTTCTTTTATATTGTCTTCTTAACCAAAGACACCCGCATCATACAGACACCACCACTCTAGCTATTTGCCCTGGAACGACCCAACGAGCGTGCAACGCCCCCTTTTATAACTCAGCTCCGTCCCTTTATGCTAATCGAGTGCCGGAGCGAACAGCTATCCCATTGGTCCCCAGCCGCACACCAGGACCAATGGGCACACACAACTAACAGCCAATGACAGGGAGCAGGGCGCACCCTGCGTGCAGGACAGCTCGCACAGCCACAGAGACAGAGCGAACCCGCAGCTACAGGGAATACAGACGAGGGGAGGAACACAATACAGCGGTAATAACAGCACCCAGACAGGGGAGACAAGAGCGAATACACAACACGAAACACAAACACACGGACCGCTACAGTATGCTGCAGAGCTGCGCTTACACTCCGACTTTTAACAATGTGTTTGTTAACATTCATTTATTTAGCTTTTTTTTTTTTTTTTTTACAGAACTGCCCCTTTAGTCACAGTCACGCCCCCCGTGTCTATGTATGAATTACTGACTCATATTTGTAATTTGATTACACCAGCAGGTGAACTGATAATGTACGGATGTTATTTTGTGAAAACAATACAATTTTAAAAAATAAATAAATAAACAACACTACAACATTTTATAAATAAATACATGATACACCAAACTGTACCGCATTCGTTTACTCTTAATATCATAACAAATATACTTATTATAAATACGCACCTTCTTTTATTTGTTGGGAAACGGTCTGGAACTGAAGTAAAGTGCTTTTTAATTCAGTGTTATTTGAGTATTTAAAATATGGTTATCTTCAAAATTAAAATGTCAGCAACGGTGTGTTAATTAAACGAAGCGCCTGACGCCGCTCGGAACTTTGGCATTTTTAAATCCTAACGGTCTCTGCTCAGCGGAGTGGAATGTTCAGGAGCCGGTTGCCTAGCAGCGTCTCCGCCTCCTTCTCTGCCCCGCCCCCTCTCTCCCTCTCTCGTTGCTCCAGCTAGGAGTTCACATTCAGCTTCCTTAGATTATATAGCGCCATTCTTTACTAACTTTTACAAATGAGCTTATTGGAGGCTTCGTGTTTTTAAGATGGTTCAGGTGCAGTCCGGGCAGACTGACTGGAGCATCATTACAGTATACCGCACTGCGCTCGGCTTTGTGTGGAGGCTGATACACAAAATAATGAACGACTGGTAGAGAAATCACATGGATTGCTTTTTAATGCTAAATGTGTATCTGGTATTCTAAGTATTGCCTACAATTAATAACTCAGCTATATTCATATTCAGAATGTGATACAGTATTAAGACAGGGTCCAGTATTAGAAATAAATAAACACGCTTTAAGAGAAACAGCAGTGATGTTTATTGACCATTCCCATCCATTCTCCAGATGTTTCTACATTGTGGTTGCAATCCACAGGGACAAGGGACTCAGTGATGTTAAATAAAAAACTAGAGTCCACAATTAACCAATATAGAAAGGAAGGGGGAGAAATGTATTGCCTGCGTGCAGCACCTTCCACTTTCCTCTATTAAATGTCATTTGCCATGTGTCTGCCCAGTTCTGTTTGCCACTCCTCCTATTTTTGTCTTGTCTACAAATTTAACGAGTTTGCTTACTATACCAGAATCTAAATCATTAATGTAGATTAGGAATAGCAGAGGACCTAATACTGATCCCAATGTGCATTATAAATATGGGAGATACTGAAATTGAAGAAGGAATCTATGAAAAAGACCTAGGAGTTTATGTTGGCTCAGAAATGTCTTCATCAAGACAATGTGGGGAAGCTATAAAAAAAAAGGCCAACAAGATGCTCGGATATATTATGAAAAGTTTTGAAATTAAATCAAGGGAAGTAATGTTAAAACTTTACAATGCATTAGTAAGACCTCACCTAGAATATTGTATATCTAGAATATCTAGAATATAGATTTAGCTATATGTATATAAAGACCTGCTACACGATCACATTTGCCCATGCATGTTTATGTTGTTCTATGTTGTTAAAGTAAATAAATACTGTTTGTTTTAAAACATATATTTTTGGTTAAACCATTAATTTACTAAGAGTATATAAAACTAGTATCACGTGACACACCTGCAGAAATTGAATGTTAAGTAAATGTAATGACGTGCAGTTGAGTAACATGACCACAAGGTGTCAGTAATAGATTTGATAGTAACCCAGCTAACACAATGATGTTCCCAGAACGTTAGGAGAATGTTATTTGTAAGTCAGGATAACATGAAGTAATGTTTAAAGAACATTTTTTGGAAGGTTTTCGTAATGTTACGAGAACGTTCGTAACTAATATTATGAAATAACATTGACGCTGCTTTCAGGTAACATTGCCAACGACACAAAATGATGAGTTTATTCCCAGTTAATTAGGATCCCTCTTGTAAATGTACTCCCTACTATCCTACCCGCCAATCTCCCGATCCTGCTCTCCTACAGCAGCGGCCTCTTCAATAAAGACAAACACACAACTAACCCAATTACATGAGAGGATTCTGGAGATATCGAAAGCTCCGGGTACACAGCAACACTAACTAGATAGAATGAGTGTTCTGTAAAGTACAGTGTCTAGTATATGTTAAGTATTACTATAATTCACACACATTTCTTTTAGCTATTCAGCACTGTCTGTTACACACCGCATTTTAAACACGATAAATGCTGAGATTTTGTCTTTTATTTTATTATTCAAACCTAGCTTCCTATATACATCTCGGATTGCATTTGACTACAATCATTCCCTTACTGTGCACTTATAACACCATGATGAGGACCCTGTGTGTGCCTGCGCTGGTATTCATAATGTAATGGATGCTGATACTGGAATGCATGATTCATATTTAGATTCGATTATTATTATTATTATTATTATTATTATTATTATTATTATTTCACTTCTAGAAGATCACTTGCTTATATTTTTGTATTATCACTATCCAGGACAGCACACTGTTGAAATTGCTGTATTGAGAAGCTGCCCCCAGTTGCTTGCAGTAATCAGCTGTTATAATAATCTTTACTGTCCTATCTGGATTGACCCTCCTGCCTTCTGAAGACTTTTTATCCTGACTGGGTGTCTTTTTCACTAATTATACCCCAGCTTCCTCTATTGCCCTATTCAAAGAACCTGTGTGCAGTTTTGATAAAGAGCGAGACTTAATGAGGTGTGGCAACTACAGTTCAGTGACCCCACCTGTGTGAAACTGCCGGTGACGTAGACAGCTCATTCTGCAAGCAATCAGCGTGATACTTTACATGAAGCGTCTCTAATTACTGTGGATTTATACAGCAGTCATGTAGTAAATACATGAGTACTTACACATCATTACAGCATTACTATGCACAGCTTCAATGTACTCAACGTGTCAATGTTTTGCACCATATATGTAAGTACACAATTGTATCAGAAAAGGGTTAGGGTTAAGGTTAGGGTCAGGGTTAGAGTTAGGGTTAGAGTTAGGGTCGGGGTTGGGGTTAGAATTAGAGTTCTATCATGCAAAAAATGTACACATTAAGTACACTGTAACTATGCATAATAACATTGTAATTATGTTTAAGTACACATGTGTTTACTAATTAACTACTAATTCTCTACTTGCTGTAAATACACAGTCATTAGAGACACTTGCTGTCATGCAGATATATAACAAGTGAAGGCAAGCACACATTTCAGAGGTTTTATTTGCGATTTCAAGTACATTTGTAATTAATCTTACGAAGCACAATTATATATTATATTTATATTCCTGATTATATTTCTACTTTACAGTTCATATTAACATATTCAACAATATAATTCAACAATGCGTTTTTAAAATCTTATATTTTGCTAAAACATAATAAAAAAAGCCTATGCTTATTATATTTTAGTGTAATTCTTAACGGCTTTTTATTCTAAGTACAATATGCGTAGCATGTAATAGACATTTTCAACAAAGCAAAATCAAGCATGAGTATTTAAAATTGTATATTGTGCTAAGTTATTTGAAAACATCCTAGTATTTACACCCTAGAATAATCAGATTTGTCATTCTCAATGGCTTCTTCTACTAAGTAAAACATGCATTGTATACACTAGAATGTGGTGAAGCTTTGATTTGGAGTCTCACCCACCTAACAGGATGAAGAGGATCTATTTACAATGGAGAGGCAAGCGACTTTTACACACTAAAAACAACCTGAAGCCAATAAAGAGCAGAATCACACAGTTAAAAAATCCCTTCTAGAGCAACGAGCCTGACATGACATTTCAAACTGGTAATGATGTTTGCAATCGCTCTGAGCTGGTCTGAGGGCTGATTCTTAAACAACGAGTTTCACTGAGATGTCTGTATTGCCTGACGGAGGTGCTTGTGTCTGGTTTGAAATGTCATTAGTAGCTACTTGCTCTCCAATGGAACGTGTTTTCTGTTGACTTCATGCAGTGGGGCTCAGTGCTACACAGCACCCTCCATTGCATGCAAACTGCACACAAGACAATGTATCCACATTAGACAGGTACAGCAAAGGCTGTATGAAGCTCTTGGGGATAAAAAAGCAATAGCATGCTGGCATGATATAACATAGAAATGTAGTCTCATTGAAATATGCTTTAAATGGGAATATGGCTACGATTGGGGAATAGGAAACTAACACAAGCATTAAAATGGTAAAAACCATGTGGAAGGCTTTCTTCATCATGGGGTGGATCTCGTCTCTCCCTGGGGCAGACCTCCTCAGGATCCTCAGGATGGAGAGGTTACAGAAAATCATGACAATAAACAAGGCAGAGATGAAACCTGAGTGTACATATAAAATGTCTTTTTCTGTTATAGTTAAGTAGATGGAGAATGCCAAAGTAATGGCCCAAGCCACAGCAGAGCACACCACTCTATAGGTGAGCGATTTGAACCCCAGGTAGGTGACTGGATGCACCACGGCCACGTAACGCTCCACACAGATACAGCAAAGGAACAGAGGACAGCCGAACACATTACAATAATTGACAACATAGTCTACCACGTTAACAATGCTATTACCAGGACAGTAAAATTTATATATATCAAGGGGTGCATTGAGGCAAAACAAAGCATCAATGACTGCCAGGTTCAGTACGAACACCTCAGAAGAGGAGATGGCAGTTTGTTTCCTCAGTAAAATCCACAGCACTGTCACATTGGCTGGCAATCCCAGAATGGCAGTTAGAACCTGTAGAGCCATCAAGAATGCAAACACAGCCGGATTGTCACTGCATTCCCACTCATCACTGGTATAAAGATCCGTGGTGTTGCTGGGGACCATGGTAGAGTTTGTGTAGAAATAATCCATTGTGTATTGAATGCCTCAACAAGGAACTGGCTTTCACTGGTCGAGAGTATCTGGTGAGAGAAAGATGAACGATGAACAGCATCCATGCAAGATCTTACTGCAGTACAGCACTGTTGAGAGGGCCATAGTGACCCAGGTCATTTTATTGCATTGGATTTTTTTTCATGTTCTGATTTTTTCATACTGGTGAATTGTACAGGGTTGCTTTTTATAAAGTAGTCCTGTGGTTACCAGTTAGTTTCTCCATGTACATTGTGAAATGCCATGCTGAGAGGAATAGTTCACTTAAAAAGCAACATTCACTTTGATATCAAACAGCACAGCTTTGAAAGCATGCATTAGATATACCAGGAGACTTTTTCTGTTCACACTTGACAGTCCTTAAAAATCATTCTGGAAATAGAGATGAAGACCATCTCATTGTCAAAGCCGTCCTGTCGATGCAGGCAAATCACAACCAGCAACATTCAAGTAACATACGTTTGAGCTGGAGAGAAATTGTGAAGACATTGCTAAATACTTGCACAGCTGTAGAGATCCCTATGCCTGTAGAATCTTGATTTATTTCAAACAGTGCACTAAACAGTATATATGAGCCACAAAGTCTCTCTTACCAATGTTGTTATGATGTTTCCAGCAGGGAGATGTTCTCTAATATCTTCCACAATGATGCATCAATGAGTTAACCTCTCTCTGCTGGTATTAGAAACAGATCATGAACACCAGGGACAGGAGTCTATCTAGTAGGGTAAGCCACGCCCACATATAGACATGGCCAATGAGCTGGGT
>CM072694.1:4290521-4318021 GCA_036884735.1 Huso huso | reverse complement strand
AATTACTGTGGATTTAAGTACATCCGTTATACAGTTAATACAGTTCAAAAGAAACAATATTATAATATTGTGTCATGCACGTATCTGAAAGTGATTGGGATTTGACAGTGCTGAACAATGTCACAGAGCCCTTGTCTTGCTCTGGTGCAAACGTGTATTAATGCATGGGGTTCTTTATATATTTACTGTAGTTAAAACAAGCGCTTCCTCCCTGTGTTAATGGCCATTGGAAATTTGAATAACAAGCTGTGATTAATACGCTGGTATCCAAATCATCCATTTCAAAGAAGGCTTTGAATATTGTTTCTTGTATTAGCCTCCTGCTGTTTTGAATACCATATGTGTGTGTGTGTGTGTGTGTGTGTGTGTGTGTGTGTGTGTGTGTGTGTGTGTGTGTGTGTGTGTGTGTGTGTGTGTGTGTGATCTGAGGTCAGGGTAGCAGTGTATAAGAACTTCTCATATATATATATATATATATATATATATATATATATATATATATATATATATATATATATATATATACAGTGCCTTGCAAAAGTATTCAGACCCCTGACCAATTTTCTCATATTACTGAATTACAAAACATAAATTGAAATTTAATTTTTGTTTGATATTTTATTTTAAAACACTGAAACTCAAACTCAATTATTGAAGGTGACATTGGTTTTATGTTGGGAAATATTTTTAAGAAAAATAAAAAACTGAAATATCTTGCTTGCAAAATTATTCAACCCCTTTGCTGTGGAAGCAGCCAGTTTACACCGATGAAAGAAAGGCCCTAACGAGGACACAATTACCTTACCATTGGCCTCCACCTGTGAACCATTAAAGTTGCTGTAATCATTTTCTGGATAAAAACCCCACTGTGAAGGATCATTGGTCAGGCTGTGAATCTGAAGGAAAATGAAGACCAAAGAACATTCCAGGAAGTTAGAGATAAAGTAATACAAATGCATAGATTAGGAAAGGGGTACAAAATAATATCCAAGTTTTGATATCCCAGTGAGCACAGTTGGATCAATAATCAGGAAATGGAAGCTGCATCACACCACCCAGGCACTACCAAGAAAAGGCCGTCCCTCAAAACTCAGCTCAAACAAGGAGAAGACTTGTGAGATGAAGCCAAGAGAGGCCAACAATCACTTTGAAGGAGCTACAGAGTTCAGTGGCTGGGAGGTGGGTAATGGTCCACCAGTCAACCATATCAAGAGCTGCACAAACACTGGCCTTTATGGAAGGGTGGCAAGAAGAAAGCCATTTCTTAAAAAGTACCATCTGAAAGCACGTTTGGAGTTTGCCAGAAAGCACCTGAGAGACCCACCAAACATGTGGAAAAAGGTTTTGTGGTCAGATGAAACCAAAATAGAACTTTTTGGCAAAAACTCAAAAGCGTTATGTGTGGCGCAAACCCAACACTGCCCATGCCTCAAGACACACCATCGCCACAGTCAAACATGGTGGTGGCAGCATCATGGTTTGGGGATGCTTTTCTCATCAGCAGGGACTGGGCATCTTGTTAAATTGAAGGAAGAATGGATGGAGCAAAATACAGGGAATTCTGCAAGAGATCCTGATGGAGTCTGCAAAAAACCTGAAGCTTGGGAGGAAATTTGTCTTTCAACAGAACAATGATCCCAAACACAAGACCAAATCTAACATTGGAATGGTTCAAGAACAAAAAGGTGAAGGTGTCCTAGAATGGCCCAGTCAAAGTCCTGATCTCAATCCCATTGAGAATCTGTGGAACTATTTGAAAATTGCTGTCCACAAATGCCGCCCAACCAACCTGAACAACCTGGAGCAAATCTGCCATGAAGAATGGGACAAAATCACTCCAACACTGTGTGCAAAACTGATAGATACTTACCCCAAAAGACTTAAAGCTGTTATTGCAGCGAAAAGGTGGCTCTACCAAATATTAATGTGTGGGGTTGAATATTTCAGATATTTTTCAGTTTTTTATTTTTTAAAAAAATATTTCCCAAATATCATAAAACCAATGTCACCTTCATAATTGAGTTTGAGTTTCAGTGTTTTAAAAAAAAATATCAAACAGAACGAAATTTCAATGTACCATTTGTAATATGAGAGAATTGGTTCAGGGGTCTGAATACTTTTGCAAGGCACTATATATATATATATAGTATATATATATATATATATATATATATAGAACTTTGCCCAGACCCCTTGCCACATTTCAGGCTTCAAACATAAAGATATGAAACTGTAATTTTTGATATTTTAGAATCAAACACTGAAACTCAAACTCAATCATGAAGTGACACGAAATTTATTGATATTTCAAACTTTTTAACAAAAATAAAAAACTGAAAAATTTGCTTATGTAAAATTATTCAACCCCTGTTAATACTTTGGAAGCCACCTTTTTACACCGATTAAAGCTGTTGCCCCAACGCTTGGGGTATGTCTCCATCAGTTTTGCACATCGAGAACCATTAAATTTTGTCCATTTTCCTTGATAAAACAGCCCGAGCTCAGTGAGGTTGGATGGAGAGCATTTGTGAACAGAAGTTTCAGTTCTTTCCAAGATTCTCATTGATTCAGGTCTGGACTTTGACTTGGCCATTCTAACAAATGGATATGTTTATTTGTGAACCATTCCATTGTAGATTTTGCTTTATGTTTTGGATCATTGTCTTGTTGGAAGACAATAATCCGTCCCAGTCTCAGGTCTTTTGCAGACTCCATCAGGTTTTCTTCCAGAATGGTCCTGTATTTGGCTCCATCCAAACTCCCATCAATTTTAACCATCTTCCCTGTCCCTGCTGAAGAAAAGCAGGCCCAAACCATGATGCTGCCACCACCATGTTTGACAGTGAGCTGGTGTGTTCAGGGCTGATGAGTGGTGTTGCTGGTTACACCAAACATAACGTTTTGCATTGTTGCCAAAAACTTCGATTTTGGTTTCATCTGACCAGAAGCACCTTCTTCCAAAAGTTTGGTGTGTCTCCCAGTTTGCCAGGCTTGAGGTGCAAACTGTAAACGGGACAAGGTTTTATGGATATCTTTAAGAAATGGCTTTCTTCTTGCCACTCTTCCATAAAGGCCAGATTTGTGCAGTATACGACTGATTGTTGTCCAATGGACAGAGTCTCCCACCTCAGCTGTAGATCTGGTGGCAGTTCATCCAGAGTGATCATGGGCCTCTTGGCTGCATCTCTGATAAAATCTTCCTGGATGGATGAAAATACTGAAAGTTTAGAGGGACCCTGCCAGGTCTTGGTAGAAACTGCAGTGGTCTGATAAATTCTTTCCATTTCAACAATATCCCAAGCACAGTGCAAAGCCATTGGGATGTTTAAAGAACAAAAGGGAATGTCCTACATTGTATCCAAATCAAAGTTAAACTCAATCCCAACAGTATCTCGGACCTGCCTGGTGTGTTCCTTGTTCTTCATGATGCTCTCTGCTAACCTTAAACAACCTCTGAGACTATCACAGAAGAAGGTGCATTTATACGAGACTTGATTACACACAGGTGGATTCTATTTATCATCATTAGTCATTTAGGTCAACATTGGATCATTCAGAGATCCTCACTGAACTTTGAGAGTGTTTGCTGCACTGAAAGTAAAGGGGCTGAATAATTTTGATATTTCAATTTTTCAGTTTTTTTTTGTTAAAAAGTTTGAAATATCCAAAAAATTTCACCTTCCACTTCATGATTTGTGTCCCACTTGTTGTTGATTCTTCAAAAAATTACAGTTTCATATCTTTATGTTTGAAGCCTGAAATGTAATTCAGTAAGTTCAGGGGGCCGAATACTTTCGGGGGCACTGTAATATATATATATATATATATATATATATATATATATATATATATATATATATATATAAAGGCTGCTTGACAAAACTGGAAGGCTTTTGGCAACCCAGCTGTATCTCTTCCAAGGCTACTTGCGATTTCCTACTTGTTTGAATCAAAGCATTTACTGAGTACATCCATTGCATGCACACTGCACAGGACTGTAGATCATTTCGTTAGGTCAATGTTATTTCCATTGTAGAGCGAGAGCTGACTTATCCATCATACTCTCTGCCATGCTCCATCTCTCACTGCCACGCTCAGAGTGAAGGGGCGGCACACACCCTATTGCAGTGGCCAGTACAGGAATGCTTGTAAAAAAACATATTTTAAACAGTGCATTTGGAGTAGATGGAAACCCAGCTCATTGGCCATGTCTATATGTGGGTGTTTCTTACCCTACTAGTTAGACTCCTGTCCCTGGTGTTCATGATCTGTTTCTAATACCAGCAGAGAGAGGTTAACTCATTGATGCATCATTGTGGAAGATATTAGAGAACATCTCCCTGCTGGAAACATCATAACATTGTGGTAAGAGAGACTGTGTGGCTCATATATACTGTTTAGTGCACTGTTTGAAATAAATCAAGATTCTACAGGCATAGGGATCTCTACAGCTGTGCAAGTATTTAGCAATGTCTTCACAATTTCTCTCCAGCTCAAACGTATGTTACTTGAATGTTGCTGGTTGTGATTTGCCTGCATCGACAGGACGGCTTTGACAATGAGATGGTCTTCATCTCTATTTCCAGAATGATTTTTAAGGACTGTCGAGTGTGAAAAGAAACAGTCTCCTGGTATATCTAATGCATGCTTTCAAAGCTGTGCTGTTTGATATCAAAGTGAATGTTGCTTTGTAAGTTCCTCTCAGCATGGCATGTCACAATGTACATGGAGAAGCTAACTGGTAACCACAGGACTACTTTATAAAAAGCAACCCTGTACAATTCATCAGTATGAAAAAATCAAAACATGAAAAAAAATCCAATCCAATAAAATGACCTGGGTCACTATGACCCTCTCAACAGTGCTGTACTGCAGTAAGATCTTGCATGGATGCTGTTCATCGTTCATCTTTCCCTCACCAGATACTCTCGACCAGTGAAAGCCAGTTCCTTGTTGAGGCATTCAATACACAATGGATTATTTCTACACAAACTCTACCATGGTCCCCAGCAACACCACGGCTCTTTATACCAGTGATGAGTGGGAATGCAGAGACAATCCGGCTGGGAATGCATTCTGGAGTGCTCTACAGGTTTTAACTGCCATTCTGGGATTGCCAGCCAATGTGACAGTGCTGTGGATTTTACTGAGGAAACAAACTGCCATCTCCTCTTCTGAGGTGTTCGTACTGAACCTGGCAGTCATTGATGCTTTGTTTTGCTTCAATACACCCCTTGATATATATAATTATTACTGTCATGGTAATAGCATTGTTAACGTGGTAGACAATGTTGTCAATTATTGTAATGTGTTCGGCTGTCCTCTGTTCCTTTGCTGTATCTGTGTGGAGCGTTACATGGCCGTGGTGCATCCAGTCACCTACCTGGGGTTCAAATCGCTCACCTATAGAGTGGTGTGCTCTACTGTGACTTGGGCCATTACTTTGGCATTCTCCATCTACTTAACTATAACAGAAGACACTGTATATGCAGTCTCAGGTTTCATCTCTGCCTTGTTTATTGTCATGATTTTCTGTAACCTCTCCATCCTGAGGATCCTGAGGAGGTCTGCCCCAGGGAGAGACGAGATCCACCCCATGATGAAGAAAGCCTTCCACATGGTTTTTACCATTTTAATGCTTGTGTTAGTTTCCTATTCCCCAATCATAGCCATATTCCCATTTAAAGCATATTTCAATGAGACTACATTTCTATGTTATATCATGCCAGCATGCTATTGCTTTTTTATCCCCAAGAGCTTCATACAGCCTTTGCTCTACCTGTCTAATGTGGTTACATTGTCTTGTGTGCAGTTTCCATGCAATGGAGGGTGCTGTGTAGCACTGAGCCCCACTGCATGAAGTCAACAGAAAACACGTTCCATTGGAGAGCAAGTAGCTACTAATGACATTTCAAACCAGACACAAGCACCTCCGTCAGGCAATACAGACATCTCAATGAAACTCGTTGTTTAAGAATCAGCCCTCAGACCAGCTCAGAGCGATTGCAAACATCATTACCAGTTTGAAATGTCATGTCAGGCTCGTTGCTCTAGAAGGGATTTTTTAACTGTGTGATTCTGCTCTTTATTGGCTTCAGGTTGTTTTTATTGTGTAAAAGTCGCTTGCCTCTCCATTGTAAATAGATCCTCTTCATCCTGTTAGGTGGGTGAGACTCCAAATCAAAGCTTCACTACATTCTAGTGTATACAATGCATGTTTTACTTAGTAGAAGAAGCCATTGAGAATGACAAATCCGATTATTCTAGGGTGTAAATACTAGGATGTTTTCAAATAACCTTTAGCACAATATACAATTTGAAATACTCATGCTTGATTTTGCTTTGTTGAAAATGTCTATTACATGCTACGCATATTGTACTTAGAATAAAAAGCCGTTAAGAATTACACTAAAATATAATAAGCATAGGCTTTTTTTGTTATGTTTTAGCAAAATATAAGATTTTAAAAACGCATTGTTGAATTATATTGTTGAATATGTTAATATGAACTGTAAAGTAGAAATATAATCAGGAATATAAATATAATATATAATTGTGCTTCGTAAGATTAATTACAAATGTACTTGAAATCGCAAATAAAACCTCTGAAATGTGTGCTTGCCTTCACTTGTTATATATCCGCATGACAGCAAGTGTCTCCAATGACTGTGTATTTACAGCAAGTAGAGAATTAGTAGTTAATTAGTAAACACATGTGTACTTAAACATAATTACAATGTTATTATGCATAGTGACAATGTACTTAATGTGTACATTTTTTGCATGATAGAACTCTAATTCTAACCCCAACCCCGACCCTAACCCTAACCCTAACCCTAACTCTAACCCTAACCTTAACCCTTTTCTGATACAATTGTGTACTTACATATATGGTGCAAAACATTGACACGTTGAGTACATTGAAACTGTGCATAGTAACGCTGTAATGATGTGTAAGTACTCATGTATTTACTACATGCCTGCTGTATAAATCCACAGTAATTAGAGACGCTTCATGTAAAGTATCACGCTGATTGCTTGCAGAATGAGCTGTCTACGTCACCGGCAGTTTCACACAGGTGGGGTCACTGAACTGTCGTTGCCACACCTCATTAAGTCTCGCTCTTTATCAAAACTGCACACAGGTTCTTTGAATAGGGCAATAGTGGAAGCTGGGGTATAATTAGTGAAAAAGACACCCAATCAGGATAAAAAGTCTTCAGAAGGCAGGAGGGTCAATCCAGATAGGACAGTAAAGATTATTATAACAGCTGATTACTGCAAGCAACGGGGGGCAGCTTCTCAATACAGCAATTTCAACAGTGTGCTGTCCTGGATAGTGATAATACAAAAATATAAGCAAGTGATCTTCTAGAAGTGAAATAATAATAATAATAATAACCGAATCTAAATATGAATCATGCATTCCAGTATCAGCATCCATTACATTATGAATAGCAGCGCAGGCACACACAGGGTCCTCATCATGGTGTTATAAGTGCACAGTAAGGGAATGATTATAGTCAAATGCAATCCGAGATGTATATAGGAGGCTAGGTTTGAATAATAAAATAAAAGACAAAATCTCAGCATTTATCGTGTTTAAAATGTGGTGTGTAACAGACAGTGCTGAATAGCTAAAAGAAATGTGTGTGAATTATAGTAATACTTAACATATACTAGACACTGTACTTTACAGAACACTCATTCTATCTAGTTAGTGTTGCTGTGTACCCGGAGCTTTCGATATCTCCAGAATCCTCTCATGTAATTGGGTTCGTTGTGTTTGTGTTTATTGAAGAGGCCGCTGCTGTAGGAGAGCAGGATCGGGAGATTGGCGGGTAGGATAGTAGGGAGTACATTTACAAGAGGGACCCGAATTAACTGGGAATAAACTCATCATTTTGAGTCGTTGGCAATGTTACCTGAAAGCAGCGTCAATGTTATTTCATAACATTAGTTACGAACGTTCCCGTAAGGTTACAAAATCCTTTCAAAAAAATGTTCTTTAAACATTACTTCATGTTATCCTGACTTTTGAATAACATTCTCCTAACGTTCTGGGTACATCATTGTGTTAGCTGGGTTACTATCAAATCTATTACTGACACCTTGTGGTCATGATACGCAACTGCACGTCATTACATTTACTTAACATTCAATTTCTGCAGGTGCGTCACGTGATACTAGTTTTGTATACTCTTAGTAAATTAATGGTTTAACCAAAAATATATGTTTTAAAACAAACAGTATTTATTTACTTTAACAACATAGAACAGCATAAACATGCATGGGCAAATGTGATCGTGTAGCAGGTCTTTATATACATATAGCTAAATCTGTATTAATAATTTGACTACGCCACCTTGTGTTTATTCCCGCACAAACTCTTTTATCCAGGAGAAACCAAGCAACCATACACCAAAAATAATCTTTTATTTGTTAAAATAATTATTACTAATAAAAACTATCTCAAGCACATTAACAGTAATTTAAACCATATGACAATGCCACCTTCAGTCCAACAATTGTGTAGTAGATACATATAGGGATGATACAATAAAACAAACTCTAAATCTATCAGTTTCTTGTAGTGAATAATTAAACTAATTACCTCAGATTATATTATTGCAGTTTATATAAAACACTTGGATCTATCAGTTTCTTATAGTAAAGTTAATTAGCCAGATCAGCAATTCTGTTCTTTTTGTGATACATACAAAGTAGACAACAACGTCAGCAGTTGAATGGTCTCGTTACAATCTAGATTACATTTATAAAGTACACGGTACCAATTTCCCCCCCAATCTATTTAAAATGAATATATAAAACAGCTGCGTGCACGCAAAAATAAAACACAATATAATATAACACATGAAACACAGAGGACTCCTTGCTGCAGGAGCGGGACAGCTATCAAATAAACCACACAACGTTAACAATAAACTAACAGGCTCCCTGACCGGGGAACCCCAACACGCTGCACCTCGTGTTGGAAATGATCCCCTCCCGGTCAGACACAGCCTTCCTGGTGTGCGACACGAAGTTATAAAGTCTCTCCGCGTTCCAGCTCCAGTCTGCAGCGCGGAATCTCCTTCACAAGTCCGGCTCTCCCTCTCACAATATTCCTCCGCATTTATAAAGGCAGTAGATGATTGGCAGGGCGGGGAGATCAAGCAGCGAGCCGCTGGCAAGCAGAGCCGTGGAAGGGGAGACGCGGTTGCTAAGCAACAGGGAGGGGTGCATTGGGCAGACAGTCCTTCAGCCAATCGGAGTTTCGCTCGTATAGTTCCATAGAGGAAAGAGAGAAAGTAGTTTAGGGGGGGTCCAGTGAAGCAAATACATCAAACCACACTCGAGATGAGAAATAATAATAAAAGAGCTGAACAACAAAACACACATTTATATAAATAAATCAACAACAAGTGACACAAAAATAGGAGGAGTGGCAAACACTGTTGCAGCAGCAAAGGTCATTCAAAATGATCTCGACAGCATTCAGAACTGGGCAGACACATGGCAAATGACATTTAATAGAGGAAAGTGGAAGGTACTGCACGCAGGCAATACATTTCTCCCCCCTTCCTTTCTATATTGGTTAATTGTGGGCTCTAGTTTTTCATTTAACATCACTGAGTCCCTTGACCCTGTGGATTGCAACCACAATGTAGAAACATATATAGAATGGATGGGAATGGGCAATAAACATCACTGCTGTTTCTCTTAAAGCATGTTTATTTATTTCTAATACTGGACCCTGTCTTAATACTGTATCACATTCTGAAAATGAATATAGCTGAATTATTAATTGTAGATAATACTTAGAATACCAGATACATATTTAGCATTAAAAAGCAATCCATGTGATTTCTTTACCAGTCGTTCATTATTTTGTGTATCAGCCTCCACACAAAGCCGAGCGCAGTGCGGTATACTGTAATGATGCTGCAGTCAGTCTGCCCGGACTGCACCTGAACCATCTTAAAAACACGAAGCCTCCAATAAGCTCATTTGTAAAAGTTAGTAAAGAATGGCGCTATATAATCTAAGGAAGCTGAATGTGAACTCCTAGCTGGAGCAACGAGAGAGGGAGAGAGGGGGCGGGGCAGAGAAGGAGGGGGAGACGCTGCTAGGCAACCGGCTCCTGAACATTCCACTCCGCTGAGCAGAGACCGTTAGGATTTAAAAATGCCAAAGTTCCGAGCGGCGTCAGGCGCTTCGTTTAATTAAAACACCGTTGCTGACATTTTAATTTCGAAGATAACCATATTTTAAATACTCAAATAGCACTGTATTAAAAAAATACTTTACTTCAGTTCTATACCGTTTTCCAAAAAAAAAATAGGTACTTATTTATAATAAGTATATTTGTTATGATATTTAGACTAAACGAATGTGCTGCAGTTTGGTGTATAATTTATTTATTTATTTATTAAATATTTCTTTTTTAATATAGTATTGTTTTCACAAAATAACATCCATACATTATCACTTTGTCTTACTCATCAGTAATTCATACATAGACTGAGACACACACACACACACACTGAGACACAAACACACACACTGAGACACACACACACTGAGACACACACACACACACACACACACACTGAGACACACACACACATACTGAGACACACACACACACACTGAGACACACACACTGAGACACACACACTACAGCAGGCTGATCCGCAGTCCTACCACCACACTGCACTGCGGAGCTGCTCACAGCCCCCACAAGAGAATCCCCTCAGTAGAATGGTACTGAAGCTCAGCCAAATAAGTCAAATTAATACCAGCGAGCTTCAGAACACCACCAACAAAAAACTCCCAGCACAAAAAATGAAACAAATTAATCTAAATCTGGAAAACAATTATAAAGTACATTGGAATAACGAAATTGAATCACACAATAAATTACAATGCTATCTGGCCCTAAAAAAAGAATTTACCCTGGCAGAATATCTGGTCAGGGTCAAAAACACAAAACATAGACAGATCCTGACCAAGTACAGACTCAGTGACCACAGCCTGGCCATCGAAACTGGCCGGCACAAAAAAACCTGGATTGCCAAAGAAAAAAGGCTGTGCTGTCACTGTGATCTGGGAGAGGTAGAGACAGAAATGCACTTCCTGTTGTCCTGCCCAAAATACACAGAGATACGGGAGAGATATATCCCCCAATTCAAAAAACAAATGGCAGAGTTTAACCTCCTCTCCAATTTGAGTAAAATCCCCATCCTTCTAGGAGAGGAGGAGCGAACTGCAAATCTAGCAGCACAGTATGTGTCTGCCTGCCACAACCTGAGGGACAGTGTGTGACACCCTGCATACATGACCAGGGGTTACTGGTGATGAGGAGGGAGGGAAGTAGTTATATTGTTCAAAGGGAAGGGAACAATGGTTTTTTGTGTTTGTTATGTTCTGTAATTGCATTTCTGTTTTATTATTTCTGTTTTGTATTATAAAAGCTTTGGCAATACCTGAGCGCTCTCGTCATGCAGATAGATAGATAGATAGATAGATAGATAGATAGATAGATAGATAGATAGATAGATAGATAGATAGATACTTACTTTTTAAATAACATTTATTTACAACAGAGTATAAACTTTTACATTACAATAAATTCTACAAAAAATTCATATATTTAGAACAAGTTCATCAGACTCTTCATCCACCTCACAGAGCACTCCATTAAAACACCATATAATTTCAAATTTTAATAAATCGTGCATCATTTTATAAAAATTAAATTCAACACCTATACGTTCCCTTACTAGCTTTCGAAACACTTTAACCAAGTCTTGACTGTTTTTATCAATTTCACTGCTCCTACTTTTTAAAATGGCCAATTTAGCTTGACCTAACATAAAATTAGCCAACTGAAACACAAACTTTTTTTACTCTTTTGCATATGTGACCCCAAAAATAAAAACCGTCTTCGTGAACTCCAAACCCAGCTTTAAAAAGAGGTTGTTTAAAAAAACAAACAATGGATCCAATCTTTGACATTCCATGTAGCAGTGAAAAACAGTCTCTCTTTTGCTGCAGAAAGGGCACTTGTCATTCACCTCCGGATTTAGTATTGTTATAAAAGCATTAACAGCCAGAATGGTATGCAAGAGTCCATTGTAAGTCACCAGATCTTTTACCAAGGGAGGTTGGTATAAAGCTCTCCAGGCTGGCTTGTCCTCCTCTCCAGCTCCCAGCCGCTCTCTCCAATGCGTGTCCGGTAGAACTTTAAGCACATCTTGGAACTTTACTTTCACACACATTTGATATGCTTTTTTCCCCTCCAATAGGGAAAAGTGGCATCTACACAAGTCCTTCACTTTTAAAATCTTGCCACTCTCCTCCTCAAAATTACTAATAGCAGGAGAGATTAGCAAGGAAGGAAACGGAGCCTGCTGAGGATTCGATGCTCACTAAAAACACTCTCCAGTGCCTCTCGCCACTCTGGGAGCAGAGCTTCATTCAGCTGTGACAGGTAAACGCCTGCCACACGTACAGACCGCATGGCCAGAGCATTGGCTAAACATTCTGGGTCCTTCCAGCACATTTTTCTGTGTCTATTAGATCATAGATCCTCACAAGTTTAGCCCTAATAAGGGAATCATTAACCGATTTGAAACTATAAATGAAACTAAATTGTGGATTTAACACCAAAGGCTGTTGTAGAACCCAAAAGGGGTCTAAAGAAAACTCATACTCGGCCTTTAGTGCACCCCAAGCCCTCAGCATGCTCCTGTAAAACAGAGGAAGACACGACAAATTAATTTGACCAACATCCATAAATAGCAAATTAAAATCAAAACCAAACCCTCCAACCTGACGAAAGAAAGACAACGCCAGTCCTCTCCAAGGCAACTCTACCGGTGAATAAAACAATTTTTGCAACGTTTGCAGTCTGAAAGCAGCTGTCCTGCACTCAATATTAATGAATCCTTGCCCACCCTCATCCAATGGCAAATGCAACACACACTGCCTCAACCAGCAATATCCATTCCAAAAAAACTCCAAAAGCAGGGATTGGATCTGTTTCAACAACATTTTTGAGGCTCCACACAAATTAACTTATGCCAAAGACTGGAGGCGACTAAATTATTTACCACTAAAACTCTTCCTCTAAAAGACATTTGAGGAAGCAGCCACCTCCACCTCTGCAAACGTCCTTTTATATTTTCCAAAACCCTTCCCAATTTTGCCTTTCCATTTTCTCATTGCCCATAAAATTCCCAAATACTTGAAACCTTCTCGGTCCACTGCAGTCCATCAGGCAATACCAATGACTTGCATCTTTTTTTCTTCCCCAACCTGCACAGCACTGCTCTTACTCCAATTTACTCGTGCAGACGAAACCTTTTCAAAGATTTTCTGGGTCTCAACTAGCACTTTTATGTCTTCTTGACTACTTATAAACAACATAATATCGTCAGCATAAGCTGACAGCTTAATTGACTGATTGCAGTTTGGAATATCTAAGCCTGTCAAAACACTTCTTAACCTACTCAAGAAAGGTTCAATTGATAGTGCGTATAACATACCAGATAGTGGGCATCCTTGTCTAATTCCTCTCTGAATTTTAAAAGGTGCAGTAAGTCCTCCGTTTATTTTAATCAAACTGAAAACGTTACAATAGAGCGATCTTATTTTACTAATGAAATTAGAGTTAAGACCAAAAGCAGCGAGGACCTTCCATAAATACTGGTGGTCGACTCTATCAAAAGCCTTTTCCTGATCTAACAAAAAAGACCAGTACTAAAGCCAAACAATTTTGAGGCTGCCAATATGTCCCCTGACCAAAAGATATTATCAAAAATGGATCTATTTGGGATGCAATAAGTTTGATCAGGGTGCACCACAGTCTCGATCACTGTACTCAGTCTGTTGACTAGAGCTCTAGAAAGAATTTTATATTCGAGCACAACAGTGACACAGGTCTCCAATTTTTTATGTCGCAAAGATCACCTTTCTTTGGAAGGAGCGTGATAACTGCTCTCCTGCAGCTTAGCGGCAGCTCTCCTTGCTCAAAACTCTCTTCAAAAAACTTCAGCAAGATCATATTTCAACAGTTGCCAAAAAACTTTTATAAAACTCCACGGGCAAGCCATCAATGCCAGGAGCTTTGCCCTGATTCAGCCCTTGCAGAGCAACAGTAAGTTCTTGATAGACAGGGCACTCCCCAGCCCTTCATTAGCCTCCTCAGGCAAACACGCCATGCCCTGCAGGAAACCCTGCACCTCCTCAGGCTCAGCCCCAGCCTCCGCTGCAAATAAACCTGAGTAGAACTGGACAGCGTGCCTCCTGATCTCCTCCGGGTCTCTCAGCTCCACTCCGTCCGGCCTCCTTAGACAATGAATTGCCTTCCTTTGGCTACTTTTTTTCTCCAAACTGAAAAAAAACTGAGTAGGTGCGTCCATCTTCGTCAGCCCCTGCACCCTAGATCTCACCAGTGCTCCTTTCACTTTTACATCCAAAAGATTTGCAATTAATTTCTTTTTGTACTTTAATTTTTCAATTAGATTATCATTTTGCTTGGAGTCTAGAGCTCTCTGGAGCTCTAAGACATCCCGCTCCAGCTCCTGCAGAGACTCATTTACCCTCTTTGTAACGTTTTCATTGTACTGTTGACAGAATGTTTTTATTTGAACTTTACCTACGTCCCACCATTGTCTAAGATTTGAAAAGGAACCTTTATCATCCCTCCATGTTTTCCAAAAGAAATTAAAACATTTGATAAAATGCAAATCATTTAACAAACTAGTGTTGAATTTCCAATAGGAACGACTCATGTTTAACATTAGGCAATAAAACAGAAAGGAATACAAGGTTGTGATCAGAAAAGGTAGAAGGAGAGATGCTACATTGTTTTATCAGATTAAAATGCTCTTTGAAAACATAAATCCGATCTAATCTCGCCATTGAGATGTGACTCTTACTGTACTTAACCCAAGTATATTGTCTTTTATTTGGATGCACACTTTTCCACACATCAATTAAATCAATCTTTTTTAATATAACTGATAATTCTCTTGCAGACTTAAGGTGTGGCTCAGGATGATTTCTGTCCATTTTACAATGAGCAGTACAATTAAAGTCCCCTGCTAAAAACAAAACCTCATCAGACGTGCATTCTACTAAAACCTCGTCCAGAATTTTGAAAAAATTCAACCTCTCTTTTCCATCATTGGGGGCATAAATATTAATAAATACAAAGGATTGTCCTTCTACTACAGCTTCTATTTTAAGCATCCGACCTTTTACCAGTTCAGTAAAGTCCACAGACTCAGGTTTAAAATGTTCCTTAAACAAAACTGCCACCCCAGCACTCACATTAGATCCATGACTAAAGAACATTTGCCCTTTCCATTCCTTTTCCCACTCTGACTGGGTTTTGAAATCACAATGAGTTTCTTGTAAGAAAATGACATCCAGTTTTTCTGGTTCAAATATTCAAAAACAGAAGCCCTCTTAAAACTGTCTCTACAACCATTTATGTTAATAGTCCCTAACAGAAAAAGTCATCATTGGGATAGAAAAAAAAACAAACAATATTTGGAAAAAAAATCCACGGAGTTTACCATTTTTATTTTGATTAAGTTTACCACGAACTCTAATCAAACAATTCTTTAAACACCAGCGTTCTTGATCTGTAAAATTTGACCCAGAGGACTTCTTTACCAGATAAGCCGCTGAGTTCACAAACAAACTTAAGTCAGGAAAAAAAATCCTCCACATCAACTTTTCTCCTTCCTTTGTCAACAGTAAAACTCTCTTATGTCTTGCTCACCATACCCGCTCTTTAACAAAATGGATTCAGAGCATTGAGAGGAGTCGGTTAACACAGCCTCCTCCTCCTCCTCTCTCTGACTCTGAATTACTTTCATGTATGGTGCTGGCAACCAAAACACTCAGGGCTTTTGCCCCTCCTTTTTTAGGAGGTTGTTCTTTTCCCCTTGTTTCTACTTCCTCTATATTTTCCTTTTTAATAATTTTTCCTCTTTTTTTCCTGGAGTCTTAAATCCAACATTATCATTCATATTCTCACTCATTTCCATTGCCAAACTGCTTACTTCAGAAACATTCTCCGATGCACTCTCCCCTAGACGCTCGGTTTTATTTCCACCCGCACCCTGATTGTCCTCTCTTACTTCTCCAGTCTCTGCTTCTCTCATACTATCCGTATCATTAACAGTACCACTTTCAATCTGTTGTTTTCATTACCATCACTACTGGTATTCTTAATTTCCTTCTCATGGTTTTACTCTCTGTTCCGCTCACCTCCACACCAACACTCGTCCCAGCCACCTCTCCATCATTTTCAGCGCTCACATTCCCTCTCCCATACCCCCCACTCTCTGTTTCAACATCAACATTACCGGCTCCGTGGATTTCAAGTTCACCGCTACTTTCTCGCTCACCTCTCCCCTTCTCTCTCCTCTCTATCTTTTGTTTTCAGGCAATTTTTGACTAAATGTCCATCCGCCCCACAATTGAAACATTTCATCGTTTCTGAAGTAGCAAAATCACGTAGTCACAGCCATCCACTTTAAACTTTAAAACAATGTTAAGTTCCTCCTCCCTTTATTCAGAACCATAAACAACTGTCTCCTGAAGGAGACCACATGTTGTAATAATGGAGATTTACAGCCCAACAGGATTCTTTTGGGGCTGAAACAATTTGCCCATGTCGAGACAATTCATTTATAATTAATGCATTTTTAAGGAAAGGTGGAACGTTTGATATGATTATTTTCCTCGCTGGTGTCACTAATGGCGTCACTGCAACCAGAGAATCATTCAAAACAATTCCATTTTCTACTACTTTATTCACTAGATCAGTTTGACTTAAAAACGCCACGACTGATCCATTCATTCTAGATGCAGACTTTATATTGTCATAACCGACTACTTTCCCAATCGCTAACATGCACTTCTCTATAGGAACAAAACCTTCCGTAGCTATTTTAACTCCGTGCTTACGAGTTAAACTCTCAAGGGGGAAAACCCCCCCTGAGCCAGCCATGCTGACCGCAAAAGACAAACTTCTTTAATTTATTTAACAAACAAAACCAAATAACTATTCACATTAACAAACACATATAAAAAAGAAAGAAAAACGAAACACCTACTTTCAATCCACTCCACCTCACTCACTCCACTCTCCCAGCATGCATCACACTAGACAGAACAGATAGATAGATAGATAGATAGATAGATAGATAGATAGATAGAGGCTGTGTGGTCCAGTGGTTAAAGAAAAGGGCTTGTAACCAGGAGGTCCCCGGTTGAAATCCCACCTCAGCCACTGACTCATTGTGACCCTGAGCAAGTCACTTAACCTCCTTGTGCTTCGTCTTTCAGGTGAGACGTAATTGTAAGTGACTCTGCAGCTGATGCATAGTTCACACACCCGAGTCTCTGTAAATCGCCTTGGATAAAGGCGTCTAAATAAACAAAATAAACTTATGTTATGCACATATGTTATGCTAAATGATAAATATGCAAAATTCAACAATACAAGAGCAAATCAAATTGCGTGAAAGCACAAAGCGGGCGGAGCTCATTTGCATACAAACTCCAGATTAGCTGCCAGTTAAATATTTAACTAAATGTTAAATCTAGCTAAGAGATTTAAGATTTATTTAAATATTTAGCTAACTGTTAAATCTAGCTAAGAGATTTAAGATTTATTTAAATATTTAGCTAACTGTTAAATGTTGTAACTAGATTTCTAAATGATATCTGAATGTACACATTTATAAAAAGCTGTATTTATTTTCTCCTCATTTCTGGCAGCCCATACTAACGGCGCTCGGAACTTTCGCATTTTTAAATCCTAACGGTCTCTGCTCAGCGGAGTGGAATGTTCAGGAGCCGGTTGCCTAGCAGCGTCTCCCCTCCTTCTCTGCCCCCCCCTCTCCCTCTCTCGTTGCTCCAGCTAGGAGTTCACATTCAGCTTCCTTAGATTATATAGCGCCATTCTTTACTAACTTTTACAAATGAGCTTATTGGAGGCTTCGTGTTTTTAAGATGGTTCAGGTGCAGTCCGGGCAGACTGACTGCAGCATCATTGCAGTATACCGCACTGCGCTTTCGCTTTGTGTGGAGGCTGATACACAAAATAATGAACGACTAGTAAAGAAATCACATGGACTTCTTTTAATGCTAAATGTGTATCTGGTATTCTAAGTATTATCTACAATTAATAACTCAGCTATATTCATATTCAGAATGTGATACAGTATTAAACAGGGTCCAGTATTAGAAATAAATAAACATGCTTTAAGAGAAACAGCAGTGATGTTTATTAACCATTCCCATCCATTCTCTATATGTTTTGATAAACTTGACCTTGTTATAATACAAGTTGCTACAGACAACACAGTGAGTCTTTAGCGCAAATGTAAATTCTAGCACATCATGATAATACAATCCACACATCTGTGTTTTGTTTCCCCAGAGTTGGAGAGTAATTCATTAGTAGAAGTGAAAGATGAGAGACGCTCCGGTTGTTCGATAACCAGTTTAATTGAGGGAGCACACAATAAAGGAAAAGCAGGGTTTGCCACAACGCCTCCAGCATCCCATCATGCCTCTTGCTTTACCCAAAATATGCAAATGACCTGGGAAAGAGCAGCGTGCTTCTGAGTTACAAACACTCTGCTTGTTCTCATCCAATTGAAATGTCCCGGCTATAATATAATGCATGCTGTGACTTTGATGTTTTTTTTTAAAATGTATTCATGATGAATGCATTGCTGAGTTTGTTTAGGACAGTATCAGGTGGTGTCTGGAATGATCCAAATGCAATTAAAACAGCGAGTGGAGGTGTGAAATAAATCCATCTCTAACTTCTCTTATTCAATTATTTCAATAGCGATTAATAACCCTTTGCGGTCCGTTTATTCAGCGTGTCTCAGGCGTGTCACGTCCAATTTATTTTCACGCGCTGTTAAAATGTATTTTCTTTTCACAGTTAAACAGGTTTAAAAGTCTCTGCATATCAACAGGACTCTCAGTATTGCATCTCCAGCCCCGCTCCTTGTTCACTGTATTCATCACATACCTCTTCATAGTCGTGCATACCGATAAATCATCTCCTGATCACTGATTTATCACCAAACTCCTCGATCACCGCGATCCTCCTTCGTTATTTTATTACTGTAACATCTCAACATGCTCTGCAGATGTCTGTGATGTTCTTTGAGCGCTGGATGCAGAAGCAGCTGTCTTGTTTGTTTATGTCCGTGTTATCTCTGTGGTGTTGAACAGCAGTGAGTAGCCGGCGAGCCCAGCGACCCGGGAATCTTTAAGGTGAGCAAAGCGAGGTGGGAATTATTTAAGACGAAAGATTATTGAGGTGGCATCAATACATTAAAAGTAAATCAGCTCATTTTTGCTGTTTAATCTACTATTTGTTAATTAAACAAGTACAACTTCAAAGAAAAGTTTTCAGTACCTGGTATTGCCAGACAGTCTCACATCCAAGTACCAACCAAACATATTATTACGATTTTTTTAGCAGATACACTCATCCAGGCCAATTTCCAATTGTGACATACAATTACCCATTTATACAGTCAGGTTTTTAACTGGAGCAATCTAGGTAAAGCAGCAACGTGCCCCCCAGCTGGGATTGAACTCACAACCCTCCAGTCAGGAGCACAGAGCTCTAACCGCTACTCCACAGAGGCTGCAAGCGACGGATCACTCGTGTCTCGCTGTCGAAATCTCGGCAGCTTCCCACAAGTTTTTCTAACGTATGAGGAACTACCGTTCCTCTCAATATATAAAGTTTGAGAAAAAGGGAAACGGCTGTGTACCAAAATGATCAATAAGAAAAAAGAAAAGAAAAGGATATTTCAGGTACTTAAAGGTAGAATAATTGATTACAAATTAATTATCAGGACGTTTCGGACTACAAGTCCTTCATCGGCTGAATACAAAAAAACACAGTGCTTTAAGAAGTTCAAAAAAAATTGTAAATATACATGTACTGTATATATATATATATATTATATACAAGTAGTTGTCATGTCGTCAAAAACCTATAAATACCTCCAATGTTTGGATTCAAACACAGGCTCCCTTGAGAAAGATATGTACAACATATCGAAACGTTGGGCAGCTGGCTCTTTGAGCTAATATATATATATATTTCCATGAAACTTGTACTTTTTATATAGGTATATAAATGTCAATTGCTGTGGATAAACGCATCAGCGAAATAAATTAATATGACATGTAGTTTTCTAGCTTGCTATTTATTAATATATTTATACATTTATAATATAAACATGTATTCATTTCTACATTTATTTCTTTAACAATATTTATTTATAAATGTATTTATTCCTCGATGCATTTGTTTAAATCATTTATTTATTTCTACCTAATAAATTATTCCTTTATTTATTTATAATTAAACAAGGAACCACAATTTATCAGAGATTTAGACAAGGAAGCTACATGCCACTCTTGTGTGTAAATTCCATTCTATGGTATCTACCAAACAAACAGGAAATGGGAGATTTTCAAACAGGAAATAGAACATTTGTAGAATCGAGCAGAACCTTCAGGTTTTCAGTGAAAGCTGGTCAGGCTTGGATGTAAGCTTAAAAAATGAACGCATTTCAACAACTGTGCAGCGGCGCAGCAGGGTAAGGTCGTGTGCGCTTCAAGAACGTCATGATGCAAGTTCAAACCACTGGATTTTTTGTTTTCCTGCGATATGTGCTGTTTTAAAACATAAATACATTGTTTAATATAAATGGTGTGGATATCAAACTGCTTGCATTCCCTGGTTTGTTTTGACGTTGACCAACATGTGGAATCACAGGATTGGTAGATGTCCAGTTATTTAGCTTTTCTGTTTGAAAAGTCGCTACACACCCTTAAAAAGTAGATGGAAGAGGAAGATGAAGAAGGAGGAGAATAACAATTTGACCTTAGTTTGACGACTTATATCTCATTGTGTATAAGAGGTATGTACGTTTTTTTATCACATTTGATGTAAGAGTGTTTCAGGCTTTTGGTACAGATGGTAATTCTAAGTGATTTAGTTTTGCCGCTGCAACATGGTGAAAACAGCTAAACTCTTGGAGCTGTATAGAGAGACTCACCGTATCAAACACGTTTTCTAACTCCTCTCAATCCCACGACAAAAACATTGTCAATGTAAATAAACAAGTTAGAAAAACGCAACAGCCGTTTAAAGGGGTGTGTGGCGGAGTGTCCCGCCCCTATGTATTATTATTTGTATTTTTGTTTACGGCGGGTAAAAGCTACGAGTCTTTTTATTTTTTTATATTTAAAAACCCGTGAGGATGCATGGCTGATCAGCTACTGATTATTTAACTAGCTGACAGTCATGCATCCTTACCTAACTGCTTGATGCAGACTCTGGCCGAGGGATAATAAGATAATTACCAACTAGTTAATCCCTCGGCCAGAGTATATAAACCTGCAGCTCTCTGCACTTGTTGTTGGGTGTACAGAGGAGAGTTCAAGGGAGCGGAGAGAGCGAGTCACATTTGAAAAAAACAATTGCTAAAACGTGCTGGATTCTCCACCGCGACACTTACTTGTTTGTTTGTTGATTCGTTTGGCCCTTGTGCCCTTTTGTTGTTTTGTTTAAATCTTTTATTTTGTTTGTTATTAAATACGCTGAGTGCTACTGCACTCAGCTTCACCCGCCCATCCACTGTTTTGGTGTCAGTTACTTCCTGGTCCGTGACGTCATCCACCTCACCACTGCGAGCCAGACTGCCACAGGGTGATATCAAACACAAAAGCCCAAGTTAGGAGAAGCAATTAGGCCAATCTTGTCACGCAACAAGCAAATAGGCACACTTGGAAAGGTGCTGGGGCCCAAGATTCACACAATTCTTGCTTCTAACTTGGTGCCTTTTTTTTGATCGCTTCGCTCCACTTTATCGCTCCACTTGAAATGCTCTTTGTATGACTTGAAGTGACTGAGACACACACTGAGACTGCGACAGACACACACACACACACACTGAGCCAAACACACTCACACTGAGACACACACTGAGACAGACACACACTGAGACACACACACACCGAGACACACACACACATTGAGACACACACACACTGAGACTGCAACAGACACACACACTGAGACACACACACACACTGAGACACACACACACACTGAGACACACACTGAGACACACACACACCGAGACACACACACACATTGAGACACATACACACACTCACTGACACACACACACTGAGACTGCAACAGACACAAACACACACACAGGTACTGACACACACAGTTAAGACAGGGTCCAGTATTAGAAATAAATAAATACGCTTTGAGGGTGGATTGCGCACATCGAGATTCAGTCTGGATCAGACTCGATCTCGGATTGAATCTTGGATTGATATTTTTTTCCGTTGTGCAGATCGAGATTCAAATTCAATCCTAGATTACATTCCAATCCTGGTAGGAGGTGGATTGAGTCTGGATTCTTGTGAAGATGGTCGGTTATTTTGGATGGTTAGATATCGTGTTGTTCGTAATCGTAGCAATCCTTTTATTGAATAGTGACGAAGATTTTATACAAGGATTCAGAATGAGAAACGAAAGAATACCAGAGCTGGATAATATATCAAAATCACAAATAGTTATATACAGAGCCAAAAAAGACTCCCTCACTCCACATCAATCTGCTGCTTGAGATTTCATGCCACTGGGTCGTTTCAGATAATAATCGGGTGCAGTACCTGTTTCATGTCGATGCGTCATCTAGTAATTCACAGGATCACTGAAGTTACGTCAATATATTCATTTTCCAACGGGAGAACAAGTTACGAGCCATCGTATTTATCTTGCTCTTATTGTATTATTACTTGTACTGTAACACTTGAAATGTATTTGCTTACGATTGAAAGTCGCCCTGGATAAGGGCGTCTGCTAAGAAATAAATAATAATAATAATAATAATAATAATAATAATGATAATATTCACCATTTAAACAAATAACCGATAATTATTTCACCGGTACAGATGCATTTGAGCAATATATGTAGTAGCGAATTAGTGGTGAGGTAGATACTGTAGTTTTTTTTTTTTTTTTAAATATAAACTCAAAATGTTATTAGTTTATTTAGCAGACGCCTTTATCCAAGGCAACTCACAGAGACTAGGGTGTGTGAACTATGCATCAGCTGCAGAGTCACTTACAATTACGTCTCACCCGAAAGACGGAGCACAAGGAGGTTAAGTGACTTGCTCAGGGTCACACAATGAGTCAGTGGCTGAGGTGGGATTTGAACCGGGGACCTCCTGATTACAAGCCCTTTTCTTTAACCACTGGACCACACAGTATGTATTAGATTTAGAAGAAAAAAAACCAGATACCATGTAAGATAAAACAGTTCCAAATGTACAATACTACTTATTCTGTACAAGTTTATGTACAGTTACTGCAGCTTATTCCTCTGCCTTTTCAAAGCAGCTGACAGCGGCATCAGGGGCCGGGGCAGTATCAATCACTCACCTACCTCAGGAAATGTTTTGTAAATAAATACATGTTCTAGTAATTAATTCAGTTCTTGATTATTATTCCTATTCATAACTCACACATACATTAGTTAATCAGCACATACACTTGCTATCAAGGTAAATAACGTTTGGTTATCGGTTTTTTATTGTTCTATTCTCTATATAATAATATCTTTATAGTTATCAAAAATTAAATTTGATAAAAGGTTTTTCTCAAAGAAAGAAAACGCACAGGTTTTAGTCGTTGCCATGGTTATGCTTTGACTACCAATTCACGAGACGGTGTTTCGCAATCAACTAGCGTCACAGACAACCTGAATCCAGGATTAACGGCTGAATTTTAGATTCACTCTCGGATCCGCAGATCCGCCACCAGTCTTGATCTGCGCAACAGAAATGAATCCAGGATCCAATCTTGGATTAGTCAGTCCTAGATTGGGAAGAATCTTGCTCTCGATGTGCGCAATCCACCCTAAGTGTGGTCAAGAGATATGGAGAGATGTTTACATGTTTAGCAGTAAGGGCAGTACATATTGAAGTGGCATCTTCTTTGGACACTGACTCTTGTATCAATGCACTGCGTCGGATCATCTGAAGAGGAGGTCAAGTTTTGGAAATCTGATCTGACAATGGTACCAATTTCACTGGAGCGGAGCCTGAACTGAGAGAAGCTATTGAAAGTTTGAATCAAGCCAGATTGCAAGGGGCTATGCTAAAGAAAGGAGTGAAGCGGATTTTCAACCCACCAGCTGGGTCTCACCACGGCGTGTGGGAAAAAGACAGATAAGGAGAGAAAGATTCTCAGTGCTGTTCTAAAACAGCAAACACTTGATGATGAAGGTCTTCAGACAGTTCTTTGTGAGGTGGAAGCCATCGTTAATGATCATCCAATCATAAGGGTCTCTGATGATGTGAATGATTTGGAAGCTCTAACACCTAATCATTTGCTGCGGTTGAAGACTAAGCCAAATATGCCTCCTGGTTTGTTCAGAAAAAGAAGATTTGTATGCTTGTTGAAGATGGAAGAAAGTCCAGTTCATGGCTGATTTGTTCTGGAAGAGATGGACAGGTGAGCACTTACCGTTGTTGCAGGAGCGACAGAAGTGGTCTCGTGTTTGAAGAAACTTCATCGTAGGAGATGTTGTTCTGATAGTAGATGACACAGCACCGCGTAACTCTTGGATGATGGGAAGAGTTGCCGAAACGATGCCAGATAAGAAGGGGGAGAAGTATAGTCGTGGACAAGTACAACGCAGTTAGAAGCAGTTTGAAAGCAGGTTGACAGCTGCAGAAACAAAACGAATCTTCCAAAAAAAAAAAAAACATCTTCAAGCCAGTAATCTGTGACAACTGCATGTGTAAAGTGTACGTTTGTGTAAAGTGTAAGTTTGTGTAAAGTGCCGCGCGATCGAAGAACGTGTGCGCTTCAAGAACGTCATGATGCAAGTTCAAACCACGGTATTTTTTTTTCCTGCGATACGTGCTGTTTTAAAACATAAATACATTGTTTCATATAAATGGTGTGGATATCAAACTGCTTGCATTCCCTGGTTTGTTTTGACGTTGACCAACATGTGGAATCACAGGATTGGTAGATGTCCAGTTATTTAGCTTTTCTGTTTGAAAAGTCGCTACACACCCTTAAAAAGATGGAAGAGGAAGGAAGAGGAATATCTCATTGTGTATAAGAGGTATTTATGGTTTTTTTCACATTTGATGTAAGAGTGTTTCAGGCTTTTGGTACAGATGGTAATTCTAAGTGATTTAGTTTTGCCGCTGCAACATGGTGAAAACAGCTAAACTCTTGGAGCTGTATAGAGACTCTCGGTCGTTTCAAACACGTTTTTCTAACTCCTCTCAATCCCACGACAAAAACATTGTCAATGTAAAAAAACAAGTTAGAAAAACGCACCAGCCGTTTAAAGGGGTGATATCAAACACAAAAGCCCAAGTTAGGAGAAGCAATTAGGCCAATCTTGTCAAGCATCAAGCAAATAGGCACACTTGGAAAGGTGCTGGGGCCCAAGATTCACACAATTCTTGCTTCTAACTTGGCGCCTTTTTTTGATCGCTTCGCTCCACTTTATCGCTCCACTTGAAATGCTCTTTGTATGACTTGAAGAGACTGACACACACACACACACTGAGACACACACACACACTGAGACACAAACACACTCCGAGACATACATAGATAATGACACACACACACACACACACACACACACACAGGTACGGACACACACAAACACACACATACTGACACACACACACATACACATATACACACACACACACAGTTACTGACCCGGAGACACACAGATACTGACACACACACACACACACAGAGGTACTGACCCGCACACACACACACAGTTACTGACCCGCAGACACACAGGTACTGACACACACACACACACACACACACTTATGCTATGCACTTATGTTATGCTAATTGGTAAACATGCAAATTTCAACATTACAAGAGCCAATCAAATCGTGTGAAAATTCAAGGCGGGAGGAGCTCATTTGCATACAAACTCCAGATTTAGCTGCCAGTTAAATATTTAGCAAAATGTTAAATCTAGTTAAGAGATTTAAGATTTATTTAAATATTTAGCTAAATGTTAAATCTAGCTAAGAGATTTAAGATTTATTTAAATATTTAGCTAACTGTTAAATCTTGTAACTAGATTTCTAAATGATATCTGAATGCACACATTTATAAAAAAGCTGTATTTATTTTCTCCTCATTTCTGGCAGCCCATACTAACGGCTCGAACTTTGGCATTTTTAAATCCTAACGGTCTCTGCTCAGCGGAGTGGAATGTTCAGGAGCCGGTTGCCTAGCAGCGTCTCCGCCTCCTTCTCTGCCCGCCCCTCTCTCCCTCTCTCGTTGCTCCAGCTAGAGTTCACATTCAGCTTCCTTAGATTATAGAGCGCCATTCTTTACTAACTTTTACAAATGAGCTTATTGGAGGCTTCGTGTTTTTAAGATGGTTCAGGTGCAGTCCGGGCAGACTGACTGGAGCATCATTACAGTATACCGCACTGCGCTCGGCTTTGTGTGGAGGTTGATACACAAAATAATGAACGACTGGTAAAGAAATCACATGGATTGCTTTTTAATGCTAAATGTGTATCTGGTATTCTAAGTAATATCTACAATTAATAACTCAGCTATATTCATATTCAGAATGTGATAGAGTATTATGTTCCTGGTTAACCTGCGATCTTTGAAATCGACGAGGAAATCAGTTTATGGGAAAGTAATGAAGCACTTTGTTTTTAAGGAAGTCTCTCGGAAGTGGTTTTTTTGGGATTGCAATTAACCAATCGCTCTGGAGTAGAGATGGTCCGAATCTGTGGAGGAGTGAATTCCTGGGAATTTGCACTCCTCCAGGGAGCCGCCATCTTCCTCAGCGACATCGTCATCGGAATTATCACAAACGGACCGCTAAAGTGACCTGGAATACATGAACTCAGCTGCTCGGTTCTAGTTTTTGTGAAATCGACAGACGTTGTGTCTCCTTTTAAGTAGGAGTTCATAAAGGCTGGAGTTGAGGGTTTGAAAACGTGACCCAATGAGAAGTCTTGTTTTTGTTTGACAGCGTATAAAGATTTTACTGACAAAAAGGCCTGATATGTTACATTGGAAGTGCTTCGCCTGTAAAGAGTTTGATAGTATGTTTACTTGATTTCCATTTTTATCATTCAAATACTAAACAGGTAAGATGCTCCCTCTGCAGATTACAGATTCTCTTCAGATTTCATGGTTCTGTGCAGTTTGGGACGGCCTCTAGGCTTGAGGTTTGCAGACATGTGATAGACAGTCTCTGGGTTCGGGCAGCGATGCACATTTTAATTTGAGCTGCTGTGCTGTTATAGATTCATCTGATAGAGACACAGGGATATCTTCAGACGGCACGGTTCAGGTGTTTTGAGACT
>CM072694.1:4213021-4288021 GCA_036884735.1 Huso huso | reverse complement strand
GTCTCCCCCTCCTTCTCTGCCCCGCCCCCTCTCTCCCTCTCTCGTTGCTCCAGCTAGGAGTTCACATTCAGCTTCCTTAGATTATATAGCGCCATTCTTTACTAACTTTTACAAATGAGCTTATTGGAGGCTTCGTGTTTTTAAGATGGTTCAGGTGCAGTCCGGGCAGACTGACTGGAGCATCATTACAGTATACCGCACTGCGCTCGGCTTTGTGTGGAGGCTGATACACAAAATAATGAACGACTGGTAAAGAAATCACATGGATTGCTTTTTAATGCTAAATGTGTATCTGGTATTCTAAGTATTACCTACAATTAATAACTCAGCTATATTCATATTCAGAATGTGATAGAGTATTAAGTTCCTGGTTAACCTGCGATCTTTGAAATTGACGAGGAAATCAGTTTATGGGAAAGTAATGAAGCACTTTGTTTTTAAGGAAGTCTCTCGGAAGTGGTGTTTTGGGATTGCAATTAACCAATCGGTCTGGAGTAGAGACGGTCCGAATCTGTGGAGGAGTGAATTCCTGGGAATTCGCACTCCTCCAGGGAGCCGCCATCTTCCTCAGCGACATCGTCATCGGAATTATCACAAACGGACCGCTAAAGTGACCTGGAATACATGAACTCAGCTGCTCGGTTCTAGTTTTGTGAAATCGACAGACATTGTGTCTCCTTTTAAGAAGTAGGAGTTCATAAAGGCTGGAGTTGAGGGTTTGAAAACGTGACCCAATGAGAAGTCTTGTTTTTGTATGACAGCGTATAAAGATTTTACTGACAAAAAGGCCTGATATGTTACATTGGAAGTGCTTCGCCTGTAAAGAGTTTGATAGTATGTTTACTTGATTTCCATTTTTATCATTCAAATACTAAACAGGTAAGATGCTCCCTCTGCAGATTACAGATTCTCTTCAGATTTCCGCGGTTCTGTGCAGTTTGGGACGGCCTCTAGGCTTGAGGTTTGCAGACATAAGAACATAAGAAGAACATAAGAAAGTTTACAAACGAGAGGAGGCCATTCAGCCCATCTTGCTCGTTTGGTTGTTAGTAGCTTATTGATCCCAGAATCTCATCAAGCAGCTTCTTGAAGGATCCCAGGGTGTCAGCTTCAACAACATTACTGGGGAGTTGGTTCCAGACCCTCACAATTCTCTGTGTAAAAAAGTGCCTCCTATTTTCTGTTCTGAATGCCCTTTATCTAATCTCCATTTATGACCCTGGTCCTTTTTTCTTTTTCAAGTCAAAGAAGTCCCCGGGTTGACATTGTCTATACCTTTTAGGATTTTGAATGTTTGAATCAGATCGCTTGTAGTCTTCTTTGTTCAAGACTGAATAGATTCAATTCTTTTAGCCTGTCTGCATACGACATGCCTTTTAAACCCGGATAATTCTGGTTGCTCTTCTTTGCACTCTTTCTAGAGCAGCAATATCCTTTTGTAACGAGGTGACCAGAACTGAACACAATATTCTAGGTGAGGTCTTACTAATGCATTGTAGAGTTTTAACATTACTTCCCTTGATTTAAATTCAACACTTCTCACAATATATCCAAGCATCTTGTTAGCCTTTTTATAGCTTCCCACATTGTCTAGATGAAGACATTTCTGAGTCAACATAAACTCCTAGGTCTTTTTCATAGTTCCCTTCTTCAATTTCACTATCTCCCATATGATATTTATAATGAACATTTTTATTGCCCGCATGCAATACTTTACACTTTTCTCTATTAAATTTCATTTGCCATGTGTCTGCCCAATTTTGAATGCGGTCTAGATCATTTTGAATGACCTTTGCTGCTTCAACAGTGTCTGCCACTCCTCCTATTTTTGTGTCGTCTGCAAATTTAACGAGTTTGCTTACTATACCAGAATCTAAATCATTAATGTAGATTAGGAATAGCAGAGGACCTAATACTGATCCCTGTGGTACACCACTGGTTACCTCACTCCATTTCGAGGTTTCTCCTCTAATCAGTACTTTCTGTTTTCTACCTGTTAACCACTCCCCTAATCCATGTGCATGCAATTCCTTGAATCCCTACTGCGTTCAGTTTGAGAATTAATCTTTTATGCGGGACTTTGTCAAAAGCTTTCTGGAAATCTAAATAGACCATGTCGTATGCTTTGCAGTTGTCCATTTTTCAATGTTGCATCCTCGAAAAAGTCAAGTAGGTTAGTTAGACATGATCTCCCTTTCCTAAAACCATGCTGGCTGTCACCCAGGATATTGTTACCATATAGGTAATTTTCCATTTTGGATCTTATTATAGTTTCCATAAGTTTACATATAATAGAAGTCAGGCTTATTGGTCTGTAGTTACCTGGTTCAGTTTTGTCTCCCTTTTTGTGGATCGGTATTACGTTTGCTATTTTCCAGTCCATCGGTACAACCCGTGTCAAGAGACTGTTGCATGATCTTGGTTAGCGGCTTGTAAAGAACTTCTTTCATTTCTTTGAGTACTATTGGGAGGATCTCATCCGGCCCAGGGGATTTGTTTATTTTAAGAGCTCCTAGTCCCTTTAACACTTCTGCCTCTGTTATGCTAAAGTTATTTAAAACTGGATAGGAACAGGTCGACATGTGGGGCATGTTGTCTGTGTCCTCCTTTGTAAAAAATCTGTGAAAAGTAATCATTTAATATATTTGCTATTTTTTTTTCATCTATGATTTTGCCATTTGTGTCTCTTAGACATTTAACCTCCTCTTTGAATGTTCTCTTGCTGTTATAATATTGGAAAAACATTTTGGAATTGGTTTTAGCCCCCATAGCAATATTCATTTCTATCTCTCTCTGGCCTTTCTAACTTCCTGTTTGACTTGTGTTTGCAGTTCCAAGTACTCTTTCTGTGTGCTTTGTTTTTGGTCCCTTTTAAACGCTCTGTAAAGTGCCTTTTTTTTTAGAATATTTTTTTTTAATTGATCTATTAAACCATTTTGGCCATTTTGTTTTAGATTTAGATTTGTCTACTTTTGGGATGTAATCGTTTTGTGCCTCTAGTACTACATTTTTAAAAAACAGCCATCCTTTTTCTGTGGATGTTTTCTCTATTTTACTCCAATGTACTTCTATCAGTCTCTGTTTCATACCTTCGTAGTTTGCTTTTCTAAAATTGTAAACCTTAGCTTTAGTCATTACTTTTGGGGTTTTAAAAAATATTTCAAATGAGACCATGTTGTGGTCTGAGTTTGCCAATGGCTCTCTGACCTCTGTTTTAGTTATTCTGTCTTCATTATTTGAAAAGACTAAATCAAGGCATGCCTCCCCTCTAGTCGGTGCCTTGACAAATTGCGTTAGGAAGCAGTCATTTGTCATTTCCACCATTTCAATTTCGTCCGTCGTGCCCCCCATCGGGTTTTCCCATTTTATACAGGGGAAGTTGAAATCCCCCATTAGTATGGCTTCTCCTTTCCTCCACGCATTTCGAATGTCATTGTACAACAGATTATTTTGCTCAGCGTCTGAATTTGGCGGTCTATAGCATGCTCCTATTATTATGCCCTTTGAATTTGTGTCCATTATTCTGACCCATATTGATTCTGCATTGTTTTCTTTGTCCTGATTTAACACCTGGGCTTCAAGGCTATTTCTTATGTATAGCGCTACCCCTCCGCCTCTTCTGTCCTGCCTGTCTTTCCTATACAGTGTGTACCCACTAATATTATATTCGTCTCCATCACTCTCAGACAACCAAGTTTCTGCAACACCTATCACATCGTAGTTACTTGTTAGTGCAGTAGCTTCAAGTTCTAACATTTTGTTTCTGAGACTTCTAGCATTAAGATACATTTAATAGTTGTCTTACCTGAGTTGTTGTCCTTGTTTTGATGTGGTCTCCCTTCTGTTTTTTTGTTTTCTCCCCCTTTCCTTTCTAGTTTAAATGCTTCTGGACCTCCTGAAGGATCCTTTCTCTGAGTAGATTGGTTCCCTTTCTGTTTAAGTGCAGTCCGTCCCACCTGTATAGATAGTCCTTGTTGTAGAATGTGCTCCAATGTTCAAGAAAGGTGAAGCCTTCCTGTGTGCACCACGATTTCAGCCATGCATTTTGATTTTGTATTTCCAGTTGTCCATATGGTCCTTTGCAAGGCGCCGGCAGTATCCCAGAAAATACCACAGTTTTGGTCTTGTCTTTTAATTTCCTTCCTAGCTCTCTGAATTTGTTTTGCAGGGATCTTGGCCTGTCTCTTCCAATGTTGTTTGCACCGATGTGGACGACTACTACCGGGTCGTCTCCTGTTCGTTCTAGGAGCCTGTCCACATTCTCAGTGATGTGCATGACTGAGGCTCCTGGAAGGCAGCACACTGTTGTGGTAAGGGGGTCCAAACTGCGAACTGAACTTGCTGTGTTTCTCAGTATGGAGTCCCCAACAATCATGACCTCGCTTCTTTTTGCTGGCTGGTCAGCACTGTTTATAGGGTCCTGGGTGTTGTTTCTTTCATTCTCTTGATGTTGGTTTTGGTCATCTAAATGTTGAAGTGGCTCAAATTTGTGACCATAAAAATGAAATGTTAAAATACCTTTCTTCTTCCTTTCTTTCGTTCGTTCTATTTCTTTTAAGCAAAACAAAACCTGTTATTAATTCTTTCTTGTACAACTTCTTTCCCTGAGCTTTTTTCTATTTTATTTTTTCATTCTCTCCATTCTATTGCAGGTTTGTCTTCTTATTATAAATGTCTTTTATTGACCTTTATAATATAGCTTTTATTTGTTTACAAAGAACTCAAATAAAAACTGTATGTCTTTTGAGGAACTAACCAAAATAGGCCAGTATCCAATAAAAAAAAAAAAAAACTTAAAAAAACAAACCGTGCTCCATCTAATCGTTTCTTTCCCTGTTTTCTTTGGAATCCTTTTTCTATCCACAAACTACCCAAATGTTACTGGAATTATATTCTGGCTTTAGAAGGACAACCCATATCATGCAAACACATCACAATCATACACTTCACAGTCAAGTTATGAGTCTGTTGTTGGCAACTGCATGGACTAGACCAATCAGAAAATAATTCAAATTAAGAAAACTTAGTAAAGCCACTCAGTAAAGTACTGAAACACATAACCACCAGTTCTTCCAGTGTTTCTCACCAACAACATCTAAAAGTGTCAAATTTGTCACGCTTGTAAATGTATTTAAAAACTAGTCCCACTCATTAGTAAACTCTTGATTTTCGACCCATTGATTTAAACTGAATGAATTGAAATGCAAATGTACAGTAAAGTACCAGCGTCTCTTCTCTTTGATTGCAAACAAGTAAAGGCAAGTGAGCTGTGAGTTGTAAATAGATTATTGTTTTCAGTGCTGATTAAAAGACGATGTGAAGTGTGACAGATGATCCAGTGATTAAATAGCAACTAACTGGGTTTTTAAAAAGATGATCGGTTCCTGGATGTTGCTCAGTAACATACCTGAGATTTTGACCTTCATTGTAACATTCAGACAAGTTTTCTCTCTTTTCCAGCTGGAATCAATGGTCTTGTACGCTGGATCTGCCTCCGGCTCGTTCCTGACCCAGCTTGTTGATAAATTCGTAGCAGGGGTCCTCATTGGGTTTCAGTGCCTGGGCTCCCCCCTCCCACACTGGGGCAGTGATGTCGTATCCAGTGCCCTCCTGCGGGTCTCCAGCCCAGCCCTGGTTGTGGTTGTGGTTGTGGTTGTGGTTGTGGGTCTGGTTCTGCTATGGCTTGTTCTCCGGTGCTGCCTGATTGAAGGGGAGCGGAGGGGAAGCTGGAGCTCTTTTCTTCTTCCCTTGCTTGCACACTTTGGAGTACATGTCTGATATCTTAGGATTGAGAGGAAACAGAAGGAGAGTTAAGATAAAAGCATCTTGATTTCTTGTCGTTTGGTTTACCGGTAATTCACAATGCTGTTTCAGACTTTTCTTTTTTTTTTTTTTTAAATGTTGTAATTCTCAATTGTTTTAACCACATTTCTCCCAATTTGGAAAAGGTGCTGCGCTGCTGTTGCTGCTCAACTCCCGTATTGACTCAGGAGAGCCATCGTATCAGAGGATGAACGCAGATCAGGTGACAGCACAGCCAGCTCGCAGGCAGGCAGGCAGGCAGGCAGGCAGGCAGGCAGGCAGCCGCCTAGCCACCCACAGGAGTCGCTGGTACGCAGTGGTGAGACACAGATTAACCAGCTGACTAGATCCCTCCCCACCCGGGCGGCACTCAGCCAATCGTGCACATCGGTTACATGCCCTAGAAAATAGCGTCATTTTTTGTTAAACGTTAATTGAAAAAGTAATTGAATGTGATATAAATATGCAATTAATGTGAAATTAATACACAATTAATGTGAACTTAATATGCAATTGCACATCTATTGAGATTGAGAGAGAGATAAACCTAAAATCCTGGTCATGTTAAGAATTCCTATCCTCTCTTGCTCCCCTTTTAGTTTCCCTCCCCTTCTTCCACTGCTTTTTTAATAATCAACACAAACTCCTGCAGTTGCTCTTCTTCCCATCTGCTTTGGTTCTGATTCCCAGAAACACCAGCAGAAACAATAATCAACATTAATAATAATCAAACTCCTGCAGTTGCTGTTCTTCAATTACAGAAACAATAATACAATAATGTCCATCACTGGCTCTAGTCAGTCAGTCAGTGTGGTTCTATATACCCCTCCCACCAGAAACACCAGCATTAATAATAATACTCCATTAATAAGTCATCAGTGTGGTTCTATATACCCCTCCCAGAAACACCAGCTCTTACTACAGTCAGTCTGTCAGTCAGTGGTTCTATATACCCCTCCCAGAAACACCAGCAGAAACAATAATACTCCATTAATAATAATCATGTGGCACACAGCTCTACTATATACCCTCCAGAAACAGTCATAATGTGGTTCACACAGCTCTATCAGGCAGTGTGGTTCTACCCCTCCCAAACAATAAACAATAATCCATTAATAATAATCGTGTGGCACACAGCTCTATATACCTCCCAGAAACACCAGCAGAAACAATAATACTCCATTAATAATAATCATGTGGATATCAGTCGTGTGGTTCTATACCCCTCCCAGAAACACACCAATAATACTCCAGAAACAATAATCATGTCCATTAATAAGTGTGGTTCTAATCCCAGAAACACCAGCAGAAACAATAATACTCCATTAATAATAATCGTAGGCACACAGGTCAGTCAGTGTGGTTCGATATACCCTCCCAGAAACACCAGCAGAAACAATAATACTACAGTCAGGCAGTGTACAGGACTGTACATGTGTTCAGTTATAAGGACAGCAAACTGTAAAGTGTGACAGCTGGATTGTGGTTACAATGATACACCATGAATGAAGATTTTTTTTTTGTTATCATTTTTGTGCTTCAGTGACTCTGTGCAAGAGGAAATCACAAGACAAATATTTTGAAACTGCAGCTGGCAAATAAGACTTGTCTTCTGATCATCTCTCCCCATTCCTCTCTCCCTTTCTCCCTCCCTCCCCACATGCTTAACACTGAGTTGTAACTAACTGTTCCAGCATTAACACAAGTTCTGTTTCTCAACTTCAGAATACAGAATCCATCTACACAGGCACGGATCCACAGTCTTTGTAATCACCAGCTAACCTTAGCTCTAGCTCTGCTTAAAATGACAGATCATGTTTCCTTCTAAAGCACTAATCTGCAGGTTAAATGCCATCTTAACTGCTGCAATGTCTATGCTTAACTGAAGAGCATGTTGCTGCTTGAAATGATTATCTGTTTCTAAAGAGAATAATAAAAAACCTCCCTGAGTTAGCTCTCCTTTTATATATCCTTTCATCGCAGGATAGAGATATCACCATCTCTGCTAAAACAAACAACAGAAGTTTAAACTCACAAGTTTGTTTAAGGAGGTTGAGGGAGCTATACATTGAAAGCCTGAAACACTAGAAAGCCAATTGTAAATAGATTTAGTGATGTATCATACAAGCGTTTGCTTTTTGCTTCAGTGTTCTACATGTTTTTATTTGTGATCACCCTGTGATGTCTCTTTAAACATATTTTAAGCCGATTAGCTTTCTTAATCAAACTGTAATAACCAAAGGAAAAAGTTGCTTCCTTTTACCCTCATATATAAATCTTGACTGTGTTAACAAACATCATGCATTGATCTCATCTGATTCTGAACCTGCATTTCGTTCTGGCTTCAGTCTAATCATTGCTGAATTCAGCTTATTAACTTCCACTGCTTTAGTTTCAGGTAGTGCTACAAGTTTGTTTTCTCATACTAATTTAAACAATGGTTCTCTTATTAAGTATACAATTTAATAACTTAATAACTATTAAATAAGGTTTAAAGGGAGAGATGGAGAGATGGAAAATAAAAACCAGAAATGCAGAACACTAGCACTCCGGCGGAGTGCCATTACTGGATGTGCCTCTTAGGAAGTCCCTAAGTACAAGTGTAGGTGAAAGTCATGGCTTTGTAAAAATCAGTGGGAAGTTGTTTTGTAGTGAATCACTAACCTCAGCTGCTTTGTCCGGTGTTTGAGCCAGGTCACCATGGGAGAAGGCCTGCATCCCTGACTTCCCTCCTGGGTAGAGGAGTGATCTCTCATCATCTTCTGGGGGCTTCCAGATATACTGCTCCCCATTGCCCAAGAAGCTAGATTCCTGCGGAACAAGGAGAGGAGGTGGGTGTGAAACATGCATTGGTCAACACTGCTGACACAGCAGATACACGGCAGATACACATCAGATATACAGCACGTCTATACCGGCTGTGTTGTCACCAGATCTGCGTTAGTCCTCCTACACGATAGGTCTGGTTGGCTTCACTATGGGCTTGCAGAGTGAAAGAAAGAAAGCAGGCTGCTTGACAGCTTGAAGCACGTTGTTGCTTCAGAGGACTAAAGCTTGAATGCGCTTGTCTGTCTTCACCTCTCCCAGCCCAGTGGGGGTTGCAGCAGCAGCAGCAGCAGGAGTGAGACAGGGTCTTAGAAACAATTGGATATTCCAAATTGGGACAGGAAAACAAGGGTAAAAATAATTGCAGATTCCAAATTAAAACATTTTTTTTAAAGAAAACAATTGGCCATTTCAAATTGGGAAGAATAAAATATTTGGTGGTTCCAAATTTTAAAAAAAGTTATAGGAACAATGTCCCACTGTGCTTTATACATCTTCATTGTTTAAAATCGAACAATGCCAGCTCTATCATACTGTGCCTACAGGTGTTGTTAACATTTCCACTAATGTATTTATCTATTAAACTGCCTATTAATATTTTATAATGACACGTTCATTAGAGCAGCTTCTTTTTTAGCAAGTTATAAACTCATTTATCAACTGCGACCCAGAAAATAGTAATCCACGTCTATTGGCTAGCACCTGCCATCAACATACAAAATGCAGCACGACACTAAAGTTCAAATGCAAATCATACAAAAGCTATAAATTCAGTTTTAGTCTTCATTACTTTCTTTGGAGCATAGCCCAGATTAGAACCAGCGATCTCCGGGCTATAGAGAGTTGGGGTCAATTCTATTTTTCAATTCCAATTCCACCTCAATTCAATCTTATCAATTCCAATTCCACCCATAAATACTCAATTCAAATGTAATTTAATCAATTCCAATTCAATTCCTAATTCCAGTCCATCCAGTAATACTATAATTGTGTAGTTAAGCATAATAACTCACATTCATTTGATGTGTACATCTTTATTCTAACAAAGAAAGATTGATTTTTGCAGTTGTGTTAGTAGTGCAGGATATTGTATGCATTAAATGTATGTTGTGTACATCCAAGAAATAAGAGGAAAAAAGACAATGTTTTCTATCGATGTATAATGCTGTCCATGTGATACCGAAAAAAAAGTAAAAGAATCACATTACCATACAAAATGCAATATCAGTCCTGACACCTGTTGATTCTGGTTGTTGTATTAACTTCAGGAATGCTAGAGCTCTTAAACTTTTCGTTATTAAAATTCACAAAGCTTTGCAATAGATATACTGATGTTTTGTTCATTCAATTCAGTGAAATGTATCTGTACAAAAATGGGTGGAATTGAACGGAATAGACATGGAATTCATAAATTCTGTTGCTTTTAAAATATCAATTCCAATTCCTTATCTTTAATATTTTTCAATTCCAATTCCAATTCAAGAATTGAATTGGAATTCACCAAAAAATTCCAATTCCATTGGGAATTGACCCTAACTCTGGAGCTATAGCATCCTGTACTTCAGTGCTTGGCCTTTACTGGATGTGTCACTCGGGAGCCCCCTGGTACACTTTAAATGATTAAATAAACTCTCTCCGAAAATCTAGGATTCTAAATACCATATCACTGTTATCTACAGCTGCCTCCAGGATTATTCATACACTCAACTCAATGTAACAAAAAGTTGGTTTTAGCAACAAAAAAAAGCAAGTGTATATCATGTTTTTTTGCATAAATACTTGAAAGATTGTAAGACTATCAGTGTTAGATATCGCAAAAACATTTCTGTCCAAAGTTATTGCATTTTAATGTTTACGGTGTGAATAATTCTGATCCTTCAGTTTTTGAAAAAAACATGCAAATATGTTGGACAAATATATTTTTTGTGAAGTCCAGGACAGAATGTCTGAAAATATTCATGTTTTCATTCATCCAACAAATACTTAAGTACGTTTGCATTTATTTTGCTAAAACCCATTATATTTATTTATTTATTTAGATTTATATAGCGCCTTTGAACAAGGCGCTTTACAATTTTTAAACTAAACGGTACAATCAAGAGAAAAATGGCTGAATAAAGAAGGTACGTTTTTTGGGCAAGGGTGAGGAAGTAGAGAGTGGTGCTACAGTGAGAACAGAGGCTAGGGCAGGGTTGGGCAAGCAAGCAGGGTCCTGACCGGGGGTTAGGGGCTAGGGCACCCAGTGGGATGGGCTAGGGTGAAAAGATGTGTTTTAAGAGAGGAGCGAAAACTGCGTAGTGTAGGTGACTGTTTTATATGAAGTGGGAGTTTATTCCAATGAAGGGGAGCCAGGAGGGAAAAGGAACGGAAACAGGATTGGGCACAGGGCGAGGGTGGGACCGAGAGGGACAACAGAGTTTGAGAGCATAAGGGACGGGAGGGAACATAGTAAGTGATAAGTGCAGCCAGGTAGGGTGGGGCAAGACCATGGAGGGATTTGTAGACTAGAGTAAGGAATTTAAATAAGCAGCGATAGTAAACAGGGAGCCAGTGTAGCTGGAGGAGAAGAGGGGAAGTATGAGAGGAGTGGGGGAGGTTGAATATGATACGGGCAGAGGCATTTTGAATTTGCTGTAGTGGTGTGAAGGCATAGGAGGGAAGGCCAAGGAGGAGGGAGTTGCAGCAATCGAGGCGGGTGAAGATGAGAGCATGAACCAGGAGTTTAGTGGCAGAGAAAGAGATGGAGGTGCGTATTTTGCGGATGTTGAATAGGTGGAATCGGCAGGTGCGTGTAGTGGCCGAGATATGATCAGCAAGGGACAGGGTAGCGTCAAAGATGACGCCGAGGTTGCGAGCAGAGTTAACCGGAATGAGGGGCAGGGGAGGAAATGAAATGGTGGGAGTGGGAGGGGGAGAAGAAGGGGAGGGGAAGAAAAGGATTTCAGTTTTTGATGGGTTGATGAGGAGGTATTGGCGTGCCATCCAAGATTGGATAGCAGTCAGGCAAGCAGTTATACGGGTGAAAAGATCAGGGGGGTGAAGGAAGGGAAGGAAAAATCTGGGGTGTCGTCAGCAAAAGAAATGGTGGGGGAAGTTAAATGAAGAGATTAGAGCTTCAAGAGGTGAGGTGTACAAAGAGAATAACAAGGGTCCGAGGACAGAGCCCTGGGGAACACCAGCAGTCAGAGGGGAGGGGGGAGAGTTGAGGCTGTTGAAAGCAACAGCAGAGGTGTGGGAGGATAGGTATGAGTGCAGCCAGCTAAGGGGTGTTCCAGAAATGCCAAGGTTGGAAAGGGTGGAGAGGAGGATGGGATGATCGACTGTGTCAAAGGCAGAGGAAAGATCAAGGAGAATGAGACTGAAGAGAGGCCAGGTTGGGAGGAGTTGGCCAGATGATTCTGGACAGTGAGGAGGGCAGTCTCCGTGGAATGGGAAAGACGGAAACCAGATTGGAATAGGGGGTAGAGGGAGTTGGCGGATATGTATTGTGATAGGCGTACGTGAACTAGACGCTCAAGGAGTTTTGAAAAATATGGAAGGAGAGAGATTGGGCGGTATTTGGCAGGGCGGGCAGGATCGAGAGTGTTTTTTTTTTAACAGAGGAATGATGGTAGCTGATTTAAAAGTGGCAGGGCAGATACCGGTGGACAGGGAGGAGTTAAAGAGGGAGACTAGATAGGGGAGGATAAGAGGGAGTAAAGGGGGTATGAGGGAAGCAGGGACGGGGTCCACGGGGGAAGAGGTTGGGTGGGCCTTGGAAATGTTGGAGGAGAGTTCAGAATAAGATGTGGAGGGAAAGTCAGTAAAGGGGGCATTAGGAACAGATGGAGGTAGAATGGGGACCTGGGGATGGGGGCTAGTCTGGAGGAGAGTCCGGAGGTGTAGACGAATAGTACTGATTTTGGTTGTGTAATAGTGAGAGAAATCACTAGCAATGAGGGTTGGGAGGACTGAAGATTGGGGTGAAGAAGGGGGACGGAGTAGTTTATTGAGGGTTAAGAAAAGCTGACGGGGATGGGGAGCCATAGCAGTGATGAGAGTTTGGAAGAAGTTATGTTTGGCTAGTTCCAAAGCAGAGAAGAAATTAAAAAGGAGGGAATGATAGGTTTGGAGGTTCAAAGGTGAGGAGAGGACTTCCAGAGTCGCTCAGCCAGGCGCAATGAATGTCGGTCTGATTTAAGGAAAGAGTGAGCCATGGTTGAGGAGGCCTATGTGAAGGAGAATAAGGACATAAGGGGGCTAGGGAGTTGAGGGAAGTGGATAGCGCGCTAGATAGGGTGGCAGAGGCTAAGTCCGGGTGAAGGGAAGAGATGGAGGGAAGCATCGAGAGGAGAGGGAGATCAGGAACTGGTGTCTATAGTGCAGATTACGATTCTGGACAGGGGAGGGTAGCAGAGGGGGAGGAGGGGAACTGGTGTCTATGATCGAGGGGTCAGGAGAGTTATGGTGGATGGAGGACAGGGAGAGGAAGGGTAGCAGAGGTGGAGTATTTACCAGAGGGGAGGGGGCGAGGGGGAGGGTTAGGGGTGAGGGGGAAGGGGGGATAGATGAAATCTCCTAGAGAATGGGGTGAGGAGGGGTAGGAGGGAGGAGGGGTCAAGATGATGAATGCAGAGGGAGGGCCAGGGGCTGAGAGGGAAGGTAAAGGTGGGGGGGAGAAGGAGGTAAGTTGTTGTTGCCAGAGGTGTGGGGTCCAGGAGGAGGGGTGTGGGGCCTTTAAGGGAGAAAAGAAAAAAAAAAAAATGACATAAGGCATTTTTTTCCAAACAAAAACAGTGCAGGGTTGATGGAATTATTTTTGATAAGATAAATTTGTTTCATTCAGTTTTACACACCTATTTGGTAAGAATCCCTGTTTCTAAGGTGATTTAGAAAGGGTGTTAAATTTACTGTAGTACCTGAGTTTTATCTTTTTATGTCAATGGTTATTGTAGGAGGAGGTGCAGCAGCAGGCAGGTGTGATCAGCAATGCCACAGAGATAGAGACAGAGAGAATGTGCAGGTAGAGAGGCTAGTGAGGAAGAGAGAGAATTATCAGCTGAACATCAGCATCATCTTGGCCCAGGTTTTCAGTTGAGGTCTTACCACATGCACCATCTCCTTCTTTGGAGTATTACAGAGCTAATATCATTACATATTGCTGCATACTAATAAATGCAAGAAAAGCAGTGCTTGGACATGGAGGTTTTACAGGTTTTAATTAAAGCGCGCAGTAAAATAATATCTGTTAACCCTTTGAGTAGTTGGCTGTATTTTGTGTATTCTTATTTGTATTATTCTTCACCTATTCTTCATTTCTAAACAGCAAACCGAGCCCAACAAACGTTTTTGAGTAGACAATGATTTTATTGACAGAGGTGTTAAGGGGTTTGCTGTAGTAGCTGAGTTTGATATGTTTTTATGGCATGGTTATTGTAGGAGGAGGTGCAGCAGCAGGCAGGTGTGAGCAGCAATGCCCTCTTTTAATAGCCCAGTTTCACTGAATGTCCCCCCCACTTTTGAAACGAAAGTTTCGCCCTTGTTTATACCAAATATACTATCTCAATTGTTTATTTTTTTAAAGAGTATACTGTAGTTAATAATACTGTACTAATGACTGTATTATTGTATTGATGTAGTAGTGATGGGCAGCAGTGTTAAGTCGTGGTTAGGTCAGTGTTTTCCTACACTGGTCCAGGGGACCCACTGTGTCTGTTGTTTTTTGTCAATTAGGCCTATTTTATTAAACCCTTCATTTAACTAATAATTGTATTCTTACTGATTTCAACAATCTGAAAATATATATATATATTTTTTAAACTAAATATAAATAGTGGCTTCACAGAAAGAAAGAAAATAAGCTATTTTTTTGGCAGGCAGAACTTTGAACTCCTAATCTATTTTACATTGTTTTCACAACCAACAAAACTGTACAGAACAAACATGAACTGAGTAATGTTAACCCGCAAACAAATATTTATTTTGACTTTCAAACTATCACTCAAGATTGACTCAATAAAAAATACACAACATCAAATGTTTATTTTAGTCAATTTATGCTTGATAATTATTTTATTTAGATCAATATGATTACAAATTAATAATTCAAGATAATAATTTAGCAGCATAATTACAATTATTGAAATAATAAGAATACATGAATGAATGGTTAAGGGTATTGAATTCATAAAACGTACAGTGACTTACATCTGTGTTCATTAGTAAAGCAATAGGGTGTTCTAATAAATCTGCACACAACTGTATGAAGAAGACATGCTTATGCAGTTGTCATGAAACTTGGTATTCATATTATGAGAGTATCCGATCCTGGGGAAATATGAAAATTGGTTTTAACATTTAGCACATGAGAATGTCATATTCTGGGGATATATGGAGGTGTCTGTTTATCCACCTGTCTGTATGTCACACATTTATGCAAAGATTTGGAAAATCACTTTACAAATGATGATTAAACATTTCACTGCTCATTCTTGTTCTGCACATACGGTCATACATGTGTCATTGCCATGATTTTTAAATTGTTTTTGTGTGTGCATTTTACATGTTCGCATATGTTGCTACAACTGTTTATGTAAGGTGTGTGTATTGTTTTTATTATTTTATTTTTAAGTTTTCATATCTGGATCAGTTTTTACATTATTAAATTTCAGTCTACAGTGCTGTTTCCAAGATGGCTTCACATGTAGTCATCAGAAGAACTTCAGAACAACATTTCCCATCATCCTCCTTCTCACGTATGTATAATGAGGGTGATGGGAAATGTAGTTCTAAAGTTTTTCTGCAGAGTACATGTGAAGCCATCTTGGATGGAAACTAAGTACTGTCGACTACAATTTAATAGTGTATAAAACTGGTCAGGATATAAAAAAAAAAATAAGAAGAATAAAAACAATACACACCTGTGGCAGGGCGGAAGCCCTACACATGGGGAAATATGTAGTTTTATTGTATATTTTTGCATTATTTGTTGTGCATTGATTTAATTAACTGTTTAATTGATGTTGCGCTCCGCCGTGGATGATTACCTGTCTGTGTGGAGCAGCAGCTGAAAGCAATGAGCTGCTCCAGCAGGCAGGTGGGCGTGTCTCGGCAGAGCGTTAGTATAAAAACATAGAGATCACTGTGATCAGGGCTGCTGCAAGGCCTGCCGTTTTCACGGCACCTTTGATTTATAGTTTGTTGTATTGTGTTTTATTTTGAGTGTTTGTACAGTCATGTATCATCCTCTGTGCGCTACCATCGCTGGTAGCGTCACATTTTTGTGTTTACTTTTTTGTTTATGTTTATTGATTAAATCCCGTGCGCCTGTGTCGGCGTATCAACGTCAATCTCTATCTCAGTCTCGTCTGGGTTCTCCTCGGCTACCTGAGGCAAGTTTACCAGGACTCTATCACAACACCTAACACAGTTGTAGCAACATATGGGAACATGTAACACACACACACACACACACACACACACACAAACACAACAACTTGAATTCCCCTTTAAGACTGTGCCTTGTAAATCACAAATGAAATGTTAACATCCATTTTGTATTTCAAATATATAAAAGAGTTTAAATCAGGAGACACAATCTAACATCTGAAACCAAACAATGAATTGCCATGACCTTAACATCGCTGACCAGAGGAACTGTCAGACAATATTTTGTCAGTTGCGAAAAATAGAAATGTCCCCTTTACTGTAAACAGACGACACAGATTTATTTTGGCAGCTTCATTTTGAAAACTCAAGGTAACACACTAAATAAACAAGAACATAGAAACGTTCCAGTATAGCACTGTAACTATCTCACCTTAAGTAATAAAGCGAACTTAATACATTTTAACAAATTCCAAAAGTTACATCCCTAAACAAATTGTTTATCTAATAAAGATGGAAAGATAAAGTACATTGTAAGAATGTACTTTGCAGAATTATTTTAATAATATTTTAATAATATAAACAGAAAAAAATTACTACTAAATAAATGCAATGCCTCTAAATAACAGTCTGTTAAACTCATAAATCTAAACAGAGAAAAATCAAAGTAACAAACAGCACATCACAAAAACCAAACAAAAAACCCACAGCATGGTTTTCTCTTGCTTGCAGAATAAACGTCCAATTTGAAAAATGCAGCTTCCCGAGGTTGGATCCAAACAATATAATATGAACTCTGTTAGCTTAAAAGTTTGTGTACCAAACACATTCTTTAACCAATATCACGATGCACTAATAAAGCATTAGTATTCAAAGTCTAACATATGACAATGCCAATACAGTAAAACTCCTGAATAATAAACCAAACAAAAATAAATAGTACTTTTTAATAATTTAGCTAATGTCTTGTATTATGTTATTGACATGTTATTGATATTTTAGTAAATATTTGATGTTGTTTCAATAGTAGTTTCAGTATATTACTTTACTTTACAAGCAAATGTCTGATATTATCAGTTTTATGAAGTGATTAAAGTATGATGAACAATTTCAAAAAGAATAAAAAGAAATGTGTTGTTATTTGGAATGAAATAATAAAGTATAATAAAGTTCACCTAACAGTATATTTTCACAGCTGTAATCATGTGTTTAATAACCCATTCAGTTGTATTGGTTACTGTTGTGTCAGAGGCAACAGAAGCTGGAATGAAATCGGTTACTTTAAAGGGGGAGGATGTAACTTACAGCATGTGACCAAGGCATGCATTATAAAGAGAAGACCCAATGTTACTGAATCTCAATGTTCAAAAGAGCAGCGTTCACATTCAAATGATTGGTAAGTGCATTTTAAACCTGTAAAAATAAACACTTGGATGGCAGCAATTGCTGCTGCTGCCCACATTGGTTTCATAAGTGTTATTTTCAAGCTACACAGAAACATAAGGCTTACATGCTGGGAAATATCATGATGACTTCTACTTCTACTGTCATGACTTATTTAAGGTGGTACTGCTGTATATATATATATATATATATATATATATATATATATATATTGACATGTTATTGATATTTTAGTAAATATTTGATGTTGTTTCAATAGTAGTTTCAGTATAATAGTAGTTTGAGCATGGGATTAAGGTTAATAGTACAAGCACATGGACTCCTCCGGATGGAAGAGATAAATGGTTAGATATGTATATTGAAGTAGTTAAACAAGAAATAATAGTAGGACTAAAGAAAAGATGTAAACTTAATTTAACCAATATTGAAGAACAAGCTATGACTGAGTTGTTAAATGATGATGATATAATGATAAGACCAGCAGATAAAGGCTCAGGAATAGTGATAATGAACACAGATGACTATATGAAATCTGTACAATGTGAATTATATAATACATATACATATGAAGAAGTTAAAAGCAATAAGATCAATAAATCGGTAAAAGAGGTTAAGGAAATTGCGGAGACTATACAATAAAGGAATTATATCAAAAAGAATTTAAAAATACATGCAGCCACATAATGCAAGAACAGGCCTAGCAAGAGGAAATCTAAAATGCACAAAGAAAATCACCCTATGAGAATGATAGTCAGTACAATTGATAATCCAACACACATAATAGCTGGAATAGCAGAAAAACAACTTAGGTCGCACATTGAGAAATTACCAAGCTTTGTTAAAGATACAACACAATTTTTAAAAAGACTTGAATCAATAAAACACAACCTTCCAGAGAATACAATTTTATTTTGCATGGATGTAAAATCCTTGTACCCAAGTGTCCCTCGTAAAGAAACTTTAGAAGCTTGTCAAAAAGCACTAGATAATAGACTAGATAAATCAATACCTACAGCAGGTACTGAACATGATCAACATAGTTTTAGAAAACAGTTATTTTACATTTGTTGATAAGAATTACAAACAAAACAATGGTACCGCAATAGGATCTAAATTAGGAATGCATTTTGCCAGTACAGACATGGGGAAATGGGAAGAACAATTACTTAGAAAATCGGAAAGAGAACCTTTAGAATACATTCGGTTTGTAGATGATATTTTTGGGGTTTGGACACATGGAGAAGAATCTCTTTTCCAGTTTCATAAAATGGCAAATGAGATACACAGTAATATTAAGGTGGACCTTCGATGGACAAGGAAAGAAATAGAATTTTTAGATACCATAGTAAAACCTGAAGAAGGTTCAATTGAGACTGACCTCTTCTGTAAACCTACTGACATGCACCAGTATTTACACATGTCCTCTGTACATCCGATACACACTAAAAGGGCAATCCCAAAGGGTCTAGGAATAAGAATACGAAGAATATGCTCAAAAAAGTGACTATGTAAAACAAAGAAATGTATTAAAACAAATCTTAAAAAAAAGAGGATACAAAGAAAGAATTATAGAGACGGAGTTAAGAAAAGTGGATAAACTAAAAAGAGATGATCTACTAGATTATAAAAATAGAGATAAAAAGGTCAAAAGAGTCCCATTAATAATGACTTACTCTAAACTTTTGCCCAATATTTCTAAGATAGTTTGGAAACACTTGCGGATTCTACATAATTCAGAAAAATTAAAAAAAAAAATTTCTTAAGGCCCCAGTTGTAGCATTCAAAAGAGAAGCTAATTTAGGTGATATTTTAGTTCACAGTAAACATAAAAGAATAATTGACAAAATAGGTTCTACGAACATATGCAGTAGTAAATGTAAAGTGTGTAAATACATAGACGTAAACGTAAAAATATAATTAAACATAAGAACACCACATATCCACTAAAAACTAATACCTACTGTAAAAATAGCAATGTTGTTTATGGAATAGCCTGTGAAAAATGTGATGAAATCAAATATGTTGGAGAGACTGGAACTACTTTATATAAAATAATTCAGAACCACCTTTCATTAATTAGAAATAAAAAAATGAATGAACCAATAGTACAGCACTTCACCAGTCAGGGACATGACATAAATGATGTAAAGTTTGTAGTATTAGAACAGCTCAAATTAGACAATGCGACATATAGAAGAATAAAAGAAAGTAAATGGATAAATAGACTGAACACGATTATGCTAGCGGGACTCAACAGAAAAGAATGAACTAATTAACTTCAATAAATATATAACATTTAAATAAATAAACAAAATTCAATTCAAAAGTTGTGCATGCTGATGCGCTGGGGATAATCCTCAGAGCCAGCATTGCATGATATAATAAAAATATAAGTTTATATAAAGTAATGTTAATTAGAATTAATACAGATTCAAAGATAGAAGTAAAAATGATGTCACAATATATAGAACACCATTACATCATGCAAGAATAAATCATGGAATTTGAATGTAAACAATAACAAGTAGTTGTCATGCCGTCAAAAACCTATAAATACCTCCAATGTTTGGATTCAAACACAGGCTCCCTTGAGAAAGATATGTACAACATAACGAAACGTTGGGCAGCTGGCTCTTTGAGCTAAAATATATATATATATATATATATATATATATATATATATATATATATAGTACTGTGCAAAAGTTTTAGGCAGGTGTGAAAAAAAAAATGCTGTAAAAGTAAGAATGCTTTCAAAAATAGACATGTTAATAGATTATATTTATCAATTAACTAAATGCAAAGTGAGTGAACACAAGAAAAATCTAAATCAAATCCATATTTGGTGTGACCACCCTTTGCCTTCAAAACAGCATCAATTCTTCTAGGTACACTTGCACAAAGTCAGGGATTTTGTAGGCATATAGTCAGGTGTATGATTAAACAATTATACCAAACAGGTTCTAATGATCATCAATTCAATATGTAGGTTGAAACACAATCATTAACTGAAACAGAAACAGCTGTGTAGGAGGAATAAAACTGGGTGAGGAACAGCCAAACTCAGCTAACAAGGTGAGGTTGCTGAAGACAGTTTACTGTCAAAAGTCATACACCATGGCAAGACTGAGCACAGCAACAAGACACAAGGTAGTTATACTGCATCAGCAAGGTCTCTCCCAGGCAGAAATTTCAAGGCAGACAGGGGTTTCCAGATGTGCTGTCCAAGCTCTTTTGAAGAAGCACAAAGAATAATATATATATTAATAGGGCAGCAGTGTGGAGTAGTGGTTAGGGCTCTGGACTCTTGACTGGAGGGTCGTGGGTTCAATCCCAGGTGGAGGACACTGCTGCTGTACCCTTGAGCAAGGTACTTTACCTAGATTGCTCCAGTAAAAACCCAACTGTATAAATGGGGAATTGTATGTAAAAAAATAAATAAATAATGTGATATCTTGTAACAATTGTAAGTTGCCCTGGATAAGGGTGTCTGCTAAGAAATAATAATAATAATAATAATAATATGATGTTTTAGAAAGCTCTTTCCTTGTTTCATGCTGGTTACTTGGAGTATTTCTACTTGTGCTCCGTCCATCTAGAATTCTCTGACAGCTCTGTCAGCTCTTTATTAAAAACTTGCTTGTTTTTCCAAGCTTATGAAAAATAGCTTCATTTTATATTCTGACTGTTTTAGTGTTTTTTAACTTATTATTATATTTGCTTTGGGATGGTTTCACCATGAAAGGTGCTATATAAAATGTAACTTGACAGATTGATTGATGTGTTGTTGTTTTAAAAGTCAGAATGATAAAGTGTATGTACTTTTAAAAGAATAGTTTGCAGTGGAACAAATGCTTAGTAAAGCCCTAGATAGCAGGCTACTGTTGATTCAATATTTAATCAATGTTTATTCAATGTTAGCTTCCTGTCTGGGGCTCGCTCTAAATGTCAGTCAAAGAGTAAAAACATTGTTGGCACATCTTTGGATCAATAAATAAAGCTTACAAGTGGTTTGTCTCTTGTTTTGGCAGAATAATACTTGTATATTACAAAACTGGAGCAAACTGCTTTTAGGTGTTAAGACCTTGACGAATCTGGCCCCAATATAAAGTATTGGCACCCTACACTTTAGGCAACTCCAGAAAAGGCATTAAATATAAGTTCATTCATTAACAATTTTTTTGCTGTGGTATTATACCTAGACTGGTATCATAGATGGTTATCATTGGCAGTCCTTAACTAGAACCCTATTTTTGAAGGTAATAAATGTCATATTCAGTCATGCTGCATATTAATAAGTGGATCACATTTGGGGTACCACTTTTGGGTACACATAGCACTTGTTCAAAGCTGTTCATTAAAATCACTTTCATGTTTACAAAGAGGAGACGATATTCTGTTCAGGGATACAGATGTTGTTGTTGTCATGTCATACTGTGGTGGAAGCAAATAGAGTAGGCTCACTTTAATGTACTTATATTATTTTTCATGGTAAATTCCTTGTGACTTTGAACCCTTTCAGTAAATGTAATGGGGAAGTGAGTACAAACAATTTTCTTCATGCTAAGGATACTGTTTTTAACATTTTAATCAGTTCTTGTGGAAGATGGTGTTTTCAGATATTTAGATATATACAGCCCAATTTTCAGAAGAGGCACAGGGGAAAACAGGTTGCACAACACTTTTGCGACACCAGAAAGGTGTCAAACTGTATTTTCCTATCCTGTCAGTCAGGGGAATGAAAACAGTAATATTTTCAGACATTCAGTATTGGTTAAAAATGATTCACGCCTTAAACAATAAAATGTATTTAACTTTGGACAGAAATGTTTTTGCGATATCTAACACTGACAGTCTTGCAATCTTTCATGCTTGCATGTATTTATGCAAAGAAAAAACAGTGTACATAATGTTATTTTGCTAAAAACAACTTTTTGTTACACAGAATCAAGGGTATGAATAAATCCGGAGGGCACTGTATATCAGTTCAAATTTACAAGGTCACCGTTCGTATTAAACACCTAAATGTGGTGCTTCTATTTAATTTGTTTATTTTTGTCTCGGTACCTAACTAGCCTGCTACTTCAGTTGCACGGGGTCCTCATTAATTTTGTGGTTCCTTTGGAAGAAATCATGTTATTCTTCTGGAGTTATTGATATTGTAGTAGATTTTTTAGTTCTTCATTGAGACACAGGACTTTAGGGTATAATGCCGGTTACAAGATCTTTATTTAATGCACAAGGGAAATAATTCAAGATTTTCTCACAGAAAAGTGGTTACAGTTGCTATATTTATACATAGAATTGCAGTCTACAGGTAGGTGTGTCTTTGGTTGCGATATCACTGATGTTTGTAATAAAGCTTTTGTTCATTATGTGTGGTTGCGGCTGTGCTGAAAACTACCCAGACCAGTTTGGGGTCCTGGGCAATTGTTCTCCTGGGGCAGGGTGTGAATCTTTGTTACCATAAAGTTCAGTAGGACAATGGGATTGCCAGTAGCCCAAGATAAGATCAAAACTGAGCCAGAGTTTATCAGATGGCCTGGGGGTGGGATGTAATATTATGCGGAGACCAAAGGGTTAATTGTTCATCCTTAGTTGGTGCAATCGCTGTCTTCTGTAGACTAAAAGGCATTTCATATTCAGTTAAATATATATCATCAGAATTCAATCATTTTCCTCTACAACCTCTTCAGTATACTGTATTGGCAACAGCTACGAATATTTTGTCGTCAATTATTGATATACGGGAACACCTACGGCGACACAGCGGCATGGTTGTTAGAGCTGCTTCCTCCTCACAGCTCCAGGGTCCTAGGTTTGATTCCAGCCTCAGAGTGAGTGTGTGTGTGTGTGTGTGTGTGTGTGTGTGTGTGTGGTGCCCTGCGATGGACTGGCGTCACGTCCGGGGTGTAGTCCCGCCTTGCGTCCTGTGTCTGCCAGGTTAGGCTCCAGCCCGCTAAAGGATTAAGCAGTTATGATAATGGATGGATGGATAGGAACACCTATATATAATTTGAGCTAACTAATGTTAAAGTAGGTCTAAAGTAAGGGGTCAAAAATAACAGATAGATTTTTCTCCATTTTTCTCACAATTTATTATCTAAAATGTCTAAAGACTGGGTCATTTTATCTGCATTCTGGAACCAAAAAAGGTCAAAGTTCAAAATTTAGGGTAATACATTTTAAAAGGGCTAATGCATATTAAAAGATATGTTCTTTACCAGTATTTTATTTCAGAAACATATGACTAAACATTACATTTTCTTATGCCCTGCGATGGACTGGTGGGTTAGGCTCCTCTAAAGGATTAAACGGTTATGATAATGGATGGATGGATGCAAATCTGTACCTCATTTGCTTTTGTGCACACATCAAATTAAAACATAAATAACTGCCAATAATAATAAAACATCTTCCATACAAGGATTTTAAAAAGCAGATAGAAAAAAACGAAAACGGTGACCTTTCAATTTTTTCACTTTAAAAGTTTCCTTTATATCTAATCTTTAAACAAAAACAAAAACAGTATGCCTATAGTACTCCTTGTCAGATGTTAAATGAAAAGTATTTTTGGTGTGAGTTACCCTTATATATAAAATATGAGCGAGTCCTCCTATCCTTATTTTATCTTCACTGCAACTCAGATTAAGGTTTGAAACACACTGCCAGTGATGCAGTTGCTCTGCTTGGTATCCCAGTTCCAGGTGATTACAAGGACTGGCCACAGAAAATGCTAGACAGAAATGTCCTTCAACATCAGAGACCACAAGTTGGGCACATGTTGATCAAAAGAGAATTGACATAAGTGCTATTTTTCTGAATAAACAAAATAATGTCCTATGCAACACATTCATTCTTCTATATTTTTTTCTACAACGTGTTACATTTTACAAACTGATGAATATCTGAATGAATATCAAAATCTTGGATGAATATCTGAACATGAAAATACCATGTTCATGCCAGCACTAATAGTTTTGTATTTGTGACGAGTAGAAAAAGAAGTAAACAAACAGCATTTTGTGTTAGTACTTATGACAAAAAGAAATATGTTGTAAATGATGTTGTAACAGGGGAAGACCTGTGCTGACTCTTCTGATGTGTTCAAAGTGCTGCAGGAAGAGGGCAGCAGCCCGTCAATATTCGCCTGTTGGTCATGGCAGTGTCACGGAGAGGTGGGAGAGTGGGTGTGTGGGCTTTCCTTCTCTCTGAATGGCTGAGAGGCGGGTCTTGGGGGAATTGCTGGCCCTATGAGATAACATTCTGCTGAACCCTCAGGGCTGCCCTTCTAAGACGAACAGAGCGTGCGGAAGCTCTGGTCCAGGGCCGAGGATGGCTGTGAAACAAAACTATAAAACAATAGTGGTAGCGGGGAAAACGCTGGGCAGACCCCTAAGTAATTGTAAAACAGGCGGAGGGAACTGTTAGTGTAGGACGGAGACCCGGACTGTGCGTGTAGCGACAGTTGGGGTGAAGCTGCCGAGTGCAGCACCTTTTATTTGTAATTTTGCTTACTGTGTTTTATTTTCCCCTTTTTCTTTCGCCTTTGGTTTTCATTATTGTTTACGAGCACTTGCTGTGCATTTAACTGTTTACCTGGATTGGCATACCGTGGCTCTGTTTACTGTCGCCAGTATCCAGACCACGGACAACAGCGCCCTCTGCGGGTTAAAAGAAATAGACAAATAAATAAAACTGGGCACCTGTGCGGTGTTGGCAAATAAAACCTTCTGTCTCCCATGTCAGTGAATACCCACCATCCTTCCACAGATATGTTTTTATTTACAATCATTTGTTTTAGTTTACACACCAAATATATATGGTGGGTGGCATGGTGGCGTGATGGTTAGCGCTGCTGCCTCAAAGCGCCAGGGTCATAGGTTTGATTCCGGACTAGGTCTGTGTGGAGTTTGCATGTTTGCATGGGTTTTCTCTGGGTACTCCAGTTTCCTCCTGTTACGTCCTGTCCAGGGTGTAGTCCTGCCTTGCACCCTGTGTCTGCCAGGTGAGGTTCTGGCTCACCGCAACCCTCTAAAGGAATAATCAGTTATGATACTGGATGGATGGATATACAGTATATATATGGTATATATAACCCAAGTTATAAACAATATACCAAAATTACAAAAAGAAAAGCCAACGGTCAGTAGTAAGAATTCTACAATGTTTGCAGTCTAAAGGTTAAGTGTCTACTAGTTCTATATTGTAATAAGATTGTTATCAGAGTTAACATAGTCTTAATAAAGTGTGTGTATCTCACATTGCCCTTTATTTCATTGCAGACCCAACCTTGGATGCCACATGACCACCATGACTGTATCAGTGAGAGGCTTATACGTGGCTTTTTTGATGGTAGCCATTATCAAAGAAATCAGCTCAGGACCAGCCATCAAAATATTTGCTCTGTTAGATGATCATTCCAAAGATGCTTTATGTTACAGCTTTAGAAATTCAGATGATTTTGCCATGAACGAGAACTACATTCCAGCACAGTTTCAAGATGGAAACTGGGAATTTCTAGAATACACCCCAAGTAGTTGGAATGTAGTTTCAAATCAGAGAAATTGGAATGTAGTTTCAAATCAGAGAAAAGAACAAATCCAAGAAAGCATTTCCCATGCAGATAGGATATCCCTGTTCATAAAATCAAAAGACAATGGAATGCCAGCTAAAGATTTATCACCAATCATAAAGACATTAGTTCAAGGGAATGACCATGCTCCAGTCACTCTGGTTTTTTCAGAGATGTTAACACTCAGTACGAGGGGGAACAAATATGTGGACAACGTATTACAATACCTAAAACAGGGTAAAACACGATTCCGTCGGGGATACAGCAAGGTGGAAATCCACCTATTGCCTGGCGAAGAGAAAATCTCAGTCCGAGCTCAAAAGAACATTGTCATCAAATACAAGAACGGGGTACCAGAGTTTTTTGTTTACAAAAGCAATACCTGGGAGGTAGACATGGAAGCTAGGCAGCAGGTTTTGGAGGCAGAGAAAGTGGTGGTAAGAATTGATGCCACTATGGAAAAGGATACAAATGGGGTATTCAAAGTAGGAGGGAAAACCCCAGAACAACTATCAAAACTTATAACCGAGACTTTTTCAGAGAACAAACATCTCTATCAGAGAGTCCGCATCAAATTTTCAAACCCTGGTGAGCACACTTCTGAGCTGGAGATATTCCAGAAAAACTTATTCAACCTTCTTCCAAAAAACATGGATGGATCTGAACCCTATGTAAAACTGTTCCTGATAGTTGAAGATTTGATTGAGCACATAACAGTTATACATAACACATTTGAAAGCAAGAAACTGTACCAGAGTCCAAGAAACATTGTTGCTATATACAAAAACAATGATTGGCATTACTTGCAGTACATTAAGGGTGGTAATAGGCTTTTTGAAGAAACGGATACAGTCCCAGATGATGTGAAGAAAGTGATCACAAATGCAGAACAATTGTCCATTCGGATCTACTCCCATGGTGGTATAGAAAATAGCAGGTACTCCATTGCGCATAAGAGACCACAATATTTAGCCAATCAAATAAATACTTTTTTTATAGGAATCCATGTCTCAAAGGTGCAAATCCATTTTTACTGCTGCAACAGTGGAAGCAGACAAGGCCAGGAATATATCCGAGATGTGATAAAAAATATAAATCCTGTGTTTTTAAATATCAAACAGGCCTTTGCCTTCAATAGTTGGCTTCAGATTAATAATGAGGGACGTTGGGCAGTCTGGGTATCACATGATTACAAGAACCGGCCACAGAAAATGCTAGACAATAATGTCCCTCGAACCGAAAGATTACATCTTGGGCAACTGTGGAAAAAAAGAGAAATGACATCAGTGCTATGGTTTGATGAAAACCATAACATGGTGAAGACGGTAAACAGAGCCCCAGTGGATGAGCAAATGTCCAGTGAGAGCGAGCGAGCTTTCCTAGCCAGCCAGGGACAAAGAGTTTCACATGGTGTAGCGATAATGAAGAAGAAGATCTTGGACAAACTGTCGATGGTGAGATGTAACAAGCGGAAGCGGGCTACCTGCCCTATAGCTGAGGAGGAGCTGAGGCTCTACACTTTAGTGGGAGCCAAGAAAATAGGTGAAGAAATCCAATTTGAGTTGGCAAAGAAAGGAGACCCATCAGATAGTTTTAAGGTCTTATTCGAGCCTGAAGAGACGTCCTTTGTTACTTCCTTGGAGGAGCGTAGTCGTTACCATACTGCTCGTGGTTCAATCAAAGTTGCAAAGACCCTGGGAGCTTATGGGGCTGTTCTGGGCTTTGTGGCGGCTAGAAAGTATTTTGCAGAAGGCGATGTCCCAAGAGGGTCTGTTTCTCTCTTGCAGGGACTACACTCTGTTGGGGCTTTCTCTAACCTGAACACACCCCTCTCCCAAATGTCTGTCAAAGCCTTTCAGATGGGGATTGAGAAAAGTGCAACCAAGCTTGGAGCAGAAGAATCACTGGCTGCGCTTAAATTGAAAACTTCCCAACTCTTAAAGGGACCCAAAGGGAGGTTTTTTTCATCTATCCCCTTTCTAGGCATAGCTTTTGATGCCTATATTATCACAGAAGATGTTCGGGATATCATAAGCACCAATTTCTCTAATCCAGTAGACAAGGAGTATCTTCCTTTGAAGGGAGTGAATTTGGCTTTGGACATAGGGTTGAGTGCTCTTGTGTTGACTGGAACCGTAGTCCCACCGGTCATCTTACCCCTGATTCTGGGAGTCACGGTGGTCCGGTTGACTCTGTCCACTTTCTACCAGGATGTGGTGGAAGAGTTAGGCTCACTGCCTGATGGGGCTGGAGGATGGGAAAAGTTCAATGCAGTACTGTTAGGAGTGGAAGAAGGATTTGCAGATGTACTTACTGGAAATTTATTTTATGAGCTAAAGCATTTGGAGAAGCAATACAGTCAGACCTCTGAAATCATGCAACGGCTTACGCAGCCCGAGAGTTATTTCCAAATAAGAGATCGCATGATTGATTTCACAGCAGGCAAACTTTCGAATTATGGAGGTTCAGTCAACTTGGAGTTGGGGGAGGAAGGGGTGATCAACATACAGATTGGTGATCATTCACAGATAAATCGTACCTACAATTTTCCAAATGTAAAGAACATGATCTTGGGAATTGGAAGATCTCAGTGTTTTCATTTTCAGGAGGAATCTGCCTACTTGTGGTGGGTGATACCAGTCTTGACCAGGAAGGTTATTTCAGGAAGCACTCCGGACAATAGATCCATGTTTGGGAAATACATTGGGAATTCACAGGACAACACATTTTATGCAGTTCAGAGCCCTAAAACGAAGGCCGACTCTGAAAATTCACACTATTTGGAAGCAAAAGAAGAAGAGAAAAGGTTTAGCAGCGATATAAGGGATATACTGGGACCTCGAAATTCCAGGCTCATAGGGGGCAAAAGCAAGACCAAAAGAGAGACCTGTCCTGACTCTCCAGACAACTCAGAAATTCCCCCAGACCAAATGCTCAGAAATTACTATTACATCATTGAAGGCAGAGGTGGGAGGGACAAGTTCATTTTGGGACCCCAAAAGACCCGGGTCAGTGGGGGCGAAAACAGTGACTACTACATACTTCCAAAAGATGGAGGAGACACAGTGATCGATAACTTCTCCCATGACCAACAGATAGATATCCTCAAGCTCTACATAGATTTCCCAAGGGTTGTATGCGGAAGAGAAGGAGATGACCTGAAGGTAGCTTACCCTCACAGCCACCGAATCATAGTGAAGGACTGGTTCTCACAGGGGAATACAGCTTATTTCCGGCACTTGAAAATCCAGACCAGGGATGGTGTGCTGTTGGACCCGAAAGAGAAAGGATTTGAAGGTGTTACATGCTTAGCTGTGGCTCTAGACTTCACTGAAGAGCTTATGCAAATTCTCAATTTGAAGGACAACTTCCCTGAAACTGTGCAAGTCATTGGAAGCAAATTCAATGACAACATTACTGCCAACGACCTTGATAACTACATCAATGGGGGACCAGGGGAGGATGTCTTATTTGGGCAAAAAGGGTCAAACACCTATGAGGTTTTCCCGGGTGAAGGCTGCGACTCCATCCACAATGAGGTAGAAGATGACAAACCAGATATAGTGATCCTCCATGCCCCTTTCGATAGGATTAAGATTGAACATTATGGGCAAGCCATCAAAGTATTTGACCATGAAAACGAAACTACTTGTGTCTACTTGACTAACTGGGGACCTCACAACAACCACATCTCTATCATGTCATCTGACCACATTACGTTTGGACTCTCCAACACACTGGAAATCCTGCCCTACATCCTTGACTATGGCCATGAGGAAACTGGGAAGAATATAGTCTTGGGAACGAATATATTCAGTCGGACTGTGACGGTAGGGGATAGCAAGGGAGATGATCATTTCACTGGGAATGCCTTGGGGAATCTGTTTAGCTGCAGTGGCGGTTCTGATTTCCTGAAGGGGAGTGACGGGCATGACCACTACCAGGTGAAGCAAAATTGCATTGGAGTGACTGTGGATAATTGTGCCAGTGATGGACTAATAGACCTGCTGTACCTCCCATATGCTTATGACCAGATCAGCCTGGAAATGTTTGAAGACAATGGTCTGGTCATTCAATCACTCACTGGCCCCCCCGCTGTCAAACTACTGAAGTGGTTTGAAACCCAAGCGTGCCAACACTTGATGGTGAAAACAGCTGATAATGTGATGGCATTCTTGCCGGAACAAATGACTGACAAACTGCGTCTAGAAGCTATTGAGATCTCCCACAGCGACAAATGCCCACCTGAACCCTTCGACTTGAGTAAAGAGCCTTGGGATAGTGTGATAAGATTTAATGGGAAATCCCACCACTGCTCATACAGCATTCAAGGCAATGACCATGACAACTACCTGAACTCAGGTTTTGGAAATGGGAAGGACCCTCAGACATTGACTGGGGGACTTGGCTCAGACACTTATGTGGTGAAATATGGCTACGGTCCGATCATCATTGATAATTATGCCACCGACAACAAAACAGACACCCTCCTCCTGCAACTCCTCTTCACTGAGGTGGGGGTGAATGTAGTTGATGAAAACGTCGTCTTATACTGCAACTCCGACAGGTCCTCTGTGAATGTCGTCATCAAAAAATACCACCATGATGAATATCATCAGCACCTCGAAATCCGCACTGCAGATGGTTACACATTCACCATTAACACAGATGTGCCTTCATACAAGCAAGTCAAGCAGATTGTTCTTTCTGCATCTCAGGCAAATGTAAGGCTGACCGCAGTGGATTTTCCTGCACTGGAGGCTCTTTATGGATCTATGGGCTTTCACAACTGGATCAACTCCTCTGCCAGCCACATTGTAGGTGGGAGAGTGAGGGACATGCTAATTGCGGGTGATGGGGATCAGATGATCGAGGGGATGGGAGGGGATGACGAGATAGAGGGAGGGCCTGGCAATGACATCTTGTATGGTGGAGAAGGGGATGATAAACTCCGAGGAGGTCCTGGAGATGACATCATCTTCCCTGGAACTGGAGCGGATGAAGTGGAGGGAGGCCCAGGGAAAGATGCTGTAATCTTGGGTGGGGATGCGCAAACTGGGGAGGGGGTGTATGTTGATTTGTCGCTTGGCTTCGGACAAAAGGGAGACGCTGATGGAGACAGTTACTCAGGGGTGGAGGACGTGTGGGGGACAGATTTCAATGACATCCTAATTGGAGATTTAAATGACAATGAGTTACATGGCCAGTCAGGTGATGACACCTTAATTGATAGAGATGGGGGGCAAGACCTGATGGCTGGCGGGCTGGGTAGGGACTCCTACATCTTAGATTACCACAAAGGCATTGTCATTATCCAAAACTATGCTAGCGATCTTATCATGGACTCTGTTTACATTAACAGCACATTCCAGGAAGATGTGTGCTCTTTTACCTATGGACAATCTCTTTACATTGTGCTGAAGCACTCCGATCCCATCTTGTCAGTTTTTGGAGAAGAGAATCTCCTGGTAGTTGTAGAGAATTGGCTTAAATCTGAGGAATTCCGTCACTTAGATTTTGTGATTTCAGATTCCCACATCTCAGACGACACATTCAATAATGTGTCACATGTCCAGGATATGCAGGATTATTTCAGTTCCATCAGCGTGGATGACATTACTGAAAGTTGCTTTACGGTTACCTTATCCTTATCCAGACCCATTCCAGAGAATTACAGGCTGGTGTTAGTGGTGGCCAATGAATATAGACAAGTCCACAGCCTGTCAGATACAGACATAAGGGAGTCTTTACAGATCTGCCATCTCAGTTCTGGCTTGCTCCATACTGTGGTGGGGAATATCATGAAGTGTGGAATACCTGTAGCAGTTTCTTCAGCCATCCTCCACAGAACAAAGCCTAACCCCCCACAAAATTTGAGTGTAGCGAGAATTGCGTGTGGACGTATATACTTGCAGTGGTCTCCACCCCTATGGGACACAGATCCAAATTGGGAAGATTACAACTATACTATAAAGGCAACTTCACCCGGAAAAGAGGATTTTATTACCGCTGTAGTCAAAAGGACCCATGTCCAGATTCCCAGCCTGGAAATAAACTCTATTTATAAAATATCTGTGTCGTCCTCTATTGGCGGATCACAAAGCATTTTCTCAGAGCCGATCTCTTTTAAAGGTAAATGTCAATATTGTATTAACACTGTCCTAGGGTGTTATAACACTGTACAAACACTATTAACATGGTACTGCTTTAGCACGCTCTTGTTCTTATGAAACACAGCACTAAAATGATATTAACACAGCAGTTACACTGTACTAACCCCATGGAAATTCAGTTGAAATGCATGGAAGAAAGGCTTTAACCCTTAAACCTTTAGCACTGTATTATTATTATATTTCTTAGCAGACGCCCATATCCAGGGAAACTTACAATTGTTACAATTATATTACATTATTTTTTACATACAATTACCCATTTATACAGTTTTTACTGGAGCAATCTAGGTAACATACCTTGCTCAAAGGTACAGCAGCAGTGTGTGTCCCCCGCCTGGGATTGAACCCACACAAGACTCTCCGGTCAAGAGTCCAGAGCCCAAACCACTACTCCACACTGCTGCCTTGTATTAACACTATATACTGCACACATGCTAAATTAGCATTGGGTTACAGTGTTATTTCTTTACCAGCACCGTGTAACACAGCACTAAATATTTATTAATGCTCACACTGAATAAACATTGCATTAACACTGCATTCATAGAGCCCTGCTATGAATTAGCAGTGATGTTTCAGTACATTGAACTGCTCTAAAGCAACCAGTGTACAGAGAACAAACATTATAAATAATGATTTACTGTAGCACTTTAAAAATACTTCATTAACAATGAGTTCCCTTATAAAAAAAAAGTATTATACTTAAAGTATGCTTGGGTCAAACTAGTACAGCCTAACATTCTACTAGTATACTAACAGTATACTAAAACCATAATATTTTGACGTACAGAGTACTTGCAGTATACTACTTTTTATGAGGGTTAGCACTGCACTAATGCTAATTTCTATAGGAATAGTAGTTCAAGTGTTTTCTAGTATTGTGTTTTGCTTTTAATCTACTTAATCCAGTTAGCTTGTCTGCTACATATTGCAAATATGTTGCATACTACATTATTTATTAGTTGATTCTTTTTTTTGCATGCACTCAATGATGTAAATTATAAATGCTTCTTCAGAATTGCATGATTGCTGTTTTGTGATGCAAACAATATCACAAGACAGCAATCGTGCAATTCTGAAGAAGAGATAAAGGCCATCTGTTTTGCTAAAGTCAATATTCTGCTTCAACCAACAGAGACTGGCGACAGTGCACAGATCATTGCTGACCAAATCCCAACAACACTGCCTATAGCCGGTAATGTACATCTATCAGAGGAATGAAAAAACTCATATTTTAAAATTCTGCCACTACCATTAGTCCATGATCTCAAGCAATCAAGTTCAGTTCCATGACAGAGTCAGAAGGTCCATTGATAAACAACTTTTCATATACATACAAAAAGTTTACTTGTATAATCTACCAGTTATTTTTTTAATCATGAATCTTTTGGATTTGGAAGGTGCAATGTAGATGGAATTTTTCTATGGAAATGAGTGCGTAGACCAATCAGTGGGCAGTATTTTGTAAACAAGATCACGTCATAGTCGCATCTATTATCATAGAGCTCAAAACATCCTCCGTGTCAGAGACAAATCAACCCCCCCCCCCCAAAAAAAAAGCTACCGTGCTCTATGCTTTAGTAATCGGTCAGAAAAGAAGTTGAGGTGTGACAAGGATGACCGAGGTTGAGACTCAGAGACAGTTTTAAAGTTCAAAATAAAGCTTTTTAATAAACAAAAATACAAAACAAACAGGCACAAGGGCCGAACAAAAAAGGTTTCAAACAGAAAATACACACAAAACAAAACTTACAAATAAAACTTCCAGGCTGGGCGTTGCCTTCACTGGTTTAGCAAAAACGAAAAAACAGCACATACAGAAAAACACAGTTGCTTCCTCTCCTAAAACTCTCTCCCCCAAATGGGAGGCTGAGGCCTCCTTTTATGCCAGGTGGCTGGGTCCTTAATTGGATAATTAATGGGTTGATTGCTCCCACCTGACGCAATTAACCTGGGCAGGGAGGAGAATTTAACTCCTTCCCTGCCAGTATTTCTAAGGGCAGAGCCCTGCTCTGCCACATGAGGATATACAGTTACCAGGTTTTAAACTATGATCCTAAATTGAAAGTAATTATTAAAAAAAAAATGAAATCTGGGGTAAAATAACAGGACATTGGAAAGTACAATAAAGCTGATTAAGGTGAGAAAATGGAATGCTAAAATCATAACAGATGAGAAGTGTTACATGAAAGGATAAGCATTACAGTTGAATCATTACAACCGTCGCAAATGCTGTGTTTGTTCTTGAGCAATAGACAATTTACATATTATTCATCTTCAATATATTTTTTTGTTTACAGAACGGGACAGAGTTTGTAAATATGCAGGTATGTCTGTTTACATTATCACAACTCAGTTTTATGGAAAAGAAAATGTTACCAGTCTATCACTTCACAGGTTTAAAATGGAAATAAAATACTTGTCTAAGGTTTCCCCACAGAATGTATAAGGACCTATAACCCAACAGTATATCGGTGTTATAAATCTGTTCTATTCAGGGAGGTTCATTTTTGTGATACACTTTTATAAGTTACCAAGGGTATTGCAAAACTGCCTCGATCCCCAGGGTCCTAGCATCTCAACAGACGATCTTATCGGTACTGTTGCTATGTATTGTATAGCTATTATTTACACTTCCTGTTTTTCTATTGATGATGGCTGTAGTCTCAAATAGGTTACTTTGCCAACCAGATTATGATAACAATTATTATTAAAAACACAGCCAATGCTGCCATCGTGCAAAAACTCAAAGCCATTATTGCAACTAAATAAATACTGGATCTACAGCGCATCATATTTAAAAATGTGGTGGCATGTTCAGCGACGCACCCAGCTCAGTAAGAGAGCATGTGAATGCCATTTGTGTCACTTTGCTAACTGCAGTCAATTCTGATTATTATTTGTTTATTTAGCAGACACCATTATCCAAGGCGACTTACAGAGACTAGGGTGTGTGAACTATGCATCAGCTGCAGAGTCACTTACAATTACATCTCACCCGAAAGACGGAGCACAAGGAGGTTAAGTGACTATAAAAAATAAATCAATAATGCTTTGCTTTTCTCTTCTCCAGTGGATGTGACAATTGACGTTGACACTGCTAATCGCTTTATCACTGTATCAGATGATGGCAAAACTGTAAGTTCTGGCAGCTCAGACCCACTCCCTGACTCCCCCACAAGGTTCAAATCTCTACCCTTTGCCCTGGGCAAGCCAGGCTTCACATCCGGGAGGCACTACTGGGAGGTGGAAGTCTCCAAGAAGACAGAATGGATATTGGGCTTAGCCAAGGAATCAGTGGATAAGAAATCAACTCTCACATTGTCTCCAGAGAATGGATGTTGGACTTTGTCACTCGACTCCGTATATGGGATTGAAGCTGTCTATGACCCCGTTGTCCGTCTCTATGTAAAATACTTACCCCAGAAGATCGGGATCTATCTGGATTATGAGGGAAAGAGCGTCTCCTTTTATGATGCAAAAAGGAAGGCTCACTTGCACACTTTCAATGACACCTTCACTGAGGCGCTGTACCCCTTCTTCAGCCCAGGCAACATTTATGAAAACTTAAACCTGATCATTACCCCTCTGAGTGACATCCAGTAATATTTCCCTTCTCTATGCCTTTTTCTCCCCTAGTCCCTATTATTTCTTCTCTAACTTAAAATAAGTAAAATAAGTAACGTAAAATAATGCTTCAATGGAGCTGTTAGAGAAATACATGGGTAATAACTGTGCAATTTTATTAGACACTAATAAATACATCAATACGTGTTTCTACTGGGACTTTCACCCTTACAAACTGCTCTTGCTCTATCAAAAGGTTTTTTTTTTTTTTAATGTACGACTGTAACATAGCAACAAGAGATAAAGTTGGGGCCCAGTTAGCCATACACTGACTCTCAAAATTTCTCAAACTTATTTCAGCCAGCTGTGCAAAACTGAACTGGTGTGTGTGTGTTTTCATTTCATTGTACCTTCTTTTTCAAGGCTACCAGACTTTTACCATGTTGAATAGAATCTCTGTTTCTAAGAGTCGCCAGTTATGTTTTGTATTTCCCCCCTGCACAATTTAATTATGCCCAATCATAGCCTTTTCCTGAACTGTAGAATATCAGGACAAATCACACCCATTTGAATGTTCTATTAATTTTAAAGGCTAGTATAACTTTGAGGTTAATTATACAGGAATATGGTTCTAAAAGAATGAATGTGGAATTTGATCTTAAGCCCTTCTTATGATCTTTCTAACTTACACTGCTATGAAAATGTATCAATCTGATGATGTGAGCCGACATTGTCCTTCTTATGTTTTGTTGTAATAAGCATGTGTCTGATAATTTAATAATGTAATAGATTTTTGATCTTCTCAAACCCTTATATAAGCTTGTTTATTTAGAATTTACTCTGTTAATGTCTGTGGAATTTTCATGTAACTTTGTAAAACTATATTTGAGTGACATTATACACAATTACTTGCTATTGACACATGAGGGCGATTTACTTATGTGCAATTATATTCATCTTCTACTTGTAACCTTCTTAATATGTTTAGTCTTGAATGGTTTGATTTTTTTTTTTCTCGAGAATACAACATTGAAGGGAGTTAAACATTTTGGGTTGATTGCAGTGTACCAAAGTTAGTCCACTTGATCAATCTAAGTGGATTAAGCAGGTTTAATTCATTTGCTTGGACTAACGTATATTTATTAATCCCGATTGCAGTATACAAGAAGAGAATCCCCACACGTTGATCGTCATCGTTTAATACCAGTGTACACAAACTGTTTCCAATAGAAGGCTCATTCTTCATGCATGCGTGTATCATTCCAAAGATCTGCGCTGCAACAAGCTTGCCATTTGTGCCATTAGTCCCTGCTTTCAAGTTACCAGAACCGGCTAAATCCAGGGCAGCGCTCACTCTTATTCATGATCTGAGTTTGGACTGATAGTAAATAGATACTTAAGGGTTAATGTTATGTTTATCTAGTAACAATACATTTAACAAATTGCTCAATGCCCGAACTTCTAAAATGAACACCCACAACTACTTTTTTTTCTTAGTTAACTACTGTCTAACAGCTACTCTCCACCGTTCTCCCCCAGCAGCTGCCGGTAAAACGGGGAGAAAAAAACGATGTTTTGCTTTTTTTCCCCAATAACACATGACACGCCCCCTTATAGAATCCCGCCTGCAGATTCTGTTGTCTTTTATCTGAGGGGCTCTCGGACATTCTCATTTTAGCCAACAAATAATAATAAAGAACGGTTGTCCAGGTATGGGGTAACTAAAACAAAGGCTACATAATAGCTGCCAGACCAAAGATCATGATGATTAGGCTATATCAAAGCAAGACGAATTTTAAAACTGCAACCAAAAAAATAAAATTATGTTCAAATATTAAAACTCAAATATAGCTAAACGTTTCCACAATGTCTTAAAAAGATTTAATTAACATCTAGCAAATGTTATACATGTTTCTGATATGACATGTGGTCAACAACGTTTTAAAAATGTTATACAAATGTTGTTTGAGAGGGCAATAACAAAACGTTTTCACAACATTATAAAAACGTTTTTCACACTTAGATTTTTTTTTTTAATTAACATCTCGAAAATATTGCAGAGATGTTATTGATATACGGAAGCCCTTAACATCAAATGACAAAAAAAAAAAAATCAGTTTTATTTGCAGCTGTGTTGCCTACTTACTGTTACTTTTGCAAAACGTTCTCGTTCTATCAGTTGCAAACCCGAGCATTTCCTGCCTCGAGTATACATACAGTATGTAAACTCAATGCAAATAAATATAGCCAGATATTGTGTGTATGGATCCGTAGCTGTGAATACGAATTAGCATACGACACATTCCTCGAGTCACTTGAAAAGTTTTATAATGACATTGTTAAAAAAAAAAAAAAAAAAAAAAAAAAAAAAAAAAAAAAAAAAAAAAAAGCAAAATGCAAAAATTATAAATCGTTCAGGTGGACAAAATCCTGGTTTAATATATTTTGTTTTGGAAAACAAAAGAGCGTTACTCCAGCTACATGCCAGGGAATTAGACGTCAGAGCGCAATGCCCCCTATTGGTGTACAAATAAAAAACAGTTCATATACTATTTGCTCACAACTGCTATTCTGTTTTAAGATATAATGATAAAACCAAGTTCGCAGCGGCCCATACATTTATGGTTTTAAATTTTGATTGTACTAAATCAAAGATACGTAGTTACAGTAGTTACATGAAAGGAAAGGACGAATATAGCAGTAAAGATTTGTTAGCTGCGCCGCTACAGTATAATGCTAGTCGGGGATTAAAAACCAGGTTAACCCTTTATAATCCTTAAATGAAAATAGCTTTGCTGTTACTCTGTGTAATAATCTCCAGTTCTAAGTCTAATCACTAAAGACAGACATGCAAGGGAGCAGGGAATCCTCTTCCCTTTGTTGTTGTTTTTAAACCAACAGAACTAGAACATAAAAATTTGTGAACAAGGAAAGGCCCTTCAGCCCACCTCTGTTCATTCACTATGTTGCTACCAGTCTGTGATCCAGTGTCAGCACTCAGGAGAGGAAAAACACAAACACTCAGCTTAGACCAGAAATTCTCCCAATGTACAGCACAGGGGTTCAGTCACAGATTTGACATCTCATATAGTCACAGTTTTAAGGTGCCACTTTATTACAAAAGTATAAACCACATGTGTGGGAATCCACTTTTTTTTAAAGAATTAAAATACTTTTCAATATAAAAACATTACAATCTTTTGCACGTAAGCACTTCAATTTACACTTTTTTTTTACACATTTAACAGAACAGCTGCCTGATTTACTTCAGTAGATTTTAAAAACATTTTCTTTGCAATAAAGAAAAAACAAACAAAAAATTCAATACTTAAAAAATGAAAACAAGTCCACAATTTACATAGCGTCAACTTATCAGCAAAAACTCTAAACAAATAAATGAATATTTCATATGTACTCAAACAAAATAAATACCTAAATATACTTTGTGTATTACTGCTTTAAAAAAAACACAACTCAATATATTCACTGTCGTTGAAATCCGTTTATTATATCTGTCTAAAAGCCTCTCTCTCCCAGACTTAACTGGGTGCTGTAGAATTCATATTATAATCCACACATTCTAGTGACTTAAGGAGTGCTGTATTTCAAGGTGTTGTAATGAACCCATACACAGTATGCTGCATTGCAATCTCTTTTTTCGTATGCACTCATATAAGCATGATAGCGACAATACACTCATTTCGTTGTACCGCCCTGGCTTTACTGTACAGAACTGTGTAACAGAGTATAAAGAGAGGGAGAGTTGGTAGGAGGATGGCAGGCAGGCAGGCAGACAGTGATGTTCACTTCTGTTCCTAACGCTGCTGTACAGTATGTAGGTTTATTATTACAATTACAAAGTGCTGCTATATATGATGATGTGTAATCTTGGACTCCTGCTGAACAATAAACCCAGCTTGATTGCTGCAACATTTATTCTGTTTGCTTATGGACCCAGAACTCCATAGTTTGAAACAAATAACCACCAAAGAACTTCACCGTCCATTAGTCACAGCAGGCAGTTCATTTAGAAATCTAGTGTTAAGCAACCCTGTGCTTTTAGGTAAAGAGAATATTCTGTGTTCTATACTAGATTTTTTGTATTTAACTTACAGTTAAATACAAAATATACATATCCAGAATTACAATACAATTTAAAAGCAGCCCATCATCACATTGACATTGAGCCGGGGGCTCCAGTTCGCCAGAGGCCGGGGGCGCCAGTTCGCCAGAGGCCGTTTCGCATACCAAAAGACAGGTAATACAAACAGAAATTGATTAAATGCTTAAACTGGGGGTAATAGAAGAGTCCCAAAGTGACTGGAACAGTCCTGTTGTTTTAGTGGATAAGCCGGATGGGTCAACTCGATTTTGCATTGACTTCAGGTGAGTTAATGAAAAATCGAAGTTTGACGCTTATCCCATGCCCTAGGTAGATGAGTTGCTGGAGCGTCTGGGCACGGCTCATTTTATGACGACACTGGATTTAACGAAGGGGTACTGGCAGATACCCCTGACCCTGGAATCCAGAGAGAGGACGGCGTTTTTGACTCCCTTCGGGTTGTACCAATTTAGGACCATGCCCTTTGGGTTGCATGGAGCACCAGCCACTTTCCAGCGGATGATGGATCGCATTTTGCGCCCCATCAGCAGTATGCTGCTTACATAGATGACGTGGTTATCCACAGTGAGGATTGGCCGAGTCATCTGTGTAAGGTAGCGGCGACATTACAATCCTTGCGGGAGGCTGGGCTCACTGCTAACCCAAAGAAATGTGCCATTGGGAAGAGTGAGTCGGAGTATTTGGGGTATCGAGTAGGGGGTGGCCAGATCAGACCGCTGATTGCTAAGGTGAAAGCCTTGGCTGACTGGCCGGTCCCTACGACCAAAACCCAGGTGCGCTCTTTCTTGGGACTAGCGGGCTATTATAGGAAGTTCATCCCAAGCTTCGTCATGCTCGCTGCTCCCTTGATAGACCTCACCCGGAAGGCTGCCCCAAATACGGTTCAGTGGATGGAGTCGTGCCAGAGAGCCTTTCTTGCTCTGAAGCGAAGGCTGTGTAGCAAGCCAGTGCTGTGCAGCCCAGATTTCAGTAGGCAGTTCACCCTGCAGATGGATGCGTCAGGGACAGGTCTCGGGGCAGTGTTGTCTCAGGAGGTGCTGGGAAGCGAGCACCCGGTCCTGTATATCAGCAGGAAGCTCCTTCCCCATGAAAAGAACTATAGTACCATCGAGAAGGAGTGTCTCACAGTAAAATGGGCAGTCGAGTCACTCCGGTACTACCTCCTGGGGCGACACTTCACCCTGGTTACAGATCATGCCCCCTTGGCATGGCTTCACCGGATGAAGGATAGCAACGCCAGAATCACGCGGTGGTACTTGGCCCTGCAGACCTATGTCTTCAGGGTTGTCCACCGAGCAGGAAAGCTGCATCAAAACGCAGATTTTTTCTCTCGGGAAGGCGTGTAGGATTTTCGAATGGACCGGTGGTACCATTCTGAGGGGGAGGATGTATAACAGGGGGAGACCTGTGCTGACTCTTCTGATGTATTCAAAGTGCTGCAGGAAGAGGGCAGCAGCTGTTCAATAGCCACCTGTTGGTCATGGCAGTGACATGGAGAGGTGGGAGAGAGGGTGTGTGGGCTTTCCTTCTCTCTGAGTGGCTGAGAGGTGGGTCTTGGGGGGATTGCTGGCCCTATAAAATACATTCTGCTGTTCCCTCAGGTCTGCCCTTCTAAAAGACGTGTGGATACTCTGGTCCAGAACTGAGACACGGCCGGGGAGGAAAATCCCAAAAGAAAAGAGAACAAAAGAAAGAGAGTAGTGGTAGCGGGGAAAACCATGGGCAGACCCCATCAGTATTTTTAGCAGGCTGAGGGAGCGGCGAGAGAAGGACAGAGACCCGGGCCGTGCGGATAACGACGGTCGGGGTGAAGCTGCCGAGTGCAGCATCTTTTATTTGTAGTTTTTGATCACTGTGTTTTATTTTCCTTTTTCTTTTCTCCTTTTGCTTATTCTTTTGTTTGAGCACCTGTGCGTGCGCCTGCCCTTGTAAACAGTACCGCCTCTGGTATTACTGTGGCTCTGCATATCACTGCTGATAGGCAGACCACAAACAACAGCGCCCTCTGCGGGCCAAAAAGTGGAACTACCCCACAATTAATAAAACTGGGCACCTGTGCGGTGTTTCAAGTTCACCCGTGTCTCCCTTGTGTCAGTGAATTACCCACCACCCTTCCACACATCCATAACCATACTAATTGGGACACAACTAAAAAGTCCCAGCAGAAGTGAAGGACAAAGAAGAGAAAAGTTTTGAGACTGTAAAGAATTGGCAGTCTAACACCTTGTCGTCAATGAGCTTCTCTCGACCTTAAGGCCATTCTCATATCAGGTTTTACCTGCAGGGATGCAATTCTAATGGATCATTTGCATCATTATTATTTTAATTGGTATTTTTATGTATCCTAAAGCATATAATGTGCATAGCTATAAATAACACTAGCTGTCAGTCTACTTTAATTAACGACAATGTACTTGTCAGTCTTCCATGCATCAGTAAAATATTATTAGCAATATAGATATATATATATATATATATATATATATATACACACTATATATATATATATATATATATATATATATATATATATATATATATATATATATATATATGTACAGTACTGTGCAAAAGTTTTAGGCAGGTGTGAAAAAATGCTGTAAAGTAAGAATGCTTTCAAAAATAGACATGTTAATAGATTATATTTATCAATTAACTAAATGCAAAGTGAGTGAACAGAAGAAAAATCTAAATCAAATCCATATTTGGTGTGACCACCCTTTGCCTTCAAAACAGCATCAATTCTTCTAGGTACACTTGCACAAAGTCAGGGATTTTGTAGGCATATAGTCAGGTGTATGATTAAACAATTATACCAAACAGGTGCTAATGATCATCAATTCAATATGTAGGTTGAAACACAATCATTAACTGAAACAGAAACAGCTGTGTAGGAGGAATAAAACTGGCTGAGGAACAGCCAAACTCAGCTAACAAGGTGAGGTTGCTGAAGACAGTTTACTGTCAAAAGTCATACACCATGGCAAGACTGAGCACAGCAACAAGACACAAGGTAGTTATACTGCATCAGCAAGGTCTCTCCCAGGCAGAAATTTCAAGGCAGACAGGGGTTTCCAGATGTGCTGTCAAGCTCTTTTGAAGAAGCACAAAGAAACGGGCAACGTTGAGGACCGTGAGACGCAGTGGTCGGCCAAGGAAACTTACTGCAGCAGATGAAAGACACATCATGCTTACTTCCTTCGCAATCGGAAGATGTCCAGCAGTGCCATCAGCTCAGAATTGGCAGAAAACAGTGGGACCCTGGTACACCCATCTACTGTCCGGAGAAGTCTGGTCAGAAATGGCCTTCATGGAAGACTTGTGGCCAAAAAGCCATACCTCCGACGTGGAAACAAGGCCAAGCGACTCAACTATGCACGAAAACACAGGAACTGGGGTGCAGAAAAATGGCAGCAGGTGCTCTGGACTGATGAGTCAAAATTTGAAATATTTGGCTGTAGCAGAAGGCAGTTTGTTCGCCGAAGGGCTGGAGAGCGGTACACGAATGAGTGTCTGCAGGCAACAGTGAAGCATGGTGGAGGTTCCTTGCAAGTTTGGGGCTGCATTTCTGCAAATGGAGTTGGGGATTTGGTCAGAATTAATGGTCTCCTCAATGCTGAGAAGTACAGGCAGATACTTATCCATCATGCAATACCATCAGGGAGGCATCTGATTGGCCCCAAATTTATTCTGCAGCATGACAACGACCCCAAACATACAGCGAAAGTCATTAAGAACTATCTTCAGTGTAAAGAAGAACAAGGAGTCCTGAAGTGATGGTATGGCCCCCACAGAGCCCTGATCTCAACATCATCGAGTCTGTTTGGGATTACATGAAGAGAGAGAAGCAACTGAGGCTGCCTAAATCCACAGAAGAACTGTGGTTAGTTCTCCAAGATGTTTGGGCCAACCTACCTGCCGAGTTCCTTCAAAAACTGTGTGCAAGTGTACCTAGAAGAATTGATGCTGTTTTGAAGGCAAAGGGTGGTCACACCAAATATTGATTTGATGTAGATTTTTCTTGTGTTCACTCACTTTGCATTTTGTTAATTGATAAATATAATCTATTAACATATCTATTTTTGAAAGTATTCTTACTTTACAGCATTTTTTCACACCTGCCTAAAACTTTTGCACAGTACTGTATATGTATATTGTGGGCATGTGGGTGCACACAGACCAAGCAGACAATAGTTTACAATCCAAGTTGGTTTATTAAACTTCACAAAAACACAAAAAATAAACTTGCTCACTTACTTCACAACAGAAAATACCATCCTAGTTGTGAGATGCAAGGTAAAGAAAATAAACAGTTCAAACAGGATTTGTATAACCAAAAAAAACACAACCAAAATGTAAACTAACTTGACAGTTCCCCACATCCAGTTAAATTACTTGGTTCCAGGATTTTACCAGGTTGGTTGTTGGCTTCAGCTTGTCTCCAGCTTGTAAAAAACCAGCGGCATCTATTTCCCTGTTGCTGTATTCCCTTCCAACAGCGAAAGGAAAGAAAGTGTTAGTTGCAAAGGCAGTTCTTTTAGCTTCTGTTTTATATTGACGGTCCGTCTATGTTGTGGATAACCTCACGCTGCTCCCTGGTTAGAAGCCAACTTGACTGGCTGTGAAGGCTTTCTTTTAAAGGGTGCTGCATCATCTGGTAATGGCTACAGGCTACAGGTGCGGGCAATTTATGCTAATGGGAATCAACCAAGATACATCCTTGGTCCCCTACCTAACCACACCTGCAGCCTGTTTACCCGTTAACTCCTGGACGTCATGGCAGGCAAGTATGCTGACCACAGGTCTATCATTGTATTATCTGCCACACCTGTGGGCTTGTTCCTAGCCTGCCATGAACGCCTCCTGCTGGTGAATCTGTGAGCTGGCTCACATTCCCTCCCTCTTTGCGACTGCATATTCCTGGAAAAAAAACAGAGTCATCATGCAGTCTGGACAGCACATCAGCATTCACATGTTCCTTCCCAGCCCGGTGTTTTATATCGAAACAGTAAGGCTGGAGGGTCAAGAACCAGCGAGTGAGACGCGGATTGCTATCTTTCTGACTATACAACCATCTAATAGGGGAATGGTCGGTGACGAGTGTGAAACGGCGGCCCCATAAGTAATACCTGAGACTTTCCACGGCCCATCTTATGGCCAGGCATTCTTTCTCAATAGTTGCATAATTACGCTCATGGGGAAGGAGCTTCCTACTTAGATACATAATCGGATGCTCCTCCCCCCCAACCTCCTGTGCCAAGACTGCTCCCAAGCCCACATTGGACGCATCAGTCTGTAAGAGGAACGGTTTTGAAAAATCAGGATTACGCAAAACGGGGTGCGAGGCTAAAGCCTGCTTTTGAGTTTTGGGCCGAGGGTAACTGTGAAGGACCTCCACCTTCTTTTCTTGTGGCTTCAGCCAACCCTGCCCCATAGTATACCCCAGATATTGTGTTTCAGAGAAGGCTAACCTACATTTCTTTGGGTTAGCTGTCAATCCGGCCTCACGTATGGAGTCCAGTACTGCTTGAAGCCTTTGTAGGTGAGTCTGCCAGTCATCACTAAAGATGACAACATCATCCAAATAGGCTCCGGCATATGCAGTGTGAGGACGCAGCACCTGATCCATTAACCGCTGAAAAGTAGCAGGGGCTCCGTGAAGACCGAAAGGCAGAACCACAAACTCAAATAAGCCGTTAGGGGTGGCAAACGCCGTCTTTTCGCAGGAGCTTGGGGACAACGGTACCTGCCAGTATCCCTTGGTTAAATCCAGGGTAGAGATATACTGGGCCCCAACCGCCCAGTAACTCATCCACCCGGGCATGGGATAAGCATCGAATTTAGATACCATATTCAGTTTCCTGAAATCTATGCAAAATCGAACTGAACCATCTGGTTTATCCACCATGACCACAGGGCTGCACCACTCACTGCGTGACTCCCGGATAACCCCCAAGTCCAGCATTTTACGCACCTCATTGCGCATGACTTCCCATTTAGCCTCTGGTACCCTAATGTACCTTTGCTGTACCTTTACTCCTGGTTCGGTCTCGATCCGGTGCTGGAAGAGGTGTGTGGAGCCTGGGAGGTCTGAAAAGACCGCTCCGTTACCCTGTATCAGCCTATCCAGCTCGGCCTGCTGCTGTTTATTCAGTTGGCCGCCGGTGGCTACAGTCAGGGAACCCCCGGGTCGCGCCTCACTCTCTTCCATGTCAGGTTGTCTGAAAAAAAACAATCTCGGTCCTTCCAGGGTTTTAAAAGGTTAATATGATATATTTGATGAGGCTTACGCCTCCCGGGCTGATGCACCTTGTAATTAACTGGGCCCACCTTTTCTACAATTTCTCGGCCCCTCCATTGTGCCAGAAACTTATGGGGATCGGACGGGACGAGCACCAATACCTTTGTCGCCCACCTGAAATTCACGAGCGCCGAGCTCCTTTGTTATATTGACGCTGTTGTGCTCCCTGCACTTCCTGGAGATTGCTGGACACCAGGTCTGCCATCTCCGCTAGCCTACCCCGCAGTAAGGTTATATATTCAGGAACCGCTTGTCCCTTAGTTGGCTCCGCCTCCCATGCCTCACGTAGCACATCCAGAAGTCCTCTGGGTTGTCGCCCAAACACAAGCTCGAATGGGCTGAACCCAGTGGACGCCTGTGGAACTTCGCGATAGGCAAACATGAGGTAAGGTAGAAAGACATCCCATTCCCGCGGTTGGCTAACAGTGACCCTCCGTAACATCTGCTTCAACGTTTGGTTAAAACGTTCCACCAACCCATCAGTTTGCGGGTGGTAAACGGAAGTGCGTAAAGTTTTAACCTTCAGGAGGGCACAGAGCTTTTTAAACACCAGAGACATAAAAGGGGTGCCCTGGTCGGTCAGGACCTCCTTGGGTAACCCCACCCTACAAAAAATATGTAGCAAGGACTGGGCTATAACTTTGGCCGAGGTGTTCCGTAACGGTACCACCTCAGGGTAGCGTGTGGCATAGTCTACCATGACCAACACATGCTGAAAACCAGACTTAGTTTTAGGAAGGGGCCCTATTAGATCTATCCCAATCCTCTCAAATGGGACCTCTATGATCGGCATGGGGATTAATGGGGCTTTAGGCGGTTTCTTGCTGGTCACCCGCTGACACTCGGGCACGCCACGCAAAAAGTCAGCCACATCACGCCACACCCCTAACCAGTAAAACCTGTGCAGAATCCTAGCCCTCGTTTTATCTGTTCCCAAATGTCCCCAAGTAAGTGTACATGTGCCAGGTTTAATACCGTTTTCCGCTGTGTGCGTGGTACTAATAATTGGTGGGTGTGTTCCCCTGAATGGACCTCGTATTATCCGATATAATAACCCCTTATTTAGTAAAAAATGGGGAGTAGGCCTCTCCCCAGCATCTCTGCAGTACTCCTCATCCGCCACCACTGCCTGCTCAAAAGCTATTTTTAGATTTTGGTCCCCCACTTGGGCTTGTTTAAAGTTTTCCCTATCCAACTCAATGGCCTGCTGGAAAAAATCTTCTGGTTCGATTGGCTCTGGCAAGACGGAGGGCGGCTGAGGATTACTGGCCTGGGGTGGTGTGTTTGTGTATTTCTGTTTGGCTAGAAATTTTCTCCCGTCCTTCCCTTTCTGAGACCTAGTTTTCTTTTCGCCAGCAGGCGGCATTATAACCTCGTTATGGAAAGGAAAAAGCTCCCTCTCTGGTTCAGGATTCTGAAGTGAGGTGGACGGTTGGAGCTCCTCCCCCTGCCCCAGTAACCCTGCTCCTACCCTAACCAACTGTAAAAACTGCGGACAGTTTTTTCCTATAATCATTGCAACTGGTAGGCTAGGAACTACGCCAACTTTCACTAAAAATTGTTGGCCTGCTATCTCTACCCCAATTACTACTGTGGGGTAAGGCTTAATGTCACCATGGATACAACGGATATACATCCCTTACTCTCCCTCGATACCTCTCCAAGGGTACTAGGTCCCTTGTGACTAATGTCTCTGAACTACCAGAGTCTATCAATGCAACCGCATCTTGACCCTCCACCCTCACTGAAACAATAAAGGGATCAGTACTCACCGGGCTGGTTTGGAGACAGGGGACGCTCTGGCTGTGACTGACGTCCATCCTTTCCGGAGATTTCTTCCTGCAATGTCTGGCGATATGTCCAGTAGTGACGCATCTAAAGCACCTGATGGCTTCCCTGTAGTCCGAGGTAGCAACAGGGGACCCTGCTCTCCCGGATAGTTCCTTTGGGGTCCCTGTGGTTCTCCGAGATCACCTCAGGGTGACTCGTTCGGGATTAGGTTGAGGCTGCTTGGGTGCCCTGGTCACTCTTTTCTCTTGGACTGGCTGATCCGGCTGTACCAAAGCCCGCTGCTGTATATAGCGTTCCAATGCGGCCATGGTGGCATCCAAAGTACTGGGGTCTGCTTCCCCCACTCGTTCCCTTGCTGCAGCGGGAAGGCTCCGGACAAACATCCATCACCAGTAACTCAACCACTCGTCCCGCTGAGTTGAGTTCTGGGTGAAGCCACTTCTTCGCCAGGTGTAGGAGGTCAAACAACTGGGAGCGACCGGGACGCCCAGGGTCGTAACGCCACTCATAAAACCGCCGGGCTCGGACCACCGTGGTCACCCCCAGTCTGGCCAAGATCTCCGTCTTTAGCTTGGGATAGTCGCAAGCGGCCTCTCGGTCCAGATCGAAATAGGCTTTCTGCGCCTCCCCACAGAGGAACGGAGCTAGGATGGTTGCCCATTCCGCTTTTGGCCAGCTCTCTCGTTCAGCGGTACGCTCAAAGACCCTCAGGTAGCTTTCCATATCATCTTCTGGTGTCATTTTAGTTAGCACCTGGTTGGGTCCAGTAGGTCGATGAGACCCTATTGACTTCAGAATAATGTCCTGAATTGTAGCTGCTGTTGCTGCATGGCCGCTAACAAACGCGCTGTACAGTAGTGGCTAGTTCCCTGGCCCTACTACCACGGGGCCGACTGCCCTCTGTCCCCTGGATGTCTTCCCTGACATTGGGGTTAACGGGAAACATGCTGGCTGGCTGGCTTGATTCTCTGTGTGACCGGCCCCACTTCTGGTACCACTTGTGGGCGTGTGGGTGCACACAGACCAAGCAGACAATAGTTTCCAATCCAAGTTGGTTTATTAAACTTCACAAAAACACAAAAAATAAACTTGCTCGCTTACTTCACAACAGAAAATACCATCCTAGTTGTGAGATGCAAGGTAAAGAAAATAAACAGTTCAAACAGGATTTGTATAACCAAAAAAAAAACAACCAAAATGTAAACTAACTGGACAGTTCCCCACATCCAGTTAAATTACTTGGTTCCAGGATTTTACCAGGTTGGTTGTTGGCTTCAGCTTGTCTCCAGCTTGTAAAAAACCAGCGGCATCTATTTCCCCATTGCTGTATTCCCTTCCAACAGCAATATATATTGTATTACTTGTATTGTAACACTTGAAATGTATTTGCTTACGATTGTAAGTCGCCCTGGACAAGGGCGTCTGCTAAGAAATAAATAATATATATATATATATATATATATATATATATATATATATATACAGTGCCTTGCAAAAGTATTCAGACCCCTGACCAATTCTCTCATATTACTGAAATACAAATGGTACACTGAAATTTTGTTCTGTTTGATATTTTATTTTAAAACACTGAAACTCAAAATCAATTATTGTAAGGTGACATTGGTTTTATGTTGGGAAATATTTTTAAGAAAAATAAAAAACTGAAATATCTATTAGAGAATTGGTCAGGGGTCTGAATACTTTTGCAAGGCACTGTATATATATATATATATATATATATATATATATATATATATATATATATACACACACACACACACACACACACATATATATATATATATATATATATATATATATATATATATATATATATATATATATATATATATATATATCCAGAATTACAATACAATTTAAAAGCAGAGTACAAAATAAAATATCTTCAGACCTAGTAAGAGCAAATATAAGACACAGTACAATTCAAATTCCCAAAGGCATTTCCCCGAGCAAACAGTTTGAGAGTTATCAGGATAATACATAAATCAGTGGAGAAAGATCAGGTGAAGTACAGAAGACTAGACTGGGTATCAGTTGAGGCAAATTAAGGTGCAGAGTTAGCTACAATAAAGAGTTAGCAAAATTAGAGAGCGAGCAGATAAGTGCAAGTAACTGTTCGAAATGGCAGAGTGCTATATTGTCCAGAAGAGTAGGTTACAGATGCTGTCTGAAGAGGTGCGTCTTGAGATCATGTGTTCTGTTGTAACTGCTAACCATGTGTTTACACTTGTTCTTTTTCAGTTACAATTTCACTACCTCAATCAAACCTGCTCATGTGACATTCACCTTTATCTAGAGACCACCTGCTCAAATGATCACCTTAAATTCCTCCCAATGATATCTGTGCTTTTATTGACCTGTATTAAGAAGGGACCACCTGTCTAACAAAGTCCAAGAGAGAGAAATAAATCATGGTCATGTTAAGAATTCTCTCTCCAGGTGAATCAGCTTCCCTCAATTCTTCTTCCCATTGCTTTGCTGATTAATAATCAACACAAACTCCTGCAGTTGCTGTTCTTCAATAACAATAATAACACAGTGTAACAATTTTTTTTTTTTTTTTTTTGGTTCCTGGGTAGTAAGTGTTATTTCCTAATTGCTTATGCCTCAAAAGTATAGAAAATGGCTATTATTCCCCACAAACTTTGCTTTTGTGACCAGGACAGTGATATTTTGAAATTTACCTATTTTCCAGAACATTCCAGATAGATTCAGTGCTGAGTAAACTTGGAGTAACTTCTAGAACTTTCTAGAACTTTCCAGTAATATAAATAGTAGTATAAATACAGGGGCCTTAAGCCCACCAGTTCAGTTTAGTTCCAGCTGCCTAAGTGGATACATATCTGCATTTTTCTGAGATGGCATCAAGAGGCTGCAAGCATCTGGCAGACGCATTTTGCTATGTCTGCGGACAATTTATCATGACAAGAGAGAAAAAGTACTCCGTGGAAGCATCTGCTAAGATGTGTGAGGCCTACAAGGCATATTTCGGCATGCCTGTCGGGGATCAAGACAAACCCTGGGCCCCTCATTTCACCTGCGAGCACTGCAAAAAAAAACTGGAAGGTAAGATGGACAATTGTTGCTCGGAATTTTATGTTATAAAATTTGTTAAAATTTTTAAAATTGTAAAAGTTTTTAATTTTAAAATGTTTTACAATTTTCAATGTTATTGAAAAAATATATCATAGATGAAAAATGTTGCGAGAATCTCTTACACATTAGTCATGGGTGAAATAAATGTATTTTTGTAGGATGGTACAGAGGGGAAAAGAGAGCCATGAAGTTCGCTATCCCAAGAATTTGGCGGGAACCCACTGACCACTCAAGCAACTGCTACTTTTGCATGGTGGACCCTTCCAAGTGGACCGAGTTCTCTGTGGGGAGGAACAACGTCAAGTGGGAGCCAATGGTGGACCCCCGGAAGGTGCTGATGCCACCACTGAACATCAAATTGGGCCTTATGAAACAATTTGTCAGAGCTCTAGATAAGGAGTCGGCAGCCTTCAAGTACCTTCAAGACTTCTTCCCTAAGCTGTCTGAGGCAAAGGTCAAAAGCCGGTGTCTTCGCCGGACCACAGATAAAGAAGATCCTGGGTGCAATGAATTCCCAAGAAGCTCACTAGTAAGGAGAAAGCGGCTTGGAACAGCTTTGTCGCAGTGGTTCGGGCTTCCTGGGCAATCACAAGGCCGAAAACTATGTGGAGCTGGTTGAGACTCTGGTGAAGAACTATGGCACAATGGGCTCTACGATGTCCCTCAAAGTCCATATCCTTGATGCTCATCTTGACAAATTCAAGGAGAACATGGGAGCGTACTCGGAGGAGCAAGGTGGCGCTTCCCACCAGGATATACTGGACTTTGAACAACAACAAGGACAGTATAACGAGAACATGATGGGAGACTACATTTGGGGGCTGATTCGTGAAAGTGATTTACAGTATAATCGTAAATCTCGAAAAACTACTCACTTCTAAATCTTTTGTAGTCATTTTTGTATTACTTTAGTATAAATACATGTTAATTTGGATTCATATGTTGTTTTTTTCTGACTTTATGTGAACGAAAAGACACAAAAACGGGCGAATTTTCTCATTGGAAATAGTTAAATTTCAAAATATCACTGTCCTGGTCACAAAAGCAAAGTTTGTGGGGAATAATAGCCATTTTCTATACTTTTGAGGCATAAGCAATTAGGAAATAACACTTACTACCCAGGAACAAAAATTGTGTTACATAGTGTTATTATTGTATTATTGTTTCTGCTATAGGTAAGCTATGTTATTGTTGTTTCTGCTATATTGTAGGGTGTCCCCCATATTTTATAATAATAAATAAATATAACTACCTCAACAGATACAATCTAATGTGTCAGCTGTAAGGAAAACATCAAGTTCTTTAGAAAATGACAAGAATTACAATTAAATGAAAATCACTCAATGTAGAAAAGTCATTGGATATTAAAAAAATAAAAATAAAAGGTTTTTATTTTATTATTATGTTTACTTTTGCTGGGCTACTTTTCAGGTCAATGATACCATAAGTATAGAGTTTAGAATCATAAACCGTGTATTTAAAATGGCGGTATAAGACATGTATTATTTCACTGTCAAAATACACACCTTTAGCACTGCCTGTTCTTTATTTATATGCATTTCAAAATATTTGTGTTAACCGTTGTGTAAATACTGAATACCATTCTGAATATGAATACAGCTGAATTGTACATTGCACATAATGTCTTAGAATACTTTATACATATTTAGTATTAAAAATCAATTTTAATACTCGTTTATTATTTTGTGTATCAGCCTCCACACAAAGCCGAGCGCAGTGCGGTATACTGTAATGATGCTCCAGTCAGTCTGCCCGGACTGCACCTGAACCATCTTAAAAACACGAAGCCTCCAATAAGCTCATTTGTAAAAGTTAGTAAAGAATGGCGCTATATAATCTAAGGAAGCTGAATGTGAACTCTAGCTGGAGCAACGAGAGGGGAGAGGGGGCGGGGCAGAGAAGGAGGCGGAGACGCTGCTAGGCAACCGGCTCCTGAACATTCCACTCCGCTGAGCAGAGACCGTTAGGATTTAAAAATGCCAAAGTTCCGAGCGCCGTTAGGCGCTAAATTAACTTAACATAAATTAACATATCATTGCTGACATTTTAGATACTCAGATAGCACTGTATTAAAAAAAAAAAATGCTTCAGTTCCAGACCGTTTTCCAACAAATAAAAGAAGGTACATATTTATAAGAAGTATATTTGTTATGATATTAAGACAGCCTACGAATGTAATTCAAGTTGGTGGTACAGACAGTTAATCTGCCAGTGTAATCAAATCACAAATATTAGTCAGCAATTCATACAAGACTAAACGAATGTGGTACGTTTTGGTGTATAATTTATTTATTTATAAAATGTTGTAGTGTTTCTTTTTTTAATATTAATATTTTATTGTTTTCACAAAATAACATCCATACATTATCAGTTCATCTGCTAGTGTAATCAAATCACAAATATTAGTCAGTAAAGCCCCTTTCACACTACCCGGGTCAGGGGACCTACCCGGATCAGGACCCGGTGCCAGTGATTTCACACTGTGTTTGATAAAGCAGGGTTGCCCTGGGTGACAGACGCATGTGCACAATGCACATATCATTACTGACACAGCCATGCAAGCTTCTCTGGATTGAACCGTCAGATCAAATGATGATTAGAGCAAATGTTTCTACATCCCTGCTGTAATCTGGCTCATGCTGTGTCTCTATCAGCAAAAATATGGCTAAACAGAAATGTTCCTTGCGGAAGTGAAACCTTCATGCAGGCATGGCTGTTTGTTATTGCGTCGGCTCACGAACAGCCGTCATGCATTTTGTTTTTGCTCAACCCGGGTCAAAGCGTGTCAACCCACATCCTGAGGTGGGTCGCTGGGACCCGGGTTAACCTGGGTATGACCCAGGTACGTGGTTTCACACTATGCGAGATTGTGCGGGTAGCCAGGACCGGGGTAGGAGTGCCAGTGTGAAAGGGGCTTAATTCACACATAGACACGCTGTGGTAACTTTAAGAAGTTAAAATGAAAGACTTGATTAAAGTTTAACCAAATAAATAAATAGCTACATTAATAACACTATGAAACAAAAATAAGTTTTGGTAGCTCATACTTATTTAAATTACAAAATGTGACGTGGCCAGAGGCCAGCACTAAACCCAGACAACACTTCACTATTTCACCGAGAACTGTAATTGCACCACGAGCACTTGAGCACTCACTGTGGACTTGTGTTTGTGTTTTGTGTTTCGTGTGGGGACTGTTTATTATTTCGGGACAAACCCGCGGATTACAGTAAAGCAATACACGCCGCTGCATTGCTTTACATTGTTATTATTTACTGTGTGTTCTGTGTCATCAGACACTGGGATATAAAATAAAACACCATTTGCACCTGGATTATTGTTTATTGATCACCTGCACACTGTTAACCACTTTGCCACAGGGACTTATATACTAACTGACATATAAATCTAAATTCTATTTAAAACTGTTTGAGGGGCAGACTAGGACAGCAAGAAAGCTGACATAATGTACATTGCTGACAGACAACATTTGGAGGGCGTGTACAAGAACAGAGATTTTCTTTCAAGCATAAAGAAGGTAAATTATATGAATACTGTATTTACATATCTTCTGGTGGATTGATTTGGAGTAGTGATTAAACAGTTTGAAAGATAACATCCAAAGTCCTTTACCGGAGATTAAGGCCCTCGTAATGATCAAACTATTCAGTTTTGTTAGCACTCCAAAACCAGAGGATTTATTTGAGTTTTGTATTGTTTATTAAAAGAAGCCGTGTTCCGATTGGAAAAGAGACACGTGGAACAAATAAACATACAGGCACCGTCCTGTTTAAACCCCTCCTTTTATCCACCAAAGACGTGTTAGGAACCCAGAACTGTGTTCAGTTATACTTAGTGTTCCACATTTTGCATTTTTATCTTAACACATTTTTCCAGGGAATTTTTTGGAGTTTATTTTACATCTATTAAAATAGGGATAAAATCAGTAAAGATTTGTTTTTAATTGAAACATCAGGAAAAGAATCTCAGTATACACACTGCATCAGCTGAGGATCCAGTAACATGGTGCGTAGGTCAGACAAGTCCAGTGCATAGTAGGAGGGGATCAAGAGATTATTATTATTATTTATTTCTTAGCAGACACCCTTATCCAGGGCGACTTACAATCGAAAGCAAATACATTTCAAGTATCACAGTACAAGTAATAATACAATTAAGAGCAAGATAAATACAATGACTTTGGTTCAAGCAAGTACAAGTGTGACAAAATACAATTCAATGATACAGCAGATAAGTGTCAGTGATAGTTACATCAAGATAAGATCAAATACAAAATACTACAGATTAAACACTTGGCAGATTACAGTAGTCTGACGTACAGGATTAAATGCAGTAAAATAGGGGGCAGATAAGAGCAAGTAAAGCGCATTTAAGGAAAGGTGATAAGTGTCCCAGGTGAAGAACAGAGGAGTTCTACAGGTGCTGTTTGAAGAGGTGAGTCTTAAGGAGGCGCCGGAATGTGGTCAGGGACTGGGCAATCCTGACATCTGTAGGAAGGTCATTCCACCGCTGCGGAGCGAGGGTGGAGAAGGAGCGGGCTCTGGAGGCAGGGGAGCGTAGCGGAGGTAGAGCTAGTGTTCTAGTGCAGGCGGAGCGGAGAGGTCGAGTGGGGGAGTAGGGAGAGATGAGGGTCTGGAGGTAGCTGGGTGCAGTCTGGTCAAGGCATCTGTAGGCTAGTACAAGAGTCTTGAACTGGATGCGAGCGGTGATCGGGAGCCAGTGGAGTGAGCGGAGCAGTGGAGTTGCGTGGGAGAAGCGAGGCAGAGAGAACACCAGGCGGGCAGCGGAGTTCTGGATGAGCTGGAGCGGACGTCTGGCCGTCCTTTCTCGCTTTGGCTTCGTCACATCGTCTTCCTTTTCTGACTGCAGATCTGATGTTGAGCAAGTTAAGGAGTCTTAACTTCTGTCTTGCCTTCAGGTAATCATCTGGAAAAAAATTAAAAGGATCTTTTGTTTATAAAATAAGGTTCGTGCCCTAACTCCCCCCCAAGGGTTCAAACTAGACCTAACTGACACTTTCCTCCTTTGGATAGTAACTTGGCCGACTCTGATTAAAGGCATCTATTATTCAGTTGCAATATGGAATATTGTATACATATCCAAAATATTTGGTTACATCTTTATGAAAAAAAAAATAAACACAAATGCCGTGTTTGTGTGAAAATCCTGAGCTCATGTTTGGTCCAGCCCTGGCCAGGATCTTCTCTGTTCTTGACTGCTATTCCATCCTTATACCATGTTGCGGGCACCATGTGGACAGTTTTATTGGTCACAAATTCAACTATAAGATACAGATCTAAATCTAACACAAATAAAGAAGATTAGACCAACACATTCATTTTTTAAGCTTTTATACACTGGTCCTGTAGTTTTAGCTTCCATTTTGGATACTGCTACATATAACAATGTTATGCTGCTCTTTGCTGGCATTGCTATTTTGATCAGTCCAAGACTTTCTTCCACCTACTGTGACTATGCCCAGACATTACTAGAAATGTTTGTTAAGCACTGTGGCGGAATCTATGGGCAAGATCTTTTAGTATACAATGCTCATAAACATTGTATACTGAAAGAAACTGTTGAAATTCCGTAGCCTTCCAGCGATCAGCTTCACGTGCGAGGTTTCCTTGCAAATTCTGCAGGTATGTAGGCATGCATATCTGTCAAACTAGTGGACAGTCTTGAGTGGTCCTTTTGTCCAAATATTTCTCAAGCGCCTAACAACCCCCAAACACACTAAATGCATATAATCCAGGGGAAACTGCGAGAGCAATCCAACGGGAATTCCACGAGCCCTTCGTTGCATTCACAACAGGTGGGGGAGTGTCACTGATATCATTCACCTGCATTTTATTTTCTTCAGTCACTCTTCTGAGCAGTCTGTCTACATTTGCACGAGCCCTTCGTCTGAGAGTAGAACTGGAGAGCAACATCTTTCTGTTCATTTTTGAAAACTAAAAACGTGCACTCTTAAAAAACAACAACATGGAAGACTATATCAATATAGAAAAGGTAGGACAGTATTTGAAGTTGCAATGAAGTTTTTCAGGACTAAAAGGTGTAACACATGCACATGATATACCGTAAACTACAATATTCAAACTTATGAAACAGGAAATTACACATTAAAATTAAAACACTTTCTTTAAAAAAAAAAAAGGACATGAGTTTGTAACTGAAAAGAATAAACCTGCAGCTGCATTAGACGATCCTTTAACACAGATACGGTAATAATAATAATAATAATAATAATAATAGAAAAAAAAAAACTGTTTTAACACAAATCACATTAATCTGAACTGTGGCTGTTTGTTACCGTGTTTGAATTCCGTTCATGTTCACAAATCCTAACTCATTAAACTACTTTACTAAATTCAGCTTTTAAAAATATATAGGCACAACTGTATATAATATTTCCATAAATAATCCAAACACTACTTTGAAACACAGTAGGTACAGATTTAACATGGGCACTATTTAATCTTTTAAAGGCTCAGTACATTTAAGGTCAGACAATCAATAATCAGTGCATTGAATAATTGTTGCACCTTTAGTATATTATTTGTCAAATGTATTGTTGAATATCTACAGATCTTTTTCTCCTTCCTTTCTTTCATAACACTTCAATACTTGCGCATCAACACAAGTAAAATGTAAGCTTTTTATTGTTTTGAAGTGCCTGCACGCATGCTCCTCAGAAGGCGCTGCTTGCTGTTTATCGCAGCGCGCTGAGCTGCCTCTCCGCACACTGCGTGCCAGTTACGTCTACTAGACCAGTGCGCTTGTAGCCCGTCGGACTACGATTCTGCGTTGTGTTCTGGTGTATGGATAACGAACAGGACTCTGGACACTGGCTGCCTGTTTCTGGTCTTTTATTCTGAATTAGATGAAATAAATGCAGTGAATACAATGGAATGAATGGTGATGAGCTTCTCTATGTTGCACGCAGTGCACACCTGACATGAGGAAAAGTAAAGTGAGCGAGTGCTTACACGTGGGAAGCTACAGACACCCTGCTAGCATGTACTGAAACTAGCTAGCCTAACATTGCAACACTCTAAAAAAACTCTTAACAAATTACTATTTCATCACAATCAATTCGTTAGCAACACAACAATGCTGGAATACATTCTAACATATTTACATAAAGTTTCACTTGTTCTAAACGTTTATATTATATGTACATTGGCGCATGCGCAAACACATATCTCTCCTCAGTAGAGCCAAAGACAGACTGAGGAGTAAAAACCGCGCGCTGCTGACTGGATTGTCCCGCAGGCCAGAGCAATACACCACAGAGCAATCGATACTCTCCACGGATATGTAAAATAAAAACAAATGGAAGGATTTGGGTGAAATACATACAAATTACTATTAATACTCGTTACACTGGCAGTATCCCAGAAAATACCACAGTGTTGGTCTTGTCTTTTAATTTCCTTCCTAGCTCTCTGAATTTGTTTTGCAGGGATCTTGGTCTGTCTCTTCCAATGTTGTTTGTACCGATGTGGATGACTACTACCGGGTCATCTCCTGTTCGTTCTAGGAGCCTGTCCATGTTCTCAGTGATGTGCTTGACTGAGGCTCCTGGAAGGCAGCACACTGCTGTAGTAAGGGGGTCCAAACTGCGAACTGAACTTGCTGTGTTTCTCAGTATGGAGTCCTAAACAATCATGACCTCCCTTCTTTTTGCTGCCTGGTCAGCACTGTTTGTAGGGTTCTGGATGTTGTTCCTTTCGTTCTCTTGATGTTGGTTTTGGTCATCTAAATGTTGAAGTGGCTCAAATGTGTTGGCTGTCTGGATTTCTGGTGGTTGTGTTTGAAGAAGTTTCTTTTTTTCCCTGCTTCTGCCTATCTGAACCCAGCTGTTTCGACTCTCTTCCATCTCCCTGGTGGCTTTCAGTCTGCTAGGGGTGCAGACTTCCATGAATTGTGGGTGTGTCAGCTCCTCAAGCTCCTGTTGCTGTCTCATTTCCTCCATCTCCTTTTCTAGCAGGCTTAATCGCTGAAGCAAGTCCTGGATGGTGCGGCACTTTACACAAACTTGGTTGAGCTCTGTTGGGTTTTCTCGGTTCCCACATCATGCAGTTGTCACAGATTACTGGCTTGAAGACCATTTTTTTGTTTAGTGTAGCTTCTGCAGCTGTCAACCTGCTTCCAAACTGCTTCTAACTGCGCTGTACTTCTCCCACGATGTCGCTTCCACACGCTGTCGCTTGGAAGACTGCCTGCCTTTTGTTCGTTTGTGTTTGTGCTGCGTGCTGCGCTCCTCCCCCGTGTCCCAGAACGCCGCGGGATTTGAATCAGCTGCTCCGAGTTTCAGCTTATCAGAAAAATACACGCAGCTGCAAGGCTTTAAGCTGCAATGTTTTCTGATTAAAAGCGACTCAGATTTAAAGATGTAATTCCTCCTTTTCTGCTTCTAACTGCGCTGTACTTGTCCACGACTGTACTTCTCCCCGACGATGTCGCTTCCACACGCTGTCGCTTGGAAGACTGCCTGCCTTTTGTTTGTTTGTGTCTGTGCTGCGTGCTCTGCGCCTCATATAACAAGTACTGCTTTATTACAAATTGAGCAGAAACTGCATTTTTGTTTTAGTAAATAAAAAGTTGAAAAATGGTGAAAAGCTTTAAAATCGCATCACTGCTGCTGCAAATAATAGGGTTAACACCTAAAAGGAGTGTGTCCTCAGAATTAGCATGTGCCTTGTTTTATGGTCATTCCTTACTCAGCAATGCGACCATAGCTTCACTCTAATATGAAATCCATTTAATGTAAAACTAAATGTTTCTGGTAAAAGATGTACGATTCTTAACTCCAAATTAATTCATTTTCAAAGACAGCCTAAAACTATTGTAATTATTGCTATAGAAGTACCAGTTCTTTTGGATCAAAATACGGTTCCTGACAGGCTTGTGGACTGAGGCAGTACTGAAACTTTCAGTTCATTATTATGAAAACAATAAACAAAAAATGGGTGTATACTACAGCCGGTAGAGGGTGTCAAGTGTTTTAAAAAAATACTATTTGCAAAATAGTATTTACTCATTTCTATTTAAAATACATGTCTGGCAACCTATTTTCTATTTGTATTTTAAATAAATATGGAGACCAATGTTTTGTATTTAAAGAGTTTCCGAGACTATTTTGCCCATCCTTGGCATTCAGCTGTTAACTGTAAGGTTGGTTTCCAGGCAGATTCTCTTTCCAGGCAGCCTTCTCAATAGAGTCCAAGCTTCCGATTTCATGTGCAGTCATGAAGGGTGCGGTGGCCAAGTGGTAAGGCGTCGGTCTCGTAAACCGAAGATCACGGGTTCAATCCCCGTCCGTACCTTGTTGCTGTCTTTAAAACACTATTTGTTACTTGTTTAGCTGAAAAGAAAAATTATATAATGCAACTTGTATTTTAATTTAAATTAAAAAAGGGGGCACTCGGATTTGAACCGGGGATCTCTTGATCTGCAGGCAAATGCTCTACCACTGAGCTATACCCCGACTCCAACAACGCCGTTTTCTATGAAGCAGAACCAATACTACTCAAAGAAATGAAAGAAGTTATTTACAAACCGCTAACCAAGATCATGCAACAGTCTCTTGACACAGGGGTTGTACCGACAGACTGGAAAATAGCAAACGTAATACCGATCCACAAAAAGGGAGACAAAACTGAACCAGGTAACTACAGACCAATAAGCCTGACTTCTATTATATGTAAACTTATGGATGTATAATAAGATCCAAAATGGAAAATTACCTATATGGTAACAATATCCTGGGAGACAGTCAGGATGGTTTTAGGAAAGGGAGATCGTGTCTAACTAACCTACTTGAGTTTTTTGAGGATGCAACATTGAAAATGGATAACTGAAAAGCATACGACATGGTCTATTTAGATTTCCAGAAAGCTTTTGACAAAGTCCCGCATAAAAGATTAATTCTCAAACTGAACGCAGTAGGGATTCAAGGAAATGCATGCACATGGATTAGGGAGTGGTTAACATGTAGAAAACAGAAAGTACTGATTAGAGGAGAAACCTCAAAATGGAGCGAGGTAACCAGTGGTGTACCACAGGGATCAGTATTAGGTCCTCTGCTATTCCTAATCTATATTATTATTATTATTTATTTCTTAGCTGACACCCTTATCCAGGGTGACTTACAATTGTTACAAGATATCACATTATTTTTACATACAATTACATTATTTTTTACACATTATTTTTTACATACAATTACCCATTTATACAGTTGGGTTTTTACTGGAACAATCTAGGTAAAGTACCTTGCTCAAGGGTACAGCAGCAGTGTCCCCCAACTGGGATTGAACCCACGCCCCTCTGGTCAAGAGTCCAGAGCCCTAACCACTATTCCACACTGCTGCCCAATCATATTAATGATTTAGATTCTGATATAGTAAGCAAACTCGTTAAATTTGCAGACGACACAAAAATAGGAGGAGTGGCAAACACTGCTGCAGCAGCAAAGGTCATTCAAAATGATCTAGACAGCATTCAGAACTGGGCAGACTCATGACAAATGACATTTAATAGAGAAAAGTGTAAAGTATTGCATGCAGGCAATGAAAATGTGCATTATAAATATCATATGGGAGATACTGAAATTGAAGAAGGAATCTATGAAAAAGACCTAGGAGTTTATGTTGACTCAGAAATGTCTTCATCTAGACAATGTGGGGAAGCTATAAAAATCCTTGATCCTTGTGTCTAGTAAGGAAAATAATAAAAACAAAATTCACTTCCCTGTTGTACGGGGACTGGAGGCCTGTGGTTGGGAGTGTCCTGAAAAACAAAAGAAAGGCTAATAAAGAGTACGGTTTAGAGAGCTGGTTTGGAAAGGAGCACACTTCCAGAACAATGTATTGCAGTACTATTGTTGAGATAAACTGATATGCAATGGTTCAGGTAACCTGATTTGGGTGTGGTGGTGAGGTCCTCCATCTTGACAGGAAGTGGGAAGCAGCCATGTTGGTGAGGGAAGCTTTTATTGACTTCCCTGAGTACTGACTTCCTGTAGTCAGGGCAGTACCTGTAGAAGATATTGAAAGGTGGGACAGCTGATTTTAAGTACGTTTCCCTCTGCTTGTTTTAAAGCATAGTTTTAATGCACGTGTTAGATTAATGTTTATGTATATTCATTGATTTGTTTCTTTTTGAATACTTTATTTATTCTTGATAACTGTTTGCTGGTTTGTTTCTATATACCCACCTGCAGAATGGTTTATTCTGGGGGAGGGGGAGGTCTGGAAGGGTATAAAGGCTGTTAGTTTTGTTCAGTCAGGATCGTCTTTTTGTGCAGATCAGAGGGCAGGTTTGCAGCTCTGTGGTTGGACTCAGTTATTGGAGTCAGTACCTGTGATTATGTTTTTGTTTATTGTTGTTCTTAAATCAAAATAATTGGTTTGGCACCAAACTTCTCTGTGATCCTTGTGCGCGTGTGTGTATGTGTGTGTGTGTCAGTCACACACACACAGACACACACCGAGACACACACACCGAGACACACACAGTGAGACAAACACACACACTGAAACACTCACACAGTGAGACACACACACACTGAAACACTCACACAGTGAGACACACACATACACAGACACACACACTGAGACACACACACTCACACACTGAAACACAAACACACACTGAGACACACAAACACACTGAGACACACACACTGAGACACAAACACTCTGAGACACACACACACACACTGAGACACACACACTGAGACAACACTGAGACACACACACTGAGACACACTGAGACACACACACACACACACTGAGACACACACACACACAGGTACAATTATGTTATGCTAATTGTTAAATATTCAGATTTAGCGGCCAGTTAAATATTTAGCTAAATGTTCAATCTAGCTAAGAGATTTAAGATTTATTTAAATATTTAGCTAAATGTTCAATCTAGCTAAGAGATTTAAGATTTATTTAAATATTTAGCTAACTGTTAAATCTTTGTAACTAGATTTCTAAATGATATCTGAATGCACACATTTATAAAAAAGCTGTATTTATTTTCTCCTCATTTCTGGCAGCCCATACTAACGGCGCTCGGAACTTTGGCATTTTAAATCCCAACGGTCTCTGCTCAGCGGAGTGGAATGTTCAGGAGCCGGTTGCCTAGCAGCGTCTCCCTCCTTCTCTGCCCCGCCCCTCTCTCCCTCTCTCGTTGCTCCAGCTAGGGTTCACATTCAGCTTCCTTAGATTATATAGCGCCATTCTTTACTAACTTTTACAAATGAGCTTATTGGAGGCTTTGTGTTTTTAAGATGGTTCAGGTGCAGTCCGGGCAGACTGACTGCAGCATCATTACAGTATACCGCACTGCGCTCGGCTTTGTGTGGAGGCTGATACACAAAATAATGAACGACTGGTAAAGAAATCACATGGATTGCTTTTTAATGCTAAATGTGTATCTGGTATTCTAAGTATTATCTACAATTAATAACTCAGCTATATTCATATTCAGAATGTGATAGAGCATTAAGTTCCTGGTTAACCTGCGATCTTTGAAATTGACGAGGAAATCAGTTTATGGGAAAGTAATCAAGCACTTTGTTTTTAAGGAAGTCTCTCGGAAGTGGTGTTTTGGGATTGCAATTAACCAGTCAGTCTGGAGTAGAGACGGTCCGAATCTGTGGAGGAGTGAATTCCTGGGAATTCGCACTCCTCCAGGGAGCCGCCATCTTCCTCAGCGACATTGTCATCGGAATTATCACAAACGGACCGCTAAAGTGACCTGGAATACATGAACTCAGCTGCTCGGTTCTAGTTTTGTGAAATCGACAGACGTTGTGTCTCCTTTTAAAGTAGGAGTTCATAAAGGCTGGAGTTGAGGGTTTGAAAACGTGACCCAATGAGAAGTCTTGTTTTTGTTTGACAGCGTATAAAGATTTTACTGACAAAAAGGCCTGATATGTTACATTGAAGTGCTTCGCCTGTAAAGAGTTTGATAGTATGTTTACTTGATTTCCATTTTTATCATTCAAATACTAAACAGGTACGATGCTCCCTCTGCAGATTACAGATTCTCTTCAGATTTCCGCGGTTCTGTGCAGTTTGGGACGGCCTCTAGGCTTGAGGTTTGCAGACATGTGATAGACAGTCTCTGGGTTCGGGCAGCGATGCACATTTTAATTTGAGCTGCTGTGCTGTTATAGATTCATCTGATAGAGACACAGGGATATCTTCAGACGGCACGGTTCAGGTGTTTTGAGACTTGTGGAAAGGATGGAAGTTTTACAAATATTACTAATTTTTTTTTTTTTATCAAAAACTAGAGTAAATTATCAAAATCCGTTGTTCTGTATCTGACTGGTTGTATGTTAACCTTACAGAGGATTCTATGAAGAGAAATGTAATAAATGAATTTTCAAATTTGACAGGCCCTCGATGTGCGTCTCTTGTTTTGTGTTTTGTTGTTCTTCAGAGCCGGGCTCGCTGACAGGTTTAAAACACAACGCGTCGCTTTCCCTGGCGTTCTGCTGCCTGGACTTATTCCTGCGATATCTTTATCAACACAATCGCCATGGTTTATGTTTTTATTAACATGTCCCTCGTCATGAATAGTTCTGAGGAGTTGTTTTAGTTTTACATCAGTTATGAACGGAGCGCGGGAGGGGACTTGAGACAAAAAATATATCTCCTAGAGACACACAGGTACTGACGCACGCATGCGCACGCACACACACACACACACACACACACACACAGATACTGACACACACACACACACACACACAGGTACTGACACACACAGGTTCTGACACACAGACACAGGTACTGAAACACACACACACACACACACACAGGCACTGACCCACACCCACACACACACAGGTACTGTCCTGCGCACACAGGTACTGACACACACACACACAGACACAGGTACTGACACACACACACATGTACTGACATGCGCACACACACACACAGGTACTGACAAACACACACACACGTACTGACAAACACACACACACTGAGACACACACACATACTGAGACACACACACTAAGACACACACTGAGACACACACACACACACACACACACAGATAGTGACACACACAAACACACACACACAGATAGTGACACACACACACACACACAGGTACTGACACGCACACACACACAGGGACTGACACACACACACACAGGTACTGACACGGACACACACAGATAGTGACACACACACTGATACACACACTGACACACACACAGGAACTGACACACACAGATAGTGACACACACACACACACGTACTGACACGCACACACACACAGGTACTGACACAGACAGACACACACACAGGTACTGACACACACAGGTACTGACAAACACACACACACACAGGTACTGACACACACACACACACACACAGGTACTGACACACACACACACACACAGATAGTGACACACACACTGATACACACACAGGTACTGACACACACACACACTGAGACACACACACACAGATAGTGACACACACTGATACACACACAGATACTGACACACACACACACACACTGAGAAACTGAGACACACACACACACAGATAGTGACAGACACAGGTACTGTCACACACGCACACACACACAGGTACTGACACAGACACACACACGTACTGACACGCACACACACACACACAGGTACACTTATGCTATGCACTTTAGCTGCCTGTTAAATATTTAACTAAATGTTAAATCTAGTTAAGTGATTTAAGATTTATTTAAATATTTAGCTAACTGTTAAATCTAGCTAAGAGAGATTTAAGATGTATTTAAATATTTAGCTAACTGTTAAATCTAGCTAAGAGATTTAAGATTTATTTAAATATTTAGCTAAATGTTAAATCTAGTTAAGAGAGATTTAAGATTTATTTAAATAATTAGCTAACTGTTAAATCTTGTAGCTAGATTTCTAAATGATATCTGAATGCACACATTTCTAAAAAGCTGTATTTATTTTCTCCTCATTTCTGGCAGCCCATACTAACGGCGCTCGGAACTTTGGCATTTTTAAATCCTAACGGTCTCTGCTCAGCGGAGTGGAATGTTCAGGAGCCGGTTGCCTAGCAGCGTCTCCGCCTCCTTCTCTGCCCCGCCCCCTCTCTCCCTCTCTCGTTGCTCCAGCTAGGAGTTCACATTCAGCTTCCTTAGATTATATAGCGCCATTCTTTACTAACTTTTACAAATGAGCTTATTGGAGGCTTCGTGTTTTTAAGATGGTTCAGGTGCAGTCCGGGCAGACTGACTGCAGCATCATTACAGTATACCGCACTGCGCTCGGCTTTGTGTGGAGGCTGATACACAAAATAATGAACGACTGGTAAAGAAATCACATGGATTGCTTTTTAATGCTAAATGTGTATCTGGTATTCTAAGTATTATCTACAATTAATAACTCAGCTATATTCATATTCAGAATGTGATACAGTATTAAGACAGGGTCCAGTATTAGAAATAAATAAACACGCTTTAAGAGAAACAGCAGTGATGTTTATTGACCATTCCCATCCATTCTCTAGATGTTTCTACATTGTGGTTGCAATCCACAGGGACAAGGGACTCAGCGATGTTAAATAAAAAACTAGAGCCCACAATTAACCAATATAGAAAGGAAAGGAGGGAGAAATGTATTGCCTGCGTGCAGTACCTTCCACTTTCCTCTATTAAATGTCATTTGCCATGTGTCTGCCCAGTTGAGAATGCTGTAGAGATCATTTTGAATGACCTTTGCTGCTGCAACAGTGTTTGCCACTCCTCCTATTTTTGTGTCACTTGTTATTGATTTATTTATATAAATGTGTGTTTTGTTGTTCACCTCTTTATTATTATTTCTCATCTCGAGTGTGGTTTGATGTATTTGCTTCACTGGACCCCCCTAAACTACTTTCTCTCTTTCCTCTATGGAACTATACGAGCGAAACTCCGATTGGCTGAAGGACTGTCTGCCCAATGCACGCCCCCCGTGTTGCTTAGCAACCGCGTCTCCCGTTCCACGGCTCTGCTTGCCAGCGGCTCGCTGCTTGATCTCCCGCCCTGCCAATCATCTACTGCCTTTATAAATGCGGAGGAATATTGTGAGAGGGAGCCGGACTTGTGAAGGAGATTCCGCGCTGCAGACTGGAGCTGGAACGCGGAGAGACTTTATAACTTCGTGTCGCACACCAGGAAGGCTGTGTCTGACCGGGAGGATCATTTCAAACACGGGGTGCAGCGTGTTGGGGTTCCCCGGTCAGGGAGCCTCTTAGTTTATTGTTAACGTTGTGTGCTTTATTTGATAGCTGTCCCGCTCCTGCAGCAAGGAGTCCTCTGCGTTTATTTGTTATATTTTATTTTATTCTTGCGTGCACGCAGCTGTTTTATATATTCATTTTAAATAGATTGGGGGAAATTGGTACCGTGTACTTTACAAATGTAATCTAGTTTGTAACGAGACCATTCAACTGCTGACGTTGTTGTCTACTTTGTATGTATCACAAAAAGAACACGTAATTAATTAACTTTACTATAAGAAACTGATAGATCCAAGTGTTTTATATAAACTGCAATCATATAATCTGTGGTAATTAGTTTAATTATTCACTACAAGAAACTGATAGATTTAGAGTTTGTTTTATTGTACCATCCCTATATGTATCTACTACACAATTGTTAGACTGAAGGTGGCATTGTCATATGGTTTACGTTACTGTTAATGTGCTTGAGATAGTTTTTATTAGTAATAATTATTTTAACTAATAAAAGATTATTGTTGGTATATGATTGCTTGGTTTCTCCTGGATAAAAGAGTTTGTGTGGGAACCAACCACTCGAGGTCCTTGTCCTCAATAAACACAAGGTGGCGCAGTCAAATTATTAACATAGATTTAGCTATATGTATATAAAGACCTGCTACACGATCACATTTGCCCATGCATGTTTATGCTGTTCTATGTTGTTAAAGTAAATAAATACTGTTTGTTTTAAAACATATATTTTTGGTTAAACCATTAATTTACTAAGAGTATACAAAACTAGTATCACGTGACACACCTGCAGAAATTGAATGTTAAGTAAACGTAATGACGTGCAGTTGCGTATCATGACCACAAGGTGTCAGTAATAGATTTGATAGTAACCCAGCTAACACAATGGTGTTCCCAGAACGTTAGGAGAATGTTATTCGAAAGTCAGGATAACATGAAGTAATGTTTAAAGAACATTTTTTGGAAGGTTTTCATAATGTTACGAGAACGTTCGTAACTAATGTTATGAAATAACATTGACGCTGCTTTCAGGTAACATTGCCAACGACACAAAATGATGAGTTTATTCCCAGTTAATTAGGATCCCTCTTGTAAATGTACTCCCTACTATCCTACCCGCCAATCTCCCGATCCTGCTCTCCTACAGCAGCGGCCTCTTCAATAAACACAAACACAACGAACCCAATTACATGAGAGGATTCTGGAGATATCGAAAGCTCCGGGTACACAGCAACACTAACTAGATAGAATGAGTGTTCTGTAAAGTACAGTGTCTAGTATATGTTAAGTATTACTATAATTCACACACATTTCTTTTAGCTATTCAGCACTGTCTGTTACACACCGCATTTTAAACACGATAAATGCTGAGATTTTGTCTTTTATTTTATTATTCAAACCTAGCCTCCTATATACATCTCGGAATGCATTTGACTACAATCGCTCACTTACTGTGCAATTATAACACCATGATGAGGACCCTGTGTGTGCCTGCACTGCTATTCATAATGTAATGGATGCTGATACTGGAATGCATGATTCATATTTAGATTCGGTTATTATTATTATTATTATTATTATTTCACTTCTATAAGATCACTTGCTTATATTTTTGTATTATCACTATCCAGGACAGCACACTGTTGAAATTGCTGTATTGAGAAGCTGCCCCCAGTTGTTTGCAGTAATCAGCTGTTATAATAATCTTTACTGTCCTATCTGGATTGACCCTCCTGCCTTCTGAAGACTTTTTATCCTGACTGGGTGTCTTTTTCACTAATTATACCCCAGCTTCCTCTATTGCCCTATTCAAAGAACCTGTGTGCAGTTTTGATAAAGAGCGAGACTTAATGAGGTGTGGCAACTACAGTTCAGTGACCCCACCTGTGTGAAACTGCCGGTGACGTAGACAGCTCATTCTGCAAGCAATCAGCGTGATACTTTACATGAAGCGACTCTAATTACTGTGGATTTATATAGCAGTTAAGTAGTAAATACATGAGTACTTACACATCATTACAGCGTTACTATGCACAGTTTCAATGTACTCAACGTGTCAATGTTTTGCACCATATATGTAAGTACACAATTGTATCAGAAAAGGGTTAGGGTTAGAGTTAGGGTTAGGGTTAGAGTTAGGGTTAGAGTTAGGGTCGGGGTTGGGGTTAGAATTAGAGTTCTATCATGCAAAAAATGTACACATTAAGTACATTGTCACTATGCATAATAACATTGTAATTATGTTTAAGTACACATGTGTTTACTAATTAGCTACTAATTCTCTACTTGCTGTAAATACACAGTCATTAGAGACACTTGCTGTCATGCAGATATATAACAAGTGAAGGCAAGCACACATTTCAGAGGTTTTATTTGCGATTTCAAGTACATTTGTAATTAATCTTACGAAGCCCAATTATATATTATATTTATATTCCTGATTATATTTCTACTTTACAGTTCATATTAACATATTCAACAATATAATTCAACAATGCGTTTTTAAAATCTTATATTTTGCTAAAACATAACAAAAAAAGCCTATGCTTATTATATTTTAGTGTAATTCTTAACGGCTTTTTATTCTAAGTACAATATGCGTAGCATGTAATAGACATTTTCAACAAAGCAAAATCAAGCATGAGTATTTAAAATTGTATATTGTGCTAAAGGTTATTTGAAAACATCCTAGTATTTTCACCCTAGAATAATCAGATTTGTCATTCTCAATGGCTTCTTCTACTAAGTAAAACATGCATTGTATACACTAGAATGTGGTGAAGCTTTGATTTGGAGTCTCACCCACCTAACAGGATGAAGAGGATCTATTTACAATGGAGAGGCAAGCGACTTTTACACACTAAAAACAACCTGAAGCCAATAAAGAGCAGAATCACACAGTTAAAAAATCCCTTCTAGAGCAATGAGCCTGACATGACATTTCAAACTGGTAATGATGTTTGCAATCGCTCTGAGCTGGTCTGAGGGCTGATTCTTAAACAACGAGTTTCACTGAGATGTTTGTATTGCCTGACGGAGGTGCTTGTGTCTGGTTTGAAATGTCATTAGTAGCTACTTGCTCTCCAATGGAACGTGTTTTCTGTTGACTTCATGCAGTGGGGCTCAGTGCTACACAGCACCCTCCATTGCATGGAAACTGCACACAAGACAATGTATCCACATTAGACAGGTAGAGCAAAGGCTGTATGAAGCTCCTGGGGATAAAAAAGCAATAGCATGCTGGCATGATATAACATAGAAATGTAGTCTCATTGAAATATGCTTTAAATGGGAACATGGCTACGATTGGGGAATAGGAAACTAACACAAGCATTAAAATGGTAAAAACCATGTGGAAGGCTTTCTTCATCATGGGGTGGATCTCGTCTCTCCCGGGGCAGACCTCCTCAGGATCCTCAGGATGGAGAGGTTACAGAAAATCATGACAATAAACAAGGCAGAGATGAAACCTGAGTGTACATATAAAATGTCGCCTTCTGTTATAGTTAAGTAGATGGAGAATGCCAAAGTAATGGCCCAAGCCACAGCAGAGCACACCACTCTATAGGTGAGCGATTTGAACCCCAGGTAGGTGACTGGATGCACCACGGCCACGTAACGCTCCACACAGATACAGCAAAGGAACAGAGGACCCCCAATCACATTACAAGTATAGACAACATAGTTTACCACGTTAACAATGCTATTACCAGGACAGTAATAATTATATATATCAAGGGGTGCATTGAGGCAAAACAAAGCATCAATGACTGCCAGGTTCAGTGCGAACACCTCAGAAGAGGAGATGGCAGTTTGTTTCCTCAGTAAAATCCACAGCACTGTCACATTGGCTGGCAATCCCAGAATGGTAGTTAAAACCTGTAGAGCACTCCAGAATGCATTCCCAGCCGGATTGTCACTGTATTCCCACTCATCACTGGTATAAAGATCTGTGGTGTTGCTGGGGACCATGGTAGAGTTTGTGTAGAAATAATCCATTGTGTATTGAATGCCTCAACAAGGAACTGGCTTTCACTGGTCGAGAGTATCTGGTGAGAGAAAGATGAACGATGGACAGCATCCATGCAAGATCTTACTGCAGTACAACACTGTTGAGAGGGCCATAGTGACCCAGGTCGTTTTATTACATTGGATTTTTTTTCATGTTCTGATTTTTTCATACTGATGAATTGTACAGGGTTGCTTTTTTATAAAGTAGTCCTGTGGTTACCAGTTAGTTTCTCCATGTACATTGTGAAATGCCATGCTGAAAGGAATAGTTCACTTACAAAGCAACATTCACTTTGATATCAAACAGCACAGCTTTGAAAGCATGCATTAGATATACCAGGAGACTTTTTCTGTTCACACTCGACAGTCCTTAAAAATCATTCTGGAAATAGAGATGAAGACCATCTCATTGTCAAAGCAGTCCTGTCGATGCAGGCAAATCACAACCAGCAACATTCAAGTAGCATACGTTTGAGCTGGAGAGAAATTGTGAAGACATTGCTAAATACTTGCACAGCTGTAGAGATCCCTATGCCTTTAGAATCTTGATTTATTTCAAACAGTGCACTAAACAGTATATATGAGCCACACAGTCTCTCTTACCACAAAGTTATGATGTTTCCAGCAGGGAGATGTTCTCTAATATCTTCCACAATGATGCATCAATGAGTTAACCTCTCTCTGCTGGTATTAGAAACAGATCATGAACACCAGGTACAGGAGTCTATCTAGTAGGGTAAGCCACGCCCACATATAGACATGGCCAATGAGCTGGGTTTCCATCTACTCCAAATGCACTGTTTAAAATATGTTTTTACTGTACAAGCCACTGCAACAGGTGTGTGCCACCCCTTCACTCTGAGCGTGGCAGTGAGAGATGGAGCATGGCAGAGAGTATGATGGATAAGTCAGCTCTCGCTCTGCAATGGAAATAACATTGAGCTAACGAAATGATCTACAGTCCTGTGCAGTGTGCATGCAATGGATGTACTCAGTAAATGCTTTGATTCAAACAAGTAGGAAATCGCAAGTAGCCTTGGAAGAGACACAGCTGGGTTGCCAAAAGCCTTCCAGTTTTGTCAAGCAGCCTTTATATATATATATATATATATATATATATATATATATATATATATATATATATACACACAGTGCCTTGCAAAAGTATTCAGACCCCCGACCAATTCTCTGATATTACTGAATTACAAATGGTACATTGAAATTTCGTTCTGTTTGATATTTTATTTTAAAACACTGAAACTCAAACTCAATTATTGTAAGGTGACATTGGTTTTATGTTGGGAAATATTTTTAAGAAAAATAAAAAACTGAAATATCTGAAATATTCAACCCCCACACATCAATATTTGGTAGAGCCACCTTTCGCTGCAATAACAGCTTTAAGTCTTTTGGGGTAAGTATGTACCAGCTTTGCACACAGTGTCGGAGTGATTTTGTCCCATTCTTCTTGGCAGATTTGCTCCAGGTTGTTCAGGTTAGTTGGGCGACGCTTGTGGACCGCAATTTTCAAATAGTGCCACAGATTCTCAATGGGATTGAGATCAGGACTTTGACTGGGCCACTGTAGGACATTCACCTTTTTGTTCTTGAGCCACTCCAATGTTGCTTTGGTCTTGTGCTTGGGATCATTGTTCTGCTGAAATGTGAATTTCCTCCCAAGCTTCAGTTTTTTAGCGGACTCCATCCATTCTTCCTTCAATTTTAACAAGATTCCCAGTCCCTGCTGATGAGAAGCATCCCCACAGCATGATGCTGCCACCACCATACTTCACTGTAGGGATGGTGTGTCTTGAGGCATGGGCAGTGTTAGGTTTGCGCCACACATAGCGCTTTGAGTTTTGGCCAAAAAGCTCTATCTTGGTCTCATCTGACCACAAAACCTTTTCCCACATCGCAGCTGGGTCACTCTCATGCTTTCTGGCAAACTCCAGACGTGCTTTCAGATGGTACTTTTGAGCAACGGCTTCTTTCTTTGCCACCCTCCCATACAGGCCAGTGTTATGCAGAGCTCTTGATATGGCTGACTGGTACACCATTACTCCACCCCAGCCACTGAACTCTGTAGCTCCTTCAAAGTGATTGTTGGCCTCTCTGTGGCTTCTCTCACAAGTCTCCTTCTTGTTTGAGCGCTGAGTTTTGAGGGACGGCCTTTTCTTGGCAGTGCCTGGGTGGTGTGATGCAGCTTCCACTTCCTGATTATTGATCCAACTGTGCTCACTGGGATATCCAAACACTTGGATATTATTTTGTACCCTTTCCTAATCTATGCATTTGTATTACTTTATCTCTAACTTCTGTAGAATGCTCTTTGGTCTTCATTTTCCTTCAGATTCACAGCCTGACCAATGATCCTTCAACAGTGGGGTTTTTATCCAGAAAATGTGACAGCAACTTTAATGGTTCACAGGTGGAGGCCAATGGTAAGGTAATTGTGTCCTCGTTAGGGCAATTTCTTTCATCGGTGTAAACTGGGAGCTTCCACAGCACAGGGGTTGAATACTTATGCAAGCAAGATATTTCAGTTTTTTTTATTTTTCTTAAAAATATTTCCCAACATAAAACCAATGTCACCTTACAATAATTGAGTTTGAGTTTCAGTGTTTTAAAATAAAATATCAAACAGAACGAAATTTCAATGTACCATTTGTAATTCAGTAATATGAGAGAATTGGTCAGGGGTCTGAATACTTTTGCAAGGCACTGTATATATATATATATATATATATAGTGATCAGTACACACACACACACACACACACACACACACACACACACACACACACACACACACACACACACACACACACACACACACACAAACAGACACATATGGTATTCAAAACAGCAGGAGGCTAATACAAGAAACAATATTCAAATCCTTCTTTGAAATGGATGGATTTGGATACCAGCGTATTAATCACAGCTTGTTATTCAAATTTCCAATGGCCATTAACACAGGGAGGAAGCGCTTGTTTTAACTACAGTAAATATATAAAGAACCCCATGCATTAATACACGTTTGCACCAGAGCAAGACAAGGGCTCTGTGACATTGTTCAGCACTGTCAAATCCCACCCGCTTTCAGAGACGTGCACGACACAATGTTATAATATTGTTTCTTTTGAACTGTATTAACTGTATAACGGATGTACTTAAATCCACAGTAATTAGAGTCACTTCATGTCAGCGCAGAAGATCTATAGCAAGTGGAGGCAAGCACACATTTCAGAGGTTTTAATTGCGATTTCAAATGCATGAGTACATCGATGAAGCCCAATGAGATTCTGGGGTCCTTCAAAGAGAGTAACGTTGTTCTGCTGTAGCTCAGTTGAAAATCCGAAATTGCTAGTGAGTCAAAAAAAAAGAAACAAACAAAACACAGTCGGATTGAAACTCGCATCGCTCAATCGTAATGCACTCTGGGAATGTAGTTTATTGGTGAACAATGCCCCCTGTTAATCACACATAAAAAACTACAAATCCCATACCCGCCAATGTCACTGCTTTATCAGTGCGTTACACGTTTCCTGACAGTTTGAAAACTTCTCAAACCAAGATGAGGAAATAACAAATTCTTTTCATCTGATTGGAGAG
>CM072694.1:4155521-4210521 GCA_036884735.1 Huso huso | reverse complement strand
ATGCAAATACATTAAATACAGTGAAATACAGGGCATGGCACATTAAATACAGCATTAAAAACAACACAAATACATTAAATACAGTGAAATACAGGGCATGGCACATTAAATACAGCATTAAAAACAACACAAATACATTAAATACAGTGAAATACAGGGCATGGCACATTAAATACAGCATTAAAAACAACACAAATACATTAAATACAGTGAAATACAGGGCATGGCACATTAAATACAGCATTAAAAACAACACAAATACATTAAATACAGTGAAATACAGGGCATGACACATTAAATACAGCATTAAAAACAACACAAATACATTAAATACAGTGAAATACAGGGCATGGTACATTAAATACAGCATTAAAAACAACGCAAATACATTAAATACAGGCATGATACATTGAATTAAAGGCTAGGATGTGAATTCTAAACACTGTGGATGCGTGTGTCAAGCAGAATCATACGAATAGGATGGAGGAAAAAACGAAAATTGCAAATTAGACAACAGCTAATCACAGATACCAGGCTGAGAGAGCATTGAAAGCAAGAGAGAACAAGCGTGTCTTGAGAGTTGATTTGAAGCGAGTGTGGGAGCTGCACGCACTAAACCTGGGAGAGGGTTCCAGAGAGTCGGGGCCACAAAGCTGAAAGAGCGCTGTCTCCCAGTGGGGTGCTTGGGGATCAGAGGACCTCAGCTTGCAGGCAGGGACAGAGCGGGTCAGCAGGTTGGAGAGATACTCTGGACCTGTGTGATGAAGGGCCCTATATATATTTCTCTATCTCTATCTCTATCTCTAATCTCTATCTCTATCTCTATCTCTAATCTCTATCTCTATCTCTATCTCTATCTCTATCTCTATCTCTATCTCTATCTCTATCTCTATCTCTATCTCTATCTCTATCTCTATCTCTATCTCTATCTCTATCTCTATCTCTATCTCTATCTCTATCTCTCTCTCAGCAGTGTGGAGTAGTGGTTAGGGCTCTGGACTCTTGACCGGAGGGTTGTGGGTTCAATCCCAGGTGGGGGACACTGCTGCTGTACCCTTGACCAAGATACTTTACCTAGATTGCTCCAGTAAAAACCCAACTGTATAAATGGGGAATTGTATATAAAAATAATGTGTAAAAAATAATGTAACTGTATGTAAAAATAATGTGATATCTTGTAACAATTGTAAGTCGCCCTGGATAAGAGCGTCTGCTAAGAAACAATATATATATATATATATTGTAACCCAGCACTCACGGTCGTTCATTTGCCCCTTTGAAAGCAGACCCAGTACACAGGAAATGGAGTTTTAAGCGCGGTTGCGCTATTTTTAATAAACAAAACACAAACAAAAATAAACACCTAGCTCCTTGTTGGAGCACTGACTACACGGCAGGGTCCTGACTGGCTCGCAGGACGGCTAAGCCGTTTCCCCTGCCAAACAAACACAAATCCCAGCACTTACTTTTCTTTTGACAGCTCGGACACAGAGCACACCTTCTGTCTCCTTCTACTCAGCAGTCACTAGCAAACTGACGGCTATCTTTTCATACCCTGCACCTGGCATTAATTTACAATAGTTACCAGGTGCAGGTGATAATTAATAATAAAACAATTAACAAATAATTAAACAATTGAACTAAAAGTGCATACGTGCATGTTTGATGCAGGGAGGATATTAACCCCTTCCCTGCTGTGTTACAGTATATAAAGGCTGCCTGACCAAACTGCAAGGCTTTTGGCAACCCAGCTGTGTCTCTTCCAAGGCTACTTGCGATTTCCTACTTGTTTGAATCAAAGCATTTACTGAGTACATCCATTGCATGCACACTGCACAGGACTGTAGATCATTTTGTTAGCTCAATGTTATTTCCATTGCAGAGCGAGAGCTGACTTATCCATCATACTCTCTCCATGCTCCATCTCTCACTGCCACGCTCAGAGTGAAGGGGCGGCACACACCTGTTGCAGTGGCCAGTACAGTAAAAACATATTTTAAACAGTGCATTTGGAGTAGATGGAAACCCAGCTCATTGGCCATGTCTATATGTGGGCGTGGCTTACCCTACTAGATAGACTCCTGTCCCTGGTGTTCATGATCTGTTTCTAATACCAGCAGAGAGAGGTTAACTCATTGATGCATCATTGTGGAAGATATTAGAGAACATCTCCCTGCTGGAAACATCATAACATTGTGGTAAGAGAGACTGTGTGGCTCATATATACTGTTTAGTGCACTGTTTGAAATAAATCAAGATTCTACAGGCATAGGGATCTCTACAGCTGTGCAAGTATTTAGCAATGTCTTCACAATTTCTCTCCAGCTCAAACGTATGTTACTTGAATGTTGCTGGTTGTGATTTGCCTGCATCGACAGGACGGCTTTGACAATGAGATGGTCTTCATCTCTATTTCCAGAATGATTTTTAAGGACTGTCAAGTGTGAACAGAAAAAGTCTCCTGGTATATCTAATGCATGCTTTCAAAGCTGTGCTGTTTGATATCAAAGTGAATGTTGCTTTGTAAGTTCCTCTCAGCATGGCATTTCACAATGTACATGGAGAAACTAACTGGTAACCACAGGACTACTTTATAAAAAGCAACCCTGTACAATTCATCAATATGAAAAAATCAGAACATGAAAAAAAATCCAATCCAATAAAATGACCTGGGTCACTATGACCCTCTCAACAGTGCTGTACTGCAGTAAGATCTTGCATGGATGCTGTTCATCGTTCATCTTTCTCTCACCAGATACTCTCGACCAGTGAAATCCAGTTCCTTGTTGAGGCATTCAATACACAATGGATTATTTCTACACAAACTCTACCATGGTCCCCAGCAACACCACGGATCTTTATACCAGTGATGAGTGGGAATGCAGAGACAATCCGGCTGTGTTTGCATTCTTGATGGCTCTACAGGTTCTAACTGCCATTCTGGGATTGCCAGCCAATGTGACAGTGCTGTGGATTTTACTGAGGAAACAAACTGCCATCTCCTCTTCTGAGGTGTTCGTACTGAACCTGGCAGTCATTGATGCTTTGTTTTGCCTCAATGCAACCCTTGATATATATAATCATTACTGTCCTGGTAATAGCATTGTTAACGTGGTAGACTATGTTGTCAATTATTGTAATGTGTTCGGCTGTCCTCTGTTCCTTTGCTGTATCTGTGTGGAGCGTTACGTGGCCGTGGTGCATCCAGTCACCTACCTGGGGTTCAAATCGCTCACCTATAGAGTGGTGTGCTCTGCTGTGGCTTGGGCCATTACTTTGGCATTCTCCATCTACTTAACTATAACAGAAAAATACATTTTATATGTACACTCAGGTTTCATCTCTGCCTTGTTTATTGTCATGATTTTCTGTAACCTCTCCATCCTGAGGATTCTGAGGAGGTCTGCCCCAGGGAGAGACGAGATCCACCCCATGATGAAGAAAGCCTTCCACATGGTTTTTACCATTTTAATGCTTGTGTTAGTTTCCTATTCCCCAATCGTAGCCATGTTCCCATTTAAAGCATATTTCAATGAGACTACATTTCTATGTTATATCATGCCAGCATGCTATTGCTTTTTTATCCCCAAGAGCTTCATACAGCCTTTGCTCTACCTGTCTAATGTGGATACATTGTCTTGTGTGCAGTTTCCATGCAATGGAGGGTGCTGTGTAGCACTGAGCCCCACTGCATGAAGTCAACAGAAAACACGTTCCATTGGAGAGCAAGTAGCTTCTAATGACATTTCAAACCAGACACAAGCACCTCCGTCAGGCAATACAAACATCTCAATGAAACTCGTTGTTTAAGAATCAGCCCTCAGACCAGCTCAGAGCGATTGCAAACATCATTACCAGTTTGAAATGTCATGTCAGGCTCATTGCTCTAGAAGGATTTTTAACTGTGTGATTCTGCTCTTTATTGGCTTCAGGTTGTTTTTAGTGTGTAAAAGTCACTTGCCTCTCCATTGTAAATAGATCCTCTTCATCCTGTCAGGTGGGTGAGACTCCAAATCAAAGCTTCACCACATTCTAGTGTATACAATGCATGTTTTACTTAGTAGAAGAAGCCATTGAGAATGACAAATCTGATTATTCTTTGGTGTAAATACTAGGATGTTTTCAAATAACCTTTAGCACAATATACAATTTTAAATACTCATGCTTGATTTTGCTTTGTTGAAAATGTCTATTACATGCTACGCATATTGTACTTAGAATAAAAAGCCGTTAAGAATTACACTAAAATATAATAAGCATAGGCTTTTTTTGTTATGTTTTAGCAAAATATAAGATTTTAAAAACGCATTGTTGAATTATATTGTTGAATATGTTAATATGAACTGTAAAGTAGAAATATAATCAGGAATATAAATATAATATATAATTGTGCTTCGTAAGATTAATTACAAATGTACTTGAAATCGCAAATAAAACCTCTGAAATGTGTGCTTGCCTTCACTTGTTATATATCCGCATGACAGCAAGTGTCTCTAATGACTGTGTATTTACAGCAAGTAGAGAATTAGTAGTTAATTAGTAAACACATGTGTACTTAAACATAATTACAATGTTATTATGCATAGTGACAATGTACTTAATGTGTACATTTTTTGCATGATAGAACTCTAATTCTAACCCCAACCCCGACCCTAACTCTAACCCTAACCCTAACTCTAACCCTAACCCTAACTCTAACCCTAACCTTAACCCTAACCCTTTTCTGATACAATTGTGTACTTACATATATGGTGCAAAACATTGACACGTTGAGTACATTGAAACTGTGCATAGTAACGCTGTAATGATGTGTAAGTACTCATGTATTTACTACATGCCTGCTGTATAAATCCACAGTAATTAGAGACGCCATGTAAAGTATCACGCTGATTGCTTGCAGAATGAGCTGTCTACGCCACCGCAGTTTCACACAGGTGGGGTCACTGAACTGTCGTTGCCACACCTCATTAAGTCTCGCTCTTTATCAAAACTGCACACAGGTTCTTTGAATAGGGCAATAGTGGAAGCTGGGGTATAATTAGTGAAAAAGACACCCAGTCAGGATAAAAAGTCTTCAGAAGGCAGGAGGGTCAATCCAGATAGGACAGTAAAGATTATTATAACAGCTGATTACTGCAAGCAACGGGGGGCAGCTTCTCAATACAGCAATTTCAACAGTGTGCTGTCCTGGATAGTGATAATACAAAAATATAAGCAAGTGATCTTCTAGAAGTGAAATAATAATAATAATAATAATAATAATAATAATAATAATAACCGAATCTAAATATGAATCATGCATTCCAGTATCAGCATCCATTACATTATGAATACCAGCGCAGGCACACACAGGGTCCTCATCATGGTGTTATAAGTGCACAGTAAGGGAATGATTATAGTCAAATGCAATCCGAGATGTATATAGGAGGCTAGGTTTGAATAATAAAATAAAAGACAAAATCTCAGCATTTATCGTGTTTAAAATGCGGTGTGTAACAGACAGTGCTGAACAGCTAAAAGAAATATGTGTGAATTATGGTAATACTTAACATATACTAGACACTGTACTTTACAGAACACTCATTCTATCTAGTTAGTGTTGCTGTGTACCCGGAGCTTTCGATATCTCCAGAATCCTCTCATGTAATTGGGTTCGTTGTGTTTGTGTTTATTGAAGAGGCCGCTGCTGTAGGAGAGCAGGATCGGGAGATTGGCGGGTAGGATAGTAGGGAGTACATTTACAAGAGGGATCCTAATTAACTGGGAATAAACTCATCATTTTGAGTCGTTGGCAATGTTACCTGAAAGCAGCGTCAATGTTATTTCATAACATTAGTTACGAACGTTCCCGTAACGTTACAAAATCCTTTCAAAAAAATGTTCTTTAAACATTACTTCATGTTATCCTGACTTACAAATAACATTCTCCTAACGTTCTGGGAACATCATCGTGTTAGCTGGGTTACTATCAAATCTATTACTGACACCTTGTGGTCATGATACGCAACTGCACGTCATTACGTTTACTTAACATTCAATTTCTGCAGGTGTGTCACGTGATACTAGTTTTGTATACTCTTAGTAAATTAATGGTTTAACCAAAAATATATGTTTTAAAACAAACAGTATTTATTTACTTTAACAACATAGAACAGCATAAACATGCATGGGCAAATGTGATCGTGTAGCAGGTCTTTATATACATATAGCTAGATCTATATTAATAACTTGACTACGCCACCTTGTGTTTATTGAGGACAAGGACCTCGAGTGGTTGGTTCCCACGCAAACTCTTTTATCCAGGAGAAACCAAGCAACCATACACCAAAAATAATCTTTTATTAGTTTTTATTAGTAATAATTATTTTAACAATCTCAAGCACATTAACAGTAATGTAAACCATATGACAATGCCACCTTCAGTCTAACAATTGTGTAGTAGATACATATAGGGATGATACAATAAAACAAACTCTAAATCTATCAGTTTCTTGTAGTGAATAATTAAACTAATTACCACAGATTATATTATTGCAGTTTATATAAAACACTTGGATCTATCAGTTTCTTATAGTAAAGTTAATTAACCAGATACAATTCTGTTCTTTTGTGATACATACAAAGTAGACAACAACGTCAGCAATTGAATGGTCTCGTTACAAACTAGATTACATTTGTAAAGTACACGGTACCAATTTTCCCCCCAATCTATTTAAAATGAATATATAAAACAGCTGCGTGCACGCAAGAATAAAATATAATATAATATAACACATGAAACACAGAGGACTCCTTGCTGCAGGAGCGGCACAGCTATCAAATAAACCACACAACGTTAACAATAAACTAACAGGCTCCCTGACCGGGGAACCCCAGCACGCTGCACCTCGTGTTTGAAATGATCCCCTCCCGGTCAGACACAGCCTTCCTGGTGAGCGACACGAAGTTATAAAGTCTCTCCGCGTTCCAGCTCCAGTCTGCAGCGCGGAATCTCCTTCACAAGTCCGGCTCTCCCTCTCACAATATTCCTCCGCATTTATAAAGGCAGTAGATGATTGGCAGGGCGGGGAGATCAAGCAGCGAGCCGCTGGCAAGCAGAGCCGTGGAACGGGAGACGCGGTTGCTAAGCAACAGGGGGGGCGTGCATTGGGCAGACAGTCCTTCAGCCAATCGGAGTTTCGCTCGTATAGTTCCATAGAGGAAAGAGAGAAAGTAGTTTAGGGGGGGTCCAGTGAAGCAAATACATCAAACCACACTCGAGATGAGAAATAATAATAAAGAGGTGTAAAACAAAACACACATTTATATAAATAAATCAATAACAAGTGACACAAAAATAGGAGGAGTGGCAAACACTGTTGCAGCAGCAAAGGTCATTCAAAATGATCTCGACAGCATTCAGAACTGGGCAGACACATGGCAAATGACATTTAATAGAGGAAAGTGGAAGGTACTGCACGCAGGCAATACATTTCTCCCCCCTTCCTTTCTATATTGGTTAATTGTTGGCTCTAGTTTTTCATTTAACATCACTGAGTCCCTTGTCCCTGTGGATTGCAACCACAATGTAGAAACATATAGAGAATGGATGGGAATGGGCAATAAACATCATTGCTGTTTCTCTTAAAGCGTGTTTATTTATTTCTAATACTGGACCCTGTCTTAATACTGTATCACATTCTGAAAATGAATATAGCTGAATTATTAATTGTAGATAATACTTAGAATACCAGATACATATTTAGCATTAAAAAGCAATCCATGTGATTTCTTTACCAGTCGTTCATTATTTTGTGTATCAGCCTCCACACAAAGCCGAAAGCGAAAGCGGTATACTGTAATGATGCTCCAGTCAGTGTGCCTGACTGCACCTGAACCATCTTAAAACACGAAGCCTCCAATAAGCTCATTTGTAAAAGTTAGTAAAGAATGGCGCTATATAATCTAAGGAAGCTGAATGTGAACTCCTAGCTGGAGCAACGAGAAAGGGAAAGAGGGGGGGGCAGAGAAGGAGGCGGAGACGCTGCTAGGCAACCGGCTCCTGAACATTCCACTCCGCTGAGCAGAGACCGTTAGGATTTAAAAATGCCAAAGTTCCGAGCGCCGTTAGTATGGGCTGCCAGAAATGAGGAGAAAATAAATACAGCTTTTTATAAATGTGTGCATTCAGATATCATTTAGAAATCTACTTACAAGATTTAACAGTTAGCTAAATATTTAAATACATCTTAAATCTCTCTTAGCTAGATTTAACATTTAGCTAAATATTTAAATACATCTTCAATCTCTTAAGTATATTTAACATTTGTGTGTGCGTGTGTGTCAGTACCTGTGTGTGTCTCAGTGTGTGTGTCTAGGTGTCTGTGTGTGTGTGTCAGCACCTGTGTGTGTGCGTGTCAGTACCTGTGTGTGTGTGTGTCAGTAGCTGTGTGTGTGTCAGTACCTGTGTGTGTGTCACAGTACCTGTGTGTGTGTGTGTGTCACTATCTGTGTGTGTGTGTGTGTCAGTACCTGTGTGTGTGTGCGTGTCAGTACGTGTGTGTGTGTGTGACAGTACCTGTGTGTGTGTGTGTGTGTCACTATCTGTGTGTGTGTGTCTCAGTGTGTGTGTGTCTGTCAGTGTCTCAGTGTGTGTGTGTGTCTCAGTGTGTGTGTGTGTCAGTACCTGTGTGTGTCACTATCTGTGTGTGTGTGTGTCTCAGTGTGTGTGTCTTAGTGTGTGTGTCTCAGTGTGTGTGTGTTTGTCAGTACTTGTGTGTGTGTGTTTGTCAGTATCTGTGTGTGTGTTTGTCAGTACCTGTGTGTGCGTGCGTGTCAGTACCTGTGTGTGTGTGTTTGTCAGTATCTGTGTGTGTGTATGTGTGTCAGTACCTGTCTGTGTGTGTTTGTCAGTATCTGTGTGTGTGTTTGTCAGTACCTGTGTGTGTGTGCGTGTCAGTACCTGTGTGTGTGTGTTTGTCAGTACCTGTGTGTGTGTGTGTATGTGTGTCAGTACCTGTGTGTGTGTCTGTCAGTACCTGTGTGTGCGCAGGTCAGTACACGTGTGTGTGTGGGTCACTACCTGTGTGTGTGTGTGTGTGTGTGTGTTTCAGTACCTGTGTCTGTGTGTCAGAACCTGTGTGTGTGTCAGTACCTGTGTGTGTGTGTGTCAGTACCTGTGTGTGTGTGCGCAGGTCAGTACCTGTGTGTGTGTGTGTGTGTTTGTGTCAGTACCTGTGTGTGTGTGTGCGTGCACATGCGTGCGTCAGTACCTGTGTGTCTCTGGGAGATATATTTTTTTGTCTCAAGTTCCCTCCCGCGCTCCGTTCATAACTGATGTAAAACTAAAACAACTCCTCAGAACTATTCATGACGAGGGACATGTTAATAAAAACATAAACCATGGCGATTGTGTTGATAAAGATATCGCAGGAATAAGTCCAGGCAGCAGAACGCCAGGGAAAGCAACGCGTTGTGTTTTAAACCTGTCAGCGAGCCCGGCTCTGAAGAACAACAAAACACAAAACAAGAGACGCACATCGAGGGCCTGTCAAATTTGAAAATTCATTTATTACATTTCTCTTCATAGAATCCTCTGTAAGGTTAACATACAACCAGTCAGATACAGAACAATAGATTTTGATAATTTACTCTAGTTATTGATTAAAAAAAAAAAAAAAAAAAATTGTAATATTTGTAAAACTTCCATCCTTTCCACAAGTCTCAAAACTGTGTCTCAGTGTGTTTGTGTCTCAGTGTATGTGTGTGTGTTTGTGTCAGTGCATGAGTGTGTGTGTCTCAGTGTGTGTATCTCAGTGTATGTGTGTGTCTCTCAGTGTGTGTGTGTGTCTCAGTGTGTTTGTCTCGGTGTGTGTGTGTGTCTCAGTGTTTGTCTCAGTGTGTGTCTCCGTGTGTGTGTGTGTCTCAGTGTGTGTGTGTGTGTGTGTCTCACTGTGTGAGTGTTTCAGTGTGTGTGTGTCTGTGTCTCAGTGTGTGTGTCTCAGTGTGTGTGTGTCTGTGTGTGTGTGTCTGTGTGTGTGACTGACACACACACACGCGCACAAGGATCACAGAGAAGTTTGGTGCCAAACCAATTATTTTTATTTAAGAACAATAATAAACAAAAAGCTAATTGAACAAAATATCAAACAATTTGAGGAAAGAAAAAGTGGAAACCAAAAATAACTATTTATAGTCACCTAATCACAGGTACTGACTCCAATAACTGAGTCCAACCACAGAGCTGCAAAACTGCCCTCTGATCTGCACAAAAAGACGATCCTGACTCAACAAAACTAACAGCCTTTATACCCTTCCAGACCTCCCCCTCCCCCAGAATAAACCATTATGCAGGTGGGTATATAGAAACAAACCAGTTGTCAAGAATAAATAAAGTATTCAAAAAGAAACAAATCAATGAATATATATAGATATAAACATTAATCTAACACGTGCATTAAAACTATGCTTTAAAACAAGCAGAGGGAAACGTACTTAAAATCAGCTGTCCCCCCTTTCAATATCTTCTACAGGTACAGCCCTGACTACAGGAAGTCAGTACTCAGGAAAGTCAATAAAAGCTTCCCTCACCAACATGGCTGCTTCCCCACTTCCTGTCAAGATGGAGGACCTCACCACCACACCCAACTCAGGTTACCTGAACCATTGCATATCAGTTTATCTCAACAATAGTACTGCAATACATTGTTCTGGAAGTGTGCTCCTTTCCAAACCAGCTCTCTAAACCGTACTGTTCATTAACTTTTCTTTTGTTTTTCAGGACACTCCCAACCACAGGCCTCCAGTCCCCGTACAACAGGGAAGTGAATTTTGTTTTTATTATTTTCCTTACTAGACACAAGGATCAGCAACACCATACAAAAAACAGTTTAAAACATTTGCAGTAAATGTCCAGATACATACTGAGACAATGTGAGGGTCTCCTCCCTCACACTCCTCCTCCTCCTCCTCATCATCATCATCCTTACCTTCCTCATCAGGTCAATCAGGCTTGGCTGTTTCCAGACTTGACCCTTGACCGTTGTGACTTGAGACTTGACATAAATATATATATTAGAATAAACAGTTCTAGTAAATGTCCACACGGTGGCAGCATTGTATAAGGAATAAGAACATAAGAACATAAGAAAGTTTACCAACGAGAGGAGGCCCCATTCAGCCCATCTTGCTCGTTTGGTTGTTAGTAGCTTATTGATCCCAGAATCTCATCAAGCAGCTTCTTGAAAGATCCCAGGGTGTCGGCTTCAACAACATTACTGGGGAGTTGGTTCCAGACCCTCACAATTCTCTGTGTAAAAAAGTGCCTCCTATTTTCTGTTCTGAATGCCCCTTTATCTAATCTCCATTTGTGACCCCTGGTCCTTGTTTCTTTTTTCAGGTTGAAAAAGTCCCCTGGGTCGACATTGTCAATACCTTTTAGGATTTTGAATGCTTGAATCAGATCGCCGCGTAATCTTCTTTGTTCAAGACTGAACAGATTCAATTCTTTCAGCCTGTCTGCATACGACATGCCTTTTAAACCCGGGATAATTCTGGTTGCTCTTCTTTGCACTCTTTCTAGAGCAGCAATATCCTTTTTGTAACGAGGTGACCAGAACTGAACACAATATTCTAGATGAGGTCTTAATAATGCATTGTAAAGTTTTAACATTACTTCCCTTGATTTAAATTCAACACTTCTCACAATATATCCAAGCATCTTGTTGGCCTTTTATGTAGCTTTCCCACATTGTCTAGATGAAGACATTTCTGAGTCAACATAAACTCCTAGGTCTTTTTCATAGATCCCTTCTTCAATTTCAGTATCTCCCATATGATATTTATAATGCACATTTTTATTGCCTGCGTGCAGTACTTTACACTTTCCTCTATTAAATGTCATTTGCCATGTGTCTGTCCAGTTCTGAATGCTGTCTAGATCATTTTGAACGACCTTTGCTGCTGCAACAGTGTTTGCCACTCCTCCTATTTTTGTGTCATCTGCAAATTTAATGAGTTTGCTTACTATACCAGAATCTAAATCATTAATGTAGATTAGGAATAGCAGAGGACCTAATACTGATCCCTGTGGTACACCACTGGTTACCTCGCTCCATTTTGAGGTTTCTCCTCTAATCAGTACTTTCTGTTTTCTACATGTTAACCACTCCCTAATCCATGTGCATGCATTTCCTTGAATCCCTACTGCGTTCAGTTTGAGAATTAATCTTTTATGCGGGACTTTCTCAAAAGCTTTCTGGAAATCTAAATAGACCATGTTGTATGCTTTGCAATTATCCATTTTCAATGTTGCATCCTCAAAAAAGTCAAGCAGGTTAGTTAGACACGATTTCCCTTTCCTAAAACCATGCTGGCTGTCTCCCAGGATATTGTTACCATATAGGTAATTTTCCAATTTGGACCTTATTATAGATCCATAAGTTTACATATAATAGAAGTCAGGCTTATTGGTCTGTAGTTACCTGGTTCGGTTTTGTCTCCCTTTTTGTGGATCGGTATTACGTTTGCTATTTTCCAGTCTGTCGGTACAACCCCTGTGTCAAGAGACTGTTGCATGATCTTGGTTAGCGGTTTGTAAATAACTTCTTTCATTTCTTTGAGTACTATTGGGAGGATCTCATCTGGCCCAGGGGATTTGTTTATTTTAAGAGCTCCTAGTCCCTTTAACACTTCTACCTCTGTTATGCTAAAGTTATTTAAAATTGGATAGGAAAAGGTCGACATGTGGGGCATGTTGTCCGAGTCCTTCGTAGTAAAAACCTGTGAAAAGTAATCATTTAATATACTCGCTATTTTTTTTCTTCGTCTGTGAATTTGCCGTTTGTGTCTCTTAGACATTTAACCTCCTCTCTTGCTGTTATAATATTGGAAAAACGTTTTGGAATTGGTTTTAGCCCCCGTAGCAATGTTCATTTCTGTCTCTCTGTTGGCCTTTCTAACTTCCTTTTTGACTTGTGTTTGCAGTTCCAAACAGGAGGAGTGGCAAACACTGTTGCAGCAGCAAAGGTCATTCAAAATGATCTCGACAGCATTCAGAACTGGGCAGACACATGGCAAATGACATTTAATAGAGGAAAGTGGAAGGTGCTGCACGCAGGCAATACATTTCTCCCCCCTTCCTTTCTATATTGGTCAATTGTGGGCTCTAGTTTTTAATTTAACATCACTCAGTCCCTTGTCCCTGTGGATTGCAACCACAATGTAGAAACATATAGAGAATGGATGGGAAAGGGCAATAAACATCACTGCTGTTTCTCTTAAAGCGTGTTTATTTATTTCTAATACTGGACTCTGTCTTAATACTGTATCACATTCTGAATATGAATATAGCTGAGTTATTAACTGTAGATAATACTTGGAATAACAGAGACACATTTACCATTAAAAAGCAATCCATGTGATTTCTTTACCAGTCGTTCATTATTTTGTGTATCAGCCTCCACACAAAGCCGAGCGCAAAGGGTATACTGTAATGATGCTCCAGTCAGTCTGCCCGGACTGCACCTGAACCATCTTAAAAACACGAAGCCTCAATAAGCTCATTTGTAAAAAGTTAGTAAAGAATGGCGCTATATAATCTAAGGAAGCTGAATGTGAACTCCTAGCTGGAGCAACGAGAGGGGAGAGAGGGGCGGGGCAGAGAAGGAGGGGGCAGACGCTGCTAGGCAACCGCTCCTGAACATTCCACTCCGCTGAGCAGAGACCGTTAGGATTTAAAAATGCGAAAGTTCCGAGCGCCGTTAGTATGGGCTGCCAGAAATGAGGAGAAAATAAATACAGCTTTTTATAAATGTGTACATTCAGATATCATTTAGAAATCTAGTTACAAGATTTAACAGTTAGCTAAATATTTAAATACATCTTCAATCTCTTAGCTAGATTTAACATTTAGTTAAATATTTAACTGGCAGCAAATGAGCGTTTCACGCGATTTGATTGGCTCTTGTAATGTTGAAATTTGCATGTTTATCAATTAGCATAAAATAAGTGCATAGCATAAGTGTGTGTGTGTGTGTGTGTGTGTGTGTGTGTGTGTGTGTGTGTGTGTGTGTGTATGTCAGTACCTGCAGGGAAATCTGTGTTGTGTGAAAGGTGAATTTTTCCATTCTTTGATAAATCAGCAGAAAATATTGTTATTATCAGTCGATACAAAACGTATAGTATTTAATATTTAGAGGAAAAAACATGCATTTGATCTCCCAAATAAAAATATACCGTTTAATTCCAGTCTAAAGTCAGCTTACTAAAGATTAATTATGTGTGTGTGTGTGCGGGTGAGTGCCTGTGTGTGTGTGTTAGCACCTGTGTGTGTGTGTGTGTGTGTGTGTCTCGGTGTGTGTGTGTGTGTGTGTGTGTGTGTGTGTGTGTCTCAGTGTGTGGTGTGTGAGTGGGTCTCTGTGTGTGTGTGTGTGTGTCTCTCAGTGTGTGTGTTTGTCTCAGTGTGTGTGTGTGTCTCAGTCACTTCAAGTCATACAAAGAGCATTTCAAGTGGAGCGATAAAGTGGAGCGAAGCGATCAAAAAAAGGCGCCAAGTTAGAAGCAAGAATTGTGTGAATCTTGGGCCCCAGCACCTTTCCAAGTGTGCCTATTTGCTTGATGCTTGACAAGATTGGCCTAATTGCTTCTCCTAACTTGGGATTGATCTCTGATAAATTGTGGTTCCTCGTTTAATTAAAACTAAATAAAGGAATCATTTATTTCGTAGAAATAAATAAATGATTTAAACAAATGCATAGAGGAAAAATACATTTAGAAATAAATATTGTTAAATAAATAAATGTAGAAATGAATACATGTTTATATTATAAATGTATAAATAAATTAATAAATAGCAAGCTAGAAAACTACATGTCATATTAATTGATTTGGCTGATGCGTTTATCCACAGCAATTGACATTTATATACCTATATAAAAAGTACAAGTTTCATGTAAATATATATATATATATATATATATATATATATATATATATATATATATATATATTCAGTACATGTATATCATCCTTCTCATCCTCATCAGTTCAATCAGAGTGGCTGTTTCCAGACTTGACCCTTGACCGTTGTGTAGCAGTCGTATTTATTTCTGAGCAGACTTCCTTATCCAGACTCCGTTATCCAGGGTGACTTGCAATTGTTACAAGTTCTCTCAGTACAAAGTATCACATTAAAAAATATCATAATACAGATATGAAAATATAAAACCAATTCAAGTAAGAGCAAAATAATAAAGCACACAGTAAACTATAAACAAGAGCAAATTAGACTAAAAGCAGAACGCAGCTCTCGCTATTCCTTATCCAATGCTGCCATCGTGTGGCCATTTAGTAGAACTATTGGTTAATTAAAATTATTTTTTTTTATTATCAGAGCACAGATCAGTGACAAGTGGTTGCTGGTGCCCTCTGCTGTTTACAATGGGTAGTACAGTTAGTGAAATTCACAATAACATTGTTACTGTTATTATTATTTATTTCTTAGCAGACATCCAGGGCTGCTTACAATTGTTACAAGTTATCACAGTACAAAGTATCACATTATAAAACATCACATTACAAAATATCATAATACAGATAAGAGCAGATATGAAAGTACCATAAAACCAATTCAAGTAAGAGCAAAATAATAAAGCACACAGTAAATTATAAGAGCGAATTCGACTAAGAGCAGCTAAACCTGATAGTAACTATTTGCTGATATGAGTCCAGTAAGAACAGGCAGTAAGCATGATAAATGCATGAGAATGATTTCAAATAAGAGCAATTAGAGAAAACGTTTTTATTTATACACACAGTACTCTCCTGGCTATACTGTAAATATTGTTTTTGCTGTATTTTAAGAATGTATCTGAAATGTCTACTTTTGCACAGGGGTTAAGGTGAATACGACTCATTTCAAAGGGCAACTGAGCTGATAGATAGATAGATAGATAGATAGATAGATAAGAATAAACAGTTCTAGTAAATGTCCACACGATGGCAGCATTGTATAAGGAATAGCAAGAGCTGCGTTCAGCCAGTCTCCATAAGAAAGATTACAAACGAGAGGAAGCCCCATTCGGCCCATCTTCCTCGTTTGGTTTTTAGTAGCTTATTGATCCCAGAATCTCATCAAACAGCTTCTTGAATGATCCCAGGGTGTCAGCTTCAACAACATTACTGGGGAGTTGGTTCCAGACCCTCACAATTCTCTGTGTAAAAAAGTGCCTCCTATTTTCTGTTCTGAATGCCCCTTTATCTAATCTCCATTTGTGACCCTTGGTCCTTGTTTCTTTTTTCAGGTTGAAAAAGTCTCCTGGGTCGAATTTGTCAATACCTTTTAGGATTTTGAATGTTTGAATCAGATCGCCGCGTAGTCTTCTTTGTTCAAGACTGAATAGATTCAATTCTTTTAGCCTGTCTGCATACGACATGCCTTTTAAACCCGGGATAATTCTGGTTGCTCTTCTTTGCACTCTTTCTAGAGCAGCAATATCCTTTTTGTAACGAGGTGACCAGAACTGAACACAATATTCTAGGTGAGGTCTTACTAATGCATTGTAAAGTTTTAACATTACTTCCCTTGATTTAAATTCAACACTTCTCACAATATATCCGAGCATCTTGTTGGCCTTTTTTATAGCTTCCCCACATTGTCTAGATGAAGACATTTCTGAGTCAACATAAACTCCTAGATCTTTATCATAGATTCCTTCTTCAATTTCAGTATCTCCCATATGATATTTATAATGCACATTTTTATTGCCTGTGTGCAATACTTTACACTTTCCTCTATTAAATGTCATTTGCCATGTGTCTGCCCAGTTCTGAATGCTGTCTAGATCATTTTGAATGACCTTTTCTGCTGCAACAGTGTTTGCCAGTCCTCCTATTTTTGTGTCGTCTGCAAATTTAACAAGTTTGCTTACTATACCAGAATCTAAATCATTAATGTAGATTAGGAATAGCAGAGGACCTAATATTTATTTGAAAGAGTATTGTACGGACTAGTGTTAGATGTTTACAATCATGTATTCTACATTAAAAAAAGTCCAGAAGGACGATATTGATGAAAAAACGCCCCCAACACGAGCATTGGTTTGCCCCGCGGTCTGCACTATTATCAGCGATGTGTGTGCAACAGAAGCTGCTGGTAGATTACAGTAAACATCAATTAAACTGAGGCTAGGTAGTTGTGATCTTAGTATGTTTTATTCTTTATTAATTAAATTATATTCATTGAAAAAGGCAAGAGAACCAGATTGTTATTATTGTTTTGGTTTAATATAATATAGTAGGCTAATGTTCCTATTGAAGTAGGCTACAATATATTTTTTCATTAAAAAGTTGCCGTTTGTTCTTTGAAATTAATGTTCCGCTTTCATATTTTGTCGTTCTACTCATTTAATCAAACCAAATAGTGTAAGAAGATGCTTGTATCGTTCATGACGTTTTTCAAATCAAGTAAGCTTATTTGTTTATAAAAACGAGAATAGAGTTGCAGCCAGTGTCATCTTACTTAAAGGCGCTCAAGCTGAAATCGTAAAGTAATTTAAAAGTCGGCTACAAACGTGGCGGACTGACTCTCTTTAACGCGCACGCAAGAACTTGCAGACTTGATGCAACTGTGTTGAGATTTTAAAAAGAAAGCGTTTTATGAGATTTTTAACTATAGGTACCGGCGCTATGACTCAAGCTCAGACACAAATGAATCCCTACGCTGTAGTGACGTGGCATGTTGCTTTGAAACCACGCCCACTATAGTGCTTCAGTGGCGGTACAGCCTTTCACACAGGCAGTTAAGACGCTTCAGTGCCGTCCCTGAACCACCTGGTGAGGTGCTTCAGAGACGGTATAAAATATGCCGGTATTGCTGTGGCCGTATAAGCAATTCACACAGACCTGTAAGCCGCTACAGTGGCGGTTCTGAACCGTCATAACTCCTCTGTGTGAAAGCACTTAGAATACCTGGCCAGGTTAAGTTAATTCTCTATTCAATTGCTAAGTAAGTAATGTATTGCTCGTTTATAAAGTCGGCCTTTCAGATTCATAAGGTAAAATTAGGTGAAGCTATATCAATTTACTGTCAGTTTTTGGTAAGGGGTTTATCTCTGCACTGGTCTCTCTCTCTCTCTCTCTCTCTCTCTCTCTCTCGTTGTTTTAACTGAATGATCTTTTCCTTAATTTCCACATGGAAATTCTAATTAGATTCAGGTGTTTTTCTAATTGCCTTGGCAAAGGGCTTATTGAGCTTGATTAATCATTATGTCTTTAAGTGTTAATTGGGAGCTCTTTAAATATGGCTATTACTTCCTGTGAAGGGGGAGTGGGTTCCTTTTTCTGGGGTGATTCTTTTTTGGGTGTGGTTTTTGTGGATGCAGATCGTTTGGAGGAAGGAGCAGGGTTTTTTTTTTTTTTTGAAGAGGAAGGTTGCTGGTCTGTAAAGGAGAGACCGGGAAGCAATCATCTTTTGGTTGTTTAGAAAGTGTTTTTTCTCTAATCTGCCATTTTCCAGTTTGAAAGTAACCAGTTTTCTAACCTCCTGCCAAATTGAAACTATCCACATCATTCAAATGGTTTATTTTTATCCTAAGAGCAACAACGGTGACTAATCCATTTCTTATCCAAATCATCACTTTTTGTCTCCTTACCTGGTTGGAAACTCCAAGCTCTACAGGACCCAGGAGGAACCGGGTGAGATCCCCTGATGGGGAGGAATCTCTTATTTTTTAGCTGCTGGATTATCTGTTCTGTTCTGACTGTTTGTTTGGGATTATTATCCTTTTTGTTTATTTATCAGGGTTTATCGAGCACCCCGCTCAGAAGTCTCATTTTTGTTTATTTATCGGAGTTTAACGAGCACCCCGCTCAGAAATCTCGTTTTGATTTTTTTGTTTTGTGTTTAAACTGTTCTGGCTCAACTGCATTCTCAATACAGACCTGATATATAACAGCTTGGGACTTTCAAAGCATTGGCTGCTGTTGTTTCATGGACATTTTGTTTTCTATAAGGACTGCCTGATGGACTCATTGGTAAACACTTTAATCAACATTGGCTATGTTAGGCTGTACATTACTGAAAGCTTTGATCTGTCCTATATGACTGGTATTGATGCGTGTTCTGGTAAACATTTTGACTGGTCCAAATGCTGTCTGATTCAAACCCATGTACACCAAATGTTTGACAGGAGGCTGTGTGGTCCAGTGGTTAAAGAAAAGGGCTTGTAACTAGAAGGTCCCCGGTTCAAATCCCACCTCAACCACTGACTCATTGTGTGACCCTGAGCAAGTCACTTCACCTCCTTGTGCTCCGTCTTTCAGGTGAGACGTAATTGTAAGTGACTCTGCAGCTGATGCATAGTTCACACACCCTCGTCTCTGTGAGTCACCTTGGATAAAGGTGTCTGCTAAATAAACAAATAATAATAAACACATCTGTCTACAAGTATAATATTCCACGCATATTCAATAACATCTGCTATTTGAATTCTGGTGTTGTCTTCTGGTTTAATTTTCTTCCTATTTTCTAGGTGTTGTAAACAATCCTGACTTACCCAACAATTTTTCTTGGTTCTGTCGCGCAATCCTACTGCTTTGGAGAGTTTATATTGTTCAGGGTAGTTTATTTGTATTTCTGTCATAAAATACTAGTTAATGTACGTTGCTTAAGGATTAGGTTTGTTACACATTTAGCATTAAAAAGCAATCCATGTGATTTCTTTACCAGTCGTTCATTATTTTGTGTATCAGCCTCCACACAAAGCCGAGCGCAGTGCGGTATACTGTAATGATGCTGCAGTCAGTCTGCCCGGACTGCACCTGAACCATCTTAAAAACACGAAGCCTCCAATAAGCTCATTTGTAAAAGTTAGTAAAGAATGGCGCTATATAATCTAAGGAAGCTGAATGTGAACTCCTAGCTGGAGCAACGAGAGAGGGAGAGGGGGCGGGGCAGAGAAGGAGGGGGAGACGCTGCTAGGCAACCGGCTCCTGAACATTCCACTCCGCTGAGCAGAGACCGTTAGGATTTAAAAATGCCAAAGTTCCGAGCGCCGTTAGTATGGGCTGCCAGAAATGAGGAGAAAATAAATACAGCTTTTTATAAATGTGTGCATTCAGATATCATTTAGAAATCTAGTTACAAGATTTAACAGTTAGCTAAATATTTAAATAAATCTTAAATCTCTTAGCTAGATTTAACATTTAGCTAAATATTTAAATAAATCTTAAATCTCTTAGCTAGATTTAACATTTAGTTAAATATTTAACTGGCCGCTAAATCTGAATATTTAACAATTAGCATAACATAATTGTACCTGTGTGTGTTTGTCTCAGTGTGTGTGTCTCAGTGTGTTTGTCTAAGTGTGTGTGTCTCAGTGTGTGTCTCAGTGTGTGTGTCTCAGTGTGTTTGTATCTCAGTGCGTGAGTGTGTGTCTCAATGTGTGAGTGTCTCTCAGTGTGTGTGTCTCTCAGTGTGTGTGTCTCTCAGTGTGTTTGTATCTCAGTGCGTGAGTGTGTGTGTCTCAATGTGTGAGTCTCAGTGTTGTCTCAGTGTGTGTGTGTGTGTCTCAGTGTGTGTCTCAGTGTGTTTGTGTCTCAGTGTGTGTGTGTTTGTGTCTCAGTGCGTCTGTGTTTGTGTCTCAGTGTGTGTGTGTGTCTCAGTGTGTTTGTATCTCAGTGCGTGAGTGTGTGTGTCTCAGTGTGTGAGTCTCAATGTGTGAGTGTCTCAGTGTGTGTGTCTCTGTGTGTGTGTGTGTGTGTCTGTGTTGTCTCAGTGTGTGTGTGTGTGTGTGTGTGTGTGTGTGTGTGTGACTGACACACACACACACACACGCACAAGGATCACAGAGAAGTTTGGTGCCAAACCAATTATTTTTGTTTAAGAACAATAATAAACAAAAAGCTAATTGAACAAAATATCAAACAATTTGAGGAAAGAAAGTGGAAACCAAAAATAACTATTTATAGTCACCTAATCACAGGTACTGACTCCAATAACTGAGTCCAACCACAGACCTGCAAAACTGCCCTCTGATCTGCACAAAAAGACGATCCTGACTGAACAAAACTAACAGCCTTTATACCCTTCCAGACCTCCCCCTCCCCCAGAATAAACCATTATGCAGGTGTGTATATAGAAACAAACCAGCAAACAGTTATCAATAATAAATAAAGTATTCAAAAAGAAACAAATCAATGAATATATATAAACATTAATCTAACACGTGCATTAAAACTATGCTTTAAAACAAGCAGAGGGAAACGTACTTAAAATCAGCTGTCCCCCCTTTCAATATCTTCTACAGGTACTGCCCTGACTACAGGAAGTCAGTACTCAGGGAAGTCAATAAAAGCTTCCCTCACCAACATGGCTGCTTCCCCACTTCCTGTCAAGATGGAGGACCTCACCACCACACCCAACTCAGGTTAACTGAACCATTGCATATCAGTTTATCTCAACAATAGTACTGCAATACATTGTTCTGGAAGTGTGCTCCTTTCCAAACCAGCTGTCTAAACCGTACTCTTCATTAACCTTTCTTTTGTTTTTCAGGACACTCCCAACCACAGGCCTCCAGTCCCCGTACAACAGGGAAGTGAATTTTGTTTTTATTATTTTCCTTACTAGACACAAGGATCAGCAACACCATACAAAAACAGTTTAAAAACATTTGCAGTAAATGTCCAGATACATACTGAGACAATGTCAGGGTCTCCTCCCTCACACTCCTCCTCCTCCTCATCATCATCCTTATCTTCCTCATCAGGTCAATCAGGCTTGGCTGTTTCCAGACTTGACCCTTGACCGTTGTGACTTGAGACTTGACATAAATATATATTAGAACAAACAGTTCTAGTAAATGTCCACATGGTGGCAGCATTGTATAAGGAATAAGAACATAAGAACATAAGAAAGTTTACCAACGAGAGGAGGCCCCATTCAGCCCATCTTGCTCGTTTGGTTGTTAGTAGCTTATTGATCCCAGAATCTCATCAAGCAGCTTCTTGAAAGATCCCAGGGTGTCAGCTTCAACAACATTACTGGGGAGTTGGTTCCAGACCCTCACAATTCTCTGTGTAAAAATGTGCCTCCTATTTTCTGTTCTGAATGCCCCTTTGTCTAATCTCCATTTGTGACCCCTGGTCCTTGTTTCTTTTTTCAGGTTGAAAAAGTCCCCTGGGTCGACATTGTCAATACCTTTTAGGATTTTGAATGCTTGAATCAGATCGCCGCGTAGTCTTCTTTGTTCAAGACTGAACAGATTCAATTCTTTGAGCCTGTCTGCATACGACATGCCTTTTAAACCCGGGATAATTCTGGTTGCTCTTCTTTGCACTCTTTCTAGAGCAGCAATATCCTTTTTGTAACGAGGTGACCAGAACTGAACACAATATTCTAGGTGAGGTCTTACTAATGCATTGTAAAGTTTTAACATTACTTCCCTTGATTTAAATTCAACACTTCTCACAATATATCCAAGCATCTTGTTGGCCTTTTTTATAGCTTCCCCACATTGTCTAGATGAAGACATTTCTGAGTCAACATAAACTCCTAGATCTTTATCATAGATTCCTTCTTCAATTTCAGTATCTCCCATATGATATTTATAATGCACATTTTTATTGCCTGCGTGCAATACTTTACACTTTCCTCTATTAAATGTCATTTGCCATGTGTCTGCCCAGTTCTGAATGTGGTCTAGATCATTTTGAATGACCTTTGCTGCTGCAACAGTGTTTGCCACTCCTCCTATTTTTGTGTCGTCTGCAAATTTAACGAGTTTGCTTACTATACCAGAATCTAAATCATTAATGTGGATTAGGAATAGCAGAGGACCCAATACTGATCCCTGTGGTACACCACTGGTTACCTCGCTCTATTTTGAGGTTTCGCCTCTAATCAGTACTTTCTGTTTTCTACATGTTAACCACTCCCTAATCCATGTGCATGCATTTCCTTGAATCCCTACTGCGTTCAGTTTGAGAATTAATCTTTTATGCAGGACTTTGTCAAAAGCTTTCTGGAAATCTAAATAGACCATGTCGTATGCTTTGCAATTATCCATTTTCAATGTTGCATCCTCAGAAAAGTCAAGCAGGTTAGTTAGACACTATCTCTCTTTCCTAAAACCATGCTGACTGGCTCCCAGGATATTGTTACCATATAAGTAATTTTCCAATTTGGATCTTATTATAGATCCATAAGTTTACATATAATAAAAGTCAGGCTTATTGGTCTGTAGTTACCTGGTTCGGTTTTGTCTCCCTTTTTGTGGATCGGTATTACGTTTGCTATTTTCCAGTCTGTCGGTACAACCCCTGTGTCAAGAGACTGTTGCATGATCTTGGTTAGCTGTTTGTAAATGACTTCTTTCATTTCTTTGAGTACTATTGGGAGGATCTCATCCGGCCCAGGGGATTTGTTTATTTTAAGAGCTCCTAGTCCCTTTAACACTTCTGCCTCTGTTATGCTAAAGTTATTTAAAATTGGATAGGAACAGGTCGACATGTGGGGCATGTTGTCCGTGTCCTCCTTTGTAAAAACCTGTGAAAAGTAATCATTTAATATACTCGCTATATTTTTTTTCTTCGTCGGTGATTTTGCCGTTTGTGTCTCTTAGACATTTAACCTCCTCCTCTTACTGTTATAATATTGGAAAAACGTTTTGGAATTGGTTTTAGCCCCCTTAGCAATGTTCATTTCTGTCTCTCTGTTGGCCTTTCTAACTTCCTTTTTGACTTGTGTTTGCAGTTCAAACAGGAGGTGTTGCAGCAGCAAAGGTCATTCAAAATGATCTAGACAGCATTCAGAACTGGGCAGACACATGGCAAATGACATTTAATAGAGGGAAGTGGAAGGTGCTGCACACAGGCAATACATTTCTCCCCCCTTCCTTTCTATATTGGTTAATTGTGGGCTCTAGTTTTTTATTTAACATTGCTGAGTCCCTTGTCCCTGTGGATTGCAACCACAATGTAGAAACATATAGAGAATGGATGGGAATGGGCAATAAACATCACTGCTGTGATTAAAGAGAAAAATACCCCTAGAGTCTGCGAGAGCGGGGGCGGAAGATGACTCAACGTTGGACAACACGGTTAACTTAGGAACGGAAACGGATATGAGTATGGAGAGTACTTCACAAAAGACTAGTTCAAGATCTGCAGTTAACAAAGACATGGAACTCCAGGTTTGTGTCTGCGGCTGGAGCAAGGCGACAACGGTCAGGGGTTTGAAGATTCATCAAGGGAGAATGAAATGCTTGAGGGAGAAGGGACAAGGGCCTCGCATTGATCAGTACTTCTTACGAAGTCAGTCAAGTCAGTCGAATGAAATCCAGCGACAGGAAGCAAACCACAGTTCGCAGGATATCAGCACCCCTGTCATAGATGTGAGGAGGACTTGCATGGACACAGTTAGTGATGAACCTAATGATCCTTGTGAACCCGGTCAGACAAACCAGCATAAGAGAAAAAAACCCTCAACGGGCACAAGCCTGGAGTTAAATGGCCAAGAGCTTGTGAGAACTGCATGGGACACAGTAAACACAGATCTCTGCGTTGCATTGGAAAGATTAAGTGGAACAGTTGAAAAGAAGCTGGATAAATTTAGGGACATCATCTACGCATATGGAAGTGAGAGGTTTGGAGTTGAAAAAAGGAAGGAAAAAGTACAAACTATTCCTGGAAAGTCTAGACGGCAGCAGGAGATTGAACGCTTAGTTAGAGAAAGGAGACAGCTGAGGAACCAATGGAGAAGAGCAGAACAAAGTCAGAAGGAGGGACTCAATCGCTTACAAAGGGTCATAAAAGATAAGCTTGCAACATTGCGCAGAGCTGAGCGCCTACGGAAACGCTACAAAAAGAAGGAGCGTCACGAGCTAACTTTATAAAGACCCATTCAAATTTGTAAAGAAGTTATTCACCAGTGAGAAGAATGGCACACTAAAAGCATCTAAGGTTGAGCTGGAGAGATATTTGGAGGAAACACATACAGATTCAAAAAGGCAGGAGCCTATGTCAATTCCGTCAGACATCCCACCTATCAATCCACCAGAATACCAAATGGAGGACTGTGCACCTAAGTGGAAAGAAATAGAGCAAGCTGTGAAAAAAGCAAGGGCTTCATCATCTCCAGGGCCTAATGGAGTTCCATACAAGAGTGTACAAGAGTGCTTCAGGAGTTCTATGAATTCTGTGGAAATTGATGAAAGTGGCATGGGAAAAACAGGTTGTACCAAGAGCATGGCGCCGAGCAGGTGGAGTCTTTATACCTAAAGAAAAAGATTCTACAAGCATCAGTCAGTTTCGTCCCATTTCCCTATTAAACGTAGAAGGCAAGATTTTCTTCAGCATTATTGCTCAGAGATTGTCAGCTTACCTATTAAAGAACTGCTTCATTGACACTTCAATACAAAAAGCGGGCATTCCAGGTTTCCCAGGTTGCTTAGAACACATCAATGTGATCTGGCAACAAATTCAATCAGCTAAAAAGGAGAGGAAGGAGCTCCATGTGACATTCCTGGATTTGGCTAATGCATATGGTTCAGTGCCACATGAACTACTTTGGGCAGCATTTGATTTTTTTCAGTGTACCGATGACAATAACAAATTTAGTAAGCCTATTTTGAGATTTGCAATTCAGTTTTTCAACTTCAGAATTCAGCACTACATGGCAATGCCTAGAGGTTGGAATAATGGCAGGATGCACCATTTCTCCACTGGCTTTTACCATGGCAATGGAAGTAATCATTAGGGCATCAAAATGGGTAGTAGGAGGAGAGCGCTTGGCTTCTGGAATGCGACTACCACCAGTTCGAGCATACATGGATGACATGACAACCATGACTACAACAGTAGCCTGCACTAATCGATTATTGGGCAAATTAACCAATAACATTGAATGGGCACGAATGCAATTCAAGCCCACTAAATCAAGGAGCATCTCTATAATTAAAGGCAAAGTAGTAGATAAAACATTTTTCATTAATGGTGAGGCAATACCAACAGTGTCTGAGAAGCCAGTGAAGAGTCTTGGGAGATGGTACGACGGGGATCTAAAGGACACAGTTCGTGTGGGAGAAGTTAGACAACAAGCAGTGGAAGGGTTGAAGAGCATAGACAGCTGCGCTCTACCAGGTAAACTAAAACTCTGGTGCTTTCAGTTTGGTCTACTGCCGAGGTTGCTGTGGCCACTGACTGTGTACGAGGTTTCTTTGACAACAGTAGAGAAGCTGGAAGCTTTAATCAGTTCATACATCAGGAAATGGTTGGGAGTTCCACGCTGCCTCAGCAGAGTGGGACTTTATGGTAAAGGAATACTGCAGCTACCAGTCTCTGCTCTAACCGAGGAGTTTAAGTGCGCCAAGGTCAGACTGGAAATGACATTAGTAGAGTCACGCGATAAATGCGTAAGGGAGGCAGCACCTGTGTTGAAAACTGGAAGAAAGTGGGCGGCAAAGAAAGCTGTGGAAGATGCAAAGGCTGCCCTTTGAATTGGTGATATCATGGGGCAAGTTCAGCATGGAAGAGGGGGTCTTGGTTTCAGTTCAGCTCCTCCTACATGGCACAAGGCAGCCCCAGCTCAAAGGAGGAAGCTGGTAGTCAACGAGGTGCAAAAGCAGGAGGAGAGGATGAGGTGTATAAAGGCCATTTCCCAGGCCAAGCAGGGAGAATGGATGAGATGGGAGAGTGTGAACAACGCAAGATTGGCTGGCAAGACCTATGGTCAATGGAACAGAGCAGGATCAGTTTCCTCATCAGGTCAACATATGATGTTCTCCCATCACCACAGAACCTAAACCTCTGGGTAGGAGAGGATCCCTCATGTCCTTTGTGTTCATCACCTGCAACATTAAGGCACATTTTGACAGGATGTAAGGTGGCTCTTAGCCAAGGACGGTTTACTTGGCGCCATGACCAGGTGCTGCGATGTTTGGCCTTAGCATTGGAAGACAAGCGTAACATGACCAATAAGTTGTCACCTGTTCCATCAAAACATTACACACAAAAGACAACATTCCTCCACCCAGGAGAGCAACCACCAAGAAAAGGTGTTAAAACCAATCCTCGCCCAGGACAACTGGAAGCTGCTAGAGACTGGAAAATGCTGGCAGATGTTGGTCAACGGCTTACTTTTCCACCTGAGATTGCCACCACTAACCTTCGACCAGATCTTGTGGTCTGGATCAGCACGCCTTGTTCACCTGGTAGAGTTAACAGTGCCATGGGAGGATGCTGTAGATGAGGCGTATGAGAGGAAGAAACTGCGGTATGCTCAACTAGCCACTGAAGCGGAACAGCGAGGATGGAGAGTCCGGGTTTACCCAGTGGAAGTGGGTTGTCGAGGATTTGTGGCACACTCTACAACCCGGTTTCTCAGAGCGCCGGATTCAGTGGCCAAGAGTTGCGTCGCACAGTGAAGAACTTATCTGAAGCAGCAGAGAGGAGCAGCAACTGGCTGTGGTTGAGACGGAAAGATTCTGGCTGGGGATCTCAAGCACAATAGAAAGAAAGAAACGCTGATGTACAGGTAAGTAAGCTGGGCTGCGTTGAGTGGGGGGGGAGGAGGGGGGTGATGCTGGGGCGCCAGAATCACCGCCGAGCCCCTCTTGAGGTGTCGTGGGCTGGTCGACGAAACACCGAGGATGGAAGGTGCCCACTTGAAGACCCCAGAGATGTACCCTCGTAGCTCAATCCAGACGGTTGTCATGCTGATGCTCTGGGGATGCTGCACTGTGGTTGATCCCCGGAGCCAGCATTGCAGCTGTTGTGTGTGCTGATTGATGCGCTAGATAGGCAATAAGCTGATCCCTGGAGCCAGCATTACACTTCAGCCATTAACACCAGACAGAAGGATATCTACATCATCATATGGAAGGAAACGTAAATGGATGGAGACACATATGGATCACATTAGTTTACTGTAAAGCTATGTCTTAGTTGGTGCTGGCAAGAGCCGAGTTCAAATCAGCATGAAGTTTTAACATGTACTCTCGTGTAATGGAAATCGGCTTTAGTTTTTAGCACATCCCCTACAGTTTGATTTTCTGTCAGCTTCATTCAGTCATTCATAATAACTTAAAACTGAGAATTCTACCTGTAAAAGGGTGAAGCGCTAGTTATATAGGCTACAATGTATGTATGTATGTATGTAGGTATACAGGTATGTATGTATGTATGTATGTATACAGGTATAGGTATGTATACAGGTATGTATGTATGTAAGACAGCAGGGAGGGGGTTAAATCCTCCCTGCAGGAAAACATGTGCGTAGGCACATTTTGGGTTTAATTGGTTTAATTGTTTTAGTGTTAATTATCACCTGCACCTGGCTATTATTGAAAATTAGAGCCAGGTGCAGGGTATTTAAAGAATGCAGTCGCGCCGCTCCTGGCGGCTGATGTGTGTGGAAGCTGTGCTGGTGTGTGTACAGCCGTAAAACAAAGAAAAAAAAGGTAGTGTGAAGCCTTTTTGTGTGTGCTGTTTTGGTTATTTTGTTACAGGTAAACAGCTTAGCTGTCCTGTTTTTTAGTTTAGGTTCCTGTTTTGTTTAGTTAGTGCTCAAAAAGAGCTAGATGTTTGTTTTGTTTATTTTTGTTTTTGTGTTGTCTATTAAAAAAAATAGCGCATCCGCGCTTTTAAAAATCCATTTCTGTGCCTGGGTCAGTGTTTTTAAAGGGGCAACGAACCGCGGAGAGGTGCGATTCTTTCACAACAGGTATGACGTTATTTAAACAGTTATAGCAACACTTGGGGACGTGGAACGCTATATTTTTCCATGAAAACTTCATTTAAAGTAACCTTAGAAAAGATTTTTTTAAAACACGTTTTTATTTTTTTTTTTTACATGTACTGTCCAGAAACATTACATGTACTGTCCAGAACAAAGTGTTCATGTCCAGCGATCTTTGAAAAAAATGCAGCTGTGTCGGGGTGGAATCATCAAGGGTACACAATTCTATAGGGTACAGAAAGCTACCATATGTGACACCTGAATTTAAATGTATGTCAACACCTGAATTTACTTATATGTCAAAACAACTGAACGGGAGAGAGAGGAGGAGAAATAAAGTTAAATATTAATAACAATTGCTATTGCGTGCCGATAGGACCAGCACCATACTTGTTTGTTTATTTTTACTCACCGTGTTTGTGTGTCTGTCCGTCCACCGTTTGTTAAGTGTTAGTCTGTTTTATTTGGCCTCAAGTGCCATGTCCTGTCTTCTGTTTTGTTCAACCTTTTTATTTTCTGTGTGTTAATAAAACGCTGAGTGCCACAGCGTCTCAGATTCACTGCAACAACTGTCTGTCTGTGTGATTCTCTCTGGCCTGAAGTCATCCCTGCAGCTAGCCTGTCACAACACCCTACAATTATATATTTTTCAATAGCATTACATTTAGGGGTGTTAAACATTTAGAGTTTAAATGTTAGTAAAGGGTCAAGCGTTTTTAATTTTGCTTAATCGTTTAAACTTTGTCAAAAGTGTGCAGGTCAGATATTAACAACAAGAGTGTCTGCAAATAACGGCTACTCGGTTTTCTTTGGTTGTCTTCACCAGATGCACCTGCCAGCTCTCCTAGGTGCCCAGAGAGACTGGAGCCGCGCCGGCAGTGGAGACGAGGTACAAGTGAATTGCTGTTAGTGTTAGGTGATAAAACTCTGGGTGTTCTGTTTTGTTGGTTTGCACCCTCTATACCCACGGAGATGCTGGTTTAGTTTGCTGCTGCTATTCTGGGACCGAGACTCGATGTTTATGCGTCTTTTAAAAGGAGAGAGAAGATTGCTTCCATTTTCTGTTTTTTTGGTCTTCTTTTTTTCCTACTGCTGCCAGTCAGACAAGTACAAACTATTGTTATTAGTATTTTTTTTTTAACTGTATATTGATTATGCAAATGTCACAAGTTTCTTTGAATTACTATGATACTGTACTTGGAATAAAGCCACTGTGAACATAACTAGTTATTGTCTTATATATACAGTAAGTAGGATAGATTAGCGATTTGGATTCTAGCGCTGTTTGAATAATTACACTGCACAACACTTCTGTAGTAATGGAATAAATGCTCCCGCCCTCCAATTAAAACAGACCCTTATAGTAACCCGATGCTATCATGTGTTCGTACTGCTGCACTGTTTCTATACATATATATATTTAGGGCTTCATTTAGTTGATTTAATTTAGTTTTTTCTGTCAAGCAACTTAAAGGGCATTTAAATCAGCCAAGCCTTCATTTTTCATTTACAAGCAGAACGTGCAACATATTAATAAGAGACTCCTCTTTATTAAAGCTATAATGAAAAAAAAAAGTATTTTATGCTGGACACACTATTACAATCATTCTGCATGTCTGTATTTACATTAAGATTAGTCACATGAACATGTTTCTCAGTGTGAATGAGAAACACGAATGGCTGAACAGGGATCAATTGCATTCTTTAAAGAGAGTAGAAAATCAGAAGCCCTATTTATAGACATACATGCAGTAATTTATAGAAAGCTATTTATGTAAAAATAAGTAATAGCACTCTCAAATGTTTTTATTTTAACGTTTAAACTATATATTTGATAAATGGAATGGAATCTAGCACCCATAATGACATCACACATGTACAATAATATCCCTCTATTTTGACACTGAACATTTCTAATGTTATATACAGTACTTTAGCTCTTCTCCCCTTGGTATAATCGGGTAGGAGTGCCAGTGTGAAAGAGGCTTATATCTGTATCTTAAGATCACCAGTAGTGAGTCCTATCCTGAACTGATGTGAGTGGTACAGGAAAAACAAATAGCTAGTAATGTAACCCACATGCTCCCTCCCTCCCTCCCTCTCTCTGCCACACTGTGGATATCACGCAATCTAGAATGACAATGTCACAGCTACTGGGAGTCACTCACCAGTTGGTTTGAAGTCCTCGGATTCTTCCTTCCCTGGTTCCATGTGGGCAAACTCTACTTCAGGGGGCTCCTGTTTAATATGGTTAATTTCCAGCACCTCTTCTTGTTTCACAGGAAGGGGTTCTTCTGTCTGGGGGATCTCCAATTCATTGTGCTCAGCTTTAATCTCAGAGACCTGTGGCTGACTGCTGTCACATTGCATCTCACAGAGCTCCTGTTTAATGAGGAGGGAAGCCAGCCCAGAGACCTCCGCTCTAAAGGGGACAAGTTCAGGTTCAGAGAACTCCTCTTTAATCTGGACAGATTCCATCTCCACACTGTCCATGGCAGCACACGGGATTCTGCTGGAAAGCAAACAAACACACAAACAAACAAAACACACACATGTATTTATTTACTTTACAGTACTATTAAGGCCAGTCCAGGGACAGATACAACCTGGCTTTAATAGCAGGGCTGGCTTTACTATTGAAGGGACACAGAATTTCTTGTAATAATGTTTATAATACCAGAGGATTGTATCTGTCTAATCTCAAGAATGATAGATGAAAGCTGGCAAAAAGTTATATTTCTCTTTTCATTAAATAAGTATGTTGAGTATTTTAGAATACTTTCTCCTAAAACAACCAATCAGCAATGAGTCATTTTGTCCTCTGACCTTAAAAATGTAGATTTGTTACAAAACATGATCTGTGATACAATGTTACACAAACTTTAGCAAAGTGTGTATTTTTTTTTTAAAAGACTTACACAAACATTGGCAACACTGGTGTAGTGCTATATTAAGAAGTGAGGGGTCGCTATTATCGAATGCTTGGGGGGGGGTGATCATGCCGGTGAGGGGTCACACGAAATCTGGTCTCCCCTGGGAACAGGCTCATGGTTGTTGAACCCGTTGCTAAGCAAAGGACGCAGTTACTTGCATATTCAAATGGAACAGGTCATTATTGGATTTCATTTAATTACCCTGACAATAGCTGTGTTTCCATCAACAAGATGAACACATTTCTATCGAACTTGCAAAATGCACAGAATGAGCTCTGTCTTGCCTACAGTTTGGCAAACGTTGTTAAAATTTACAACCGGTAGTGTCTTTAAAGAAATGGCCACACCAATTTATTCAAGCTCCTATGCCTACCAAAGACTGCACTGTAGTGCATAAACTATTGCCAGCAACAATCAATTTGGCGACTGCCTTTCCAGCTAAACCCTGAAAATCAGAGGTAGGTCTACCCTGTGTGTGCAGAAAGCACTGACCAAAGAGACACGAGTCAACACATTGATTACCATCGTTTTTGAACCTAACAAATATCTGGAGGCTGTAAATGTAGAAAATATAAGTGCAGTTGTTTGGAAAATTAACAAAACAATGATCCAGTACAGAAGCCTGTGTGGTTTAAATGAGACAGTGTGTCAGTAATGCAGTGGCACTGGAACCATGTTTAAAGCGGGGGTGCTGAGAGCTCCTCTAGTTCCAGTGTCCTTGCAGTAATGCAGTGGCACTGGAACCATGTTTAAAGCAGGGGTGCTGAGAGCTCCTCTAGTTCCAGCACCCTTGCAGTAATGCAGTGGCACTGGAACCATGTTTAAAGCAGGGGTGCTCAAAGCTCCTCTAGTTCCAGTGTCCTTGCAGTAATGCAGTGGCACTGGAACCATGTTTAAAGCAGGGGTGCTGAAAGCTCCTCTAGTTCCAGCACCCTTGCTGTAATGCTATCACAGCATTATGATGTATGTTTATTTGATATTGGGATATAATGAATCATACGTAATACTAACGGACAAAATATATGATCTTGTCCTAGTGAGGTCAGTATTTTGTAAGGTGTCTTGTGTAACATGACTATGCCGACCCCTGCATATCATATGTGCCATTTAAGATGAATTACTGCAATTACACCTGTGCCCAAACGTTTTCCAGCAACCTACAGAATTAACCAATGTTGCACCATAGTCGAATATAATGTTAACATATTGAATTACATACTGCAGTCTAACACAATTAAGCAGGATGGTGATTCCCAGTCCTTACCGTTTACAGAATGCTACATTCATTGTTTACTTTAATATGAAGCATCATCATTTATAACATATTTAAAAGTACAATAATTGCAAACAGCATCCATCTACCTGTATTTTTTGGCAACTTAAACTGAACAGAAGTCTCCATAGCTTAGCTTAACCATGTAGCTGTCACTCGCTGAAGCTGATTTTACAGATTCTAGTTACTGACGCTTCGTAGAACTTTTTTTTTTTATCCCTGTACATACTACTCTTATACATTGTTTTAATTGTGAGTAGATTTAATGAAATATGTTAAACGTTTATACGAACATAGAAACTGTACATAATTCACATTAGTACTGTATTTTGTAACAAACTATTGAAAATGTATTTTTTCTTAATAACATGTACCGGTATGTACGTTTTCTTAAAAGGAAAAAAGATTCTTGGTCAAATCACGTCAGTGCGCTCGCTCATCGGTGGTGCACAGTAGAGGTCACAAATTCCAAGTATCTGGCACATCATAAATGAGATCTTTCCAATTCCTGTGACTGAAGGTATAAGGATACTCTGTGGTTGCAAAATACCCACACAGTATGTAACCTGCTGGGGTCACGTGACTGCAACCTCTCACTTGGATTGTTTACATCACGTGGTTATGTTCGTTGTCTTCAGTATTATTTAAATGATTAAAACACCATCATTATTAACTCTGTGTAACACTCCCCCCTCTCGTATATTGAATGGTTTGGTTGAGAATCAGCTCGTCTCACTGCCCTATTGTAGCCGCTTAAGAAAGAATCGCTAATTAAACACAACAAGCATGCAGGACATGCAAAGGATCAGCAGCATACAGTGCTGAGAAAGTTTTTGCCCCCTGTCTGATTTTCTGCATTTTTGCACATTTTTCACATTGTATTTGGTTGGATTTTTTTTGTGGGTTGTAGTAGTTTATAGAGGGAGTCTGAGAGAAAAAATGACACCAAAGTTTGGTGCTTCTTTCATTTGTTTGGTGTGCAAGGTAAATCAAACATGCAATCTTCAGGTGTGAAAAAGTTATTGCCCCCCCTAGTTAACTCAACCCAATTACAGAGATAATTAGGGACAGCTGTTTGAGTACTTTGGTTAACAACCAGGCCTGATTTGGGCCAGCCCTGCCCAATATAAATCTGACTAACTTTGGCCCTTACCATCAGAGTGAAGTTGTCAGCACAGGTTCTAGAGGCACATCATGCCACCAACAAAAGAAATTCCTGAAGACCTCTGGAAAAAAGTTGTTGATGCCTATCAGTCTGGAAAGGGTTACAAAGCCATTTCTAAGGCTCTGGGGCTCCACCAAACCACAGTCACAGCCATATTGTCCAAATGGAGAAAGTTTGGGACAGTAGTGAATCTTCCCAGGAGTGGCCATCCTGCCAAAATCTCTCCAAGAGCAAGGCGTAAAATCGTCCAGGAAGTCACAAAGATCCCTAGAACAACATCCAGGGATCTGCAGGCCTCTCTCGCCTCGGCTTAGGTCAGTGTTCCTGACTCCACCATCAGAAAGACACTGGGCAAAAATGGGATTCATGGCAGAGTAGCAAGGCGGAAACCATTGCTCACTAAGAAGAACATGAATGCTCGTCTCAAGTTTGCCAAAAGCAGTGTCCTCAAGAGTTCTGGAACAATGTTCTATGGACAGATGAGTCTAAAAAGTGGAACTTTTGGCCAACATGGACCCCGTTATGTCTGGCGAAAACCAAACACTGCATTCCACAGTGAGAACCTCATACCAATGGTCAAGCATGGTGGTGGTAGTGTCATGGTTTGGGGATGCTTTGCTGCATCAGGACCTGGACGCCTTGCCATCATTGAAGGAACCATGAATTCTGCTCTGTATCAGAGAATTCTACAGGAGAATGTCAGGCCATCCATCCGTGAGCTGAAGCTTAAGCGCAGCTGGGTCATGCAGCAAGACAATGACCCGAAACACACAAGCAAGTCTACATCAGAATGGTTGAAGAACAAGAAATGTAAAGTTTTGGAATGGCCTAGTCAAAGTCCAGACCTATGTGGTGGCAGGACCTGAAACGAGCAGTTCATGCTCAAAAACCCACAAATGTCACTGAGTTGAAGCAGTTCTGCATGAAGGAGTGGGCCAAAATTCCTCCACAGCGCTGTGAGAGACTAATCAGTAACTACAGGAAGCGTTTGATTGCAGTTATTGCTGCTAAAGGTGGCGTGACCAGTTATTGAGTCTAAGGGGGCGATTACTTTTTCACACGGGGGCATTGGGTGTTGCATAACTTTCTTTAATAAATTAAATATGTATCAAATTTGTGTTATTTCTTCACTCAGGGTCCCTTTTATCTAATATTAGGTTTTGGTTGAAGATCCGATAACATTGTGTCAAAAATATGCACAAATCAGACGGAGGCAAATACTTTTTCACGGCACTGTATTTTAGATAAGCAAACGCACCCTACAGAACAGAGCATCTCCGTGTGTTTCCATCAAACTGAATCAAACCACAGCAAAGCACAGGAAGAGGGGATGTGAATAAAAATGAACACTGCGCGCTTATTGTATTGCAAAAGAGCTCCCTTTCAAAGTGTCGCCAGTGCTGGAGTTACACAAAGAGAATGTCAATGCCACCCATGCAAACGACAATGTGCTGAAATGGTCGGCACCATTGCTGCACAAATGCAAAACGTCCTCAAAACACAAGTCCTCAAGACTAATTAATTATTTGTCATTTATGGCGGATGGAACGCTGCAAAGAATAAAAGTGGTAAAAGCTTGATTCTGTACCGCGGTAAAGTTAACGTGACGTTTGATATTCGACTCACCCTAACCCGACATGAATGAAAATGGATGGATCTTCCCAACCACAGAAGCTAGAGTGCTCAAACCAACTTTAAAAAATTTAAATAATACCAATTGTGAATTGTTTCACATCCTTTTTACATGTGCCCTACTAATAATTTGTGAACAACAAATTGTTGGATATCAAGCCATTTTACATATCAGGCTAAGTGTGTGCGATATGCAATATGTTTTGTTTTTCACATATTATTCACATGTAAAACAGAAGCTGTGAATACAATTCACAATAGGTCTTCTTTAAATTAAAGTTGTTTTGAAAATGCTAGCTGCTGTGGTTGGGGATATCAAGCACTTAATTGATGCTGGGATGGTGGTGTGTACAGGCGATATGTTATTGTATTCACAAATTATTCTTAGGCTTCACAGGTGAAACACAGACTGTGAAACAATTCACATTTGGCCTCCTTTAAATTAAAGTTGTTGTGAATGCGCTAGCTGCTGTGGTTGAGGAGATAAATCCTTTTCATTGATGCCAGGACATATATGCGGTATGTTATTGTTTTTCACAAATTATTCTTAGGATTCACACAAACAGGCTGTGAAACAATTCACAACTGGTCTTCTTTAAATTAAAGTTGGTTTGAAAACGCTAGCTACTGTGGTTGGCGAGATAAATCCCTTTTCATTGATGCCAGGACCGGGGTGCATATATGCGGTATGTCATTGCTTTTCACAAATTATTCTTAGGCTTCACGTGTAAAACAGAGGCTGTGGAACAATTCACAACTCAGCCCTGTTCCTCGTAGCTAGCTAACCGAGTTACCCGGATAACTCAGGATAACTTGACATAAGTCTGGCTTGTTCGGTTCCTCGAAGCAAGCTTAAAATCTAGCCGACTAAGTTACCATAGCAACACATCCTTAATCTTAAACCTGCTCCAGCGCAGGCTAACTTAAAGTTAGCCGTATCTGTGTATAAAAACTTGTACTTCTACCCAATGAAAGCACTTGACACACCCCTCTAAAATGACAGCGCCCTTCCTTAGAGATCCCATCGATCAAGGAGCAATTTTAATGAGATTAGCTTTTCGTAGGGAAAGAGCACTGAGAGATCCGCAAGATCCTTTGCATCATTCAGATGTTTTTGAGCGCTATAGATTCAGTCAGCAAGGTATCATTTACCTAATCTACTTGAGCCATACATTGCCCATCCCACCCGGCGCAGCCGTGCGTTGACAGTAACACAGGCTATATGCACAGGGCTGTGCTTTTTTGCTAGTGGCGCATTCCTATACTCAGTTGGCGATTTAATTAGTACAACATATTACTACAGTATTATATATTTTAAAAAGAACAAGGGCAAATTATGACAAAACAATAGAGAGCTAACCATTCTCATGCATGTTACATTGCATTACTACAAGCATGCAGATTTAAACTGGATGTGTGTGAAATAATTAAAAATATTACACATTTAGCTTATCTGCCATTTTTTTCCCCATGCTTCCTCTCTGGACTTGGAGCAGCAGCACTGTTGCATTTAGTTGTGAAAATGCTTTTCTATTCCTCAAAACTTTCCATGAGAAGCTCTTGCTCAGTCTAAACAAGTTGCTCTCTCTTTCGACGTCATCTTTCGTGAAGATCATTGTTTCAGTGCTCTGCGATTCTCCCTTTTGAGGGAGCACGAGCACGCGCAATTATCGGGATTTTTTAAATCGGAATCGAGTTATCGAGACACTTTTAGCCTGTATTCGCCGTCGAGGACGGAGATGGCCTGACTTCAACTATCGGGTTAATTGAATCCGGCTAACGTCTGATTAGCCTGAATTAGTTAAACCAGCTACGAGGAACAGGGCCCTGGTCTCCTTTAAATTAATGTTGGTGTGAGCGCTCTAGCTGCTGTGGTTGGCGAGATACAGGCATTTTCATTCATGTCGGGGTAGCGGGAGTCGAATATCAAACGTCAAGCTAACTTTACCGCGGCTGATTCTGTTACCTTTCAGAATCGTTACTGTTTGTCTCTGCGGCTGGATTTTGATAAATTATTTTTAAAAACTAAGACTAGCGCATATTTTACGCAGCATGCTTTAAACGACTATTAATGCGCGTGCAAAATTTATGAATATGTATTATTTTTTATTAGTTTAAAGCTTAGCATACGCCTTTATCCAAGGCGACCAGATAGACTTACTTGGAGTGAACTTTGCATCAGCTGCAGAGTCACTTACAAATTGACAAACGTTATCCTGCCACGAAGATCTAGAAAATCTGATATTTACTGTACACAATAAGGTTAAGTGACTTGCTCAATCCTGATCACACAATGAGTTCGACACAATAAGTTACAATTAGAAAATAAGGGATTTGAACCGGGGACCTCTTCTGGTTACAAGCCCTTTTCAACCACTGGACCATTCACAGACCTCCTATATTAATATATTAATATGCTCAATGTTTTATTAGTCTGCTCTACCACACTTAAAAGCCTGCAATAACAATACAACACGTACGTTTGTCATGTAGTTATTTAGAATTACAGTAAGTGCAATAGGCGACCAGATATAAAAAGCTTAAAATGGAGCAATGCTAACTTTGAAATCGGTAGAATTATTCTGTTAAGTTCGAGCCAGAGTCAGAATTAAAACAGTTTAATTGACAAACGTTATATGCCACGAAGATCTAGCGAAATGTCTGTTTCATATTTACTTTAACGTATCACAGTAACAAAACAAAACATTGCACATAATTACAATCCAGTGCCAAGTAACACATTGACTGTTCTGACACAATAAACTAGTAAAGAAACAAATTAGAAAATAAGGAGATTTATAAAGAAAGAGACATTTTTTTGTTTCAGGTATTGTCAGTGGGATGTGCAGCACGACTCTAATCATTCGCTCTGACCGTCTCGAACTCTTCTCTCCCAGGGTAGTGATAGGCAAATTCAAACTAACAGCGACAGGTAATCTGTGTGACTAAAAAACAACTAGTCCTCACTGCATGATTTAACCCCCTCAAAAATGACACCGTTCCCAGGTACAAGACCACGCCCCCAACACGTCAGCCCCTCCCGGGTGTCAGCTGCGCGGTGTTAGCCCAGCTCTCCTGTTCTCTTCAGAGAGGAGTCGTTAGCGCTTTTATCTGATGGGTGAGCTGCACTGAACGTGTCCTTTCTTCTCTTCAGGTGAGAGCCGTTAGCAGCCACTCCAAATCTGAAAATGTGTTACAATGTGTTAGTTTTCGCTCAAGGAGAACAGGGTCTTTTTTATCTCTCATATATTATTTGCTTCAGTTCCCTTACACAGATGTGTACAGCACTATGAGATTACAAGAATACAGTTTAAGATACTGTGGTGGAAGCCGTTCAAGGGGTCCACCAGTGGCTCCCTTGGATTTCACCCCCACAGGTGATCAAGGAAGTGCAGCACTATCTGAAAGCAAGGCTTGTAAAACCCGTATTGTAACCTCCATGTAGTACCAGATATCCTGCCATCAAAATAAAAAAATATGTGCTTACTATAAAAACGTGTTTCTTTCACGTAGTAATATTAAAAAAAGTTCACAGTGTGAGAGTTCCACAAGTTTGGAATTGAGGTCTCCCTCAGTGTTTTAAAATGATACCAGCAGAATAAAACTAGGTCAAAAAAGCAACAAATATATGATTTCAAACATATAAAGAAGGAGGATACAAAACAATTTTGGCTTTTTATTTTTAACATTGTGGAATTTAGATCAAAGTGACCAGTAGATGGCAGAAATGATCCTTTTATTGTTTCCAATGCAGTTACCAATCCAGTTTATTCTTGGACATTAATAACACTGCATGAACATATTACACATTTTCTTGCTATTTATTTAAACTATTTATTAGTGCTGAGCGATTAATCGAAAATATGGTTTATTTCCGATTATTACATTAAACACCAAAACCGACTTTGAACGATTAATAAACTGCAGGATTTCGATCGATTATTATAGTATAAAAGCAGTTTGCGTCACGCAGTCACTGAAGCTGCTGTCACTCTGGGATCTGTCGTCAAGGGAACCTCGAGACCCGCCCCTCCTGTAAAGCTCCCATAATTCATAGAAAACGACGTCACGAACAAAAACATACGGGGAGCGTAGCGTATCGGAACTCTTCATTATAAATACGAAGGTGAGCGAGTGTTTAAATACTGTAAGTTCATAAATACAAACTATTTTCATTTTCTTTACACCTTTATCAATCACCTTTTTAATGACGTTTCGTTCCGCACGAGAATAGCAGCGGATGTTAAGTTATATAAATATAGGGTCAGTCCATGTCAGATCAATCACCCTCGAAACTGACGTTTCATGGGTTTTGATATAAATATGTATTTATAAGTGAGCTCCCCAGAGTTATTGTATTGTTTTACTGGTACTTTCACTTGCATGTCTCTGTTATTGTTGACTCGGCTGCTTTTTTTTTTTTTTTAAAAAATAATAATAAACAAACATGTTTCAAATGACTGTTTCTTGTATTACGTTTAATTTAATGCTTACACATCACGCATAGGCGCGTAATATTAAATAATATCGCCGTTAACAGAGGAGGACAGGGAAACATGTTGGATCACACTGAGGATCAAGGGAACATTGGTCGATATTGCCAGAAAGTGCCACGACAAGGTCCCACGTTGCAAATACATCAGCAAAAGACACCAATGTGATCCAGAGCACTGTACCGCCCGGGAGATTCACATCGACAGCTGACCATCTTCCTAATTTTAAAACATTCACTTTCAGAGACATCAATGCAGTAACAAATACCTACAGCTGATGCTGAGCGCCACAACTCTCTGTGTAATCTTGTCCTGTCCGATCGGAGGCGTTCTCTTTCGGGAGACAAACTGAAAGAGCTGGCGTTCCTTTATATCAATCTTGGAATTTAGAAAGACTTTGTGTTAAGAAACAAATCCATTGTTTTCTATTAGTATTTTGATATCCAGTATGAGAGAAGAACCCAATACAACTGCACAATGCTACTTGTACAGAGATACTGCATCATTTTGCATACTTTTGATTTGTTCTGTACATAATTCCCTGGGGTGTAGTTAAATACCATTCTGAAGGCTTGTGAGTTAGAGAAACAAGACGTGTTTAAGATCAGTGTTAATTTCACTGCCCTCAATCCTTCTAAACAACTTTTACAAAAATATAAGCTTGCTGTTACAATAGACAATATAGTGCAAGTCATAACATTGTTATTAATAATGGCAATGGTAATGGAACACTAATGCATTGTTTAAACAGAGAAAATCAAATGGAATAAAACTCTGTATGAAGCACAGATAGTGCAGAGACCACGTCACTGGAGACCACGCCCCTTGACCACGCCCAGCCGTGTGAACTCCCTGGCTATGGAGCACCTCATGGGTCCCAGGCTCCGTAGCTCAGGGGTTAGATCACTGCTCTTGTAAAGCAGGGGTCGTGAGTTCAGCTCTCGCTGGGGTCTGACAGCTCTTTCTTATATCAGGTCTGCCAGGACTGCTTGATTGCTTCAGCTCATTGGTCCTTGTTGACCCTCTTGCACCTGTTCCTTATGCACTCTTCATATCATGCCATTTCCATTGGGTTTAGATCAGGACACCTGCACAATATTAAGATGTCAAATACACTAGTCACGTTTCAACTCTATATGGCTTTTCCATTAAAATACTGCACAGGAATTCTTATCTAAGCACTCATTTAATTGGTTTACAGTTATACGCTATATTTATAATTGGCCGCAGACTTAAATTTGTTATTTAAGACGCTATATGAATGAAACATACATCTTAGAGAACAGAGTATAAATAAAGCGTCCATTAAATTAAACAATGTTTGTGAAATGTATTGCATTCGATCTCTGTTTAATGAGAACACTGTGGCACCTGCCGCATAAATTCAGTTAAAAATATATTTCTATATGGCACAATAAGCGTACCATGTGGTGTTCTAATTGGGCAGCACTAAAACCAGTTCTATTTTTTCTATTTATTTCGTCCTTTTCTGCAAGTTCAAGTGATTATTGGTGCGTCTTTTCTATTGGGAGATTTTGTTTTTGGTTTCCTATAAAAGGTTGCTAAGTTGCTCCAGGAGGGGGAGTTCTGATATTTTTTTCCTAGGTCTTCTCCACAGGCCCTTATTGCCGAAGCGGTGCATCTGTACTGTCTGTGGTCTTTGGAAGCGTTTGTTATGTTATGAATGGAACAGATACAGAGAGACCTGATTGGCAATCCAAAAACTTATTTTTTCTCATTCTATTTTCTAGAAGTCAGGACGTTTGTTACTAGCCCGAAGCTGTTGCTTAGCATGTTCGTATCAACCTTGAGGTAGTTCAAATGAATGCTAAATGTTTGGTAGTTTGGTTAAGTTGTCATAGCTGATAAAGGATTTTTTGATATCGTTTGGACTGGCTGGACTCTCTCATTCATTGCTGGATCAAGGAAATCTTCAAGCAAGCGGGTACCCAGGAGTGGTGAGATCGTTTCCATTTATTTATTTTTTTTACTGGATTGTTTTTTTTATTTTATTTGCTTCTTTTGTTTTGATGCAGTGTTTTTTCTTCTCTGCATTTTGCTCTGTTTGGGACTTTGACCATCGCTCAATGTACCTGTTTGTTTTGATCAATGCTGAAGTGCTCATTGTCTGTCTGTACACGCTGTGTGTGTGTTTGTTCGTCTATGAAGAACCAGTAAATGTATTGTCTGGTTTAAATGATAGATTATCTTTCCTTTTTTATTCTTTTTTTTGTATTTGTAACTTAAAGATCCCTCATCCTTTTGCTCTGTTGACCCACCTTTCCCCCTGTATTAAATGTTTTCAGCACTTAGTTCAGGGAGGTAACTTTTTCGTTGAAGTTGACTTTTTTGCTGAAGGTGTGTTTGTTACATACTTTAGAAACTTCCTTAATATGAGACTCAAATGATAAATCAGGATCAAAGAGAACCCCCAAAGTTTTTATTTCAGTTTTAGGATTTGATAAAAGACTGCTAGGGTCAAACTCATACAATGTTACATGTTTTAGTTGGTTATGGGAGCCTACAAACACAACCTCTGTTTTTCCTGAATTCAACATTAGGAAGTTTTGAGACATCCAGCACTTGATGTCAGCAAGGCAAGCAGCAAATACCACCTGACAGAAGTATCACCAGGTTTTAAAGACAAATACAGCTGGGTGTCAACCGCATAGCAGTGGAAGACACCATGTTTCCTGATGATATCACCCAATGGTAACATATATAATGAAAATAGCAATGGACCCAGAATAGAACCTTGTGGAACACCGCAATCAATGCTGATTTTTCCTCGCCGATAGAGACAAATTGATACCTATCAGATAGGTAAGATTGAAACCAGAAAAAGTCAAGGCCAGACAGTCCCTCTAAGTATTTGAGCTGATTTAATAAGATGGAGTGGTCTACAGTGTCAAAAGCAGCACTTAGATTAAGAAGAATTAGAACTGATGGAAAGCCCGAGTCAGAGCTTATCAGTAGATCATTTACAACTTTGATGGGGGCTGTCTCTGTACTATGTGCAGAACGAAAACCGGACTGAAATTTCTCTGATACACCATTACGAGTTAAAAAACTTTGTACTTGAAATGCAACAACCCTCTCTAAAACCTTGTCTAAGAATGGAAGTTTGGAGATGGGCCTGTAGTTATTAATGAGTTTAGGATCCAAGTTGTGTTTCTTGAGCATTGGATTTACTATAGCTACCTTAAGTGCTGAGGAAACAGTACCAGAAGAAAGAGAACTATTTATAATTTTTAAAATATGGGTAATAATAACTCCAAGAGTGTTTTTTAATAATTTTGTAGGAATGGGGTCAAGAGAACATGCTGTAGTTCTCATGTGCTGAATCAGAGCTGTCAGCTCTTGAAGGGTAATCAAAGGAAAGACCTCCATAGTAGCCTTATGCCCCGTTCACACTAGCACACCCGTACCTTGAGGCTCCACGCCCTCACGGTACGGGTGTGTTCACACTAGCAAATAACCGAGCCGAGCCGGCACCAAGCCGTGAAACTCCAGCCCTGCAACATATCTGAATCTGGCTCGGGGCCGAAGCAGGCTGTGGGCGGGGATTACGAAATGTGTCATTCCGTTTGTTTTCATCATCGACCAGCGTTCGAAGAAGAAGCGAAGAAAAACCATTACAAGATGGACTGCAATGATTTTGAAGGGCGGGAAATGCAAGCCTGGGATGCCGATGAAGTACAGGCACTGGTAACTCTCTGGTGTGATAGAAGTGTCCAGGGAGAACTTGCGTCTAGCGTACGTAACGAAATAATTTATGCCAAACTTGCGTCAGACCTGAAGGAATTGGGATATAACCGGAGTCTTAAGCAGTGTCGGGAGAAAATTAAGAAACTAAAACAAGAGTATAAAAAAATAAAAGAGCATAACAACAAAAGTGGAGCTGATCATAAAAAAGGCAAATATTACGACATTGTGGACTCTGTATTAGGACATCGACCTGCAACACTTGGCGCTGGCGTTGTCAATTCTGCCACGGAGATAATGGAAGCAATGGTGGATCCACCAGCTGAAAAAGGTAATTTATATATTTAATAGTATTCAGAACACATTTCCCCAAAAAGTAATAAAAAAATGTTATTAGAGTATAAAAATCACTACTGTTTACATGTTATGTTATTGTAATCGTTATTGTAATAGTGCTATTTTGTTGTAGATGGAATTTACGTAACAGTAAAGTTTAGGAGATACAAAACCTTAGCGATTGCAAGTAATACAATCAGAAAGCAGAGTTGCTTGTATTTTGATATACTAGTTCAACTTTTATGCATTTTTTTTTTATAGAAGATGTAGTGCAAGAAGATGAACTCGACAGCTCAACGCCCTCCTCCGCTGGGACACTACACAGGACAACAACTGGACTGAAACGCCCTCCTCCACTGGGACACTACACAGGACAACAACTGGACTGAAACGCCCTCCTCCGCTGGGACACTACACAGGACAACAACTGGACTGAAACGCCCTCCTCCGCTGGGACACTACACAGGACAACAACTGGACTGAAACGCCCTCCTCCGCTGGGACACTACACAGGACAACAACTGGACTGAAACGCCCTCCTCCGCTGGGACACTACACAGGACAACAACTGGACTGAAACGCCCTCCTCCGCTGGGACACTACACAGGACAACAACTGGTAAGCCTAATTGTTTTAAAAACATCCTTTCTACATTTAGTTGTGTTGCCTTGATTTCTTTCTAGGATAAAGTACTCTCCACTAAAAACAAATCACTTAACAGTAAAATCAATACCTCTTTCATTTTTTATTACATTTTTTTTTTTTATCTCCACGTCAAGTGCACACAGCTGCATACAGTTGCTTTGCTGACCCCAAATAGGTGCCCCACACTTCTGTAGTCTGAATTAGTTGCAAGCTTCCACAAAATAGCTACTCTTTTATGCACAGGGACGCACAAGCGGAATTTTGTATCTGATCTTTGGATTGTGGGTGTCAGTCTTTGGCATAAGTATTCAAAAGTTTCTTGTGACATTCTGAAGTTGTTAAGCCACTGGGCGTCTGTGAAGTTCCCAACAATTCTTTCCCACCAATCTGTTGATCGAATGTGTGTCCATACTGAGCGACGCCTTCTGCACTGGATCCGATACTGCAGGATTCTCTAGGAAAAATAATAATAAATTGGTTAATAATTATATTAAATTCTGAAAACACAAAAAATTGAGTGATATTTGCACTACTAATAAGTAATTCATTTTAAGCATAATCCCTACCTACACAAATATTCCAATATACACATAGAAATTTAAATCAAGGGAAGTAATGTTAAAACCCTACAATGCATTAGTAAGACCTCACCTTGAATATTGTGTTCAGTTCTGGTCACCTCGTTACAAAAAGGATATTGCTGCTCTAGAAAGAGTGCAAAGAAGAGCAACCAGAATTATCCCAGGTTTAAAAGGCATGTCGTATGCAGACAGGCTAAAATAACTGAATCTATTCAGTCTTGAACAAAGAAGACTACGCGGCGATCTGATTCAAACATTCAAAATCCTAAAAGGTATAGACAATGTCAACCCGGGGGACTTCTTTTGACTTGAAAAAAAAAAAAGGACCAGGGGTCATAAATGGAGATTAGATAAAGGGGCATTCAGAACAGAAAATAGGAGGCATTTTTTTACACAGAGAATTGTGAGGGTCTGGAACCAACTCCCCAGTAATGTTTTTGAAGCTGACACCCTGGGATCCTTCAAGAAGCTGCTTGATGAGATTCTGGGATTAATAAGCTACTAACAACCAAACGAGCAAGATGGGCCGAATGGGGCCTCCTCTCGTTTGGAAACTTTCTTATGTTATTATGTTCTAAATCTCACAATATAAATACAAAATATAATGTTATTAACCCCTGTGAGTTATGTTTACCTATGACTATGATTGTTTTCTGTGCTTAATTGACAGGAGTGTAGCACAACTATTAATGTTTATGTCATAAATTGTTCCTTCTGTAACTTTTTTTTTGGTGCTTCTTTTTACATTTATAAACAGTGGTATGTATTTCTTGTTGTTATGCTAATCTTTTAAAAGGTTTGACGTGAGTGCTTGTAAAAGTAAAAAAAAAATAGCTTAAACGTTTTTTTAGTCAAACGCGGACATCAGGTAATAACAAAGAAATTACGCTAGTTTCCAACAAAGCTGATAATACAACCGACTGTGTTTTCAAGTTTATTTTTTTAATAAAAAAAAAGAAAATAAACCGTACCTTTTTTGCCTCAAGTCTGATGGCCATATTCATCTTCAAAAGACTCAGACTGCGACTCTCTTCCAGAAGCATTCTTTTCTTTTTATATTCAATCCTTCGATGCATTTCAACCATGTTATTCAGCAGGTAAAACACAAAGAAAAACAACGAAAACATCTTGATCCGCCACAGCAACCGCCATTCTCACTGTCGTTCATTCGTCTTTCGCAACTTGCTACTCAGCACGTTCATTATTCGTGACGCCATTCGCCTCGGTTCGCCCTCTCTCTCGTGTAAATGCGGGCGAACGAGCGGAGCCACACCAGGCTGGCTCGACTCGGCACCGGCTCGGCTCGGGTGTGCAGGTGTAAACGTAGCATTAGAAGCACTAATAGGTAATACTGTGCAACAAGCCTCCCTAATAGAATATGTTTGTGCAATCTGATTTCTAATGTGTAGTATTTTATTTTTAAAGTGGTTTAAGAAGTCATTACAGCTAGTAATAAAACCACTATCAAGGGTGGAACTATTTGGAGAAGGATTAATTCATTTATCAATTGTAGCAAAAATAAATCTAGGATTATTTTTATTAGTTTCAATTAAGTAATAAGTTGATCTTGCCAATGCCAGAGCCTTCCTACATTTAGCTAGGTGGTCCTTCCATGTAGTGTAGTGAACATGCAGTTTCGTTACCCATCATCTCCGTTCTAATTTCCGACCTTCATATTTCAATTTGCGAGTAGCATTATTAAACCACGGTGAGCTTTTTTAAAAAAAACACCCTCCGAGTTTTGACTGACGCTACAACATCTAAGATACCAGTCAATGAGGTGCTGTAGGTATTCACCATCTCATCACAGATAAGCCCTCTGGGATTCATAATAAACTCAGTATATCAGAAAATTTACCAGCAGTTAAGGAATTAATATCTCGAGATGTAAGTAATGTTCCATGGATTTTGTAGTTACTGGTATGCTGACCTCAAAAAATAATAGCAAGATGGTCAGAAATGGTGAGATCTGTAGTTAATACATTTTAACAACTAAACCACGAGAGATTACCAGGTCTAGAGTATGGCCACGATTGTGTGTGGGACCTTTTACATGCTGGAGATAATCTAAGGAATCAAGGAGCCTCATAAATTCCACAGAAGTGGAGTCAGATTCTGTATCAACATGTAGGTTAAAATCACCCAGTAGAAGAATCCTATCATAATGGACTGTCAATGAAAATAGCAAGTCACTAAATTCAGCTAAAAATAATGGGTTTCGACAGATAATTACAATATGATCAGGTAGTGCACTATTTAGTGTTTATGTTAACAGTTCAAAAGATGAATAACCTGGGACAGTAACCTGATTAATTTTATGTTCACTACTGAAAGTAGTAGCAAGTCCACCTCCCCATCCAGTAGAGCGAGCTTTCTGAAATAAAGAATAGTAAGGTGGGGAAGCCGCAATCAGTAAGACATTGTCATTAGGTCCAAGCCAAGTTTCAGTTAATGATAAAATATCAATCCTGTAATCCTGAATAAAATCACTAATTAACAGAGCCTTAAATTAGTGAGACCTGAGATTAAATAACCATAACGTAGAACAGTCCCATCTAGTGCAAATGATTGAGCAGGGATCATAGGAATTTGAGTAAGATTACTGTAACACACACCTCTATGATGACTCACTGGAAAGCAGGGTTGGCAGGAAGCTATAACCTCAATCTTGCATATCTCTTTTTTTTTAGGGTCCCCAGTGCCTAGTTTAAATACTTTGCAAGGTGGTTCTCAATATTAGCAGCTAACCTGCTTGCCCTGATCTATTTAGATGAAGTCCATCCTTCTTATAAAATATATTTGTTCTCCAGAAACAGTACCAGTTATTTATAAAACCCAGACCCTCTTGAGCACACCAGCCAGCCAGCCACACATTTAAAGCCCTAATTTTGCTGATTTTTCATCCCCACAACCAATAACACGTAATAGACCTGACAGAATAATTCAGCATCCTGACCTTTTTAGTTGTTTTGTTAATGATCTGAAGTCCTCTTTTAGAATTTCAGATTTCCTATTTCTTATGTCATTTGCACCTATGTGTAGAATGACCACAGCCTCTTTTTTTTCTATTGTTTAATAATTGGCACACTCTTGATTCAATGTCCTTGCTCCAGGGAGGCAGGTTCAGAGGGTCTTTATGGCTAAAATCCCTGTCAACGTGGCGAATAACTGAGTCGCCTACTAACAGGACCTCCCCCCTATTTCCAGTCAACGCCTCGCCAGTGTTGCTCAGTGCTTGGAATCTGTTAGATAATTTGATCTCCTCTGTATTTTGACTACTTATCCGTCTCCTTTTCCTACCTTTTCTAGCGGTCATCCAATCCTCATTCAACTCTTGCCTTTCAACTATATTTATTTTCTCAGGTCCGTCTACACGTATGCTTCTGCAATCATGCTGTGGTATTGAGATGTCGAATGGAGCAGCCTCTTTTAAAAAATTAGAATCAGGGATTTTGTCGGTTTCACCCTCAGTATCCAACACTAGCCAAATGTTATTCATTTTGTTAAAACTGGTTTCAATTAAATGCTCATGATTGTGTATGCTTCTGAGAGTCTTGATTTGTTTTTCAAGATCAGACACCTTTTGCAATAGGGACTGAGTAAAAAAACACTTTTTGCAGATAAAATCTTCCACAAATTGACTAACCGCAAAATACATTTCACAGGACTTACAGCTTAATGCACGCATATCAGAACCGATGATGGGAGACAAAAGCATATAGGGGAGGAGTTTAGAAAAATACAATAATAAAATAGACAGTTAAAAATTAAAATTATATTCGATAGACAATATCAGATGCAGTTCAACTGTGGATCAGTCAATGTGAAACCAGCCGGTGATCCTTGCTGCTGGATTGCAGCTGGGCCTGGGCCTCAGATGTGTTGCAGCTCTCAGCTGCTGGTTTGCAACTCCTTGCTGCAAGAACTAGATATCGTACACCCCTTTATATTTCACAAGCACCAGCCTTTCTGCAAACATGCATTTATTCCATTCCCCAAGTATCTTTCAGTGACTCTTTTCTATTCTTCTAGTTTCATGTTGAATACTCAATTTGATTCACAGTGTTGATCCCTGGGGTGATGACTTTGGCGTTGTCCTGTTCAGGTCTTTGTTCAATAAGAAAAATCCTCTTCACATTGACATGTCCTTTCCTGGTTAGACAACTCAGCCCATCATTAACTCATCGATTGTTAACTTCTCCTTTCTTCAGTGGAGATGCAGGTTAATAGAGTTCTTTAAACAATATTTCAGTTTTCTTCCAAGTGTGTTGACTTATTGGGGTGTTTTCACTGGTTTAACTGCTCTCTCCGTGGCCTCCGTTTTATCACCTGTCTCCATGGTTGCCATACTAGTTCAACTCTCTAAATCAATTTCCTGTACAATTCAAAGGTGTTGGTGCCATTGTAACAGTAGTATAGTGGTTTCACTAGATTTTCATTAGGCTGTTGCTGTCACTTTAAAAAGTCAGACAATTTTTTCCTCAAGAAGACTTCAGAGTAATGGACAGTACCATTATACAAGTAATGGGTAATGTGAATTGTATAACATACAGTGTAGTAATTATTTCTAAGGAAATAAACATTTTCTGACTTGAATTTTCTAATTATTATGGAGCTGTATGAGCAGTCTGTTTAGGAAAAAAAATAAATAAATAAATAAACAAACAGCGGAACAATGACATTGAGTTATTTTGGTATAGTCCAAATGTAAGGAAAGGTACTGAAACGCAATCGTTTTTTTCCTTTCCTGTCTTTGAAGTCTCAGAGGAAGGTACGTTATTTTGCTGTTGTCTATTAAATTGCATAAAAATCACTCAAAATGCACATTTGTTAACAAAGAAGGACAACATTATAAACGTAATAACTTTGGGTAATGAAAAAGTATGTTGAGAGGATGTTTGGTGTTAATTAATGTTTTGCTAAAATAAAAATAAATAAAAAGTTCGTAGCATGCTTAATAAAGAAAAAAAACCCTGAAAACTGTATTTATCACTTTGGACATATGAGTCAGAATATTAGACAATAATATGAATGTGATAAAAATGTAACTTGTAAAAATGTGTTTATTGTGACGCAAAGAAAGTTTTAAAAGTTATTATTTTTTCTCCCCGTGGCCTACCCACATGTGCGTGTGAGTGCAGCCTTCTTCCACTACGTAACCTCCATCACGAAACCACTGTATAGCTATTCAATGCAAAGAAAAGAGAGACGGTTTAAATGCTGTTAAGTGTTGTATTTTTGTTGTTTGGGCTCTATGTCTTGAGTAATTAGTTTCTTTTAATTACTGAATAGGTGGATGCAGATGCAGTAACCAGACTGAAATGCAATTTTCTTTTCTTTTCATTTTCAATGCAGAATAAAAACAAAGGCGATACTGAAAACGCATGTTTTTGTGTCATCATCGTTAAAAAAAAGAAACACAACGCAGAGTACAATAGTCAACAGGGTGAACAAAGTTACACCATAACACATATGTTTAACCCTTTAACTACTCTTATGGTCATACAGTTATTAATGCTGGTGGCTCCCTGGTCCACAGCTATATCAGCGTATTAAAAGATGAGGGAAGAGGAGAGGGAGAATAGAGAGTGTAGGGATGTAGAACCTGCAAGGTAGCCCTGACTACGCCACCGAGGAAATTGCACCCTCAGAATTAAAGTTCTTTTTTCAGAGGGCAAATCAGGGAAGAGAGTAACCAGGACACAGTTACTGTCAATTAAAATAATGTTTTATTGCACAGAATTAAGAATTAGCAGCAGATCATTACAATAGCACGCAAGTGCTTTGTACAAAAAAAAAAACTAAAACGGGTTTCATTTAAAATCCAAAAATAAAAACAACCGGTTTAAAAACAAACACAAAACACAAAACGCCAGTGAGTGCAGAGGAGGGGACATCGATAAACATTATTCCCAACGACATCATCATCATCGTCGTCGTCGTCGTCCGTCGTCGTCGTCATCATCACAGCAGCAGCAACAAGTACTAGGCTTACCATTTATTTTAGTTTTGTTCCACCTCAGGTCCCCTCTCCTACATGCACAAAAAAAACACAGACAAGACAAACGGTGGATAGCCATCCTGGAAAACTAAAATCAAGGGGTATTTATTGTCAGGTGCGTATTTTCAATTACTGGGGCATTAATTAATTAGCTGAGTGGGGAAGGAACAATAAAAGTGCTACAAAATCAAATCAAAGTGCCCTATCAAAGAAAACATGCACAAATCAAAATATATAAAGTGCAAAATAAAAATGTGAAATACTGGTCATTTCGACCCCGTTATAGGGAGTAAATAGGGAAAGTAGAGAGGTCAGGGGGAGTGGGATAGGGAGGGTGTAGAGAGGGAGAGCAGGGAGGGCAGGGTGTAGAGAGGGAGAGCAGGGAGGAGAGAGGGAGAGTAGAGGGGGCAGGGTGAAGAGAGGATAGAGGAAAGTAGTAAGTATGGGTAACATATCAGAGGGAAGGGAGAGAAGGAGGAGAGAGAAAAGATAGGGGTAGAGAAGAGCAGTAAGCAGAAAAGGAGAGGGATTTGGAGTTGCAGCAAGGTGGAGAGGAAGAGAGGGAGACAGGAAGGGGAGTAGGAAAGGGGGTGTAGAGAAATAAAGAGGAGGGCTAAGGGTAAGAGGGTGGAAGAGAGAGGATTTCTTCTCATAAGCCCAGAAGAGTGCAGAGAGAGTGTCAGTGAAAGTGAAGAGGAGATTGTCTGAGCTGTTTGAATAGTTTCCTGGTTCAGACAGCAATGTGTGTTTAATCTGCAGTGCTGACAGGGTTAGGGTAAGGGTTAGGGGGCTCGAGCACAAGGTCTATTTTCCTATCCAGAGTCCAGAAGAGTGGGTAGAGTTTCTCATTGGGATTGAACTCCATGTCAGTGAAAGTGTCGATGTGAAATCTGCTCTCCACATTGTAAAAGGACAGCTGCCCTTCTTCATAATCCAGATACACCCCCATCTTCTGGGGCTTCAAGCTCAGGGGGAGAGGGGTCCGGGGGTAAGTGAGAGCAGTGAACTCAACTTCATATCCATTCCATTCCACAGTCCAGTAACCCTGCTGGGGGGTCATGATGAACCCCCCCTTCCTCTTGGCAGACTCTCTGATGACTCCTAATCTCCACTCTGTATTCCCCCCCACTTGCACCTGCCAGTAGTGTCTCCCCGAGGTGAAGCCCTCCTTGCCAAGCACACAGAACCTGTGATCAAATCTCTCTGGATTGTCAGGGAGATCCTGCTGTGTCTCTCCCCGTCTCACTTGTTTCCCATCCACAGACAGGGTGAGCTCGGGGTGTAGTGTATCAGGGTCCAGAGTCACATCAACTGTGGAGCAAAAAAAGAGAGATGATTATTATTATTATTATTATGACAGGAGGGTGTGAGGGAGTGTATGATGGAGAGGGAGAGGTAGAGGAGAGAGAGAGATTGAGAGAGGAGGGATAGGAGAAAGAGGGAAGGGTACAAGGAAGGAAGGTATGATGGCTGGATGGAGGGATGGAGGTAAAGAGAGGAGAGAAGGGGAGAGGATAGAGGTAGGGAGAGGGGAAGAGGATAGGAGAGAGAGAAGGAGGGAGGGAAGGGAGGGTAGGAGGGAGGGTATGATGATGGTGCTGCAGTGCATTGCGGGGTCCAGGTCAGTAGAGGGTCGTAAAAAAATCGCCCACCATAGGACTCCCTAACGTGTATATATATATAGTATACACCTGGGATATGCATCCCCACTGAGGAGAAAGAGGAGAGGAGAGAGAGAAGGATAGAGGGAGGGTACACTCATGAGAGGAGAGGTACAGACAGGCTCCCGATTGTGATACTCTTAATAATGTGTATAAAGAATGTCTGTACCAAGTTTCATCACAATCAGATCAGCAGTTCTCTAGATGCATGTCAAAGTGTAACATATGGAGCCCTGCAGTGTCTACATGTGATCTTCACTTCACAGTGAGTTCACATTCTGGGGCATTATAACTAAACACACTTTCTCCTCTCCTTTTCAGTGTTTCCTTTGGGAGGCACACGAGGCTGGTGTTAGCTGAGCTGGGAGTGCACAGAAGTTTAAATGGGGCAGAATGTAAATATAGATGAGACGGGGCTCCTCGCTGTTCTTTTACCCTCCACTGTGAAAGGAATCCATTGAAGAGACACATACCTGCTGAGCTGAGGATCCACTTCCATGCTAGAACACAGAAATAAAGAGCATTATTTTACAATCACTCCTCTTGTACTTTCTACAGTTCAGATGATGTGTAGCACACACTAACCGGCAGGGCTGTGCTGGGGTGAGTCAGGCTGTGGTTTCCACACAGTCTACATACCTGATTTAAGGACCTCTCGCTTTACAGACTCTCTGTGAAAGAAGAGAGCTGGATTACATTCTGCACACTGAGGTGTAAAATCATCTATTGAATACCACTGAATAATAGATCACACTGTGTATTAAGCACCTAGTCCAACTGTGACCGACATGAGATATCCTTGAGCAGGTCCAGTAGAGAAATGGTCCATATTGTACAGCTATGGGGACATTTGCTATAATGGAAATAAAGAAAGCTTATTGTGATATGATTGACAATCCCAGGAAGTGCTTGTTTTCCACATTAAAGGGGAGGTCAGTCTCTCCTGATTTGCTGACCCTGTCCATGGACTGGCCAGTGGTAACCAGATCACACAGGGTCAATTGCAGCAAACCTGGGAATTTAGGACTAAGCTGCGGACTGGCTAGTACGGTACTATCTCGGGATCATCCTCTGCTCCGTATTAATTTAGTACCACTTGCTATGAAAAAATATGCAGAACTAAAGTTGGGGATCAGCTAATCCACAACCTTGATACACACCTGACCACAGGATTAAACTCTTTATTGTAGCGTATTACCAAACAGGAAGTGAAGCGGGAGCTCAAAATGACTTGGTTTCAGCTTATTATATAATTCAAACTATAAATAAATTATACATGTCATCTAGAGTGTTATTTTTCCATGAAGAACGGTGCATGTTATTAATAATCACATTTATTTATTGAGAAACCCAACAACATCCTAATGATCTGGTTTTGTTAGATATGTAAATTAGGTACAGAAATGAACCGATGCACAAAAGTAAATAGGCTGAATTGCATACAAACATATTGCACTGTTCTGAAATCAAAAGTACAATCTCGTTTAAATAAAGCGGCACTAAAATGAATGAAGTGCAGAACTGAAAAAAAAACTGTCATTCGTGCTCATTAGGCAATTCACACATAAAACAACTGCATATGTTTAGGTGTAGCCCATATTAAAAGGTGTAAATGAAATCACAAGCAGTGATAACGGGTGGATATTATTTGGGCAGACTGTACTCGCCGAAGCGTCTTAAAGTCTCTCGCTGTGGCTCCACATCATGAAAGCAGGTGCAGATAAAGGCAGGAGAATGCTTTATAAGAGGAACGGCTTGTTAAAAACAACTGAACACCGCTGAATGAATGATTACATTAGATTTAATGAGCTTCTGCACAATAATATTCCTATGATTTAATTTCTAAGAGGACACAATAAAC
>CM072694.1:4083021-4155021 GCA_036884735.1 Huso huso | reverse complement strand
TTGCCTTGGCAAAGGGCTTATTGAGCTTGATTAATCATTATGTCTTTAAGTATCTTAATTGGGAGCTCTTTAAATATGGCTATTACTTCCTGTGAAGGGGGTGGGTTCCTTTTTCTGGGGTGATTCTTTTTCGGTGTGGTTTTTTGTGGATGCAGAGCGTTTGGAGGAAGGAGCAGGGTTTTTTTTTTGAAGAGGAAGGTTGCTGGTCTGTAAAGGAGAGACCGGGAAGCAATAATCTTTTGGTTGTTAGAAACAGTGTGTTTTCTCTAATCTGCCATTTTCCAGTTTGAAAGTAACCAATTATCTAATCTCCTGCCAAATTGAAACTATCCACATCATTCAAATGGTTTATTTTTATCCTAAGAGCAACAATGGTGACCAATCCATTTCTTATCCAAATCATCACTTTTTGTCTCCTTACCTGGTTGGAAACTCCAAGCTCTACAGGACCCAGGAGGAACCGGGTGAGATCCCCTGATGGGGAGGAATCTCTTATTTTTTAGATGCTGGATTATCTGTTCTGTTCTGACTGTTTGTTTGGGATTATTATCCTTTTTGTTTATTTATCAGGGTTTAACGAGCTCCCCGCTCAGAAGTCTCGTTTTGTTTTTTTTTTGTTTTGTGTTTAAACTGTTCTGGCTCAACTGCATTCTCAATACAGACCTGATATATAACAGCTTGGGACTTTCAAAGCATTGGCTGTTGTTGTTTCATGGACATTTTGTTTTCTATAAGGACTGCCTGATGGACTCATTGGTAAACACTTTAATCAACATTGGCTATGTTAGGCTGTACATTACTGAAAGCTTTGATCTGTCCTAAATGACTGGTATTGATGCGTGTTCTGGTAAACATTTTGACTGGTCCAAATGCTGTCTGATTCAAACCCATGTACACCAAATGTTTGACAGGAGGCTGTGTGGTCCAGTGGTTAAAGAAAAGGGCTTGTAACTAGAAGGTCCCCGGTTCAAATCCCACCTCAGCCACTGACTCATTGTGTGACCCTGAGCAAGTCACTTCACCTCCTTGTGCTCCGTCTTTCGGGTGAGACGTAATTGTAAGTGACTCTGCAGCTGATGCATAGTTCACACACCCTAATCTCTGTAAGTCGCCTTGGATAAAGGCGTCTGCTAAATAAACAAATAATAATAAACACATCTGTCTACAAGTATAATATTCCATGCATATTCAATAACATCTGCTATTTGAATTCTGGTGTTGTCTTCTGGTTTAATTTTCTTCCTATTTTCTAGGTGTTGTAAACAATCCTGACTTACCCAGCAATTTTTCTTGGTTCTGTCATAAATCCTACTGCTTTGGAGAGTTTATATTGTTCAGGGTAGTTTATTTGTATTGCCGTCATAAAATACTAGTTAATGGACGTTGCTTAAGGATTAGGTTTGTTACATATTTAGCATTAAAAAGCAATCCATGTGATTTCTTTAACAGTCGTTCATTATTTTGTGTATCAGCCTCCACACAAAGCCGGCGCAGTGCGGTATACTGTAATGATGCTGCAGTCAGTCTGCCGGACTGCACCTGAACCATCTTAAAACACGAAGCTCCAATAAGCTCATTTGTAAAAGTTAGTAAAGAATGGCGCTATATAATCTAAGGAAGCTGAATGTGAACTCCTAGCTGGAGCAACGAGAGAGGGAGAGGGGCGGGGCAGAGAAGGAGGGGAGGCGCTGCTAGGCAACCGGCTCCTGAACATTCCACTCCGCTGAGCAGAGACCGTTAGGATTTAAAATGCCAAAGTTCCGAGCGCCGTTAGTATGGGCTGCCAGAAATGAGGAGAAAATAAATACAGCTTTTTATAAATGTGTGCATTCAGATATCATTTAGAAATCTAGTTACAAGATTTAACAGTTAGCTAAATATTTAAATACATCTTAAATCTCTTAACTAGATTTAACATTTAGCTAAATATTTAAACACATCTTCAAACTCTGGCTAGTTTTAACATTTAGTTAAATATTTAACTGGCAGTGTTTCAAGCGATTTTGATTGGCTCTTGTAATGTTGAAATTTGCATGTTTATCAATTAGCATGTGTGTGTGCATAGCGTGTCTGTGTGTGTGTGTGTGTGTGTCAGTACCTGCAGGAAATCTGTGTTGTGTGAAAGGTGAATTTTATAATTCTTTGATAAATCAGCAGAAAATATTGCTATTATCAATCGATACAAAACGTATAGTATTTGATATTTAGAGGAAAAAACATGCATTTGATCTCCCAAATAAAAATAGATACCCTTTTATTCCAGTCTAAACTCAGCTTACTAAAGATTAATTATATGTGTGTGTGTGCGGGTGAGTACCTGTGTGTGTGTGTGTGTGTGTGTGTGTGTCAGCACCTGTGTGTGTGTGCGTGTCATTATATGTTTGTGTGTGTGTGCATGTGTGTGTGCAGGTCAGTACCTCTGTGTGTTTCTCGGTGTGTGTGTCTCTGTGTCTCTGTGTCTCAGTGTGTGTGGTTGTGTTTGTGTCAGTGTGTGTCAGTACCTGTGTGTGTCAGTATCTTGTGTGTGTGTGCGTGTCAGTACCTGTGTGTGTGTGTGTGTTTGTTTGTTTGTTTGTTTGTCAGTACCTGTGTGCGTGTCAGTATTTGTTTGTGTGTCAGTACCAGTGTGTGTGTGTGTGTCTCTGTGTCTGTGTGTGTGTGTGTCTCAGTGTGTCTCGGTGTGTGTGTGTGTGTGTGTCTGTCGCAGTCTCAGTGTGTGTGTGTCTGTCACTTCGTCATACAAAGAGCATTTCAAGTGGAGCGATAAAGTGGAGCGAAGCGATCAAAAAAAGGCCAAGTTAGAAGCAAGAATTGTGTGAATCTTGGGCCCCAGCACCTTTCAAGTGTGCCTATTTGCTTGATGCTTGACAAGATTGGCCTAATTGCTTCTCCCTAACTTGGGCTTTTGTGTTTGATATCACCCTTTAAACGGCTGTTGCGTTTTTCTAACTTGTTTTTACATTGACAATGTTTTTTTGTCGTGGGATTGAGAGGAGTTAGAAAAACGTGTTTGAAACGACTGAGAGTCTCTATACAGCTCCAAGAGTTTAGCTGTTTTCACCATGTTGCAGTGGCAAAACTAAATCACTTAGAATTACCATCTGTACCAAAAGTCTGAAACACTCTTACATCAAATGTGATAAAATATATATATATATATACAGTACATGTATATCATCCTCCTCCTCATCCTCATCATCCTCCTCATCCTCATCAGTTCAATCAGGGTGGCTGTTTCCAGACTTGACCCTTGACCGTGTAGCAGTCGTATTTATTTCTTGGACTTCCTTATCCAGACTCCGTTATCCAGGGTGACTTGCAATTGTTACAAGTTCTCTCAGTACAAAGTAACACATTAAAAAATATCATAATACAGATATGAAAATATAAAATCAATTCAAGTAACAGCATAATAATAAAGCACACAGTAAACTATAAACAAGAGCAAATTCGACTAAAAGCAGAACGCAGCTCTCGCTATTCCTTATCCAATGCTGCCATCGTGTGGCCATTTAGTAGAACTGTTGGTTTATTTTATTTTTTTTTATCAGAGCACAGCTCAGTGACAAGCGGTTGCTGGTGCCCTCTGCTGTTTACAATGGGTAGTACAGGTAATGAATTCACAATGACATTGTTACTGTTATTATTATTTATTTCTTAGCAGACATCCAGGGCTGCTTACAATTGTTACAAATTATCACAGTACAAAGAATTACATTATAAAATATCACATTACAGAATATCATAATACAGATAAGAGCAGATATGAAAGTACAATAAAATCAATTCAAGTAAGAGCAAAATAAAGCACACAGTAAATTATAAGAGCAAATTCGACTAAGAGCAGCTAAACCTGATAGAAACTATTTGCTGATATGAGTCCAGTAAGAACAGGCAGTAAGCATGATAAATACATGAGAATGATTTCAAATAAGAGCAATTACAGAAAACGTTATTTATACACACAGTACTCTCCTGGCTATCCTGTAAATATTGTTTTTGCTGTATTTTAAGAATGTATCTGAAATGTCTATTTTTGCACAGGGGTTAAGGTTATTACGAGTCATTTCAAAGGGCAACTGAGCTGATAGATAGATAGAAATATAGATAGATAGAGATAAATAGATACAAGGAGGCTGTGTGGTCCAGTGGTTAAAGAAAAGGGCTTGTAACCAGGAGGTCCCCGGTTCAAATCCCACTTCAGCCACTGACTCACTGTGTGACCCTGAGCAAGTCACTTCACCTCCTTGTGCTCTGTCTTTCAGGTGAGATGTAATTGTAAGTGACTCTGCAGCTGATGCATAGTTCACATACCCTAGTCTCTGTAAGTTGCCTAATTATGCTAATTCAATACAAGAGCCAATCAAATTGCGTGAAAGCACAAAGTGGGTGGAGCTCATTTCCATACAAACTCCAGATTTAGCTGCCAGTTAAATATTTAAGTAAATGTTAAATCTAGTTAAGAGAGATTTAAGATTTATTTAAATATTTAGCTAACTGTTAAATCTTGTAACTAGATTTCTAAATGATATCTGAATGCACACATTTATAAAAGCTGTATTTATTTTCCCTCATTTCTGGCAGCCCATACTAACGCGCCGGAACTTTGCATTTTAAATCCTAACGGTCTCTGCTCAATGAGTGGAATGTTCAGAGCCGGTTGCCTAGCAGCGTCTCCCCTCCTTCTCTGCCCCTGCCCCTCTCTCCCTCTCTTGCTCCAGCTAGGAGTTCACATTCAGCTTCCTTAGATTATATAGCCATTCTTTACTAACTTTTACAAATGAGCTTATTGAGGCTTCGTGTTTTTTAAGATGGTTCAGGTGCAGTCCGGCAGACTGACTGGAGCATGTATACCGCACTGCGCTTCGGCTTTGTGTGGAGGCTGATACACAAAATAATGAACGACTGTTAAAGAAATCACATGGATTGCTTTTTTAATGCTAAATGTGTATCTGGTATTCTAAGTATTATCTACAATTAATAACTCAGCTATATTCATATTCAGAATGTGATACAGTATTCAGACAGGGTCCAGTATTAGAAATAAATAAACACGCTTTAAGAGAAACAGCAGTGATGTTTATTGACCATTCCCATCCATTCTCTATATGTTTCTACATTGTGGTTGCAATCCACAGGGACTCAGTGATGTTAAATAAAAAACTAGAGCCCACAATTAACCAATATAGAAAGGAAGGGGGGAGAAATGTATTGCCTGTGTGCAGCACCTTCCACTTTCCTCTATTAAATGTCATTTGCCATGTGTCTGCCCAGTTCTGAATGCTGTCGAGATCATTTTGAATGACCTTTGCTGCTGCAACAGTGTTTGCCACTCCTCCTGTTTGGAACTGCAAACACAAGTCAAAAAGGAAGTTAGAAAGAACAAGCGAGAGACAGAAATGAACATTGCTAAGGGGGCTAAAACCAATTCCAAAACGTTTTTCACTCTCTCTCTCACACACACACACACACATAACAGCTGGAGAATGAGGAATTGTGTTCTCATTGCACAATTAATACAACAAAATCATGTGTTTAATGGAAGAAATTCCTTCTTAAAAATGAAAATAAAAATGAAAACTGCGGCTGCATGAACTTGAAAACAGGTATGAAAACTTTCTATATACTCTGAATATTGTAGAAATCAATCTAAGTATTGTGGTATCCCAAAAAGTGAAGTATATCCTAAAAAACAACACCTGGTGGAAGTGGTTTATTGATCATTTTACAATGGCCCCCTTGTTCACTCATTTTTTGGGTATTGCTAAACTTAAAAAAATGTAATTATTAATTAGTAATTCGTCCCACTACCTCCACAATGATCACAGAAATATCATTTATCATTGATTTATTTTGTCAATTATTTGATTTTACTTCCCACCCCACAAAAAAACGTTTTCTGTAAAGCTCAACATCTTGCCCTTCTTGCAAGTCACCATTGCAGAAACATGTTTTGTGGGTAAAATAAATGCCAAGCTCTTTTGCATCGGTACGAAATCAATAAGATCTGTTACCACTGTACTTGTATGACAGCTCTTTAAAGTATTTGACATGTATTTAAAGGCATATTAATAAGATAAATCACTTCCAGCAGTACATTATATATATATATATATATATATATATATATATATATATATACTGGATTTTGTACTAACCAACAAAGATTGTTTGCCATTTTAAAATATTGCAAATCTCTGTCATGCTTCGTGTTGCCATTTTATCTTCCCCTGTGAGATTACATTATAGCAATGTATTAACCTCATGTGTGCTCTGACAGGTCTCCTGAGTAATTTATTTTACTATTGAGGATCTACTGGTATAGTTTGCTTCAGCACTACCAGACAGGAAGATATCCTAACTTTAGACTGTAAGAATTGATAATACACGTACTAATGTACGATGGGAAGCCATACCAAAACACACTTTTTATTTTTACTGAGGATCTTGAAATACAAATCTTTGATAAAAATCTCACAATCAACGTACAATACAAAAGAAACAAAGTATGAAAATGATATGGGTGAAGAGAAATCCACACATTACATAAAACAGACCTCTAAAGAATTATAGTCTTTGATTTCATCAAATTAATTTACATCTGTGTTTAATTAATATTAGGAATCGCTTCATCTAGTGCAGAAAGTGAAGGCACAACTTGGTACAGGCCAACAAGAGGCATGGTCATTGACAAGTGTAACTATGTGAGTTTATTTTCATAAATGGCATACATTTAAAATCCAGGATTGAAATATTGATAATATGGTGTAATGTTTGTAAAACTGTTTTATATTTGTTTTGATTTTTCTTGTGTCTTTTCTAAAAATGATTCCTTTGGGTGAACATATGCCTTCCCATTACCAGTATCTTGTAGAAGGATCTATTCTTGCTGTACCAACTTCCTGGCTAAAAGTTACCTTTGGAAAACTTAAAGAGAAGAAAGGTACGTGTCAGTTGAAATTGCTATGTGATGCTTCCATGCAGCCAGATGACTGCTATTCCCGTGGAGGAATATCACTGCTCGGGAGAAATACAAAGATGTTTGTTACTCTACAGTGTAAGTGTTTCTGACAGACAAAAGTCAGAAACTACGCCACCAAAAGTCAGAAACTACACCAACTATGCCACACAGCTCCTGGTCCAGGCCTTGGTACTCTCCCACCTAGACTACTGCAACTCCTCCTGGCTGGCCTCCTGCATCCGCCACCCGTCCGCTCCAGCTCATCCAGAACTCCGCTGCTCACCTGGTGTTCTCCCTGCCTCGCTTCTCCCACGCTACTCCACTACTCCGCTCGCTCCACTGGCTCCCGATCACCGCTGGCATCCAGTTCAAGACTCTTGTACTAGCCTACAGATGCCTTGACCAGACTGCACCCAGCTACCTCCAGACCCTCATCTCTCCCTACACCCCCACTCGACCTCTCCCGCCTGCACTAGAGGACTGGCTCTACCTCCTCGCTCCCCTGCCTCCAGAGCCCGCTCCTTCTCCACCCTCGCCCGCAGTGGTGGAATGACCTTCCCTACAGATGTCAGGACTGCCCAGTCCCTGACCACATTCCGGCGCCTCCTTAAGACTCACCTCTTCAAACAGCACCTGTAGAACTCCTCTGTTTGTATCCTGGGACACTATCACCCTTCATTTAAATGTGCTTTATTTTGCTCTTATCTGCCCCTATTTTACTGCATTTAATCCTGTACTTCAGAATACTGTAATCTGCCAAGTGTTTAATCTGTAGTATTTTGTATTTAATCATATCTTGATGTAACTATCACTGACACTGTTATCTGCTGTATTATTGAATTGTATTTTGTCATACTTGTACTTGCTTGAACCAAAGTCATTGTATTTATCTTGCTCTTATTGTATTACTTGTATTGTAACACTTGAAATGTATTTGTTACGATTGTAAGTCGCCCTGGATAAGGGTGTCTGCTAAGAAATAATAATAATAAGAGGAAAGTGGAAGGTACTGCACCCAGGCAATACATTTCTCCCCCCTTCCTTTCTATATTGGTTAATTGTGGGCTCTAGTTTTTTATTTATCGCTGAGTCCCTTGTCCCTGTGGATTGCAACCACAATGTAGAAACATCTAGAGAATGGATGGGAATGGGCAATAAACATCACTGCTGTTTCTTTTAAAGCATGTTTATTTATTTCTAATACTAGACCCTGTCTGAATACTGTATTACATTCTGAATATGAATATAGCTGAATTAATTGTAGATAATACTTAGAATACCAGATACATATTTAGCATTCAAAAGCAATCCATGTGATTTCTTTACCAGTCGCTTCATTATTTTGTGTATCAGCCTCCACACAAAAGCCGGCGCGTGCGGTATACTGTAATGATGCTCCAGTCAGTCTGCCCGGACTGCACCTGAACCATCTTAAAAAACACGAAGCCTCCAATAAGCTCATTTGCACCGGGCGTGGATTTAGCTAGGGACGGTAGGGACATGTCCTACCAATGTCAAGGGACCGTTGAATTGTCCCTACCAATAATTTTGATAAATCTGAACCGTCTTTTGTCAAGTCATTTTATCCGCTCCACAAAGGGTTAACTCTCTCAAGATCCCCTCGTTGCTCCTCCCTCCTAATTTGATTGGCTTAGGCCCTAGGTTCTCAAACGGGGGGCCGTGAAACCTTCCAGGGGGGTGACCGTTTGAATAATAACATACTAGTAATAATAACAGTGACGTGCAAACGATACTACCCGATTTCGCCTTTGAGTGCAGCGAGTTATTAAAGAGAAAAAGAGATACCGTAGCTTTAAAAGAATGGCACCCTGGGATGTGTAGGTGTTTGGTGAGGTTTTGGGGTGTAATTAGCAGACAAGAAAACTACAAATTCCATAATGCATCACTGTAACACTGACTCAGTGCGCGGCTGACGTCAGGGACCAAGCAGAGTGTGTTGCTTTCATTGAGGCGCGAAAGTGCACAAGGACTCGGGAGTGAAACGTCGTGTTCCGGGTTTAAAATTTAAAAAAATCTAGTCATTCTTAAACGGTGTATATTGTGCCACAATTTTCACATTTATTTTTTAAAATAAGAATAAATATAATCAGTTTAATTCGATATTTGTGTTTGTTGGTTAATGCGTTGTCACATTATTTCTATCCTCTGCCTTCCTCCCTTTGTAACTAACTTACTCCTTGCTAGATATTGCAACCCTTCTATGATACAGTGGATAACCAAACCGCACGCAGTCCCCAGTTTCCCAACATTAAACAGTTTCAGAGGCCTCCTTTACATTATTTCCCAGGTTCAGCCCCCTGCTCAATTGCAGACATTGCTTTGTCCCCCGTTTCACCCTCCTTATTTCAATCTCTTCTGAATTTTTGACAAAATCTTTGTACGTGTCCTCTTATGGCAATAGTGACACTCGCCATCAGATTTAGCCGCTTTTAAAGGTGCCCAAATCAATGATAGCCTTCCCCATGGCGTCCAATCTTTTTTACCAAATTTGGTAACACCTCCCCATGGCCAAATCATTGTTACCTTTCATTCCCTTGCAAGCAGACTCACCAGTTGTCGAGTCATTCTGGTTTTGAGTGTGGCGAACGATGTGCTGAACCGGCTTTTTTCCCCAACGGTTGCGTAGATGCACTCTGGCTGAATCTCTCGATTGAGTACGCCTGTGAGTGTGCGAAAAAGACCCTCCCCGGATTTTCAACTCTCGGTCTGGCAGCAAGCTGAGGAATTTATCAATGAGCAAAAGCATTTCTGCAGCTCTCCGCAGCTCAGTAAATGAAAGCAACTAAGAGATGCTAGATCCTGGGCAAAATCAGCAAGGGACCTCGTCTGGCTTTTTTTCTTCCTGGTTTCGTACTGGGCTTTGGCGAGTTTCTTCTGAGATCGCCCGTGGCGCAGCGCCAGGACATCCACCAGCCCCTATAATCGGACGCAGCCTCCGTTTGTAGCAAGGTAAGTGTAGTCATAGTAGCTCCGTCTAGGCTGATAGCAAGCTGAGCCCGCTTCTCACCGCCAGTCCAGCCATTTAGTGCACTGACCGTCTCGGTGCTGGTAGTCTGCTGCCCAGTCCATTTTCCCCAAACTTGCTCAGTTTCACTTTCTGTTGTGCAGACCCTGAAGCAGCAGCAGAAAGCGAGGTCCGCTGGGTTCTGTTGTGCAGCGGTTGAGAGCTGTAGTCGGCAGTCTTTCTAGCTGCTCGATCCTCTCCTTCAGCAGGTTCTGTTCGCCAACAGCGGCATTGCGAACCGCTTGTAATTCGTGCTCGAAGCCTTCCAACTTCTCCCTGATTTTTCTGTGACCCTCTTCCAATTTCTGCGGAGCTGGCTTGCAGTTTCTGCAATTTCGACTTTGCAAATCTGTTGGACCGCCTTTAGTGTTAGTTTGTGTCAGATTTTAACTCGTTCTGACTGTGTTGTTATTATTATTTGTTTATTTAGCAGACGCCTTTATCCAAGGCGACTTACAGAGACTAGGGTGTGTGAACTATGCATCAGCTGCAGAGTCACTTACAATTCACGCCTCACCCGAAAGACGGAGCACAAGGAGGTTAAGTGACTTGCTCAGGGTCACACAATGAGTCAGTGGCTGAGGTGGGATTTGAACCGGGGACCTCCTGGTTACAAGCCTGTTTTTTAACCACTGGACCACACAGCCTCCTTGACTGTGGAGCAACTGCACCAGCCTTGCCTTTAATTCGTCCGTATCTCCCCTCTCTTTACGATCTCCAGTTGTGACACCAGTTGTTGCCTCCTGCCGTCCATCTCGGTTGGCTTACTCCCTGGCTTACCCTGGGCAGGTCGCAAAGTAGTCTCACAGATCATTGGAGGGTGGATGGAGACGAAAGGCTTGCTTTATTAGGCGGAGGGAAATAAGGCACTGACTCAGCCAGTTTAACTGAAACCAAGTCGTACGGTTTATTAACACAATGAGGCAACAGTAGAGAGGTTGAGTCCGCACTGCAGGCTCTGTCCCTGTCACTAGGGCACTCCGTTTAGTAAACACCCACAGTAGCGCAGTCCAGCAGCACCTCTCCCGAACACAGCTGGGAATCAGAGCGCACGAATACTCCCGCTCTGATTTTATATAGCCAGGCTCCTTCCCGCCACACAAATGTAACGAATTTAGAGACTGAGGAGGAGGGAGTGCTTGGAGTTTAATACATAAAACACAACCAATACATCCAGTCAAAAACACAGGAGATTGTCACATACACTAGACCCCACGAGTATAACAATATCAAACACAAAAGCCCAAGTTAGGAGAAGCAATTAGGCCAATCTTGTCAAGCATCAAGCAAATAGGCACAATTGGAAAGGTGCTGGGGCCCAAGATTCACACAATTCTTGCTTCTAACTTGGCGCCTTTTTTTGATCGCTTCGCTCCACTTTATCGCTCCACTTGAAATGCTCTTTGTATGACTTGAAGTGACTGAGACACACACACACACACACAGGTACTGACCCGCACACACAGGTACTGACACACACACACACACACACACTGAGACTGCGACAGACACACACACACACACACTGAGACACACACACACTGAGAGACACACACACACAGACACACACATTGAGAAACACAGAGACACACACACACACACAGGTACTGACACACACAAATACTGACACGCACACACACACACACACCGAGACACACACTGACACAAACACAACCACACACACTGAGACACAAACACACACTGAGACACAAACACACACACCGAGAAACACACACTCACACACACAGGTGCTAACACACACACAGAGGTACTGACAAACACACACACACACAGGTACTGACACACACGCACGCACACACACAGGTACTGACACGCACGCACACACACACACACACAGGTACTGACACGCACGCACACTGACACACACACATATAATTAATCTTTAGTAAGCTGACTTTAGACTGGAATTAAAGGGTATCTATTTTTATTTGGGAGATCAAATGCATGTTTTTTCCTCTAAATATTAAATGCTATACGTTTTGTATCGATTCATAATATCAATATTTTCTGCCAATTTAACAAAGAATGGAAAAATTCACCTCACACAACACAGATTTCCCTGCAGGTACTGACACACACACGCACTTATGATATGCACTTATTTTATCCTAATTGATAAACATGCAAATTTCAACATTACAAGAGCCAATCAAATCGTGTGAAATGCTCATTTGCTGCCAGTTAAATATTTAACTAAATGTTAAATCTAGCTAAGAGATTTAAGATTTATTTAAATATTTAGGTAAATGTTAAATCTAGCAAAGAGATTTAAGATTTATTTAAATATTTAGCTAACTGTTAAATCTTGTATCTAGATTTCTAAATGATATCTGAATGCACATTTTAAAAAGCTGTATTTATTTTCTCCTCATTTCTGGCAGCCCATACTAACGGCGCTCGAACTTTCGCATTTTAAATCCTAACGGTCTCTGCTCAGCGGAGTGGAATGTTCAGGAGCGGTTGCCTAGCAACGTCTCCGCCTCCTTCTCTGCCCCCCCCTCTCTCCCTCTCTCGTTGCTCCAGCTAGAGTTCACATTCAGCTTCCTTAGATTATATAGCGCCATTCTTTACTAACTTTTACAAATGAGCTTATTGGAGGCTCGTGTTTTTAAGATGGTTCAGGTGCAGTCCCCCGCAGACTGACTGCAGCATCATTACAGTATACCCACTGCGCTCGGCTTGTGTGAGGCTGATACACAAAATAATGAACGACTGTTAAAGAAATCACATGGATTGCTTTTTAATGCTAAATATGTATCTGGTATTCTAAGTATTACCTACAATTAATAATTCAGCTATATTATTATTATTATTTATTTCTTAGCAGGCGCCCTTATCCAGGGCTTACTTTTACAATGGTTACAAGATATCACATTATACATTATTTCACATTATACAGATATCACATTATTTTTACATACAATTACCCATTTATACAGTTGGGTTTTACTGGAGCAATCTAGGTAAAGTACCTTGCTCAAGGGTACAACAGCAGTGTCCCCCACCTGGGATTGAACCCACAACCCTCCGGTCAGGAGTCCAGAGCCCTAACCACTACTCCACACTGCTGCCCATATATTCATATTCAGAATGTAATATAGTATTAGAAATAAATAAACACACTCTAAGAGAAACAGCAGTGATGTTTATTGAACTGGGCAGACACATGGCAAATGACATTTAATAGAGGAAAGTGGAAGGTGCTGCACGCAGGCAATACATTTCTCCCCCCTTCCTTTCTATATTGGTTAATTGTGGGCTCTAGTTTTTTATTTAACATCACTGAGTCCCTTGTCCCTGTGGATTGCAACCACAATGTAGAAACATATAGAGAATGGATGGGAATGGGCAATAAACATCACTGCTGTTTCTCTTAAAGCATGTTTATTTATTTCTAATACTGGACCCTGTCTTAATACTGTATCACATTCTGAAAATGAATATAGCTGAATTATTAATTGTAGATAATACTTAGAATACCAGATACATATTTAGCATTCAAAAGCAATCCATGTGATTTCTTTACCAGTCGTTCATTATTTTGTGTATCAGCCCCACACAAAGCCGAGCGCAGTGCGGTATACTGTAATGATGCTGCAGTCAGTCTGCCGGACTGCACCTGAACCATCTTAAAAACACGAAGCCTCAATAAGCTCATTTGTAAAAAAGTTAAAAGAATGGCGCTATATAATCTAAGGAAGCTGAATGAACTCCTAGCTGGAGCAACGAGAGGGGGAGAGGGGGGGGCAGAGAAGGAGGCGGAGACGCTGCTGGGCAACCGGCTCCTGAACATTCCACTCCGGGCTGAGCAGAGACCGTTAGGATTTAAAATGCCAAAGTTCCGCGCCGTTAGTTAATTAACGTTCGTTTCGTTTAATTAACATACTGTTGCTGGAATACATTTTGATTTTGAAGTAACCATATTTTTAAATACCGGATAGCACTGTATTAAAAAATACTTGCTTTGACCAACTAAAAGCTATGACCAGCAATTATGTTTAGATTTAATATAAATGTTTGACGCGCACTGACATTTAGGGACACACACACACAAATAATAATAATAATAATAATAATAATAATAATAATAAACATGTTTTGCTTAAATGTGTTGTTGGATGTCTACAGATCTTTTTGTTCCTTTTTTCTTACATAACACGTGTGCAGTTTAATTCTTTTGCATCAACAAAATTAAAATGGATAACGTTTTATTTATTTATTTATTTATTTATTTATTTATTTTAGCTCCCTGCTCGCATGTTCCTCAGAAGGCGCTGCTTGCTGTTTATGGCAGCGCGCTGAGCTGCCTCTCCGCACCGTTTTGAAGCGCTGTGTTTAATATATTTTCATGTTTGAACTTCTGGCTCTCTGTTAAAATGCAGTCTGTCCTGCCATCAGATCCCCTGCATCCTGATAAAACGGGAACAACATGGAGGTTTTTAACATTGTCAAACTGAAGCCAGGGGGAATCTTTTAGCCACTGTTGGTTGAACTTGTATTTTACACGACTGTGAACACGCTGCAACTAACTCGAAGCTCCCTGTTCGCTTTCAATTTCTGAAACACCTGCATGGCTCATTTCCTGTAAAGACGCCGACATATCTGAATTTGTTATTTTCCTCATCTTGGTTTGACGAACTGTCTGGAAACGAGTAGCCATCGCACTGATAAATCAGTGAAACTGGCGGGTATGGGATTTGTAGTTTTTAATGTGCGATTAACAGTGGGCAGGGAACACCAATAAACTACATTCCCAGAGTGCATTACGATTGAGCTATGAGTTTAGATCCGAATGTGAGTTTTTTTGTTTTGTTTTTGTTTTTCTTTTCCAGCTGAAAATAAATCACGTTTATTTTTATAGTCTACCTTTAGGAATTTCTAATTCGCCACGTGCGCCTAAATTAAAATGTATTTTCGCACAAGCATTTTGTTCGTCTCGTACGCAGAAACTGTTGAGATTTCATCTGTGCTACTGGACGACACAGAAGACTGCCCATCAGCCGAAACAAACACTGTTGTATGAGTATATGCTAGGATTCGTCCCGACATCCACCGAAAATCTTTGCGATCCACGTACCGGCCACCACTGTATTAAACTAACATTTTATTTTATCTGAACACAGCTCCGTGACAAGCGGTTGCTGGTGCCCTCTGCTGTTTACAAGAGGTAGTACAGGTAGTGAAATTCACAATGACATCATCACTGTTGTTATTATTTATTTCTTAGCAGACATCCAGGGCTGCTTACAATTGTTACAAATTATCACAGTACAAAGTATCACATTATAAAACATCACATTACAGAATATCATAATACAGATAAGAGCAGATATGAAAGTACCATAAAATCAATTCAAGTAAGAGCAAAATAATAAAGCACACAGTAAATTATAAGAGCGAATTCGACCAAGAGCAGCTAAACCTGATAGTAACTATTTGCTGATATGAGTCCAGTAAGAACAGGCAGTAAGCATGATAAATACATGAGAATGATTTCAAATAAGAGCAATTACAGAAAACGTTATTATTTATACACAGTACTCTCCTGGTTATCCTGTAAATATTGTTTTTGCTGTATTTTAAGAATGTATTTGAAATGTCTATTTTATGTACAGGGGTTAAGGTTAATCAGAGTAATTTCAAAGGACAACTGAACTGCGTTCAGATAGAGAGTGGGTGGGAGAGAATGAAACAAACAGTTCTATAAAATGGCCACACGATGGCAGCATTGGATAAGGAATAGCGAGAGCTCCGTTCTGCCTGTCTCCATGAAGTCCAGGTTTACAGCACAGGAAGTGTGTGCAGAGTTGCTAGTCTTTGATGGATTTTATATTTGGAACACAGTTAAAAGTGTAAATGTTAGAAATTATCCTATTATTTTTTAACCCAATGCAGTCCAGCAATCCAGTTTATTCTTGCACATTAATAACACCGCTAGTAGCTTTCTGTGTGTAATTATTGTTTCCATTTCCAATATGGTCCTTGTTAGTGTAAGTGACATTTCCTTGTTCAGTTGTATCAGTCTGAACCTCTTCTATACATTTCAGCTTCAGCCCTTGGGTTCCAATACAACTACAATCTAAAGTTAACAAACCAGGATTATTATTGTTACATGTTACTGTTTGCATCATTTCACCCTCATTCCATTAAAATTACATGTTCTAGTAATCAAACTGCAGCAGTGTGCTTCTAAATGTGTTTCCAAAGGCTGTCCACATGAAGCACCCTGTAGTGTTATTTCTGTGACCTTAATGTTTTAAAATAATACTGCATTTTGTTTGTTCATTTTTGCCATTTCTGCATGAATGCCATACCTGTACAGTGCAAACCTGTGTGAGGATCCATTGCTCCTGATCCAATCTAAATCAATCTGCATGCTGTTTGGATTAGTAGACTTCTCTTCTCCTAGACAGGCAGCACAAATAGTGGAGCCGAGCAGTAAAGCAGTAAAGAAAAAGCACTTAACAACAGTTCAGTGTAAAATCAATGCAAAGTTTATTAGTGGCTTCTGAATAGTGAAATGTGTAAAGGTGTTGTCTTTTAATAGCATGATCTACACTTCACACTGTCTTATAGAAAGCAGTCAATACACAATATATAAAGATTTGAACATTCTATTTTAATGGCAGTGCTGATTTATATGTACAGCTCAGACAAAAGTTTAGCATCACCTAGAATTTTAGGATTGAGACAATTAAAAGAAAACATACTTTAGATGCTTTATTTATCATGAGGTATCAATTAAACTACACAATGAGATCGCAAGTCTCCTGGAAGCCATCATTGTACAGTATTCCATGTTAGATTTCAATTTCTCAGCTTTTTTAAGCATACAGACACAAAGCAGTGTGTAATTTAATATGTTAATGTAACATTATTCAGCAGCTTTCATTCAACTATGAAGCAAAATTATTTCATCTTATAGGGTGATGCAAAACTTTTGTACACAGCCGTAGTTAAAACGTAAAAGTTTAGGATTCTCAACTCACACCCCAATGCATTAAAACAAAACATATGGACATAGTTTAGATATTTTATTTAACATCATGTAATCAAAGAAACTACAAAATTATATAACAAAACTCTAGTGGAAGCCAAAATACTAGTACTGCATTTCATGTTAGATTCCAAAATGTCACGTTTTTCATTAAGTATATGGATAACTACAAAGCGGTGTGTGATTCACTATGTTAACGTAACATTATTCAGCAGGTTTCATTCGACTTTATGAAGCAAAATTAGTTCATTCTATAGAGTGAGGCAAAACCTCTGGTCATATCTGTAGTCTATTTCTAACAGACTTAGCTGTGATTTTTAATATGAAATGTGACAGTGTCAAAATTGCAACACAATGCAAAGAGATTCGAAGTAATACATTCATAGAAAAAAACATCAATAAAACAGAGTTCTGCGTATAAGGTTTCTTATCTTATTTGATCTAAAACAAAATCCCTGAGTCGTGGGTCTGGTTTGTTCTCAGCTGCATCTCCAGTGGGTTCAAAGTCCAGCTCAGGACACTGGAAATGCAGCTGAACTCACACACTGAGAACAAGCAGGCAGCAGAGAAGACTGAGCCCACACTCCAGGGCTTACATCATGAGACACTAGCAAAGGAATTCCATTTCTCATTTCATGAAGACTGAGCCCACACTCCAGGGCTTACATCATGATACACTAGCAAAGGAATTCCATGATACAGAGGGAATCCCATTTCTCATTTCATGAAGACTGAGCCCACACTCCAGAGCTTACATCATGATACACTAGCAAAGGAATTCCATGATACAGAGGGAATCCCATTTCTCATTTCATGAAGACTGAGCACACACTCCAGAGCTTACATCATGATACACTAGCAAAGGAATTCCATGATACAGAGGGAATCCCATTTCTCATTTCATGAAGACTGAGCACACACTCCAGGGCTTACATCATGAGACACTAGCAAAGGAATTCCATTTCTCATTTCATGAAGACTGAGCCCACACTCCAGGGCTTACATCATGAGACACTAGCAAAGGAATTCCATTTCTCATTTCATGAAGACTGAGCCCACACCCAGGGCTTACATCATGAGACACTAGCAAAGGAATTCCATGATACAGAGGGAATCCCATTTCTCATTTCATGAAGACTGAGCCCACACACCCCAGGCTTACATCATGAGACACTAGCAAAGGAATTCCATTTCTCATTTCATGAAGACTGAGCCCACACCCAGGGCTTACATCATGATACACTAGCAAAGGAATTCCATTTCTCATTTCATGAAGACTGAGCCCACACCCAGAGCTTACATCATGATACACTAGCAAAGGAATTCCATTTCTCATTTCATGAAGACTGAGCCCACACTCCAGGGCTTACATCATGATACACTAGCAAAGGAATTCCATTAATCATTTCATGAAGACTGAGCCCACACCCAGGCTTACATCATGATACACTAGCAAAGGAATTCCATTTCTCATTTCATGAAGACTGAGCCCACACTCCAGGACTTACATCATGAGACACTAGCAAAGGAATTCCATGATACAGAGGGAATCCCATTTCTCATTTCATGAAGACTGAGCCCACACTCCAGGGCTTACATCATGATACACTAGCAAAGGAATTCCATTAATCATTTCATGAAGACTGAGCCCACACTCCAGGGCTTACATCATGAGACACTAGCAAAGGAATTCCATTTCTCATTTCATGAAGCCAGTATGATCAAACCTGCAGCAGCATCTCCCCCTTTGACAAGCTTGTATTTTTCAATGTCTCCCTTGGGTTTGTTCAGTTCCACTGCAGATCTCTCTCAGGAATCATTGACAGTTTAAACAATGACAAACCTTTTACATTACAGAGGTAATGGAAACATAATAATGTACTCTTTATATACACAGATACTGGAAAACATACAGGAACTCAAACTCAATGTCAATGAAATCCTTTCTAAATAACTAAGCCTGCCTTTGGATGTACTGCATTGTCACTCTAATGATATCATACTGATACAAAATACAAGCAAACAAGCCATATTTTGCCCAAAAGGAATAAACAGCTAATGGTGATTCCACAAAAGCACCAGCTCTGTTACTGCCAACCAGTCTGAGGCAACTTCATTCTGCAGATTGTTTAGATCAATTATTCATAAACTGTATAAACTATGAATGTAGTAATAATGGTAATGTTGCAGCATGTAGGTTTTTGCAGATTAGTAATGCATGCAAAATTTTTTTGCAAACCTTTCATGTTTTACAGTATATTTATACAGTTCTAATATTGTGGGTCTGTCATAATAATTGCACACACAGCAATCTACCCATTAAACGATAGGAATTGTATTTCAATCCCATTGCACTGAAACAGGACTCCAGTATACAACAAGCTTGGAGTTTCTCAGTATTTAAACACTAAGCAGAGCAGATTCATTCATTCAAATCCATTCAAAACCAAAACAGCATTTGCTCCAGTGCAAAGTTTGCACCACTTGAAATAAAACAAAGCAGGGATGGAAATAAGACTCCTATTGCATAGCAGTTTTGCCCATTCCAGGTTTCACTGGCAGCTTGATTAGCCACAGTGTACAGGTAACAAACTGATCAAACTGCTATGCAATTGAAGTCTTATTTCCATCCCTGAAACAAATAATTGTAACTCTGTCCTAAATCCTCACAGCATGATGAGTGAGTTTCATTTCCAATTCAGGGGCAGGAGTGGAGCTGAATCCCAGGGCTCTCCAGTTCATTCTGAAAGAATGGGTCTGTCTCCTTCAGCTTGACATGCTCCCCTTCTCAGTGTCTCTGGATTCAGGCTGGCTCTCACTCCTGGGGACTACCTTCATTTACTGTAGGGTGAGAGAGACACAAGGAATCAGACAGCTCTCCACACACACAAACAAGCAGGGTGGAGAGGTGAGGGACTGGGAGGGGGGGAGGCTGGCTCCGCCGTGAATTCTCTGGTGTTTCTTTAGGCTGCCTAAGCGACCGAAGCTCTCTCCGCATTCAGCACAGTGATACGGCTTCTCCAGTGTGAATTCGCTGGTGTTTGTTTAGTGTTCCTTTGTCAGTGAAGCTTTTCCCACATTCAAAACAGTGATACGGTTTCTCAGTGTGAATTCGTTGGTGTCTTTTTAGGTTTCCTAACTGACTGAAGCTCTCCATACATTCATGACAGTGATTCGGCTTCTCCCAGTGTGAATTCCCGCTGGTGTACTTTTTAGACTTCCTAACTGACTGAAGCTCTCCCACATTCAGTACAGTGATACGGCTTCTCCAGTGTGAATTGCTGGTGTCTTTGTAGGGTTCCTGACCGACTGAAACTCTCCCACATTCAGCACAGTGATAAGGCTTCTCTCCAGTGTGAATTGGTGGTGTGTTTTTAGGCTTCCTAACTGAGTGAAACTCTCCCACATTCAGCACAGTGATACGGCTTCTCCAGTGTGAATTTGCTGGTGTGCTTTTAGGCTTCCTAACCGAATGAAGCTCTTCCCACATTCAGTATACTGATGTGATATCCTTGGCTGGTATATGTTTTCTGAATCCTTAAACAAGTCAACAGACTCCTCTTCAATGTGGACAGATTGCAGTTCAGTCTCTTCTTTAATGCGGACAGGCTTCAGTTCAGTCTCTTCTTTCATGTGGACAGGCTGCAGTTCAGTCTCTTCCTCTTTAATGTGGACAGGCTCCAGTTCAGTCTCTTCTTTCATGTGGACAGGCTCCAGTTCAGTCTCTTCTTGTTTAATGTGGACAGGCTCCAGTTCAGTCTCTTCTTCTTTAATGTGGACAGGCTCCAGTTCAGTCTCTTCTTGTTTAATATGGACAGGCTCCAGTTCAGTCTCTTCCTCTTTAATGTGGACAGGCTCCAGTTCAGTCTCTTTCCTCTTTAATGTGGACAGGCTCCAGTTCAGTCTCTTCTTGTTTAATATGGACAGGCTCCAGTTCAGTCTCTTCTTTCATGTGGACAGGCTCCAGTTCAGTCTTTTCCTCTTTAATGTGGACAGGCTCCAGTTCGGTCTCTTCTTTAATGTGGACAGGCTCCAGTTCAGGCATCTCCTGTTTAATGCAGATAGGGACCAATTCCAGAACCTCCTCCTGTTTAATGTAAACACAGTCCATCGTTGTTCCTTGGTTTTCACCAGGATAAGGCAGTCCTGAAAACAGAAAATGAAATGAAGTATTACGATCTGTTCTCTATCGGTGTGTTTACACTTACAACTCTAACCTGAACGGGCTTAGGTTCGATCACGCGATTCAAAAATTTTATCATTTGATCCCCCCGCTTACACTTGAGCACAGGACACTTTCCCCAAGTTCGCCACTCCTGGCGCAAAAAATTCAAGCAGCTCGGCTTTTGTTTGATGGCTTCTGACCATCCATCTTCCTCTTGATCACATTCCAGAGGTTTTCAATGGGGTTCAGGCCTGAGATTGGGCTGGCCAGGTCAACCTTGTACTTGGCTTGATTCATGCCAAAGCTGCCCGATTCCAGCCTTGCTGAAGCACCCCAGATCATCACCCCATCCTCCACCACATTTCACAGTGGGTGCGAGACACTGTGGCTTGTAGGCCTCTCCAGGTCTCCATCTAACCATTAGACGACCAGGTGTTGGGCAATGCTGAAAATTTGACTCATCTGGGGTGCTTCAGCAAGGCTGGAATCGGGCAGATTTGTCTTTGTGAAGGACGCATGAATCAAGCCAAGTACAAGGTTGTCCTGGAAGAAAAAACTTGCTTCCTTCTGCTCTGACAATGTTCCCCAACTCTGAGGATTGTTTTTCCAGCAGGACAATGCTCCATGCCACACAGCCAGGTCAATCAAGGTGTGGATGGAGGACCACCAGATCAAGACCCTGTCATGGCCAGCCCAATCTCCAGACCTGAACCCCATTGAAAACCTCTGAATGTGATCAAGAGGAAGATGGATGGTCAGAAGCCATCAAACAAAGCCGAGCTGCTTGAATTTTTTGCGCCAGGAGTGGCATAAAGTCACCCAACATCAATGTGAAAGACTGGTGGAGAGCATGCCAAGACGCATGAAAGCTGTGCTTGAAAATCAGGGTTATTCCACCAAATATTGATTTCTGAACTCTTCCTAAGTTAAAACATTAGTATTGTGTTGTTTAAAAATGAATATGAACTTATTTTCTTTGCATTATTCGAGGTCTGACAACACTGCATCTTTTTTGTTATTTTGACCAGTTGTCATTTTCTGCAAATAAATGCTCTAAATGACAATATTTTTATTTGGAATTTGGGAGAAATGTTGTCAGTAGTTTATAGAATAAAACAAAATGTTCATTTTACCCAAACACATACCTATAAATAGTAAAACCAGAGAAACTGATAATTTTGCAGTGGTCTCTTAAATTTTTTCCAGAACTGTGTATATATATATATATATATATATATATATATATTACACAGACGTGCTCAAATTTGTTGGTACCCCTCACAAAAAAACGAAGAATGCACAATTTTCTCTGAAATAACTTGAAACTGACAAAAGTAATTGGCATCCACCATTGTTTATTCCATATTTAATAGAAATCAGACTTTTGCTTTTGATTTTTTATTCAACATAATATTGTAAATAAGAAAACAAATGAAAATGGCATGGACAAAATGATGGGACCGCTAACCTAATATTTTGTTGCACAACCTTTAGAGGCAATCACTGCAATCAAACGTTTTCTGTAGCTCTCAGTGAGACTTCTGCACCTGTTAACAGGTAGTTTGGCCCACTCTTCCTGAGCAAACCGCCCAGCTGTCTCAGGTTTGATGGGTGCCTTCTCCAGACTGCAAGTTTCAGCTCTTTCCATAGATGTTCGATAGGATTCAGATCAGGACTCATAGAAGGCCACTTCAGAATAGTCCAATGTTTTGTTCTTATCCATTCTTGGGTGCTTTTAGCTGTGTGTTTGGGTCATTATCCTGTTGGAGGACCCATGACCTGCACTGAGACAGAGCTTTCTGACACTGGGCAGTGCGCTTCGCCCCAGAATGCCTTGATAGCCTTGAGATTTCATTGTGCCCTGCACAGATTCAAGGCACCCCAGCCAGGCGCAGCAAAGCAGCCCCAAAACATAACCGAGCCTGCTCCATGTTTCACTGTAGGTATGGTGTTCTTTTCTTTGAAAGCTTCATTTTTTCGTCTGTGAACATAGAGCTGATGTGACTTGCCAAAAAGCTCCAGTTTTGACTCATCTGTCCAAAGGACATTCTCCCAGAAGGATTGTGGCTTGTCAGTATGCATTTTAGCAAATTCCAGTCTGGCTTTATGTTTTTCTGTCAAAAGTGGAGTCCTCCTGGGTCTTCTTCCATGGAGCCCACTTTCGTTCAAAAAGCGACGGATGGTGCGATCAGAAACTGACGTACCTTCACCTTGGAGTTCAGCTTGTATCTCTTTGGCAGTTATCCTTGGTTCTTTTTCTACCATTCGACTATCCTTCTGTTCAATCTGGGGTCGATTTTCCTCTCTTGCGGCCGCGCCCAGGAGGTTGGCTACAGTTCCATGGACCTTAAACTTCTTAATAATATTTGCAACTGTTGTCACAGGAACATCAAGCTGCTTGAGATGGTCTTGTAGCCTTTACCTTTACCATGCTTGTCTATTATTTTCTTTCTGATCTCCTCAGACAACTCTCTCCTTTGCTTTCTCTGGTCCATGTTCAGTGTGGTGCACACAATGATACCAAACAGCACAGTGACTACTTTTCTCCATTTAAATAGGCTGAATGACTGATTACAAGATTGGAGACATGTGTGGTACTAATTAAAGAAACAAATTAGTTTGAAATATCAATATAATCCAATTATTTATTATCTTTTCTAAGGGGTACCAACAAATGTGTCCAGGCCATTTTAGAATATCTTTGTAGAATAAGCAATAATTCATCTTTTTCACAGCTTCTTTGTTTTATTCTATGACATACCAAAGGCATGCAAGTATACATGATAAAATAGCTTTTAATTTCATCACTTTTCAGGAGGAATGAAGCATTATTTCAATGAGCTGTAAGGGTACCAACAAATTTGAGCACGTCTGTGTGTAATATATATATATATATATATATATATATATATATATATATATATATACACACAGTACCAGTCAAAAGTTTGAGTACACTTGCTGGAAACTAGGTTTTTTTTTTCATAACTGACAATGTTTTTACGTCAGATAATGCTTCTGTAAATACTTGAAAATGAAAACACATGTTACAATATACAAAACAAAACATAAGGAGTATCAAAGCAATGTTCAAGAAAATTGAAAATTGTCTCTAAATCTTGGATTCCTAAAAATAGCCACCCTTTGCCTTAATAAAAGCTTCACAAACACGAGGCATTCGGGTTAACAAGTTTCAGCAGGAAATCACCCGACATGTCTTCCCAGCTCTTCTGCAGCAATTCCCAGAGATGTAGGGCACTTGTGGGTAGCTTTTGTTTTTTGACTCTTCTGTCCAGTTCGTCCCATACAAGTTCTATGGGATTGAGGTCTGGAGAGACTGGGCAGGCCAGGTCATTAGATTGAGTTGTACTTCACTTTCCTTCTTCGCCAGATAGTTCTTGCACAACTTTGAAGTGTGTTTCGGGTCATTATCTTGCTGAAGAATGAAGGATTGCCCAACTAGCCGTAATCCTGATGGAATGGCATGCCTCTGAAGTATGCTAGGATAGCCATGCTGGTTGAGCTTGCCATGGACTTGGTAAAGATCACCAACTCTGTCACCAGCAAAGCAACCCCAGACCACGACACTGCCTCCTCCATGTTTGACAGAACCACACATGCAGAACTCATGCGCTCACCCTCTCTGTGTCTTACAAATACTCATCGGTTGGACCCAAATATTTCAAATTTTGACTCATCGGTCCATAAGACCGACTTCCACTCCTCAAAACGTCCCCGCTTTGTGTTTTTTGGACCCAGGCAAGTCTCTTCCTCTTATTCTGCGCTTATTAACAATGGTTTCTTTTTGCAGCAATTCTTCCAGTTAGGCCAGCTAACTGTACATCTGTACTTCTAGTAGCATTTAGCTGAGCTTGTATTTCAGGAGCAGTTAATCGCTTCGCGAGACTTGTGACTCGAATGAACTTGTTCTCTGATTCTGAGGTCACCCTTGGCCTGCCTGACCTTGTTCGGTCCTCATGAGTGCTAGTCTCTTTAAATCGTTTGATGGTCTTGGCCACAGCAGTTACAGACACTTGCAAAGTTCTTACATTTGTCTTAAAGATTGACCTTCATTTCTTAAAGTAATTAGTCTTTTTTTCTTTGCTTAACTTTTTTTTTGCCATTTTCTGCTCCCCTTACATTCAGGAATGACAAACTTGTGCCTATGCTACCTATATTTATAGTAATCATGGACCCTCACCTGTTAACAATAATTGGTGACAAAAGGTTAATTAGGTAACATGCTAGTTAACTCAGAGAACATCTAACAAAGACACTTTTATACTTAGGCCAGTGTTCTAACACCGTGTTAAACACATTTCAGACTTTTAACTGATTTGGGCTTCAGACTGAAATCCTCTTGCTTTTGGGTGACCATTTCATTCAAATTGACAAGATTTACATTTTCATTTAAAATTAAAATTTTTTGAATGCAATTCACTTATGATTATCAGCTTATATAAGTACATGTATTATGTAATGAAATATTAAGTGTTTATAGACACGCTTTATACAGTTAAAAGCATAGATAATCATTAAAACCTGGTTTCAAGCAGGTGTACTAAACTTTTGACTGGTACTATAAATATATATATATATATATATATTGGGAAATATTTTTAAGAAAAATAAAAACTGAAATATCTTGCTAGCTAGCATAAGTATTCAACCCCACACACATTAATATTTGGTAGAGCCACCTTCGCTGCAATAACAGCTTTAAGTCTTTTGGGGTAAGTATGTACCAGCTTTTTGCACACAGTGTCGGAGTGATTTTGGCCCATTCTTCTTGGCAGATTTGCTCCAGGTTGTTCAGGTTGGTTGCACGACGCCAGGGACCGCAATTTTCAAATAGTGCCACAGATTGAGATCAGACTTTGACTGGGCCACTGTAGGACATTCACCTTTTGTTCTTGAGCCACCCAATGTTGCTTTGGCCTTGTGCTTGGGATCATTGTCCCACTGAAAGGTGAATTTCTCCCAAGCTTCAGTTTTTGAGCAGACTGAAGCAGGTTCTCTTGCAGTATTTCCCTGTATTTTGCTCCATCCATTCTCAGTCCCTGCTGATGAGAAGCATCCTCACAGCATGATGCTGCCACCACCATACTTCACTGTAGGGATGGTGTGTCTTGAGGCATGGGCAGTGTTAGGTTTGCGCCACACATAGCGCTTTGAGTTTTGGCCAAAAGCTCTATCTTGGTCTCATCTGACCACAAAATCTTTTCCCACATCGCAGCTGGGTCACTCTCATGCTTTCTGGCAAACCCAGACGTGCTTTCAGATGGTACTTTTGAGTAACGGCTTTTTCTTGTCACCCTCCCATACAGGCCAGTGTTATGCAGAGTTCTTTTTATATTTTTGACTGGTGCACCATTACTCCACCCCAGCCACTGAACCTGTAGCTCCTTCAAAGTGAATGTTGGCCCTCTGTGGCTTCTCTCACAAGTCTCCTTGTTTGAGGGACAGCCTTTTCTTGGCAGTGCCTGGGTGGTGATGCAGCTTCCCACTTCCTGATTATTGATCCAACTGTGCTCACTGGATTATCCAAACACTTGATATTATTTTGTACCCTTTCCCTAATCTATGTATTTGTATTATTTATTCTAACTTCTGTAGAATGCTCTTTTGGTCTTCATTTTCCTTCAGATTCACAGCCTGACCAATGATCCTTCAACAGTGGGGTTTTTATCCAGAAAATGTGACAGCAACTTTAATAGTTCACAGGTGGAGGCCAATGGTAAGGTAATTGTGTCCTCGTTACTGCAATTTATTTCATCGGTGTAAACTGGGAGCTTCCACAGCACAAGGTTTGAATACTTATGCAAGCAAGATATTTCAGTTTTTTATTTTTCTTTAAAATATTTCCCAACATAAAACCAATGTCACCTTAAAATAATTGATTTGGAGTTTCAGTGTTTTAAAATAAAATACCAAACAGAACGAAATTTCAATGTAGCATTTGTAATTCAGTAATAGGAGAGAATTGGTCAGGGGTCTGCGGAAATGCAGAATTAGGCATTGTGAACGGAATTCTGCTTTGCAACTGCAACTTTATATAAAATAAAAACTGCACAAACAGTCTTTACCGCTGTTATTGTGCTATAAAAATAATGGATTGCTTTGAAAACTACACTACCCAGAAGCCCAGCGATGACGCTTGTATAAAACGTTTTGCATGTTTATTTGGATCATTTTGTATGCTTACGCTGATGGGCTGTCCGTCTCTGTTGTGAGTCGAGTTGTATAAAAAAGCAACTGCTGTTTTGTGAGAGTTCTATTCTGTGGAATTATTTTGGTGTATATTCAGAAAATGAAAAGTACCTGAAAAAAAAACCTTCAACCCCCCCACCCCCCACCCCACCCCACCCCGATTAAGAAAACTTAACTGAATTTATGTATTCATTTACTTAGTTATCGCAACTGTTGTTCACAAATTCGCTCAAACTTATTATTTCTAATTTATCATTTACCCTTAATAATACTATTTACTAAGAGTGACTTATTTTTTTGTTTTTTTTCGTGTTGCTGTAACATGGCTCTCTACTGTAGTAAGAACAGAAAAATGGTGAAAATTGAACAATATGTGGACCAATAAACGCTTATTTATTTTATCAACTCTACCAACGCTTTTTTTGTTTTTCTGGAATTGTTGTTTGGGTGATTTGACACTTTATTTTTATTTTAAGTATAAACTGTTCCTCTAAAGTAACCGTATGTTTCATACAGATGGGAAAAAGATGATCAAACATCACCAGTAGACCTGCTGTTGTGTTTAAAAGTAGCACTGTAGTTTTAAAAAGATTAATGTTTTATTAAAATGGCCTGAGATACTGTAATTGTATAACTAAAAAAAATAAAACGTTTATTGCAAACATAGAAGGTTGTGTTATTTTTTTTTTGGTTGACTCTCACTATAACGCCACCCTCGCTTATTGCCCAGTTTTGCCCATGGCCCTTACCACGCGATATAAAAGAGGGTTGACTGTATTTTTAGGCTATACAAAACAAAACAATGTATTCCAATATGCATCAAATGACGCCTCTGGCATTTCTAGGTAGTAAGTGCTTATAAAATTGTTATTTTAGGACATCTAATACATATATTTAGGAAAAGTCAAGAATGAACATGTGCATGGGATTCACAAACACAGAGTTATTTACATATTACCTCAAAACGTCAAATTGAAGCACATGGTGGTTCTAGTGTTAAAAACCACTCTGCGTCCGAGTGCGATTCAAATCTCCTGTACAATTCAAATCTCCTGTACAATTCAAATCTCCCGCAGTACTACAGACGGGCCGCCGACAGTGATCTCTGATTAACCAGACATGAATATAAATCCGATCCGAACTCAGTCTGTTTCAATGAGCGCTCAGAGTGCCGGCGCCGGAGAGTCTGCGAGCAGCTTTAATAATAATGAATGCGCCTGCTGTGTCTGCTCGAGTCTCGCATCAAACTCCCGGTCCTCTATATAATATAAACACATTACACACCCCCGAACCACACACGGGGTTTCCAGCGGCTGCAGTGAATTCAGTTCCAATAACTCACCGCTCTCTTTCTCTTTCTCCTATCCCTTCTGTTTTCTCGTGTCTTTTTTCTCCAAGCAAGTCAGACAATGGACCTTCCAGTTCCGACTGGTGCGCGGATTTAAAGATTCCCCCCATAGGGGAAACCAGTGCCCGCATGTTGTTAAGTACCGGTTTGTTTAACCAATTCCTCGAGTAAAATGAAAGACTCATTTGTACACACAGTATTAAGACTGAAAAGCTGAAGTAATACCTCATTTGGGGCTCTCACCAAGGACCACTTCCAGTAAAAGACGTATAAACCGCAGTGAAAAAAAAAAGAACTTGCATTCAAACAAACATATTTGGCCCATATAAATAAACACACTTCTTGTGACGCTAGAACAGTGTATAGGGAGTGATAGTTTCACCTGAAACTACCATACTGAAAGTAGCATGTCAAAGCAAGAAGGAATCTAATCAGCAGAATATGCCTGTGTAATCACAACTCAGAGGCTGGCAGACCTATGGCATCACACATGGGACTACAGACACAGGCAAGGGATTCTGGGAATTGTAGTTTGCTTGCAGCATTGTGATGGACTAATTGTATAATGAGATGGCACCGTCATTGTAGGTGAAGTGTCTTATGCTCATTCGGCCCCGATTGATTAATTGAGAGAGAAACCAGAATAAGATCTGTAAATAATTGGCTAGAGGCAGAAAGAAAGGCAGAAGAAAACAAAACACCAAGGCAGGACTCGGTCTAGAGAGATAGACATACCATCAATTTTCAATTGTCCTTCTTTTTATTGTCTTCTTAACCAAAGACACTGGCATCATAAAGAACATTATATGTTTTGACTTTAATAATTAAATTTTTTATTGATGTCGATTTTTTTTATTTCTGTTTTAATGTCTGCGTGAGCAAGACAGACAGTCTGACAGCCGCTACCTTTGACCTTATTTCTGATTGGTCCACTGCGATGCGAACAGTGCGTAGCAAAATACAAATAAAACAAATGTATTTCTGTATTTGCTCGCTTCATTCGCGCCGCTTGTGTTGTGCATTACTCCATTTAAATCAATAGTTTTCATTATTTTTGCTCGCGTCCGGTGTACATAGCGCTTTTAACATGCAAGCCCACGCCCATTGACGCGTTTGATTAAGCAAATATATTGCAGCGTTTCACGCAGTAGGCAGAACAGAAGAAGCACCCTACAGTAACCACCGCTCTAGCTGTTTACCCTGGAACAACCCAATGAGCGTGCAACGCCCCCTTTTATAACTTAGCTCCGTTCCTTTATGCTAATCGAGTGCCGGAGCGAACAGCTATCCCATTGGTCCCCAGCCGCACACCAGGACCAATGGGCACACACAACTAACAGCCAATGACAGGGAGCAGGGCGCACCCTGCGTGCAGGACAGCTCGCACAGCCACAGAGACAGAGCGAACCCGCAGCTACAGGGAATACAGACGAGGGGAGGAACACAATACAGCGGTAATAACAGCACCCAGACAGGGGAGACAAGAGCGAATACACAACACGAAACACAAATACACGGACCGCTACAGTATGTTGCAGAGCTGGGCTTACACTCCGACTTTTAACAATGTGTTTGTTAACATTTATTTATTTTTCCTTTTTTTTTTTTTTTTTACAGAACTGTCCCCTTTAGTCATAGTCACGCCCCCCGTGTCTATGTATGAATTACTGACTCATATTTGTGATTTGATTACACCAGCAGGTGAACTGATAATGTATGGATGTTATTTTGTGAAAACAATACAATTTAAAAAAATAAATAAATAAACAACACTACAACATTTTATAAATAAATACATTATACACCAAACTGTACGACATTCGTTTAGTCTCATAATCATAACAAATATATTTATTATAAGTACGTCTATTTTATTTGTTGGAAAACGGCCTGGAACTGAAGTAAAGTGCTTTTTAATACAGTGCTATTTGAGTATTTAAAATATGGTTATCTTCGAAATTAAAATGTCAGCAACGGTGTGTTAATTAAACGAAGCGCCTCGCGCCGCTCGGAACTTTGGCATTTTTAAATCCTAACGGTCTCTGCTCAGCGGAGTGGAATGTTCAGGAGCCGGTTGCCTAGCAGCGTCTCCGCCTCCTTCTCTGCCCCGCCCCCTCTCTCCCTCTCTCGTTGCTCCAGCTAGGAGTTCACATTCAGCTTCCTTAGATTATATAGCCATTCTTTACTAACTTTTACAAATGAGCTTATTGGAGGCTTCGTGTGTTTTAAGATGGTTCAGGTGCAGTCCGGGCAAACTGACTGCAGCATCATTACAGTATACACCGACTGCGCCGGCTTTGTGTGGAGGCTGATACACAAAATAATGAACGACTGGTAAAGAAATCACATGGATTGCTTTTGAATGCTAAATGTGTATCTGGTATTCTAAGTATTACCTACAATTAATAACTCAGCTATATTCATATTCAGAATGTGATACAGTATTAAGACAGGATCCAGTATTCAAATAAATAAACACGCTTTAAGAGAAACAGCAGTGATGTTTATTGTCTGCTCCCATCCATTCTCTAGATGTTTCTACATTGTGGTTGCAATCCACAGGGACAAGGGACTCAGCGATGTTAAATAAAAAACTAGAGCCCACAATTAACCAATATAGAAAGGAAGGGGGAGAAATGTATTGCCATGCGGCAGTACCTTCCACTTTCCTCTATTAAATGTCATTTGCCATGTGTCTGCCCAGTTCTGAATGCTGTCGAGATCATTTTGAATGACCTTTGCTGCTGCAACAGTGTTTGCCACTCCTCCTGTTTTTGTGTCGTCTACAAATTTAACAAGTTTGCTTACTATACCAGAATCTAAATCATTAATGTAGATTAGGAATAGCAAAGGACTTAATACTGATCCCAATGTGCATTATAAATATGGGAGATACTGAAATTGAAGAAGGAATCTATGAAAAAGACCTAGGAGTTTATGTTGGCTCAGAAATGTCTTCATCTAGACAATGTGGGGAAGCTATATAAAAAAAAAAGGCCAACAAGATGCTCGGATATATTATGAAAAGTTTTGAAGTTAAATCAAGGGAAGTAATGTTAAAACTTAAAATGCATTAGTAAGACCTCATCTAGAATATTGTGTTCAGTTCTGGTCACCTCGTTACAAAAAGGATATTGCTGCTCTAGAAAGAGTGCAAAGAAGAGCAACCAGAATTATCCCAGGTTTAAAAGGCATGTTGTATGCAGACAGGCTAAAAGAATTGAATCTATTCAGTCTTAAACAAAGAAGACTATGCGGCGAACTGATTCAAACATTCAAAATCCTAAAAGGTATTGACAATGTCGACCCAGGGACTTCTTGGACCTGAAAAGAAACCAGGGGTCACAAATGGAGATTAGATAAAGGGCATTCAGAACAGAAAATAGGAGGCACTTTTCAACCATCACAGACTAGCAGCTCTGCACACTCCTATAACACTGCATGAGATCAAAGAACAGCCACATAAACTACAGCCAGGGAACTCCTGTGGGACAGACATGAGTAAGGATCCGCAGAGAGATGTGCGGTTTCAAACCCCCGAAGAGGCTGTGTGTGTGCCCGTGGTTAAAGACAAGGGCTTGTAGGGAAATAAGCGGCACACAAGCTTTCATTTTTGAATTTTTGTTTGTAAAAAACAGCGAAGTTAAAGACCACGCACATTTTCTTTTTTTTTTTTTTTTTTTTTTTTCAACAGCTTCAGTGGTTTCAATCTCTCCACGCACTAAATCGCAGAGTCAGCTCTGAACACGGCATTCTTTATATTCCCTTGTGTGATCGAGTGGAAATCTGCTCTGCAGCGCACTCCAGCACCCACACAGCTCCCTGACCTGCACACCGCAGGGCAACTGCTCTACAAAGGCTGTTTTATCAGTCCCTGCTGTGGATTAAAATAGTATTGGTTTTAAGAATAAATAACACTATGTAACACAATTTTTGTTCCTGGGTAGTAAGTGTTATTTTCTAATTGCTTATGCCTCAAAAGTATAGAAAATGGCTATTATTCCCCACAAACTTTGCTTTTGTGACCAGGACAGTGATATTTTGATATTTACCTATTTCCAATGAGAAAACAGGCAAATTTGTGTCTTTTCGTTCACATAAAGTCAGAAAAAAACAACATATGAATCCAAATTAACATGTATTTATACTAAAGTAATACAAAATGACTACAAAAGATTTAGAAGTGAGTAGTTTTTCGAGATTTACGATTATACTGTAAATCACTTTCACGAATCAGCCCCCAAATGTAGTCTCCCATCATGTTCTCGTTATACTGTCCTTGGTAGCGCGCTCAAAGTCCAGTAAAACCTGGTTGAAACGCCGCTTTGCTCCTCCCAGTACGCCCCCATGTTCTCCTTGAATTTATCAAGATGAGCATCAAGGATATGGACTTTGAGGGACATCCTACAGCCCATTGTGCCGTAGTTCTTCACCAGAGTCTCAACCAGCTCCACATAGTTTTCGCCTTGTGATTGCCCAGGAAGCCCCGAACCATCATGCGACAAAGCTGTTCCAAGCCGCTTTCTCCTTACTAGTGAGCTTTTGGGAATTCATTGCACTCCAGGATCTTCTTTATCTGTGGTCCGACGAAGACACCGGCTTTGACCTTGCCTCAGACAGCTTAGGGAAGAAGTCTTGAAGGTACTTGAAGGCTGCCTCCCTTATCTAGAGCTCTGACAAATTGTTTCATAAGGCCCAATTTGATGTGCAGTGGTGGCATCAGCACCTTCCGGGTCCACCAGTGGCTCCCACTTGACGCTGTTCCTCCCCACAGAGAACTCGGGTCCGCTGTGGCCAGTCCCGCCTAATGGTAGTGCGCCTTGGTGTCCCTGCTGTCCCAAAGGCAAAGATAGCAGAAACTTGGTAAAACCGCCTTTGGAGACCCATCAGGAATGTCACCATTTTGAAGTCTCCTATGACCTTGATGCCATCTCAGAAAAAATGCAGATATGTATCCACTTAGGCAGCTGGAACTAAACTGAACTGGTGGGCTTAAGGCCCCTGTATTTATACTACTATTTATATTACTGGAAAGTTCTAGAAGTTACTCCAAGTTTACTCAGCACTGAATCTATCTGGAATGTTCTGGAAAATAGGTAAATTTCAAAATATCACTGTCCTGGTCACAAAAGCAAAGTTTGTGGGGAATAATAGCCATTTTCGATACTTTTGAGGCATAAGCAATTAGGAAATAACACTTACTACCCAGGAACCAAAAAAAAAAAAAAATTTGTTACACGGTGTAATTAAACTCACATGGGGAGGTGTCGGTTCGCAGGGCTTCCTGTGCTGTAAACCTGGTCGTCATGGAGACGGGCAGAACGCAGCTCTCGCTATTCCTTATACAATGCTGCCATCGTGTGGCCATTTACTAGAACTGTTTGTTCTAATATATATATATCCATATCTATCTATCTATCTATCTATCAGCTCGGTGACCCTTTGAAATTACTCTGATTAACCTTAACCCCTGTGCAAAAATAGACATTTCAGATACATTCTTAAAATACAGCAAAAACAATATTTACAGGATAGCCAGGAGAGTACTGTGTGTATAAATAAAGTTTTCTGTAATTGCTCTTATTTGAAATCATTCTCATGCATTTATCATGCTTACTGCCTGTTCTTACTGGACTCATATCAGCAAATAGTTACTATCAGGTTTAGCTGCTCTTAGTCGAATTCGCTCTTATAATTTACTGTGTGTTTTATTATTTTGCTCTTACTTGAATTGATTTTATACTTTCATATCTGTATTATGATATTTTTTAATGTGTTACTTTGTACTGAGAGAACTTGTAACAATTGCAAGTCACCCTGGATAACGGAGTCTGGATAAGGAAGTCTGTAAGAAATAAATACGACTGCTACACAACGGTCAAGGGTCAAGTCTGGAAACAGCAACCCTGACTGAACTGATGAGGATGAGGAGGATGATGAGGATGAGGAGGAGGATGATATACATGTACTGTATATATATATATTTATCACATTTGATGTAAGAGTGTTTCAGACTTTTGGTACAGATGGTAATTCTAAGTGATTTAGTTTTGCCAGCTGCAACATGGTGAAAACAGCTAAACTCTTGAGCTGTATAGAGACTCTCGTCGTTAAACATGTTTTTCTAACTCCTCTCAATCCCATGACAAAAACATTGTCAATGTAAATAAACAAGTTAGAAAAACGCAACAGCCATTTAAAGGGGTGATATCAAACACAAAAGCCCAAGTTAGGAGAAGCAATTAGGCCAATCTTGTCAAGCATAAAGCAAATAGGGCACACTTGAAAGGTGCTAAAGCCAAGATTCACAAATTCTTGCTTTAACTTGGCACCTTTTTTGATCGCCGCTCCACTTTATCGCTCCACTTGAAATGTTCTTTGTATGACTTGAAGTGACTGAGACACAAACACACACTGAGACTGCGACAGACACACACACACACACTGAGACAAACACATTCTCACTGAGACACACACACACACACTGAGACACACACACTGAGACACACACACAGAGACACACACACACACAGTGAGACACACACACTGAGACAGACACTGAGATACACACACACACACCGACACGCACACACACAGTTACTGACACGCACACACAGGTACTGACACACACAGGTAGTGACACACACACACTTATGTTATGCACTTGTTATGCTAATTGATAAATATGCAAATTTCAACATTACAAGAGCCAATCAAATCACGTGAAAGTTCAAAGCAGGAGGAGTTCATTTGCATACAAACTCCAGATTTAGCTGCCAGTTAAATATTAAACAAAATGTTAAATCTAGCTAAGAGAGATTTAATATTTATTTAAATATTTAGCTTACTGTTAAATCTTGTAACTAGATTTATAAATGATATCTGAATGCACACATTTATAAAAAGCTGTTATTTATTTTCTCCTCATTTCTGGCAGCCCATACTAACAGCCCGAACTTTCGCATTTTTAAATCCTAACGGTCTCTGCTCAGCGGAGTGGAATGTTCAGGAGCCGGGTTGCCCAGCAGCGTCTCCCTCCTTCTCTGCCCCGCCCCCTCTCGTTGCTCCAGTTAGGAGTTCACATTCAGCTTCCTTAGATTATATAGCGCCATTCTTTACTAACTTTACAAATGAGCTTATTGGAGGCTTCGTGGGTTTTAAGATGGTTCAGGTGCAGTCCGGGCAGACTGACTGGAGCATCATTACAGTATACCGTACTGCGCCGGCTTTGTGTGGAGGCTGATACACAAAATAATGAACGACTGGTAAAGAAATCACATGGATTGCTTTTTAATGCTAAATGTGTATCTGGTATTCCAAGTATTATCTACAATTAATAACTCAGCTATATTCATATTCAGAATGTGTTACAGTATTAAGACAGGGTCCAGTATTAGAAATAAATAAACACGCTTTTAAGAGAAACAGCAGTGATGTTTTTGCCCATTCCATCCATTCTCTACATGTTTCTACATTGTGGTTGCAATCCACAGGGACAAGGGACTCAACGATGTTAAATAAAAACTAGAGTCCACAATTAACCAATATAGAAAGGAAGGGGAGAAATGTATTGCCTGGCGCAGTACCTTCCACTTTCCTCTATTAAATGTCATTTGCCATGTGTCTGCCCAGTTCTGAATGCTGTCGAGATCATTTTGAATGACTTTGCTGCTGCAACAGTGTTTGCCACCCTATTTTTGTGTCGCCTACAAATTTAACAAGTTTGCTTACTATACCAGAATCTAAATCATTAATGTAGATTAGGAATAGCAGAGGACCTAATACTGATCCCAATGTGCATTATAAATATGGGAGATACTGAAATTGAAGAAGGAATCTATGAAAAGACCTAGGAGTTTATGTTGGCTCAGAAATGTTTCATCTAGACAACGGGGGAAGCTATAAAAAAAAAAAAGGCCAACAAGATGCTCGGATATTATGAAAAGTTTTGAAATTAAATCAAGGAAGTAATTTTAAAAACTAACAATGCATTAGTAAGACCTCATCTAGAATATTGTGTTCAGTTCTGGTCACCTCGTTACAAAAGGATATTGCTGCTCTAGAAAGAGTGCAAAGAAGAGCAAACCAGAATTATCCCGGGTTTAAAAGGCACGTTGTATGCAGACAGGCTAAAAGAATTGAATCTATTCAGTCTTGAACAAAGAAGACTACTTAGGCATCTGATTCAAACATTCAAAATCCTAAAAGGTATAGACAATGTCAACCCAGGGACTTTTGGACCTGAAAAAAGAAACCAGGGGTCACAAATGGAGATTAGATAAAGGGGCATTCAGAACAGAAAATAGGAGGCACTTTTCAACCATCACAGACTAGCAGCTCTGCACACCCCTATAACACTGCATGAGATCAAAGAACAGCCACATAAACTACAGCCAGGGAACTCCTGGGGACAGACATGAGTAAGGATCCGCTGCTAAAGTGATGTGCGGTTTCAAACCCCTCAGAAGAGGCTGTGTGCCCCGTGGTTAAAGACAAGGGCTTGAAGGGAAATAAGCTGCACGCAAGCTTTCATTTTGAATTTTTGTTTGTAAAAACAGCGAGTTAAAGACCACGACATTTTCTTTACTTTTTTTTTTTTTTTTAAGCAGCTTCAGTGGTTTCAATCTCTCCACGCACTAAATCACAGAGTCAGGTCTGAACACGGCATTCTTTATATTCCCTTGTGTGATCGAGTGGAAATCTGCTCTGCAGCGCACTCCAGCACCCACACAGCTCCCTGACCTGCACACCGCAGGGCAACTGCTGTACAAAGGCTGTTTTATCAGTTGCTGCTGTGGATTAAAATAGTATTGGTTTTAAGAATAAATAATTAAACTCACATGGGGAGGTGTCGGGTCGCGGGGCTTCCTGTGCTGTAAACCTGGTTGTCATGGAGACGGGCAGAACGCAGCTCTCGCTATTCCTTATACAATGCTGCCATCGTGTGGCCATTTACTAGAACGGTTTGTTTTAATATATCTATATCCATATCTATCTATCAGCTCAGTTGCCCTTTGAAATGACTTGTAATAACCTTAACCACTGTGCAAAAATAGACATTTCAGATACATTCTTAAAATACAGCAAAACAATATTTACAGGATAGCCAGGAGAGTACTGTGTGTATAAATAATAACGTTTTCTGTAATTGCTCTTATTTGAAATCATTCTCATGCATTTATCATGCTTACTGCCTGTTCTTACTGGACTCATATCAGCAAATAGTTACTATCAGGTTTAGCTGCTCTTAGTCGAATTCGCTCTTATAATTTACTGTGTGCTTTATTATTTTGCTCTTACTTGAATTGATCTTATTGTACTTTCATATCTGCTCTTATCTGTATTATGATATTCTGTAATGTGATGTTTTATAATGTGATACTTTGTACTGTGATAATTTGTAACAATTGTAAGCAGCCCTGGATATCTGCTAAGAAATAAATAATAATAACAGTAACAATGTCATTGTGAATTTCATTACCTGTACTACCCATTGTAAACAGCAGAGGGCACCAGCAACCGCTTGTCACTGAGCTGTGCTCTGATAAAAAAAAAAAAAAAATTAACAAACTGTTCTACTAAATTGCCACACGATGGCAGCATTGATAAGGAATAGCGAGAGCTGCGTTCTGCTTTTAGTCGGATTTGCTCTTGTTTATAATTTACTGTGTGCTTTATTATTTTGCTTACTTGAATTGATTTTATATTTTCATATCTGTATTATGATATTTTTTAATGTGATACTTTGTACTGAGAGAACTTGTAACAATTGCAAGTCACCCTGGATAACGGAGTCTGGATAAGGAAGTCTGTAAGAAATAAATACGACTGCTACACAACGGTCAAGGGTCAAGTCTGGAAACAGCCACCCTGATTGAACTGATGAGGATGAGGAGGATGATGAGGATGAGGAGGAGGATGATATACATGTACTGTATATATATATACAGACGTGCTCAAATTTGTTGGTACCCTTGCAGCTCATTGAAATAATGCTTCATTCCTCCTGAAAAGTGATGAAATTAAAAGCTATTTTATCATGTATACTTGCATGCCTTTGGTATGTCATAGAATAAAGCAAAGAAGCTGTGAAAAGAGATGAATTTTTGCTTATTCTACAAAGATATTCTAAAATGGCCTGGACACATTTGTTGGTACCCCTTAGAAAAGATATTAAATAATTGGATTATATTGATATTTCAAACTAATTAGTTTCTTTAATTAGTATCACACATGTCTCCAATCTTGTAATCTGTCATTCAGCCTATTTAAATGGAGAAAAGTAGTCACTGTGTTGTTTGGTATCATTGTGTGCACCACACTGAACATGGACCAGAGAAAGCAAAGGAGAGAGTTGTCTGAGGAGATCAGAAAGAAAATAGACAAGCATGGTAAAGGTAAAGGCTACAAGACCATCTCCAAGCAGCTTGATGTTCCTGTGACAACAGTTGCAAATATTATTAAGAAGTTTAAGGTCCATGGAACTGTAGCCAACCTCCTGGGCGCGTCAAGAAGAGGAAAATCGACCCCAGATTGAACAGAAGGATAGTGCGAATGGTAGAAAAGAACCAAGGATAACTGCCAAAGAGATACAAACTGAACTCCAAGGTGAAGGTACGTCAGTTTCTGATCGCACCATCCGTCGCTTTTTGAGTGAAAGTGGCTCCATGGAAGAAGACCCAGGAGGACTCCACTTTTGACAGAAAAACATAAAAAGCCAGACTGGAATTTGCTAAAATGCATATTGACAAGCCACAATCCTTCTGGGAGAATGTCCTTGACAGATGAGTCAAAAACTGGAGCTTTTTGGCAAGTCACATCAGCTCTATGTTCACAGACGAAAAAATGAAGCTTTCAAAGAAAAGAACACCATACCTGCAGTGAAACATGGAGGAGGCTCGGTTATGTTTTGGGCTGCTTTGCTGCGCCTGGCACAGGGTGCCTTGAATCTGTGCAGGGCACAATGAAATCTCAAGACTATCAAGGCATTCTGAGCGAAACGTACTGCCCAGTGTCAGAAAGTTTGTCTCAGTCGCAGGTCATGGGTCCTCCAACAGGATAATGACCCAAAACACACAGCTAAAAGCACCCAAGAATGGATAAGAACAAAACATTGGACTATTCTGAAGTGGCCATCTATGAGTCCTGATCTGAATCCTATCGAACATCTATGGAAAGAGCTGAAACTTGCAGTCGGAGAAGGCACCCATCAAACCTGAGACAGCTGGAGCAGTTTGCTCAGGAAGAGTGGGCCTAACTACCTGTTAACAGGTGCAGAAGTCTCATTAAGAGCTACAGAAAATGTTTGATTGCAGTGATTGCCTCTAAAGGTTGTCCAACAAAATATTAGGTTAGTGGTCCCATCATTTTTGTCCATGCCATTTTCATTTGTTTTCTTATTTACAATATTATGTTGAATAAAAAATCAAAGGCAAAGTCTGATTTCTATTAAATATGGAAAAAACAATGGTGGATGCCAATTACTTTTGTCAGTTTCAAGTTATTTCAGAGAAAATTACATTCTTCGTTTTTGTGGAGGGTACCAACAAATTTGAGCATGTCTGTATATTTTTTTTATCACATTTGATGTAAGAGTGTTTCAGTCTTTTGGTACAGATGGTAATTCTAAGTGATTTAGTTTTGCCGCTGCAACATGGTGAAAACAGCTAAACTCTTGAGCTGTATAGAGACTCTCCGGTTTTTCAAACACGTTTTTCTAACTCCTCTCAATCCCACCAAAAAAACATTGTCAATGTAAATAAACAAGTTAAAAAACACAACAGCCGTTTAAAGGGGTGATATCAAACACAAAAGCCCAAGTTAGGAGAAGCAATTAGGCCAATCTTGTCAAGCATCACAAATAGGCACACTTGGAAAGGTGCTGGGGCCCAAGATTCACAAATTCTTGCTTCTAACTTGGCGCCTTTTTTTGATCGCTTCGCTCCACTTTATCGCTCCATTTGAAATGCTCTTTGTATGACTTGAAGTGACTGAGACACAAACACACACACACACTGAGACACACACACACACACACACACACACACACACACACTGAGACACACACACTGAGACACACACACACTGAGACTGCGACAGACACACACACACACACACACTGAGACACACAGACACACTGAGACACACACACACTGAGACACACACAGAAACTAAGACAAACACACACACTGAGACACACACACACACTGACACACACACACTGAGACACACACACACTGAGACACACACACACTGAGACTGCGACAGACACACACACACACACACTGAGACACACAGACACACTGAGACACACACAGAAACTAAGACAAACACACACTGAGACACACACACACACACACACACTGAGACACACACTGAGACACACACACTGAGACATACACAGATACTGACACTCATACACACGCACACACACAGGTACTGAGAAACACACACAGATACTGACAAACACACACAGATACTGACAAACACACAAACATGTACTGACAAACAGACACACACTGAGACACACACTAAGACACACACACAGATAGTGACACACACACTGATACACACAGGTACTGACACGCGCACACACACACAGATAGTGACACACACACTGATACACACAGGTACTGAAACACACACTGAGAAACTGAGAAACACACACACACACACCAAGACACTGAGACACACACACACAGATAGTGACACACAGGTACTGTCACACGTACACAGCTACTGACAGACACACACAGGTACTGAACTGCGCACACACAGGTACTGACACACACACACTCACACACACACAGGTACTGACACAGACACACACACTCACAGGTACTGACCTGCGCACACACAGGCACTGACACACACACACAAATACTGACACAGACACACACACACACACACAGGTACTGACACAGACACACACACAGGTACTGACACACACACAGGTACACTTATGCTATGCACTTTAGCTGCCAGTTAAATATTTAGCTAACTGTTAAATCTAGTTAAGTGATTTAAGATTTATTTAAATATTTAGCTAAATGTTAAATCTAGTTAAGAGATTTAAGATGTATTTAAATATTTAGCTAACTGTTAAATCTTGTAACTAGATTTCTAAATGATATCTGAATGCACACATTTATAAAAAGCTGTATTTATTTTCTCCTCATTTCTGGCAGCCCATACTAACGGCGCCGAACTTTCGCATTTTTAAATCCTAACGGTCTCTGCTCAGCGGAGTGGAATGTTCAGGAGCCGGTTGCCAGCAGCGCCTCCCCTCCTTCTCTGCCCCCCCCCCTCTCCCTCTCTCGTTGCTCCAGCTAGAGTTCACATTCAGCTTCCTTAGATTATAGAGCCCATTCTTTACTAACTTTTTACAAATGAGCTTATTGGAGGCTTCGGTTTTAAGATGGTTCAGGTGCAGTCCGGCAGACTGACTGGAGCATCATTACAGTATACCGCACTGCGCTCGGCTTTGTGTGGAGGCTGATACACAAAATAATGAACGACTGGTAAAGAAATCACATGGATTGCTTTTTAATGCTAAATGTGTATCTGGTATTCTAAGTATTATCTACAATTAATAACTCAGCTATATTCATATTCAGAATGTGATACAGTATTAAGACAGGGTCCAGTATTAGAATTAATAAACACGCTTTAAGAGAAACAGCAGTGATGTTTATTGCCCATTCCCATCCATTCTCTAGATGTTTCTACATTGTGGTTGCAATCCACAGGGACAAGGAACTCAGCGATGTTAAATAAAAAACTAGAGCCCACAATTAACCAATATAGAAAGGAAGGGGGGAGAAATGTATTGCCTTCATGCAGTACCTTCCACTTTCCTCTACTAAATGTCATTTGCCATGTGTCTGCCCAGTTCTGAATGCTGTCGAGATCATTTTGAATGACCTTGCTGCTGCAACAGTGTTTGCCACCCTCCTATTTTTGTGTCGCTCACAAATTTAATAAGTTTGCTTACTATACCAGAATCTAAATCATTAATGTAGATTAGGAATAGCAGAGGACTTAATACTGATCCCAATGTGCATTATAAATATGGGAGATACTGAAATTGAAGAAGGAATCTATGAAAAAGACCTAGGAGTTTATGTTGACTCAGAAATGTCTTCATCTAGACAATGTGGGGAAGCTATAAAAAAAGGCCAACAAGATGCTCGGATATATTATGAAAAATGTTGAATTTAAATCAAGGGAAGTAATGTTAAAACTTTACAATGCATTAGGAAGACCTCACCTAGAATATTGTGTTCAGTTCTGGTCACCTCGTTACAAAAAAGGATATTGCTGCTCTAGAAAGAGTGCAAAGAAGAGCAACCAGAATTATCCCGGGTTTAAAAGGCATGGTGTATGCAGACAGGCTAAAAGAATTGAATCTATTCAGTCTTAAACAAAGAAGACTATGCGGCGAACTGATTCAAACATTCAAAATCCTAAAAGGTATTGACAATGTCGACCCAGGGGACTTCTTGGACCTGAAAAAAGAAACCAGGGGTCACAAATGGAGATTAGATAAAGGGGCATTCAGAACAGAAAATAGGAGGCACTTTTCAACCATCACAGACTAGCAGCTCTGCACACTCGTATAACACTGCATGAGATCAAAGAACAGCCACATAAACTACAGCCAGGGAACTCCTGTGGGACAGACATGAGTAAGGATCCGCGCAAAGTGATGTGCGGTTTCAAACCCCCGTAAGAGGCTGTGTGCTCCCGTGGTTAAAGACAAGGGCTTGTAGGGAATAAGCGGCACGCAAGCTTTCATTTTGAATTTTTGTTTGTAAAAACAGCGAAGTTAAAGACCACGCACATTTTTTTTTTTTTTTTTTCTTTACTTTTTTTTTTTTTAAGCAGCTTCAGTGGTTTCAATCTCTCCACGCACTAAATCGCAGAGTCAGCTCTGAACATGGCATTCTTTATATTCCCTTGTGTGATCGAGTGAAATCTGCTCTGCAGCGCACTCAGCACCCACACAGCTCCCCTGACCTGCACACCGCAGGGCAACTGCTCTACAAAGGCTGTTTTATCAGTCCCTGCTGTGGATTAAAATAGTATTGGTTTTAAGAATAAATAATTAAACTCACATGGGGAGGTGTCGGATCGCAGGGCTTCCTGTGCTGTAAACCTGGTCGTCATGAAGACGGGCAGAACGCAGCTCTCGCTATTCCTTATACAATGCTGCCATCGTGTGGCCATTTACTAGAACTGTTTGTTCTAATATATCTATATCCATATCTATCTATCTATCTATCTATCAGCTCAGTTGCCCTTTGAAATGACTCGTAATAACCTTAACCTCTGTGCAAAAATAGACATTTCAGATACATTCTTAAAATATAAGACCCTCATCTCTCCCTACACCCGCCACTCGACCTCTCCGCTCCGCCTGCACTAGAAGACTAGCTCTACCTCCGCTACGCTCCCCTGCCTCCAGAGCCCGCTCCTTCTCCACCCTTGCTCCACAGTGGTGGAATGACCTTCCTACAGATGTCAGGACTGCCCAGTCCCTGACCACATTCCGGCACCTCCTTAAGACTCGCCTCTTCAAACAGCACCTGTAGAACTCCTCTGTTTGTAACCTGGGACACTATCACCCTTCATGTAAATGTGCTTTATTTTGCTATTATCTGCCCCCTATTTTACTGCATTTAATCCTGTACTTCAGAATACTGTAATCTGCCAAGTGTTTAACCTGTAGTACTTTGTATCTAATCATATCCTGATGTAACTATCACTATTTAATCATATCCTGATGTAACTATCACTATTATCTGCTGTATTATTGAATTGTGGTTTGTCACACTTGTACTTTGCTTGAACAAAAGTTATTGTATTACTTGTATTGTAACACTTGAAATGTATTTGCTTACGATTGTAAGTCGCCCTGGATAAGGGCGTCTGCTAAGAAATAAATAATAATAATAAAATACAGCAAAAACAATATTTACAGGATAACCAGGAGAGTACTGTGTGTATAAATAATAACGTTTTCTGTAATTGCTCTTATTTGAAATCATTCTCATGCATTTATCATGCTTACTGCCTGTTCTTACTGGACTCATATCAGCAAATAGTTACTATCAGGTTTAGCTGCTCTTAGTCGAATTCACTCTTATAATTTACTGTGTGCTTTATTATTTTGCTCTTACTTGATTTTATGGTACTTTCATATCTGCTCTTATCTGTATTATGATATTCTGTAATGTGATGTTTTATAATGTGATACTTTGTACTGTGATCACTTGTAACAACTGTAGGCAGCCCTGGATGTCTGCTAAGAAATAAATAATAATAACAGTAATGATGTCATTGTGAATTTCACTACCTGTAATACCCATTGTAAACAGCAGAGGGCACCAGCAACCGCGTGTCACTGAGCTGTGCGCTGATAAAAAAAAAAAAAAAATTAAAACCAACAGTTCTACTAAATGGCCACACGATGGCAGCATTGGATAAGGAATAGCGAGAGCTGCGTTCTGCTTTTAGTCGAATTTGCTCTTGTTTATAGTTTACTGTGTGCTTTATTATTTTGCTCTTACTTGAATTGATTTTATACTTTCATATCTGTATTATGATATTTTTTAATGTGTTACTTTGTACTGAGAGAACTTGTAACAATTGCAAGTCACCCTGGATAACGGAGTCTGGATAAGGAAGTCTGCTAAGAAATAAATACGACTGTTCCACAACGGTCAAGGGTCAAGTCTGGAAACAGCCACCCTGACTGAACTGATGAGGATGAGGAGCATGATGAAGAGGAGGATGATATACATGTGTATAAGAGGTATTTATGGGTTTTTTCACATTTGATGTGAGAGTGTTTCAGTATTTTGGTACAGATGGTAATTCTAAGTGATTTAGTTTTGCTGCTGCAACATGGTGAAAACAGCTAAACTCTTGGAGCTGTGTAGAGACTCTCGGTCGTTTCAAACACGTTTTTCTAACTCCTCTCAATCCCATGACAAACATTGTCAATGTAAATAAACAAGTTAGAAAAACGCAACAGCCGTTTAAAGGGGTGATATCAAACACAAAAGCCCAAGTTAGGAGAAGCAATTAGGCCAATCTTGTCAAGCATCAAGCAAATAGGCACACTTGGAAAGGTGCTGGGGCCCAAGATTCACACAATTCTTGCTTCTAACTTATATTTTTTGATCGCTTATATTTTTTTATCGCCTCCACTTGAAATGCTCTTTGTATGACTTGAAGTGACTGAGACACAAACACACTGAGACACAAACACACACTGAGAGACACACAGAGACACACACACACTGAGACTGAGACAGACAAAGACACACACACTGAGACACACACTGAGACACACACACTGACACACACACGCACTGAGACGCACACACACACAATGAGACACACACACACTGAGACACACACACACTGAGACACACTAAGACACACACACACTGAGACACACACACACACTGAGACACACACAGAAACTAAGACAAAGACACACACTGAGACACACACACTGAGAAACACAGAGACACACACACACACAGGTACTGACACACACACACACAGGTACTGACACACACACACACACATAGGCACTCACCCACACACACACACACAAAGAGACGGACACACACAGGTACTGACATACACACTGACACACTCTGAGACACACACACACACACTGAGACACAGAGACACATACTGACACAAACGCAACAACACACTGAGACACAAACACCGAGACACAAACACACACACCGAGAAACACACACAGAGACACACACACACACACTCACAGGTGCTAACACACACAGAGGTACTGACCCACACACACACACAGGTACTCACCCGCACACACACACACACAGGTACTGACACACACACATATAATTAATCTTTAGTAAGCTGACTTTAGACTGGAATTAAAGGGTATCTATTTTTATTTGTGAGATCAAATGCATGTTTTTTTCCTCTAAATATTAAATGCTATACGTTTTGTATCTATTGATAATAGCAATATTTTCTGCTGATTTATCAAAGAATGGAAAAATTCACCTTTCACACAACTCAGATTTCCCTGCAGGTATTGACACACACACACACACACACACACTTATGCTATGCACTTATTTTATGCTAATTGATAAACATGCAAATTTCAACATTACAAGAGCCAATCAAATCACGTGAACGCTATTTGCATACAAACTCCAGAGTTTGCTGCTAGTTAAATATTTAACTAAATGTTAAATCTAGCTAAGAGATTTAAGATTTATTTAAATATTTAGCTAAATGTTAAATCTAGCTAAGAGATTTAAGATTTATTTAAATATTTAGCTAACTGTTAAATCTTGTAACTAGATTTCTAAATGATATCTGAATGCACACATTTATAAAAAAAGCTGTATTTATTTTCTCCTCATTTCTGGCAGCCCATACTAACGGGCGCCGGAACTTTGGCATTTTTAAATCCTAACGGTCTCTGCTCAGCGGAGGGAATGTTCAGGAGCCGGTTGCCTAGCAGTGTCTCCGCCTCCTTCTCTGCCCCGCCCCCTCTCCCTCTCGTTGTTCCAGCTAGAGTTCACATTCAGCTTCCTTAGATTATATAGCGCCATTCTTTACTAACTTTTACAAATGAGCTTATTGGAGGCTTTGTGTTTTTAAGATGGTTCAGGTGCAGTCCGGGCAGACTGACTGAGCATCATTACAGTACAGCACTGCGCCGGCTTTGTGTGTGGAGGCTGATACACAAAATAATGAACGACTGGTAAAGAAATCACATGGATTGCTTTTAAGGCTAAATGTGTATCTGGTATTCTAAGTATTACCTACAATTAATAACTCAGCTATATTCATATTCAGAATGTGATACAGTATTAAGTTCCTGGTTAACCTGCGATCTTTGAAATTGACGAGAAATCAGTTTATGGGAAAGTAATCAAGCACTTTGTTTTTAAGGGAGTCTCTCGAAGTGGTGTTTTGGGATTGCAATTAACCAGTCGGTCTGGGAGAGACGGTCCGATCTGTGGAGGAGTGAATTCCTGGGAATTCCGCACCTCCAGGGAGCCGCCATCTTCCTCAGCGACATCGCCATCGGAATCACAAACGGACCGCTAAAGTGACCTGAATACATGAACTCAGCTGCTCGGTTCTAGTTTTGTGAAATCGACAGACGTTGTGTCTCCTTTTAAGAAGTAAGAGTTCATAAAGGCTGGAGTTGAGGGTTTGAAAACGTGACCCAATGAGAAGTCTTGTTTTTGTTTGACAGCATATAAAGATTTTACTGACAAAAAAAGGCCTGATATGTTACATTGAAGTGCTTCAGCCTGTAAAGAGTTTGATAGTATGTTTACTTGATTTCCATTTTTATCATTCAAATACTAAACAGGTAAGATGCTCCCTCTGCAGATTACAGATTCTCTTCAGATTTCCATTCTGTGCAGTTTGGGACCTGCCTCTAGGCTTGAGGTTTGCAGACATGTGATAGACAGTCGCTGGGTTCGGGCAGCGATGCACATTTTAATTTGAGCTGCTGTGCTGTTATAGATTCATCTGATAGAGACACAGGGATATCTTCAGACGGCACGGTTCAGGTGTTTTGAGACTTGTGGAAAGGATGGAAGTTTTACAAATATTACTAATTTTTTTTTTTTTTTTTCAATAACTAGAGTAAATTATCAAAATCTATTGTTCTGTATCTGACTGGTTGTATGTTAACCTTACAGAGGATTCTATGAAGAGAAATGTAATAAATGAATTTTCAAATTTGACAGGCCCTCGATGTGCGTCTCTTGTTTTGTGTTTTGTTGTTCTTCAGAGCCGGGCTCGCTGACAGGTTTAAAACACAACACGTCGCTTTCCCTGGCGTTCTGCTGCCTGGACTTATTCCTGCGATATCTTTATCAACACAATCGCCATGGTTTATGTTTTTATTAACATGTCCCTCGTCATGAATAGTTCTGAGGAGTTGTTTTAGTTTTACATCAGTTATGAACGGAGCGCGGGAGGGGACTTGAGACAAAAAATATATCTCCCAGAGACACACAGGTACTGACGCACGTATGTGCACGCACACACACACACACACACACACACACACACACACACACACAGATAGTGACACACACACACAGGTACTGACACAGACACACACACGGGTACACTTATGCTATGCACTTTAGCTGCCAGTTAAATATTTAACTAAATGTTAAATCTAGTTAAGAGATTTAAGATGTATTTAAATATTTAGCTAACTGTTAAATCTTGTAACTAGATTTCTAAATGATATCTGAATGCACACATTTATAAAAAGCTGTATTTATTTTCTCCTCATTTCTGGCAGCCCATACTAACGGCGCTGAACTTTCGCATTTTTAAATCCTAACGGTCTCTGCTCAGCGGAGGAATGTTCAGGAGCCGGTTGCCCAGCAGCCTCCCCTCCTTCTCTGCCCCTCCCCTCTCTCCCTCTCTCGTTGCTCCAGCTAGGAGTTCACATTCAGCTTCCTTAGATTATATAGCCATTCTTTACTAACTCTTACAAATGAGCTTATTGGAGGCTTCGTGTTTTTAAGATGGTTCAGGTGCAGTCCGGCACACTGACTGGAGCATCATTACAGTATACCGCACTGCGCCGGCTTTGTGGAGGCTGATACACAAAATAATGAACCACTCGAAAAGAAATCACATGGATTGCTTTTTAATGCTAAATATGTATGTGGTATTCTAAGCATTACCTACAATTAATAACTCAGCTATATTCATATTCAGAATGTGATACAGTATTAAGACAGGGTCCAGTATTAGAAATAAATAAACACGCTTTAAGAGAAACAGCAGTGATGTTTATTAACCATTCCCATCCATTCTCTAGATGTTTCTACATTGTGGTTGCAATCCACAGGGTCAAGGGACTCAGCGATGTTAAATAAAAAACTATAGTCCACAATTAACCAATATAGAAAGGAAGGGGGGAGAAATGTATTGCCTGCGTGCAGTAAATGTCATTTGCCATGTGTCTGCCCAGTTCTGAATGCTGTCTATCATTTTGAATGACCTTTGCTGCTGCAACAGTGTTTGCCCCTGGGTCGACATTGTCAATACCTTTTAGGATTTTGAATGCTTGAATCAGATCGCTGCGTAGTCTTCTTTGTTCAAGACTGAATAGATTCAATTCTTTGAGCCTGTCTGCATACGACATGCCTTTTAAACCCGGGATAATTCTGGTTGCTCTTCTTTGCACATTACTTTGCTTGATTTAAATTCAACACTTCTCACAATATATCCGAGCATCTCGTTGGCCCTTTTTTATAGCTTCCCCACATTTCCTCTGGTTGAAGCTGTGATTAAAGGTATTGAAGCGGTCTCTCTCTGGGGTTTCCCTGTATCAGTGGTGTGGGGTTTCCTCGTGTTGAAGCCGTGATTAAAGGTATTGAAAGCGGTCTCTCTCTGGGATTCCCCTGTATCAGTGGTGGGGGTTTCTCGTTGAAGCTGTGATTAAAGGTATTGAAAGGGGTCCCTACCCTGGAGTCCCACTCGTTGAGGGTCTTGACGTTGATGAAGGACACTTCCCCGTTGGCTCCGGTCATCACACCATCGTGTTCACAGCGAACGATCAGATCGATATCCTCCCCCAGCTTCCAACGCCGGTACCTGAAACACCGACAGACACACAGGGGTCAACAAGGCTGAACACACACACACACACACACACACACACAGGGATCAACAAGGCTGAACACACACACACACACACACACACACACACACAGGGTCAACAAGGCTGAACACACACACACACACACACACACACACACACACACACACACACAAACACAGGGGTCAACAAGGCTGAACACACACACACACACACACACACACACACACACACACAGGGGTCAACAAGGCTGAACACACACACACACACACAGGGTCAACAAGGCTGAACACACACACACACACACACAGGGATCAACAAGGCTGAACACACACACACACACACACACACAGGGGTCAACAAGGCTGAACACACACACACACACACACACACACACACACACAAACACAGGGGTCAACAAGGCTGAACACACACACACACACACACACAGGGGGAACAAGCTGAACACACACACACACAGGGGGTCAACAAGGCTGAACACACACACACACACAGGGGTCAACAAGGCTGAACACACACACACACACACAGGGATCAACAAGGCTGAACACACACACACACACAGGGGTCAACAAGGATGAACACACACACACACACACACAGGGATCAACAAGGCTGAACACACACACACACACACACACACAACAAGGATGAACACACACACACACACACACACACAGGGATCAACAAGGCTGAACACACACATACACACACACACAGGGGTCAACAAGGCTGAACACACACACGCACACACACACGGGTCAACAAGGCTGAACGCACACACACACACACACAGGGGTCAACAAGGCTGAACACACACACAAACAGGGATCAACAAGGCTGAACACACACACACACAGGGATCAACAAGGCTGAACACACACACACAGGGGTCAACAAGGCCTAACACACACATACACACACACACACAGGGGTCAACAAGGCTGAACACACACACACACACACACACAGGGGTCAACAAGGCTGAACACACACACACAGATCAGCAAGGCTGAACACACACACATACAGGAGTCAACAAGGCTGAACACACACACACACACACACAGGGATCAACAAGGCCTAACACACACATACACACACACACAGGGGTCAACAAGGCTGAACAAACGCACACACACACACACACACAGGGGTCAAACAAGGCTGAACAAACACACACACACACAGGGGTCAACAAGGCTGAACACACACACACACACACACACACACATACACACACACACACACACACACACACACACGGGTCAGCAAGGCTGAACACACACACACACACACGGATCAGCAAGGCTGAACACACACACACATACAGGAGTCAGCAAGGCTGAACACACACACACACACACAGGGATCTACAAGGCCTAACACACATACACACACACACAGGGGTCAACAAGGCTGAACAAACGCACACACACACAGGGATCAACAAGCCTGAACACACACACAGGGATCAACAAGGCTGAACAAACGCACACACACACACACACACACAGGGGTCAACAAGGCTGAACAAACACACACACACACACAGGGGTCAGCAAGGCTGAACACACACACACACACACAGGGGTCAACAAGGCGAACACACACACACACACACGGGTCAACAAGGCTGAACACACACACACACAGGGGTCAACAAGGCTGAACAAACACACACACACACACACACACAGGGGTCAACAAGGCTGAACACACACACACACACAGGTCAACAAGGCTGAACAAACGCACACACACACAGGGATCAACAAGCCTGAACACACACACACACAGGGATCAACAAGGCTGAACAAACACACACACACACACACACACACACACACAGGGGTCAACAAGGCTGAACAAACACACACACACAGGGGTCAACAAGGCGGAACACACACACACACGGGTCAACAAGGCTGAACACACACACACACACACACACACACAGGGGTCAACAAGGCTGAACACACACACACACACGGGGATCAACAAGGCTGAACACACACACACACACACACACACACACACACAGGGGTCAACAAGGCTGAACACACACACACAGGGATCAACAAGGCTGAACACACACACACACGGGTCAACAAGGCTGAACAAATGCACACACACACACACTGGGGTCAACAAGGCTGAACACACACACACACAGGGGTCAGCAAGGCTGAACACACACACACACACACACACACACACACACACAGGGGTCAACAAGGCAGAACACACACACACACACAGGTACTGACAAACACACACACACTTATGTGTTGCTAATTGGTAGATATGCATATTTCAACATTACAAGAGCCAATCAAATCGTGTGAAAGCTCAAAGCGGGCGGAGCTCATTTGCATACAAACTCCAGATTTAGCGACCATTTAAATATTTAACTAAATGTTAAATCTACCTAAGAGATTTAAGATTTATTTAAATATTTAGCTAAATGTTAAAACTAGTTAAGAGATTTAAGATTTATTTAAATATTTAACTAAATGTTAAATCTAGCTAAGATTTAAGATTTATTTAAATATTTAGCTAACTGTTAAATCTTGTAACTAGATTTATAAATGATATCTGAATGTACATTTTTATAAAAGCTGTATTTATTTTCTCCTCATTTCTGGCAGCCCATACTAACGCCGCCGAACTTTGGCATTTTTAAATCCTAACGGTCTCTGCTCAGCGGAGTGGAATGTTCAGGAGCCGGTTGCCTAGCAGCTCCCCCCCTCCTTCTCTGCCCCGCCCCTCTCCCTCTCTCGTTGCTCCAGCTAGGAGTTCACATTCAGCTTCCTTAGATTATATAGCGCCATTCTTTACTAACTTTTACAAATGAGCTTATTGAGGCTTCGTGTTTTTAAGATGGTTCCGTGCAGTCCGGCAGACTGACTGGAGCATCATTACAGTATACCCGCACTGCGCCGGCTTTTGTGTGGAGGCTGATACACAAAAAATAATGAACGACTGGTAAAAAAATCACATGGATTGCTTTTTAAGGCTAAATGTGTATCTGGTATTCTAAGTATTACCTACAATTAATAACTCAGCTATATTCATAATCAGAATGTAATACAGTATTAAGACAGGGTCCAGTATTAGAAATAAACAAACACGCTTTAAGAGAAACAGCAGTGATGTTTATTGCCCATTCCCATCCATTCTCTATATGTTTCTACATTGTGGTTGCAATTCACAGGGACAAGGGACTCAGTGATGTTAAATAAAAAAACTAGAGCCCACAATTAACCAATATAGAAAGGAAGGGGGGAAATGTATTGCTCATGCAGCACCTTCCACTTTCCTCTATTAAATGTCATTTGCCATGTGTCTGCCCAGTTCTGAATGCTGTCTAGATCATTTTGAATGACCTTTGCTGCTGCAACAGTGTTTGCCACTCCTCCTATTTTTGTGTCGTCTACAAATTTAACAAGTTTGTTTACTATACCAGAATCTAAATCATTAATGTAGATTAGGAATAGCAGAGGACCTAATACTGATCCCAATGTGCATTATAAATATCATATAGGAGATACTGAAATTGAAGGAGGAATCTATGAAAAAGACCCAGGAGTATATGTTGACTCAGAAATGTCTTCATCTAGACAACGTGGGGAAGCTATAAAAAAAAAGGCCAACAAGATGCTCGGATATATTGTGAGAAGTGTTGAATTTAAATCAAGGGAAGTAATGTTAAAACTTTACAATGCATTAGTAAGACCTCATCTAGAATATTGTGTTCAGTTCTGGTCACCTCGTTACAAAAAAAGGATATTGCTGCTCTAGAAAGAGTGCAAAGAAGAGCAACCAGAATTATCCCGGTTTAAAAGGCATGTCGATGCAGACAGGCTCAAAGAATTGAATCTGTTCAGTCTTGAACAAAGAAGACTACAAGCGATCTGATTCAAACATTCAAAATCCTAAAAGGTATAGACAATGTCGACCCAGGGACTTTTTTCAACCTGAAAAAAGAAACAAGGACCAGGGGTCACAAATGTAGATTAGATAAAGGGGCATTCAGAACAGAAAATAGGAGTCACTTTTTTTACAGAGAATTGTGAGGGTCTGGAACCAACTCCCCAGTAATGTTGTCGGGCCGACACCCTGGGATCCTTCAAGAAGCTGCTTGATGAGATTCTGGGATCAATAAGGACTAACAACCAAACGAGCAAGATGGGCGAATGGGGCCTCCTCTCGGGAAACTTTCTTATGTTCTTATGTTCTTAAACGTGTTCTGATTTTGAATATGCTCTTCTTAGGGTCGGTATTATTGGCATTGCTTGCCCCGGCCCTCTTTCTTTACACATTATTGCTGCCTGCACGTGTTCGGTCTTGTCAGTGAACACAGTCTGTTGATTGACAGGTTTGAAGGTTGTACTCGCGCGATCTCTTTGGCTGTGTGAAAGGGTGATGACGTTATTACACCCGCATGGATTGTGTGATTGCATGCTGTGTGAAAGGGTATTTTACACACTCATTAAAACATTTCAGAGACGGCACAGTAGCTGCATTTCTGTGTGAAAATTTAATACTCAATTAAGAGCAGCAGGCAGCAAATTACTTATGCTGCATTCATGTAGCTAGTGCTACAACATACACACACACTGAGACACACACATACCCACACACTGAGACACTCACACCGAGACACACACACAATGAGAGACACGCACAAACACTAAGACACACACACAGATACTGACCCGCAAACACACAGGTACTGACACACACTTATGCTATGCACTTATGTTATGCTAATTGGTAAATATGCAAATGTCAACATTACAAGAGCCAATCAAATCACGTGAAAGCACAAAGCAGGCGGAGCTCATTTGCATACAAACTCCAGATTTAGCTGCCATTTAAATATTTAGCTAAATGTTAAAGCTAGTTAAGAGATTTAAGATTCATTTAAATATTTAGCTAACTGTTAAATCTTGTAACTAGATTTCTAAATGATATCTGAATGCACACATTTATAAAAAAGCTGTATTTATTTTCTCCTCATTTCTGGCAGCCCATACTAACGGGCGCCGAACTTTGGCATTTTTAAATCCTAACGGTCTCTGCTCAGCGGAGTGGAATGTTCAGGAGCCGGTTGCCTAGCAGTGTCTCCGCCTCCTTCTCTGCCCCCGCCCCTCTCTCCCTCTCTCGTTGCTCCAGCTAGGAGTTCACATTCAGCTTCCTTAGATTATATAGCCATTCTTTTTACTAACTTTTACAAATGAGCTTATTGGAGGCTTCGTTTTTTAAGATGGTTCAGGTGCAGTCCGGGCAGACTGACTGGAGCATCATTACAGTATACCATGACTGCCGCCGGGCTTTGTGTGGAGGCTGATACACAAAATAATGAACGACTGGTAAAGAAATCACATGGATTGCTTTTTTTTTTTTTTTTTTTTTTTTTTTTTAAATTTAGTCGTTGCCAATTAGTTTTTATTATTTTCTCCCCAATTTGAAATACCCAATTATTTTTAGGGCTCAGTTCACCGCTACCACCCCCTGTGCTGACTCGTGGGTGGGGCGATGAAACACACGCTGTCCTCCGAGCGTGTGCTGTCAGTCACCGCTTTTTACACACTGCGAACTCAGAGCTACAGCGGCCGGAGGACAACGCAGCTCTGGGCAGCTTACAGGCAAGCCCGCAGGCGCCCGCCAGACTACAGGGGTCGCCATGCCAGCGTGAGCAGGACACCCTGGCGACCTAACCCTCCCTCCCCGGCGACGCCGCCCATTGAGTGCCGCCTTGGAGCTCCTGTCCACGGTCGGCTGTGGAATAGTTTGGATCGAACCGGTGACGCCCAGCGATAGAGAAGCATCCTGCACTCTAGCGAGTGCTTTACTGGATGCGCCACTCGGGAGCCCCCTATGGATTGCTTTTTAATGGTAAATGTGTATCTGGTATTCTAAGCATTACCTACAATTAATAACTCAGCTATATTCATATTCAGAATGTGATACAGTATTAAGACAAGATCCAGTATTAGAAATAAATAAACACGCTTTAAGAGAAACAGCAGTGATGTTTATTAACCATTCCCATCCATTCTCTATGTTTTCGATAAACTTGACCTTGTTATAATACAAGTTGCTGGCAGACAGCACAGTGAGTCTTTAGCGCAAGGGAAATTTAGCACATCATGATAATACAATCCACACATCTGTGTTTTGTTTCCCCAGAGTTGAGAGTACTATTAGTAGAAGTGAAAGATGAGAGATGCTCCGGTCTGGATAACCAGTTTAATTGAGGGAGCACACAATAAAGGAAAAGCAGGGTTTGCCACAACGCCTCCAGCATCCCATCATGCCTCTTTGGTTTACCCAAAATATGCAATGACCTGGGAAAGCCGCGTGCTTCTGAGCTGCTAAACACTCTGCTTGTTCTCATCCAATTGAAATGTCCCGCCCGAATATAATGCATGCTGTGACTTTGATGTTTTGTTTTTTAAAATGTATTCATGATCAATGCATTGCTGAGTTTGTTGTGCTCACAGTATCAGGTGGTGTCTGAATGATCCAAATGCAATTAAAACAGCGAGTGGAGGCGTGAAATAAATCCATCTATAACTTCTCTTATTCAATTATTTCAATAGCGATTAATAACCCTTTGTCCGCTTTATTCAGCACGCCTCAGGCGCCACGCCCAATTTATTTTCACATGCGCTGTTTAAAAGTATTTTCTTTCACAGTTAAATAGGTTTAAAAGTCTCTGCATATCAACAGGACTCTCAGTACTGCATCTCCAGCCCTGCTCCTTGTTCGCTGTATTCATCACATACCTCTTCATAGTCGCATACCGATAAATCATCTCCTGATCACTCTTTTTATCACCAAACCCTCGATCACGCCGATCCGAGTCGTTATTTTATTACTGTAACATCTCAACACGCTCTGCAGATGTCTGTGATGTTCTTTGAGCGCTGGATGCAGAAGCAGCTGTCTTGTTTGTTTATGTCCATGTTATCTCTGTGGTGTTGAACAGCAGTGAGTAGTCGGGGCAGCCCAGCGACCCGGGAATCTTTTAAGGCGAAGCAAAGCGAGGTGGGAATTATTTAAGACGAGCAGCACAGCTGGCATCAATACATTAAAAGTAAATCAGCTCATTTTTGCTGTTTAATCTACTATTTGTTAATTAAACAAGTACAACTTCAAAGAAAAGTTTTCAGTACCTGCTATTGCCAGACAGTCTCCCATCCAAATACCAACCAAACATATTATTATTACGATTTTTTTAGCAGATACACTCATCCAGGCCAACTTCCAATTGTGATATACAATTACCCATTTATACAGTCAAGTGTTTTACTGGATCAATCTAGGTTAAGCAGCAACGTGGCCCCCAGCTGGGATTGAACTCACAACCCTCCAGTCAGGAGCACAGGACTCTAACCGCTACTCCACAGAGGCTGCAAGCGACGGATCACTCGTGTCTCACTGTCGAAATCTCGGCAGCTTCCCACAAGTTTTTCTAACGTATGAGGAACTACCGTTCCTCTCAATATATATATAAAGATTGAGAAAAAGGAAAAACGGCTGTGTACCAAAATGATCAATAAAAAAAGAAAAGAAAAGGATATTTCAGGTACTTAAAGGTAGAATAATTGATTACAAATCAATTATCAGGACGTTTCGGACTACAAGTCCTTCATCGGCTGAATACAAAAAAAAACAGTGCTTTAAGAAGTTCAAAAAAATTGTAAATATACATATATATATATATATATATATATATATATATATATATATATATATATATATATATATATATATATATATATATATATATATATATATATATATATATATATACACATGAAACTTGTACTTTTTCTATAGGTATATAAATGTCAATTGCTGTGGATAAACGCATCAGCCAAATCAATTAATATGACATGTAGTTTTCTAGCTTGCTGTTTATTAATTTATTTATACATTTATAATATAAACATGTATTCATTTCTACATTTATTTATTCAACAATATTTATTTCTAAATGTATTTATTCCTCTATGCATTTGTTTAAATCATTTATTTATTTCTACCTAATAAATTATTCCTTTATTTATTTTTAATTAAACAAGGAACCACAATTTATCAGAGATTTAGACAAGGAAGCTACATGCCACTCTTGTCTGTAAATTCCATTCTATGGTATCTACCAAACAAACAGGAAACGCGAGATTTTCAAACAGGAAATAGAACATTTCTAGTATCGAGCAGCACCTTCAGGTTTTCAGTGAAAGCTGGTCAGGCTTGGATGTAAGCTTAAAAAATGAACGCATTTCAACAACTGTGCAGCGGCGCAGCGGGGTAAGGACGTGTGCGCTTCAAGAACGTCATGATGCAAGGTCAAACCACGGTATTTTTTGTTTTTCACTGTGATATGTGCTGTTTTAAAACAAGTACATTGTTTTATATAAATGGTGTGGATATCAAACTGCTTGCATTCCCTGGTTTGTTTTGATGTTGACCAACATGTGGAATCACAGGATTGGTAGATGTCCAGTTATTTAGCTTTTCTGTTTGAAAAGTCGCTACACACCCTTAAAAAGTAGACGGAAGAGGAAGATGAAGAAGGAGGAGAAGAACAATTTGACCTTAGTTTGACGACTTATATCTCATTGTGTATAAGAGGTATGTACGTTTTTTTATCACATTTGATGTAAGAGTGTTTCAGGCTTTTGGTACAGATGGTAATTCAATAAACAAAGTGATTTAGTTTTGCCGCTGCAACATGGTGAAAACAGCTAAACTCTTGGAGCTGTATAGAGACTCTCGGTCGTTTCAAACATGTTTTTCTAACTCCTCTCAATCCCACGACAAAAACATTGTCAATGTAAATAAACAAGTTAGAAAAATGCAACAGCCGTTTAAAGGGGTGATATCAAACACAAAAGCCCAAGTTAGGAGAAGCAATCAGGCCAATCTTGTCAAGCATCAAGCAAATAGGCACACTTGGAAAGGTGCTGGGGCCCAAGATTCACACAATTCTTGCTTCTAACTTGGCGCTTTTTGATCGCCGCTTCCACTTTATCGCCCACTTGAAATGCTCTTTGTATGACTTGAAGTGACTGAGACACAAACACACTGAGACTGCGACAGACAAACACACACTGAGACACACACACACTGAGACACACACACACTGAGACACACACACACACTGAGACACACACACACTGAGACACGCACTGAGACACACACACACTGAGACACGCACTGAGACACACACACTGAGACACGCACTGAGACACACACACACACTGAGACACACACACACACACACTGAGACATACACAGATACTGACACTCATACACACGCACACACACAGGTACTGAGAAACACACACACAGATACTGACAAACACACAAACATGTACTGACAAACAGACACACACTGAAACACACACTAAGACACACACAGATAGTGACACACACACACTGATAAACACAGGTACTGACACGCGCACACACACACAGATAGTGACACACACACTGATACACACAGGTACTGAAACACACACTGAGAAACACACACACACAGATAGTGACACACAGGTACTGTCACACGCACACAGGTACTGAACTGCGCACACACACTCACACACAGGTACTGACACTGACACACACACACACAGGTACTGACACACACACGTACTGACCTGCGCACACACAGGCACTGACACACACACAAATACTGACACAGACACACACAGGTACTGACACACACACACACAGGTACACTTATGCTATGCACTTTAGCTGCCAGTTAAATATTTAGCTAACTGTTCAATCTAGTTAAGTGATTTAAGATTTATTTAAATATTTAGCTAATGGTTAAATCTAGTTAAGAGATTTAAGATGTATTTAAATATTTAGCTAACTGTTAAATCTTGTAACTAGATTTCTAAATGATATCTGAATGCACACATTTATAAAAAGCTGTATTTATTTTCCTCATTTCTGGCAGCCCATACTAACGGGCGCCGAACTTTGGCATTTTTAAATCCTAACGGTCTCTGCTCAGCTGGAGTGGAATGTTCAGGAGCCGTTGCCTTAGCAGCTCCTCCCCTCCTTCTCTGCCCCGCCCCTCTCTCCTCTCTCTCGTTGCTCCAGCTAGGAGTTCACATTCAGCTTCCTTAGATTATATAGCGCCATTCTTTACTAACTTTTACAAATGAGCTTATTGGAGGCTTCGTGTTTTTAAGATGGTTCAGGTGCAGTCCGGCAGACTGACTGCAGCATCATTACAGTATACCGCACTGCTTCTCGGCTTTGTGTGGAGGCTGATACACAAAATAATGAACGACTGGTAAAGAAATCACATGGATTGCTTTTTAATGCTAAATGTGTATCTGGTATTCCAAGTATTACCTACAATTAATAACTCAGCTATATTCATATTCAGAATGTGATACAGTATTAAGACAGGGTCCAGTATTAGAAATAAATAAACACGCTTTAAGAGAAACAGCAGTGATGTTTATTGCCCATTCCCATCCATTCTCTAGATGTTTCTACATTGTGGTTGCAATCCACAGGGACAAGGAACACAGCGATGTTAAATAAAAAACTAGAGCCCACAATTAACCAATATAGAAAGGAAGGGGGGAGAAATGTGTTGCCTTCATGCAGTACCTTCCACTTTCCTCTACTAAATGTCATTAGCCATGTGTCTGCCCAGTTCTGAATGCTGTCGAGATCATTTTGAATGACCTTTGCTGCTGCAACAGTGTTTGCCACTCCTCCTATTTTTGTGTCGTCTACAAATTTAACAAGTTTGCTTACTATACCAGAATCTAAATCATTAATGTAGATTAGGAATAGCAGAGGACCTAATACTGATCCCAATGTGCATTATAAATATGGGAGATACTGAAATTGAAGAAGGAATCTATGATAAAGACCTAGGAGTTTATGTTGGCTCAGAAATGTCTTCATCTAGACAACGTGGGAAGCTAAAAAAAAAAAAAAGGCCAACAAGATGCTCGATATATTATGAAAAGTTTTGAAATTAAATCAAGGGAAGTAATGTTAAAAACTTTACAATGCATTAGTGAGACCTCACCTAGAATATTGTGTTCAGTTCTGGTCACCTCATTACAAAAAGGATATTGCTGCTCTAGAAAGAGTGCAAAGAAGAGCAAGCAGAATTATCCCGGGTTTAAAAGGCATGTTGTATGCAGACAGGCTAAAATAATTGAATCTATTCAGTGTTTAACAAAGAAGACTACGCGGCGATCTGATTCAAACATTCAGAATCCTAAAAGGTATTGACAATGTCGACCCAGGGGACTTCTTGGACCTGAAAAAAGAAACCAGGGGTCACAAATGGAGATTAGATAAAGGGGCATTCAGAACAGAAAATAGGAGGCACTTTTCAACCATCACAGACTAGCAGCTCTGCACACTCCTATAACACTGCATGAGATCAAAGAACAGCCACATAAACTACAGCCAGGGAACTCCTGTGGGACAGACATGAGTAAGGATCCGCAAGAAAGTGATGTGCGGTTTCAAACCCCGTAAGAGGCTGTGTGCTCCCGTGGTTAAAGACAAGGGCTTGTAGGGAAATAAGCGCACGCAAGCTTTCATTTTGAATTTTGTTTGTAAAAAACAGCGAGTTAAAGACCACGTACATTTTCTTTTACTTTTTTTTTTTTTTAAGCAGCTTCAGTGTTTTCAATCTCTCCACGCACTAAATCGCAGAGTCAGCTCTGAACATGGCATTCTTTATATTCTCTTGTGTGATCGAGTGGAAATCTGCTCTGCAGCGCACTCCAGCACCCACACAGCTCCCTGACCTGCACACCGCAGGGCAACTGCTCTACAAAGGCTGTTTTATCAGTCCCTGCTGTGGATTAAAATAGTATTGGTTTTAAGAATAAATAATTAAACTCACATGGGAGGTGTCGGGTCGCAGGGCTTCCTGTGCTGTAAACCTGGTCGTCATGAAGACGGGCAGAACGCAGCTCGCTATTCCTTATACAATGCTGCCATCGTGGTGGCCATTTACTAGAACTGTTTGTTCTAATATATCTATATCCATATCTATCTATCTATCTATCTATCAGCTCAGTTGCCCTTTGAAATGACTCAAATAACCTTAACCTCTGTGCAAAATAGACATTTCAGATACATTCTTAAAATATAAGACCTCATCTCTCCCTTTCACACCGCCACTCGACCTCTCGCTCCGCCTGCACTAGAAGACTAGCTCTACCTCCTCCTACGCCCCCCACCTCCAGAGCCCGCTCCTTCTCCACCCTTGTTCCGCAGTGGTGGAATGACCTTCCTACAGATGTCAGGACTGCCCAGTCCCTGACCACATTCCGCACCTCCTTAAGACTCGCCTCTTCAAACAGCACCTGTAGAACTCCTCTGTTTGTATCCTGGGACACTATCACCCTTCATGTAAATGTGCTTTATTTTGCTATTATCTGCCCCCATTTTACTGCATTTAATCCTGTACTTCAGAATACTGTAATCTGCCAAGTGTTTAACCTGTAGTACTTTGTATCTAATCATATCCTGATGTAACTATCACTATTTAATCATATCCTGATGTAACTATCACTATTATCTGCTGTATTATTGAATTGTGGTTTGTCACACTTGTACTTTGCTTGAACAAAAGTTATTGTATTTCTTGCTCTTATTGTATTACTTGTATTGTAACACTTGAAATGTATTTGCTTATGATTGTAAGTCGCCCTGGATAAGGGCGTCTGCTAAGAAATAAATAATAATAATAAAATACAGCAAAAACAATATTTACAGGATAGCCAGGAGAGTACTGTGTGTATAAATAATAACGTTTTCTGTAATTGCTCTTATTTGAAATCATTCTCATGCATTTATCATGCTTACTGCCTGTTCTTACTGGGCTCATATCAGCAAATAGTTACTATCAGGTTTAGCTGCTCTTAGTCGAATTCACTCTTATAATTTACTGTGTGCTTTATTATTTTGCTCTTACTTGAATTGATTTTATGGTACTTTCATATCTGCTCTTATCTGTATTATGATATTCTGTAATGTGATATTTTATAATGTGATACTTTGTACTGTGATCATTTGTAACAATTGTAAGCAGCCCTGGATGTCTGCTAAGAAATAAATAATAATAACAGTAAAATTGTAACGTCCATTGTGAATTTCACTAACTGTACTACCCATTGTAAACAGCAGAGGGCACCAGCAACCGCTTGTCACTGAGCTGTGCTCTGATAAAAAAATAAAAAAATAAATTTAAAAAAACAGTTCTACTAAATGGCCACACGATGGCAGCATTGGATAAGGAATAGCGAGAGCTGCGTTCTGCTTTTAGTCGGATTTGCTCTTGTTTATAGTTTACTGTGTGCTTTATTATTTTGCTCTTACTTGAATTGATTTTATATTTTCATATCTGTATTATGATATTTTTTAATGTGATACTTTGTACTGAGAGAACTTGTAATAATTGCAAGTCACCCTGGATAACGGAGTCTGGATAAGGAAGTCTGTAAGAAATAAATACGACTGCTACACAACGGTCAAGGGTCAAGTCTGGAAACAGTCACCCTGATTGAACTGATGAGGATGAGGAGGATGATGAGGATGAGGAGGAGGATGATATACATGTACTTTATATATATATATATTTTTTATCACATTTGATGTAAGAGTGTTTCAGACTTTTGGTACAGATGGTAATTCTAAGAGGAGGATGTGGTGGTCCAGTGGTTAAAGAGGGCTTGTAACCAGGAGGTACCTGGTTCAAATCCCACCTCAGCCACTGACTCATTGTGTGACCCTGAGCAAGTCACTTAACCTCCTTGTGCTCCGTCTTTCGGGTGAGACGTAATTGTAAGTGACTGCAGATGATGCATAGTTCACACACCCGAGTCTCTGTAAGTCGCCTTGGATAAAGGCGTCTGCTAAATAAACAAATTATAATAATAATGATTTAGTTTTGCCGCTGCAACATGGTGAAAACAGCTAAACTCTTGGAGCTGTATAGAGACTCTCGGTCGTTTCAAACACGTTTTTCTAACTCCTCAATCCCACGACAAAAACATTGTCAATGTAAAAAAACAAGTTAGAAAAACGCAACAGCCGTTTAAAAGGGTGATATCAAACACAAAAGCCCAAGTTAGGAGAAGCAATTAGGCCAATCTTGTCAAGCATCAAGCAAATAGGCACACTTGGAAAGGTGCTGGGGTTCAAGATTCACACAATTCTTGCTTCTAACTTGGCGCCTTTTTTTGATCGCTTCGCTCCACTTTATCGCTCCACTTGAAATGCTCTTTGTATGACTTGAAGTGACTGAGACACACACTGAGACTGCGACAGACACACACACACACACACACACTGAGACACAGACACACACACTGAGACAGACACACACTGAGACACACACACACACACTGAGACACAGACACACTCACTGAGACACACACTCACTGACACACGCACACTGATACACACTGAGACGCACACACACACACACACTGAGACACGCACACTGAGACACACTGAGACACACACACATACTGAGACACACTCGGAGACACACACACACACTAAGACATACACACACTGAGCCACACATTCAAACACTGAGACACACACTGAGACACACACAGAAACTGAGACAAACACACACACTAAGACACACACACTGAGACAAACACACACAGAGACACACACACACACACACACACACACACACAGAGACACACACTGAGACACACACACACTGAGACAGACACACACCGAGACAGAGACAGAAACACACACACACACACACACACACACACACACAGGTACTGACCCACACACACACACACACACACACACAGGTACTGACACACACACACACTTATGCTATGCACTTATGTTATGCTAATTGGTAAACATGCAAATTTCAACATTACAAGAGCCAATCAAATCGCGTGAAAGTTCAAAGCGGGAGGAGCTCATTTGCATACAAACTCCAGATTTAGCTGCCAGTTAAATATTTAGCAAAATGTTAAATCTAGTTAAGAGAGATTTAAGATGTATTTAAATATTTAGCTAACTGTTAAATGTTGTAACTAGATTTCTAAATGATATCTGAATGCACACATTTATAAAAAAGCTGTATTTATTTTCTCCTCATTTCTGGCAGCCCATACTAACGGCGCTCGAACTTTGGCATTTTTAAATCCTAACGGTCTCTGCTCAGCGGAGGGAATGTTCAGGAGCCGGTTGCCTAGCAGCGTCTCCGCCTCCTTCTCTGCCCCCCCCTCTCTCCTCTCGTTGCTCCAGCTAGGAGTTCACATTCAGCTTCCTTAGATTATATAGCCATTCTTTACTAACTTTACAAATGAGCTTATTGGAGGCTTCGTGTTTTTAAGATGGTTCAGGTGCAGTCCGGGCAGACTGACTGGAGCATCATTACAGTATACCGCACTGCTTTCGGCTTTGTGTGGAGGCTGATACACAAAAATAATGAACGACTGGTAAAGAAATCACATGGATTTTTTTTTTTTTTTTTTTTTTTTTTTTTAAATTTAGTCGCTGCCAATTAGTTTTTATTATTTTCTCCCAATTTGAAATACCCAATTATTTTTTAGGCTCAGCTCACCGCTACCACCCCTGTGCTGACTCGGGTGGGCGAAGATGAACACACGCTGTCCTCCGCTGCAGCGTGCTGTCAGCCGCCCTTTTTACACACTGCGAACTCAGAGCTACAGCGGGAGGACAACGCAGCTCTGGGCAGCAGGCAAGCCCGCAGGCGCCCGCCAGACTACAGGGGTCGCTGGTGCGCCGTGAGCCGAGGACACCCTGGCCGACCTAACCTCCCTCCCCCAGACGACGCCGCCAATTGAGCGCCGCCCCTGGGAGCTCCTGTCCCACGGTCGGTTGTGGAATAGTCTGGACTCGAACCGGCGACGTCCAGCCTATAGAGCGCATCCTGCACTCTAGCGAGTGCTTTTACTGGATGCGCCACTCGGGAGCCCCCTATGGCTTGCTTTTTAATGCTAAATGTGTATCTGGTATTCTAAGCATTACCTACAATTAATAACTCAGCTATATTCATATTCAGAATGTGATATAGTATTAAGACAGGGTCCAGTATTAGAAATAAATAAACACGCTTTAAGAGAAACAGCAGTGATGTTTATTGCCCATTCCCATCCATTCTCTATGTTTCGATAAACTTGACCTTATTATAATACAAGTTGCTACAGACAGCACAGTGAGTCTTTAGCGCAAGGTAAATTCTAGCACATCATGATAATACAATCCACACATCTGTGTTTTGTTTCCCCAGAGTTGGAGAGTAATTCATTAGTAGAAGTGAAAGATGAGAGATGCTCCAGGTTCGATAACCAGTTTAATTGAGGGAGCACACAATAAAGGAAAAGCAGGGTTTGCCACAACGCCTCCAGCATCCCATCATGCCTCTTGCTTTACCCAAAATATGCAAATGACCTGGGAAAGAGCCGGCGCTTTGAGCGAAGCTAAACACTCTGCTTGTTCTCATCCAATTGAAATGTCCCGGCCCGAATATAATGCATGCTGTGACTTTGATGTTTTGTTTTTAAAATGTATTCATGATCAATGCATTGCTGAGTTTGTTGTGCTCGCGTATCAGGTGGTGTCTGGAATGATCCAAATGCAATTAAAACAGCGAGTGGAGGCGTGAAATAAATCCATCTATAACTTCTCTTATTCAATTATTTCAATAGCGATTAATAACCCTTTGCGGTCCGTTTATTCAGCGCGTTTCAGGCGCGTCAGGTCCAATTTATTTTCACATGCGCTGTTAAAAAGTATTTTCTTTCACAGTTAAACAGGTTTAAAAGTCGCTGCATATCAACAGGACTCTCAGTACTGCATCTCCAGCCCTGCTCCTTGTTCGCTGTATTCATCACATACCTCTTCATAGTCGTGCATACCGATAAATCATCTCCTGATCACTCTCTTTATCACCAAACTCCTCGATCACGCGATCCGAGTCGTTATTTTTATTACTGTAACATCTCAAAAAACTCTGCAGATGTCTGTGATGTTCTTTGAGCGCTGGATGCAGAAGCAGCTGTCTTGTTTGTTTGTGTCCATGTTATCTCTGTGGTGTTGAACAGCAGTGAGTAGCCGGCGAGCCCAGCGACCCGGGAATCTTTAAGGCGAGCAAAGCGAGGTGGGAATTATTTAAGACGAGCGCAGCGAGCTGGCATCAATACATTAAAAGTAAATCAGCTCATTTTTGCTGTTTAATCTACTATTTGTTAATTAAACAAGTACAACTTCAAAGAGAAGTTTTCAGTACCTGGTATTGCCAGACAGACAGTCTCCCATCCAAATACCAACCAAACATATTATTATTCCGATTTTTTTAGCAGATACACTCATCCAGGCTAATTTCCAATTGTGACATCCAATTACCCATTTATACAGTCAGGTTTTTAACTGGATCAATCTAGGTAAAGCAGCAACGTGCCCCCCAGCTGGGATTGAACTCACAACCCTCCAGTCAGGAGCACAGGACTCTAACCGCTACTCCACAGAGGCTGCAAGCGACGGAGCACTCGTGTCTCGCTGTCGAAATCTCGGCAGCTTCACACAAGTTTTTCTAACATATGAGGAACTACCGTTCCTCTCAATATATATATATAGTTTGAGAAAAAGGAAAACGGCTGTGTATCAAAATGATCAATAAGAAAAAAGAAAAGAAAAGGATATTTCAGGTACTTAAAGGTAGAATAATTGATTACAAATTAATTATCAGGACGTTTCGGACTACAAGTCCTTCATCGGCTGAATACAAAAAACCACACAGTGCTTTAAGAAGTTCAAAAAAAAATTGTAAATATACATGTACTATATATATATATATATATATATATATATATATATATATATATATATATATATATATATACACACACATGAAACTTGTACTTTTTTATATAGGTATATAAATGTCAATTGCTGTGGATAAACGCATCAGCCAAATCAATTAATATGACATGTAGTTTTCTAGCTTGCTATTTATTAATATATTTATACATTTATAATAAACATCTATTCATTTCTGCATTTATTTATTAAAAAATGTTTATTTCTAAATGTATTTATTCCTCGATGCATTTGTTTAAATCATTTATTTATTTCTACCTAATAAATTATTCCTTTATTTATTTTAAATTAAACAAGGAACCACAATTTATCAGAGATTTAGACAAGGAAGCTACATGCCACTCTTGTGTGTAATTCCATTCTATGGTATCTACCAAACAAACAGGAAATGGGAGATTTTCAAACAGGAAATAAAACATTTGTAGAATCGAGCAGCACCTTCAGGTTTTCAGTGAAAGCTGGTCAGGCTTGGATGTAAGCTTAAAAAATGAACGCTTTTCAAGAACTGTGCAGCGGCGCAGCGGGGTAAGGTCGTGTGTGCTTCAAGAATGTCATGATGCAAGTTCAAACCACGGTATTTTTTGTTTTTCACTGTGATATGTGCTGTTTTAAAACAAATACATTGTTTCATATAAATGGTGTGGATATCAAACTGCTTGCATTCCCTGGTTTGTTTTGACGTTGACCAACATGTGGAATCACAGGATTGGTAGACGTCCAGTTATTTAGCTTTTCTGTTTGAAAAGTCGCTACACACCCTTAAAAAGTAGACGGAAGAGGAAGATGAAGAAGGAGGAGAATAACAATTTGACCTTAGTTTGACGACTTATATCTCATTGTGTATAAGAGGTATGTACGTTTTTTTATCACATTTGATGTAAGAGTGTTTCAGTCTTTTGGTACAGATGGTAATTCTAAGTGATTTAGTTTTGCCGCTGCAACATGGTGAAAACAGCTAAACTCTTGGAGCTGTATAGAGACTTTCGGTCGTTTCAAACACGTTTTTCTAACTCCTCTCAATCCCACGACAAAAACATTGTCAATGTAAAAAAACAAGTTAGAAAAACGCAACAGCCGTTTAAAGGGGTGATATCAAACACAAAAGAACAAGTTAGGAGAAGCAATCAGGCCAATCTTGTCAAGCATCAAGCAAATAGGCACACTTGGAAAGGTGCTGGGGCCCAAGATTCACACAATTCTTACTTCTAACTTGGCACCTTTTTTTGATCGCTTCGCTCCACTTCAAATGCTCTTTGTATGACTTGAAGTGACTGAGACACACACACACTGAGGCACACACACACTGAGACAACACTGAGACACACACACACTGAGACTGCGACAGACACACACACTGAGCCAAACACATTCTCACTGAGACACACACACTGAGACACACAGACACACTGAGACACACACACACACTGAGACAAACACACACACACACACACTGAGACACACACAGATACTGACACACACAGGATATACTGGACTTTGAACGCCGCTACCAAGGACAGTATAACGAGAACATGATGGGAGACTACATTTGGGGGCTGATTCGTGAAAGTGATTGACAGTATAATCGTAAATCTCGAAAAACTACTCACTTCTAAATCTTTTGTACTCATTTTTGTATTACTTTAGTATAAATACATGTTAATTTGGATTCATATGTTGTTTTTTTTTTCTGACTTTATGTGAACGGAAAGACACAAATTCACCCGTTTTCTCATTGGAAATAAGTAAATTTCAAAATATCACTGTCCTGGTCACAAAAGCAAAGTTTGTGGGGAATAATAGCCATTTTCTATACTTTTGAGGCATAAGCAATTAGGAAATAACACTTACTACCCAGGAACAAAAATTGTGTTACATAGTGTAATAGCAATATTTTCTGCTGATTTATCAAAGAATTATAAAAATTCACCTTTCACACAAAACAGATTTCCCTGCAGGTACTGACACACACACACACACACACACACAGGTACTGACACACACACACACACACACACAGGTACTGACACACACAGGTACTGACACACACACGCTATGCAAATTTCAACATTACAAGAGCCAATCAAATCGTGAAACGCTCATTTGCATACAAACGCCAGAGTTTGCTGGCCAGTTAAATATTTAGCTAAATGTTAAAGCTAGTTAAGAGATTTAAGATTTATTTAAATATTTAGCTAACTGTTAAATCTTGTAACTAGATTTCTAAATGATATCTGAATGCACACATTTATAAAAAAAAGCTGTATTTATTTTCTCCTCATTTCTGGCAGCCCATACTAACGGCGCCGAACTTTGGCATTTTAAATCCTAACGGTCTCTGCTCAGCGGAGTGGAATGTTCAGGAGCCGGTTGCCAGCGTCTCCCTCCTTCTCTGCCCCCGCCCCTCTCCCTCTCTCGTTGCTCCAGCTAGAGTTCACATTCAGCTTCCTTAGATTATATAGCCATTCTTTACTAACTTTTACAAATGAGCTTATTGGAGGCTTCGTGTTTTTAAGATGGTTCAGGTGCAGTCCGGCAGACTGACTGGAGCATCATTACAGTATACCCGCACTGCGCCGGCTTTGTGTGGAGGCTGATACACAAAATAATGAACGACTGGTAAAGAAATCACATGGATTGCTTTTTAATGCTAAATATGTAACAAACCTAATCCTTAAGCAACGTCCATTAACTAGTATTTTATGACGGAAATACAAATAAACTACCCTGAACAATATAAACTCTCCAAAGCAGTAGGATTGCTGGGTAAGTCAGGATTGTTTACAACACCTAGAAAATAGGAAGAAAATTAAACCAGAAGACAACACCAGAATTCAAATAGCAGATGTTATTGAATATGCGTGGAATATTATACTTGTAGACAGATGTGTTTATTATTATTTGTTTATTTAGCAGACGCCTTTATGTAAGGCGACTTACAGAGACTAGGGTGTGTGAACTATGCATCTGCTGCAGAGTCACTTACAATTACGTCTCACCTGAAAGACGGAGCACAAGGAGGTTAAGTGACTTGCTCAGGGTCACACAATGAGTCAGTGGTTGAGGTGGGATTTGAACCGGGGACCTTCTAGTTATAAGCCCTTTTCTTTAACCACTGGACCACACAGCCTCCTGTCAAATATTTGGTGTACATGGGTTTGAATCAGACAGCATTTGGACCAGTCAACATGTTTACCAGAACACGCATCAATACCAGTCATTTAGGACAGATCAAAGCTTTCAGTAATGTACAGCCTAACATAGCCAATGGTGATTAAAGTGTTTACCAATGAGTCCATCAGGCAGTCCTTATAGAAAACAAAATGTCCATGAAACAACAACAGCCAATACTTTGAAAGTCCCAAGCTGTTATATATCAGGTCTGTATTGAGAATGCAGTTGAGCCAGAACAGTTTAAACACAAAACAAAAACAAAACAAAATGAGACTTCTGAGCGGGGTGCTCGTTAAACCCTGATAAATAAACAAAAATGAGACTTCTGAGCGGGGTGCTCGTTAAACCCTGATAAACAAAAATGAGACTTCTGAGCGGGGTGCTCGTTAAACCCCGATAAATAAACAAAAATGAGACTTCTGAGCGGGGTGCTCGTTAAACCCTGATAAATAAACAAAATGAGACTTCTGAGCGGGGTGCTCGTTAAACCCTGATAAATAAACAAAA
>CM072694.1:4030288-4082521 GCA_036884735.1 Huso huso | reverse complement strand
GACAGCAACACTAATTAGTGAAACTGCTGCTCAGATGCAGTACATGCGAGGATAGCAGCTTGCAAAGCGCAGTGAGAAACAGGAAATTGTGCGTTCAACAGCCTACCATCTCTATTCACTGTATACAAACTGCAGGAATACATTATTATGTGAGCATGTCTGCATTGGTTTAGTTGCGCTAACACTTCCAGTTCTCCTGAGCTGATCTACAGATTGCTGTGGTGAAGGTATACTGTACAAGAGACAATAACAAATTGTGAACACTTTATTATTATTATTTTTTAAAGGCAAAACAGATGACTATTATCCCCTCAAGAACTTGTGCTATTAAAGGAATGCCTGTAACAAGTTTCATCTTGATTGGAAGGGTGGTTCTCAAGATAGAACTGAATATGAAAATATTATGAAATACAGCATTGTGTTGAGAAGTTGTATCACTTGCCCTTATCTTGCACTTACCCTTTTAAGGTTATTGAAAATACAAACTAAACAGTGGCGTTTCAGGAAAACTGATGTTGAGTTCCAAAACACATGACAATTTTCAGCAAAGCTATTCATGAACACCATCTTCACCAGTTGTTGGTATTAATAGTTAAAATAAAAAAAATAAAAAATACATTCATTAGGCCTTGATGATCAAATAATAAACACAAAGCCAACATTCAGAAGTAATACAGTAAGCTTACGTCGTGCCAGTGGCAAGAAATTCAATTTCTAATTCAATTCCAATTCAAGAACTCTATTCAAGCACACAACACAAATTAAAATCCTCTATACTTAAAGATCCTTTAAATAACTTTGGGATGTCATGTAATTTCCTCCAATGGACAGCTTTTCAGTGCAAAAGCTTGGAAAACCAATTGTGAACTACAATGAAACAATCCGATCATTTAGATGACAAAAGCATATTGGTACTCAAAACAAGCCAGTGTGCAGAACTGTGCAAAACCATCCAGTCACTACAGCATGCATGTTTCACCTTGAAGCAACCTCCACTGCACAGCAGCAGCAGACACATTGAAAAGTTAACACAGCATTGGGTGCATCGTTTGGCTGCTGATAAAATAAGCCCTGTCTACAGTAATTAAGATGTGATGTGTAACCACAGCAGAGGCACCTTATAAATACAGTACAAGTTGCTGGTCCTGCCCACTGCCTTATCAGTTTAAAAGCACAGTGCTCATGTTTGAGGATATGGCCTCTGCACTTCAGATCATGTTTCTCACATGTAAAGCAACAGATGGCAGCTTCACAGATTTTCAAACAAAGAGACCCAGGGTCTGTGTGTTGAATGTTGGAGCCATTAGGCACCAATACATAGTGCTTGGAGAGGGCAGGGTTACAGACAACATAACACAGGAGGATTGTTCATTTAAACAACCTTTAGTTAACCTGAAGTCTTCCTTAACATATATGCCATTTAAGCTGCTACTGTACAATAAATACAATGTGTCAATTATTGCAGAGACACCCTTTATAGGGATGAACTACGTTTTGACAGCCACTAGTCAACCATGTAATAACAGGAGACCTGCTGTTACAAATAAAAAAAAACACCTTTTACTTTTTACTTGTGAATTTAACACCATTGTTTACAGTTTGGTTGCCTTACAAACCCAGTGTTGCTGTGATTCAAAGCGCATAGTATTCAGAAAGTGCTGTTCATTTTCCCATCCAACAAAGCCGAGCCATTACAGTACAGTACAGTATATATATATATATATATATATATATATATATATATATATATATATATATATATATTGTTACTTACATACATACTATACCACAATATATAATATGTAGCTAATTCAGCCCCTCCCCACATATTCTCAAATCCACCTCAGTACATCAGTATAACTACACTATGCCAACATTTGATTTTGTTATTTTTAACACCTTGGCCACTTAGGGATTGTGAATATTCTTATACGTAAGATGGATACCACTGCTATAATAATCCCCTACCTCGTGTAACCGTTTCTTGGCTCTCTGGGACCTCTTCGTAACCCTTCTGCCTCAGTTCGCTCAGGCTCTCATAGTATTCTTCAGGGTCGTCGCTTTCAGCGAACAGTATCTCGGAAAGGATCTTCCAGCCGCAGGTGTCGAGCGCGTGTCCCAGGTAGACCTGGAGCTGGTAGCAGGGTCTCCGTCTCTTTCGGAGTCGCCTCGGGAGGGCGAACAGCACCATCCACACTCCGGAGGCTCTTCCGGGAAGAGTGGCAAGCAGGGCTCAGGTCCGGGTTGACGGAGCACAACTGCTGGTGAATCGCCCTCAGGTCCAAGAAGAGAACAGACCAGCCCAGCTGCAGTCTTCTCTGACGCCGCTTTCCAGCTCCTCCGACTCTGCCGTTTCGCCCTCTGCGGTCCCAGATCCATCTTTAATAACACTGGGGTCTAATATTTCCAATGTCAACAGTCTTGCTGGACTCTTGCCCCTGACTTTACTGCCACTGCAAGCCTGAGTGGTTTAATCTGGCTAGTTGCAACTGCTGCCTTCCCTGAACCGGGATTTTGCTACTGCTTTCCCCTTGACTTCCCTGAGCCCATCTTCTCCTCGATCGATACCATCCCCTGCGCCCTTTTCCTGCCACGTACTTTTCTTGAAGTGTGCTTCAGACAGTCTTGTGTTTGTCGTCCCCTGTTCTTATCACTGCCGCGGTAGATGAGGCTGGGTCCTCGGCCCGGAATCCGGTTGCTGCAACAGCATCCTGCCTGCCTCTCCTTTGTCTCTGCACAGTTCTGTTATGACACGTGATTGCAAACTTGCCTTCCACTTCATTCAAGCCACGATAAACACGAATTTGTGTTTTCTTTCTCTTCAAAACATTCGGTCTCACTGCCACCCAACCCGACTCCAAAGTGTCTTCCATTGTAATGACATCGTTTACCACAAAAAATATCACCCGATCGAAAAAATAAAATAATAACAGTAAGTTAATAATACTATAATAAATAAAATAAAATAAAACGAACAGCCACAGTCGCTATCATATATTCACTGGAAAGCCAGCCATCTTTGCTGCTCTTACAAAACAATATACCTTGCTATTTAAAAATAAACGATTTTCTGCCATCTCGTCTCACCTGCGCCCCTACCTGATATCCGACCTAAAGAAGGTCCTTTTGTTCTCATTTAAAACCCTTCAAACAAAGCGGACGGTTCACATGGTCACGTGTCGGGATCTGTTTACAAGCAAACACAGCAAGCAGCTTGAGCAGCCGCTGCTGACTATCAAAAATATATGTATGTTTTCACACTCGCAGTCTTTTCTTTCAAATGTACTGTTCCCGGCCAAAACTCGGCCCAAACTCCCCTCTTCGCAACGTCTCCTTGCCAGACTACCGTTGACCCAAAACGTCCTCTTTCGTTCCACCAGCTTTTCGGATCTCGTCTATTTCGCTCCACTTCGCAAAATAACAAATGTTTTCATCTGACTGCTGACGTTGCGTAAACATCTACACGCGGGGGCACGTAGCGAACGGGTGACGCAATTCAGTAACCGCATTCTGTTGCCATGCCATGCTATGGCACGGTGGAGAAAAAGGATAGCGTGTGCAGCTTTTGCGGGTATCGTGCCGTGAGATACACCGTATTGCCATATAGAGGTACACGATGGTTTTGTAAGTACTGTTGTCAGTGCACGGGAAGTGAACAGGCAGAGCCGCTGTTTACACACAACGGTGCTGCAGGTTTGTAGACGTGCACTGTATGTACCATATATATAGGATTCTGCTCTGTCTGAGCAATAGCAGCAGTGACACTGACGATGTATGCTCAGTGTATCAGGGGTTCACATGGGCGGGGAGCTTGTGTCCCTGAAGTATCATGACCTTTAGGAATGCAAACAAACTGAACAGCTAATAAAGCCTGTTATGTGCCAATAAAAGTTAAACTGGGTGAATGACTCAATACAGAGGCACTGCAGCTTTAAAACGATTAAATAAATAATTTTCTTTAAAAAAAAATTCACATTTCTACATGCTGGAGAGCTTTAGGTATTCCTCTGTAATGAATACAATCACTATAGTAATGCAACACATATAAAAACTTCAAACAGGTCCCAAAGTTCTGGGACAAACTCATTTTAAATGAGTAAATTACACAGCATGTACCAATATGTTTTCCCTCACTGTTTTCAAAAGGAGTTCCCAACCTAGCATGTAAAGGAAGATAGTTGCATCCGTGTGCAAATTAGCACTTGCCATGATTTAAACAAACAGATGAAAGTCAGATCACGGATCACAAAACATCTGTTTTTAAACATTATAACACATCTGTTATGCAGTCAGTTACAGTGAAATAGTGTAGTTCTCATTGTTTGTGTTTAGAGTTCTGGATATTACTGCCAGTAATGTTAACTGTAAGTTACAGGGATCAATATGTTAGTGTTCTTACAAATATGTTTGAGGAATTTAGCACACTTGCACCTCATGCCAGTAAATGACATTTTGAACAGAAGTGTTTACTTTGACACCCCTTTATGATAAGGTCTGGAATGGCGATTTCAGTATATATGGATTGAACCAGAAAGGGTCCCAAGCAAACCATGGCTCCAAATAGAAAACAAGATCTTATGTCCCTCTAATCTGTAGACTGTTTTATAGGGGCCATATTGATTCACATTGTGGAGGGGATTGCTTGCAATTTGGATGAAGATTAGGAAAAGAGCTGAACCCACCAGAAATGGGTTTACATTGCATACAGTAAGTCCCCAACAGCCACCAGACTGTCCATCACTGCTGACCTTGGCTGGAGTCAACCCAGTGACCTTTGTGTTTTGTATCCCAGTGGAAATCCACTGATGCATGTGCTGACACATTTGTTGTTGTTTTATATTTTTTAATCAAAGGCTTTGGTACTTTAAAAAATGCATTCATAAATGTAGACAAACATTTTGATGCTAAGTCTTTATCAGGGTTTTTATATTCTGTTATGTTTTAAATCCATTTCCTTTTGCAAGACCAATTTTTGAGTTTATATTAAAAAACAAAACAAAAGTCTAGCTCATAAATAAAGAGCTGTTGGCACATGCTCCTTTCTGTTTCTCTAGCTCTCCGTCTTTAACTGAGAGAGAAAAAAAACAGCTCATTAATTATGTATCTGAGGCTGATCTTAGATATGTGACTCAGCTCAACCCTTTATCCTGTGATACAGTTCTTATGAATTAACTGCTGTCTATAACAAGGTCTGGAAGAGTGCCAAGGGCTAGGTACAAATCTACTTTTATTTTCAACATATCCTGGGATTCTTTGCATATTTTTACAGAAGCATCAGAAATGAAACTGCAAATTACAAGATAACAGCAGTTTATTGAACCCTCCTCTGTGGCATCCCTTCAGTTCTTACTGACTTCATCACTGCCGTTTATACCGGTGCTGCTGCGGTACAAATGCGTGTCATTTAGCAGCTGTCAATGCCATACTGGGCCAGTGATTCTGCAGTGCAATGGATTTGAATGCTGTATTGCTACAGTAAACTGAAGAAAAAAAGTAGACCATCATTCATGACCTCCTGTACAGCCATAGTGCACAAGTTTGCCATACAGACAGGTGACTCTGTATACCCCCAGATTCTCACAATAACTTGAATGTTCAAAGCAAATGATCACACTTGAGGAAGTGCGTCTCTAGATATACTGTACCAAGCTCTTTGCAGGCCATACTAAAAAATAGCAAGAGTTCAGAAACGATATAAATGTTCAGTAAACCAAGAACCAGGAACAGGTTTTTTGTTGGTAGGGCAGCAGCCCAGGCCAGTCCTAAACCAAACAGTGTCAGCAAAGGCACTAAAAATAAAATTATTATTATTATTATTATAATAATAATAATAATAATAATAATAATAATAATAATAATAATAATAATAATAATTCAAGTGTGGTTAAGACAAGTCACAAACAGTACTTACAAAAAAAATAAAAACATGCAAGTTTTCTAGGTGCTGCTGTCCTTGCATTGCTGTGATCAGGCAAGGAGAACACACAATAAAAGAATAACAAGTAATGTCAGACTGCTGTGCTATAGTCCTTGATCTGTTCAGCGAAAACCAAAGGGACCGATACAGCCCAACAGGCAAACCAACACACAGCTTGCCCTTGGCAGAGGTCAGACAGTACTTTCCTGTTTAGCCTCTTCAGATCTCTCCATTGTGCTCTAGCACATGGCTTTTATAGATTGAAAACTAGCATTCCAACCGTGCCAATTTAGTAATTAGTCAATTAAGTCCCTTAAAGGACAGATACAAGGTAATTTACGGCACACTTAACCTTCTCACGCTTGGGTCTTTGCATGTGGAATTTAAAGGTTTCTTAGTCAATTAAGCCACAAAAGCCTGCAGAAAACAGGAACAACTGAAATTGGCACAATTCTGTGTAAGAGAAAGGAGCAGCATCTACATGGGAAATCTAAAGGGTCAGGGTCCTTTACCCTGTCACAGAGACAGACAGATGGTTGGGCAGACACACAGACAGCATCCATACACCCCAAGATTATTATTATTATTTCTGTCTTAGCAGGCATATTACCCAGGGGAACTTACAGTTGTATACAAAAATACATATCAAGAATTACAGTACAATTAAGAGCAAGATACAAAAATACAATGACTTCAGTCCTAATAACAGCAAATACAAAACAAAGTACGATTTGATATCGGGGCAGTTCAAGAGCAGATAACAGTGTTGATAGTTACATCAGGGTTGAATCACGAGTGCAGGTGAAATACAAGATACTACAGATTGGATTAAATGCAGGATTAAATACAATAACATAGGGAGCAGATATGTGCAAGTTAAAGTGCATTAAAGGCAGAGTTCTATATTGTCCAGAAGGGAAGAGTTGAGTTTTACAGGTGTTGTCTGAAGGGTGTGTCTTGAGGAGGTGCGGAAGGTGGTCAGGGACTGGGCAGTCTTGACATTCGTGGGAAGGTCGTTCCACCACTGCAGGCGGGGTGGAGAAGGGCGGGCTCTGGAGGCAGGGGAGGCGTGGGAGGTACAGCCAGTCTTCTAGTGCAGGCGGAGGCGGAGAGGTCGGGTGGGGGTGTAGGGAGATGAGAGACTGGAGATAGCTGGGTGCAGTCTGGTCAAGGCATCTGTGGGCAAGTACAAGTCTTCAACTGGATGCGGCGGTGATCGGGACCCAGTGGAGTGGCGGACAGTAGAGTAGTGTGGGAGGCGAGCCAGAAAACACCGGGCAAGCATGGTGCGCTCTGTTAAGTGTTACCACAACTGAGAAAGCATGTCTCTAGATACTGGATGTGCAGAACTCTAGTGTGAAACACGTGCGCATGACATTGGGACATACCTATCCCTACCTCAGCTGTAGCCCCTCTGCCAGGGGTATGCATCCCCAGTGGGGTGATAATAATAGTACAGGTTATACAGTGTTACCCACTATCAATTTCTAAAATTCTAAGGGGTAACAGAGCCAGTTGCAAAAATACTGTACTTACTAGTTTAAAGTAATTAGTATGGTAGTGAATGTTATTCACCACAAGGGGCATCCTTCACTTGCTTTTGAAAATATTAAGGAATGTCTTATTGAGGAAGTATTTCAAGTTACCCTTTGTTTATCACCATGCACTAAATAGGGCTTGTGTGCCCTGAAGGTTTCAAGAATGTAATAATGTCTTTGCAATCATTGCCATTAATACACCAAGCATTCAAATCTTGAGTAATGTGCTCATCTTTAGTGGTCTGTCTGAATCTGAGCTATTGAAGGTCGGCCAGTAGCAGGTGGAAGTTTCTACCACTAGTTTCGGTGAGAAAGAAAAGGAAAGAAAAATAAATCTCATATTTAGCTAATTAATACCCAACTGCAAAAGAGAAGAGAGAGTGCAGCAATGAAGTTACATTAAGAGGGCAGAATTTCTAGCAGACCCTGAGGCAATCTCCATACAGTCAGGCTTGGGTTCAGTGCAGACTCTGTTATTCACATGTGTTCAGCTTAGGTATAACATGTTCAATTCCACAAGTACTAATATTGGCAGTCCAGGAAAGAGGCACACAGCAAGTGCTTTTATCTGCTGATAGGCTGACAACAGAATGCACAGAATCTCATTTCTTTTAGAACTGTACAACAGTTGTGATACTGAGATGTGGAAAACTGAAACTAAGATCTCAATTTATTGAAGAGCCTCGTGCCATACCTGGCTCTGACAGAGGGCTTGGTATGCATTACAGATCTATACAGCATATTAACAGAACAGTCTCTAATGAAGAGCCCTCGTGCCATACCTGGCTCTGACCCAGGGCTTGGTGTGCATTTCAGGCCGCTGCCCCAGCTGCCGTGCTTCTCCGGGCTGTGGGCAGGAAGCCCCTCTCTAGTGCCTGCGACTGCTCTGATGTGGTAGGGCTCCAGAACCCACAGCAGCCACCGATGTAGCGAATTCCGAGACTGTAGGCCTCCCTGGTGTACTTAGAACACTCTACCTGGTAAGGGTTCCTGGTTCCATGGCTATATTTTTTAAATAAAAAAAACTTTTCAAGATATATAAAAAAAAAAAGGAATCAAAAGCTTTGATGAAATATAGAGACTTTATGGAAATTCTAAGGTATTTCCAGATATATCCCACTTGTTGGAGTTATTTAATCCTATTGTTTTCTGTACTGATCTAGACACTGAAAGACACTGGCATGATTGTCTGAAAAATCTATTAACTTATAATATCAAACCAGTTTTTTAGACACCCTATTTTATTCTGGTTGCGTTAATTTTCCACTGTGATCTCGACCACAGAATCAACACTTCTAGTGTGATTCAAGGCATGATCTTCAGTTTGTGTGCTGATGCTTACCAGCTTTGACTAGCTTGACAGCACAGTCCCTGGAGACACTCCATTCAGGTCTCCAGTGGGTCCAATGCACAGAGTGGTTGCAACTGGCTTCCTGCCCTTCAGAACTGGAACTGCCCACTCAGCCTCCTCCACGTGCTCAGAATACTAAACACAAGGAACAAGCACACAGCAAGATTTGCACCATTATACAGTGTGCAATACTGCTGGACTCATTCTCAATAGCTAACAAGGTTTTCGTTCACCACATAGCAAACAGGTTATTACAGATCTGAGGGAGAATGAAAGGAATTGATGGACTCAATCCACAATCTCATCCCACAATCCCTTCTTTATATCGTCAACAATTCAAATAAGTAAGTCTCTGTGGCAGTGGTTTGCAGTGTGCAGGTGCAGGAGTGATGCGGTGATCAATAACAGACAGACAACGATAATCCAGGTGCAATGGTGTTTATTTATAATCCAAAAAGTCACTTGACAACTGTAAATAATAATGAATGGTAATACACAATGATGTGTACTACACAGTATAACCAAGGGGTTCAGTCCCGAAACAATAAACCACGGTATTTAATACACACAAATATACAAACACGGTCACCAGTCCAAAATGAGTGCTGTAGTGCTCATGGTGCAAATACAATTTATCATGAAATAAGTGCAGTGTTGTCCGGGTTTGGTGCTGGCCTGTAGCGACAGCTCCGGATCGTGTTAGCCGTCTAAACAACAAACAAGTATAATTAGACACAACAAAACACTCATGACAGACAATACGGTTCTTCTTCCAGTTCAGCATTAACCATAACAAAGGAACAGATCACCTCACTCGTCCCTTATATACCATTAATCACGCCCCTTGGTTAACGAGTGCAACCGCTCCTCCAATCGCGACTGCCACATCGTTTCCCTCCCGGGTCGATGATTTAGTGTACCGTAGCTCCGCCTCCTTTCTAGATGTCTGACTTCTGCCTAACCCTGGGAATTAATTGTCTGGCCATCCAGTCCAGGGCACTCTGCTCCTTTATACAGCACCCTCATGTCGGGAGGAGATTTATCAACAAGAATCATTCTGTCTCTGTCACAGTCTCAAGAATTTTTATCAATAAATGTCCAATTTCAATTTGTCTTGGCATGCCTTGCATATGTAATACATGTTTCAACATGTGCGTAGGTAGTGTAGACAGGGTATAACTGTTTCAAGTCAGTCCTGAACTGTAAACATGAACTGTAGGGAAGTGACCAATATGTGGAACAGACTGTAATTTGGTTTATCCAGACTGTGATTATTGATTAATAAGGAAAGACAAATATGAACTGGGTTGAAGTTATCCTAAAAGTGAACAGTACTACCAGAGATTGAATATGCAGGTGAACTGAAACACTACCTAAGAGTCAAGCACCTGCCCTATCCCTCGAAAACCATGTCATTTATCAATGTTTGTTTGAGAATCTTGAACTAAAAAGTTACACAGCAGTGAATAGAGTCATGCAGCCTTTTCATTACACCCTGCCTCTTTGTCACAATATCCAGTAATTTCTTTGGCTGGCTTCCAGAATGCCTGGTTTCAGCTAGCATCCATTTTCTATAGCCAGTAGAGGACTAACATCCTTTAACAGTATAAAAATAATACAAAATTAAAGAACACACACACAGAACAACAATTTAACCACTCCTTCCTGCAACTACATGTCAACTAACTAAAGTTTTTTTTGAGATTTGTTTATTGTATTCCCAATTATTGTATTCCTTTCTGTAAATGTACCATTGCTTTTGAACTTGCTTCAAAATAAACTTCAATGCCTCTGTAGCAGGGCAGGGCCCTGCCTGTAAATAATATTGTTATGTGGTGATTTGGTGGTGGTTGGCAGGGATGGGCTTAATTTCCTATCCCTGCCAAAATACATGTGAGAATGTGGCTGGAGCTAATTGAATCATTGATAATTAGGCTCCAGCCACATGGTATAAAAAAGGGTAAATTCTTTTGCTTGGTGCTTGTGCTGTGGTGGTGGTGAATGGTGAGTGGTGGTGGTGGTGAGTGAGTGAGTGAGTGGTGGGTGAGTGGTGAGTGAGTGAGTGAGTGAGTGGTGAGTGAGTGAGTGAGGTGTATATTTTTTAAAAAAAGTGTAGTGAAGGCTAATGCCCAGCCTACCTTTTTGTATTTTGTTTAAACCTTTTGTTTTGGCCCTTTGCGCCAGTTATTTTATGATTTGTTTTACTGTGAAAGTTGTGTTTTGTTTAACTGTTTTATTTTGCTCTGTGAGCAGTGTTTTGTTTGACTTAAGCATGAAGCGCGTTAACTACAGTTTCCTTGCCTCTGAGTCTCTTTTTGCCTGCCACAGCCTCTCACCCTGAAAACCTCCTGAGTGATTCTTGTACAGCATGGCAAAGAAAGATAGCTTTATACTCATATGCAGATTTTAAAAACATGTTTAAGAAATGAAAAAGGATATATAGCATAGATAAGTGTATCAATCAAGTTTAGGGGTATAAGAAGCAAGTTAAAATAACCGACACAAAGGGGTGTTTCCTTCCTTCTCAAAGCATTCAGGTTTATGGATCCAAAAAGTACATCGATGGAACCGAAATAAGTGGGTTTTAAAAAAAAAAAAAATCGTACAGGTTGGGAAATTGGGATTATTATTAACAAGGTTTGTTTTTTGTCTTTGGAAAGGTGGTTATAGTGTTTTTGGTTTACTTCAGCAATCATGAAGTCCTCATCCTCCTCCACAAAGACATCCAGTTGCTTCTTGAAAATGGCCTTAACATCGCACTGAATGATTAATTGTCAATCTACCCTGGCCACACCTATAAAGGAACAAAGGAATGAATGTTTGGGTGTTGTGTAGGTGAGTGCTTGGAGCAGTGAAAACAGAGTGGAACAGAGTAAGGTACCGTGATAGGTAGGTTTGGGTACTGTTTTGTTTATTTTAAAGAGTTTAGTGTGCAGGTTTTTTTGTTTAAACTGTTATTTTGTTCCTGTGTTTTTTTTTTGTGTTTATTAAAAGTGTGCTGAAAACGCTGAACTACAAGTCCTGTGTTTGTGCTATTTTCCACCGTTGTCTGCCTTGGCTGCAAGCCACTCTACCACATCCCTCCATCACATTTTGTTTTCCTGTCCCAAAAGAGAGGTGCATTGGTTTTGCATGAGTATTAGATACACCTTAAACGAATCAGTCAGTCCTCCCTTAAAAAAGTGTGTGCTACACATGGGAGGTGTTTTCATTTTTTGTCCCACTCATATTTCAAGTGCCATGACTTATGACATTGAAACCCCTTTCTCTGGACAACCACTCACGTAACCTTGAGTCTACAACACTGGACAAACATCCAAATATATTGTAATGTAAACGGTGGGTGAAAGGTTGAGCAGAACAAGAGAAAATAACACTGGAACATTGCAGCAAGCGATGTGCTACAGACTTGCTCGTGCCGATGGTCGAGGTCACTTTCTCCTTTTAACTTGCGGTCACCATGAGTCACGAACTGTTCAGTATGAAAAAACAAAAAAGAATTCCAGAAGAATGCTTACTCTTATAAAATGATATTCCGTTTACCTTGGCGACCACTTATTTCAATGGGACTGACCACAGCCTAACCAATGGCCAGGATATTCATCATTGTTATATTGCCCAGGTTTTGGTGCTGTCCAGTGTATATACTTGTTCTGCTTGAGGGGTTCATGAATTTATTGTAGAAAGTTGAATTGAGTAATGATGTGGTTCTGTATTTGTTCAATAACCCAATAAAGTGATTCATAGGCATGCACCAGTGCCTCCAATCAATACCATAATAATGAACAAGCGATCCTACTCCTGGCTATTCTTAACCACAGACACACAGAAGCCAATGGTTTATGTTTGTTCTGTACAAAAAAGAGAATTGCCAAGGTCATCTCTATTTACACCATTGATGTTAGCTTGCGAGGTTCGGGGGGCGTGGAGCTGGGGGCGGCTAATCTCTAATCTTTCAATTTTCTAATCTCCAGTTAATTGGTTTCTATTTACTATTTAAGACCTGATCACCTGCACCTTTTCTGTCTAGTGTTTCGTTTTTTTGTAGCAAACGCTTAGACGCCGTCGTTCGTGCTTCATCGCTAATATCTAAACTTAGTTGCCTCGCTCCACGCGGGTCGTTTCTCTGCACATCGCTGCCAAGATATTATCAATCATTTTCTTACCGGCTCAGGTGATCTTTCTTTTCATTCAGCTTCTCTTTTCGGCTCCAGAGCTCCAACGTTACTCTTTCCTGTTCCATTCAGTCTCCACCTCGGCATCATAGCCGTCAAAGCGCAGCTTCATTACTCAACTTGTCTGCAACCTTATCAGAAAGTCTGGTCCTCCGTTAAACTTTCAAGCTCCTTCGACATGACATCGACATTCCTGTTGTCTGCGATTGCCTTACCTTAGCTCTATTTAATTCTACTACGAAGTTCCTTTCAAGTCGAAAATAACCATCAAGGTATGGGACATTGCCGTCAGGCAGTAGGGATTGGCTGAGCTTTATGTCAAAGCTGCCGATGAGCCTCAGCGCCAAGCTGCCGTGTAAGCCCGCCCCCTTGGGAGCTTACTATCATGGCCAGCGGAGAGTCACTCCTCTTTGCCTTCAGCATCAGTAGCGGTAGGACTTAGAGCTATTTTAACTGATTGTACTCACTAAGCTTAGGCTTGAGAAGCTGGTTTATCCCCTTCTCCGAGTTTATTTCAGTTATTATTATTATTATTGTATTTGTATTATTTTAGGATATATTTTGTGTTTACATTATATATTCCTTTTAAACTTTGCTTGACATTGCGTTCTTAATAGTCTCCCGTCTTTCCTCTGTTCCTTTATTATTACTGTGTGGGTTTTGTATATATATATTCTATATATATTATATTTTTATGTAATTATATTGTTATATATATTTACATTGTGTGTCGGACGGCGTGTTGCGTTGGCCTTGGCCACGCGCGGTGCATCCTCGGTCTAGCTTAGGCTAACCGTGTGTGTCTTGGGTAGTCTGCTCTGCAGTGTCCCCCCGCGGCGTTCCGCCACGTGGTATTGCACTACACTCCCTTTCCTTCTGCAGCGTCCAAAAAAAAAAAAAAAAAAAAAAAAAGTTTTTCCCTTCACTATACAGAGGAAGACAACCACCAACGTGCAAAATCCCCAGCACCTTCAGGTAGGTATTGCACAGCATCAGACACTGTACCAGCATTTTGCGTCTCCGCTTGGTGGGTCAGCTGGCGCCAGGCGTCTGTGCTAGCGTTCACGCTTTCGGTACTCGCGCTTGGGCGCTCGCGCTCGCGCTTTTGGTGTCAGCGCTTGTGCGCTTGGTGCAGCGCTTGGCGCTTTGTGCAGCGCTTCGCTTAGTGCTTAGTGCTTCTGCGCGGGGCTCAGTGCTCGGCGGCTCGGCGGCTCGGGCGCTCGGTGCTCGGCGGCTTCGGTGCCGCGTTCCATCAACGTCGGTCTTTCGGCCTGGCTTCGATTTCTCGGCATTTCGACGTATTTCCCGGTGCAATGCACCCTCGGCCAGCACCCTCGGTTATTCGGCGGCTCGATTACTCGGCAACCCGACGTCGGTATTTCGATTGCTGACGTGAGCCTCGGTATACTTGCTCCCTCGACTTTCGACCTTCCGCGGCCGACTCGACTCGGCCCATTTCCGGTTCTGCGCAGCACCCTCGGTACTTCCCTCCGGTGCTCGATGACTCGGTTAACACGGGCATTTCGACCGACCCCGATATTTCGGCGGCTCGATTCTTTCGGCGCAGGCGTATCGACGCTGCGCCCTCGACTCGACAGCAGCTCGAGAAGGCATTTCGACGGCTTGTGACGCTCGACTCGACAGCAGAGCATTTCGACCTTCGATGTCGATTGCTCGGCGGCTCCCGGTACATCTCGACGTATCAGCAGCACCATGGTCGGTATGCCGCACCTGGTGCTTTCGGCCCTTGGCGCGATTGCTCGGCGCCGGCACCTCGGCCCTACGGCCTCGGCGGCGCTTCGGCCTTACGCACTTCAGGTGCTTGCGCTTGGTGCCCAGCGCCCGGCTCGGCCTTGCGCCCTCGGCTCTTCGTGATTGGCGTCAATATGTCTGGGTTCCACCGTTGTGTGACCTGTCAGGCCAAGTTGCCTGCCAGCGACCCTCACGGGACTGCGATCGCATGTTTAGGGGCGGACCATGCAGCATCTGCCCTGGCAGACAGGGCATACTGCCAGCTATGTGCGGGGTTTCAAACCGCGCACCCTGCGCCAGAGAGCTGGGAAGGCGGTGGGAGGTCGTTCCCCATCCTCCGGGCTTCGTCCCACACCGTCTCGGCCCACCGCCGTCTGTCGTGTCGCTGCGGCGGCGTCTCAAGCCTATGAGCCCATCTTCCCAGCTACAGCTGGTCAAAGGTCTCCAATTAGGCGTGCTCGGGAACGTTCCATAGCCCCTCCTCTCGCGGGGCTCGCCCGTGGGAGTCGCGATCAGATCTCGATCGCCTCGCCGGAGAGGCACTCCCGCTCCCCTCGAAGGGTAGACGGCATCAAGACACATCTGGGGTGGCTGAGCTCACCTCAAGATGTCGCAGTTATGGAGCTCATGATGGGACAACAATCCCTCCTCATGACTCTAGCGAATGTGGCGCCTCGGGCCCCAGAGATGGTTACGGACCCAGCGCTAATCAGCCGATGGTTCCTCCACCAGTTCCCCAGGAAGTAGAGTGGGGCGCCGATGCTGTCTCAAGGGGCGCATCTGATGCAGACCCGCTCTTTGAAGACCTGAGCCTGAGGTGGCATCCCAGCACTCTGGGCAGGACGACCCTGAAGTGCTGGATACTAATGACCCTATCTGGTCAGTGGTGGAGAGGGCAGCCCGTCATCTGGGCGTGGACTGGCCTGCATCAGAGCCAACACGTCGCTCTCTATTTGAATTGCCATCGGCTCCGCCCCTTCAGTCAGGATGCTCCCGGCATTCCCGGATTTTATTAAGGTGCAGTCCACCTGGGGAGCACCGGCCTCCCGCCCCTGCGACTTCTGCAAGGCTTGGCCTTCACGATGCAGGGCGGCGAAGCTGGGCTGGCGTTGTTTCCGCCAGTGGGCGCCCGCGTTCGCCCGCGCTAGTAAAGGCGCCGACACTTTCGGGCTGGCTAAGGACCCTTCCTGCCCTAACAGGCAGTGTAGGATTACGGAGGCCCACCTAAAAAAGGGTTATGCCGCGGCTACAGAGGCAGTTAGACTGTCCAACGTGGCCAGCCTCCTGACAGTCTACCAGGCGGCGCTGATTCGCGACCTGCCTGAGTCCCCATCCGTCGGGCTCAGAACCGAGCTGGGTGCAGTTGCACAGCTTTTGGTCAGGCTGGCTCAGCTAAATGCGCGAGCACAGGGCAGGAGCATTGCTTCCCTCGTAGTAGCAAGGAGGCAGCTATGGCTCTCACAGGCCAGGCACAGGAGCCTGATAAGGCCCGTTGCTAGATGCTCCTATATCCCGGGGCTACGTTTGGCCCAGCGGTGGAGGAGATGCTGCAACGCTCCGTCAAAAGCGAGTGGTGATCGTCGCAGCAGTTAGCTAAGATGTGGCCAAACAAGCCTTTCCAGCCAAAGGCGGCCGCGGGCGCCAATGGCACAGGCGCCGCCGCGGCAGCAGGCGCACCCACAGGGCAGTAAAACCGCCCCCCCGGGGGTTGCAACACGCAGCCAACCCGCGTTTGCAAGACCGCAGCGGAGGGTGGCGCCCAGAGGAGGTAGCAGACCACGCCCTCGTGGCTCTGGTCAGGCCCCTCGTGATGGCGCAGCCTAAGCAGCCCTGAAAACCCGGCGGCCGTTAACCCACCCTACACTGTTCCACAGCTCCTGTTCTGGCAACAATGCACCAACGACATCTGGGTGCGCAAAACTATACTCACGGTACACCCTTCAATTCGGTTAAAACCCCCCTTCAGGGGAGTGGTGGTAACTGCAGTGAAGGACTCGGTTCAGTCCTCAGCTCTAAATGCAGAAATACAGGCATTGCTCAAGAAGCGTGCCATTCAACTAGTAGACCCTGCTCTGACCGACCAGGGTTCTACTCAAATACTTCCTTGTGCCCTATTCTAGACCTGCGTGTACTGAACAAATACCTACGGGTGTTGTCGTTCAAGATGCTTCGCACAGGCACATTGTCCAGTCTGTCCGGCAGGCGACTGGTTTACCACCGACCTCACAGATGCGTGCTTTCACGTTCCCATCTGTCCGGGTCACAGGAAGTACCTCGTTTAGCATTTCAGAGCAGGGTCTCGAGTTTTGTGTCCTGCCATTCGGCCTGTCTCTAGCTCCTCGAACCTTTTCGAAGTGTATGGACGCCATTTTAGCCCCTTGCGGGTTCAAGGCGTTCGACTGCTGAATTATCTGGACGACTGGCTCGTCTGCGGCGCCGATCAAAGGAGCAGTTGGCACAGCACACAGTGATGGTTACAGACCATCTTCAGCGGCTAGGTCTGAAGGTCAATCCAGACAAGAGCCGCCTCGTGCCCAACCAACAGACCCGGTTTTGGGTCTGCATCTGGACTCAGTGTCCATGGGCGACCCTATCGACACAAAGAGTTGCCTCATTAGGCGGTGTCTCTCCTATTCAGGTTGAGAGAAACAGTCAGCATGGAGCTCTGTCAGCGCATGCTGGGGTTGATGGCTGCCGCCTGCAAGCCCCCTTCCTTTGGGCTTACTACACCAGAGACCTCTGCAGGCCTGGTTCAATGCCTTGGCGTTGCACCCGCGGAGAGACAAGCACCGCGGGCTGAGGGTATCCCGAACCTGCTGGGAAGCGTTACGCTGGTGGAAAGTTCAGTCGAACATCCGCCAGGGCGTGCGCTGGGTCCCATCTTCCGAAGGAAGTTATCACAACCGGCGCTTCCAACCAAGGTTGGGGAGCAGTCTGGAACAGGACGGGGACCCGTGGGTGTGGTCAGGACCCTGGAGGTCAGCCCACATCAACGCTGGAACTCAGAGCAGTGGACCTCGCCCTTGGCACTTCTTGCCAGTGCTTCTAGACAAACACGTGTTAGTGCGGTCAGACAACACCACAGTAGTGGCGTATATCAATCGCCAGGGCGGATTGCGGTCCCCAGGTCTTCACCGGATGGTAACGCGGCTTGTTGCTCTGGGCTCAACCACGGTTAGCCTCTCTGCGTGCAGTTCATCTGCCGGCAGAGTCAATTACGCAGCGGATCTCCTGTCCAGAGGAGGTCCTCTTGCGGGCGAATGGCGTCTTCACCCTCAGGTGGTAGAGCGCATTTGGGACTGGTTCGGCACAGCGCAAGTCGATCTCTTCGCTTCGAGACCACCACTGCCCCCTATGGTTCTCGGTGAAGGACCTCGACAGCCCCCTAGGAGTCGATGCACTGGCTCACGAATGGCCGCCAGGGCTCCTGTCACGCATTTCCACCGATTTGATGCTGCTCCCGCCTTCTTGGAGAAGGTCAGGGGTAGAGCAAGCGACAGTGATTCTGATCGCTCCTCGGTGGCCTCGGAGGATATGGTTCCCGAGTCTAGTGCAGTTGTTGCACGGTCGCCCGAGGGAGCTCCCTCTGCGAGCGGACCTGTTGTCCCAAGCCCAAGGAGGGCTATGGCATCCGAACCCCAAGCTCATGCAGCTATGGGCTTGGCCCCTAGGCTGGGCGCCTGTCAGCCTTAGGGCTTTCGACGGCGGTTATATCCACTATTCAGAGTGCGAGAGCGCCCTCTACTCGGTCGCAATATACGTATAAGTGGCAATTATTTCAGAGTTGGTGTCTGGCTGAGGGCCATGACCCGGTCTCCTGCCCTATGGCAGTGATATTACAGTTTCTGCAGAAGCTGTTAGACGAGGGTAAGTCTCCCTCTACACTTAAAGTGTATTTGGCCGCTATTTCGGCTTGCCACGTACGCATTGACGGGTTATCACCTGGTTGCCATTTTTTGGCATCTCAGTTTCTGAAAGGCGCAAGACGCTTGCGGCCTCCAAGAACGACCAGTTTACCGTCGTGGAGCCTTGATGTGGTGCTAGAAGCCCTTGCCAAGGCACCGTTTGAGCCTCTCCACAGCGTGGGTATGAAGCTCATATCTATTAAGACTGCGTTTTGCTGGCTGTAGTATCAGCAAAACGCGTGAGCGAGTTACATGCACTGTCAGTGCATCCTTCTTGTACTGCTTTGCAGGAGACGGTTCTAAGGTCTCCATGCGCCCTAATCCGCCCTTTTTACCAAAGGTTATATCCCGTTCCACATGAACCAGTCAGTCGAGTTGATGGCGTTCCATCCTCCTCCTTTTTCTTCCCCAGAGGAAGAGCGGTTACATGCTCTGCCCTGTGAGGGCATTGAGGTGTTATATTGACCGTACAAGGACTGTGAGGCAGACAGAACAGTTGTTCATATGCCATGGTTCTAGATCTTTGGGTCAGCCGCTGTCTAAACAGCGCCTTTCCCACTGGATAGTGGATGCTATTAAATTAGCGTATGAATCTGCAGGCCTTCCACCACCAGGGCAGTTGAAGCATTCTACCAGGGGTATGGCGACATCCTGGGCCCTCTTTTCGAGGGGTGCGGTGTCTGATATTTGGCGCGGCAGCCAGTTGGGCTCGCGCCGCGTACTCATGAGGTTTTACAGGCTAAATGTGCTGGAATCCTCTGCTCCGTCATTTGGAGCATCTGTGTTTGCACTCTATGACGCCTCAGGTTGCGGACGTCTAGAGTAGGTGACAATATGGTGTGACTATTCCACCTTGGGACAGGTGTCATTGCGAGCATAGGCGGCTGGCGCAGCTCGCATATGTGTAGATGTACTGCCCTACGCGGTTCGTTATGACGTGAGTCTGTCCTACTGCCGAGAATCCTCCCCTCGCTGGCTTGGTACACTGTTCCCATACCTTGATGGTTATTTTTCGACTTGAAAGGGCGATCGGTTCCCTGAAAGAAAAATAACCATCAACTGTGATCTCTGGAGGCCTTCCGGCCTGAAGGGCAAGAGGAAGTGACTCTCCGGCTGCGTATAGTAAGCTCCCAAGGGGCGGGCTTACACGGCAGCTTGCGCGAGGCCTATCGGCAGCTTTGACATAAAGCTCAGCCAATCCCTACTGCCTGACGGCAATGTCCCATACCTTGATGGTTATTTTCTCTTTCAGGGGAACCGGGTTGCATCCGCAACCTATCATTTTGTCGGCTTAATCCTTCTTTGCTCCTCGCTTGTAATCAGACGCCCCTCTCCCGCTCCCACTGAGCCAGCACAATTACCGTTCCATCAGAAGATCCTGCCCCGGACCTCCATCAGCTTCGTTCAACCTTTTAAAGACGTATCCAGCCCATTCTAAACTCCATTTTTTAACCAATGGCGGCTCGTGACTTGACTAGTCACAACATTCTCCAACGACACTATTGTTCTGTAACTCTTCCACGGCCTCACAGACTATGGTTACCACGGCAACGCCCTTATTGAGTGACTGCGGGGTGGTAAGTCGTCATGGTGACCAGGCAGCTTCAGCAGGCTCTGCGTGCTCTGCGCCTCAGCACTGCATTCTTCCGGCTTCCTGTTACTGCGCTTTCACAACTGGCGGAGACAATTCAACGCCCGAACCATGACATCTAAATACTGTGTTAACTTATTTATATTCATGACTATCTGTCCTAAACATGTCTAGAATATTTATTCAAATCTAAAGGAATAAGCAAATGTTGTTCTACATAGACAAGGATTTTAATCGTAATAACTTCATAGATTCTACCCTGATTCACTCAAGTCAATGATGTAATTCCAATCATAACCTCTGGATGGCAGTATAATACCAAAGCTCTCTCTATACATTAAACCATTTTGGTTTCGCTGCAAAGCTCGGACACTACAGCTTTTCTATCTATTCCCGCAGTTCTCACTCGGATGGATTCTCGGGAGTTCCCCCTCCTGCCTCATCCCCTGTCTATCTATATCAAATGACATTCTTCAATTTCAACTCTTACCCCCCCCTCCTCCCCCGCCCCTTTGAGGCGGACTGCTCCCGACCAAATCAATAGATTTTTCAACAGCCTCAGAGCAGCGGATTCTTCCTCCTCTTGGGTTCTACAGCGGCCTCAGCTCTATGTATTCTCCATCTCTGGCTTCATCTAAATCACTTTAACTCGCACTCCAATATCCACCACATTCAGCAGATGTCTGTGCTCTACAGCAGATTATCACACTACCGATGGCAATCCACCATTCACTATTACAGATCCCTGCTTCAGCAGATCTCTCTCTCTCTACAGCAGACCACCGCTCATTATTGACAGCACTTCTTTGTTTACTTCCTCAGATCTCTGCACCGTTCAGCAGATCCGTCCTCTACTGTTAATTGCTCCTCACTGCAGCAGATCTCTGCTCCTCTTCAGATCTACTCACTATTATAGCATGCAAGTTGCTTTAGTTCAGTCTAAATCTGTACCTGCACTACTCCAGATCTTCCAAAGCTTCCACTTTCCTCCAATACGCAGATCGGGAAGCATTCCGCAGTCAAGGCTAATGCTAATCCCCATCTAATCAAAAATCTGAGGTCCTTGTCTTTCTCAGAAAATGGAGCACAAAGCGTGCTGAGCTTCCCCAGCAGTCGATTTACACCGCGTTCGTTCAGTTCCAGCTGCTACCTCAACTGTCGGTTCCAGCTCCCCTTCGGCCTCCACTTTTAGTATTCAAGTTCCGTCGACTGGTCCCGTCTGCTGCGTGCCCCCCCCTCCGCTTCACCAGCTGTCATTTGACTGAATCATACTCTCAGTAACCTCCTTCAGTCTGCTCAGCATTTCATATCTGCAGCTCTCTCCCTCCTCGACAGCTTCATATTGTACAGCTTGGTCAGTGTTTTGAACGTTCTGTGCCAGAATCGGATTCATCCTATTCCTTCAAATCAAACCAGATCATGGCTTTCATCGTCCAGCTAGGATTTTTTTTTTCTTCCCACCATTCTCTCCATACCAGTAGTTTGTCTGACTTTGCGGAATCTTCAAAGTCCCCCCCCACTGCACCTCCCCGCCTGCCCATATCAACAGACATTCTCCATTCCTCATCTCTACTCTTTGGAAAGTTTGCTTGTCCCCTTACGAAGATCTCCTCATGGAGACCATCTGCCTAACAGCTGATTCTTAAGAGCCTTCCCTTCTGCCTCACCTTCCCGCTGTCCGCATCAATGACCATTCTCAGTTTGCTCATTATACTCTTCTGAAACGCCACTTCTCCCCATACAAGGATCTACCTATGGAGATCATCTGCATCTGAGCCCTCTTCGGTCTCCTTAGGAGCTCAAAATTCACAGTTCTAATTTACTCCATCATTCAGTTGTGTACCTCCAGACGGATCCATTTCAGCGCGGTCAGTTAATTCAGCTGTCAAGCAGATTCCCCTATCTGACCCTTATTTTCAATGTCAAGGTATGTCATCTGCTTCTCGGCCTTCTTCGGCTTCCTCAGAAGCTCAGACTTCACAGTTCCTTCAGCTTCAAGCTTCCCTGCAGCGTGAAGATCTCCTAATCAGCCAACCTCTCCACCCTCCTTTCTAGAGCAGGCCTCCCTCCTCAGCTGTATTCTCCTCATTCATTTCGTATAGGTGCAGCTACCTCCGCTGCAAGAGCCAGCATCAACCACAGTCTGATCAAGACCATGGGCCGCTGGTCCTCTTCCATGATAGATTATTACGTTCAGAACTCGCAGTTTCTTCTGCTTCTAATTTACTTCACCATTCGGTCGTTGCCTCCAAGAGGGATCAATTTCAACGTGGTTAGTCCATTCAGCTGTCAAGAAGAGTCCCCATCTGCCCCTTTCATCAGCAAGGTATCTCCCCAGCAAGAACCCCCCCTCCCCAGGACCCTCAGTTCATTGATTCCTCTCGCTCCTATCATCACTCACTCGCTGGTTCTCAACCCACCTTCCACCCTCCAGAGCAAGCCTCCCTCCTCTACTCCACCCCCCTCACTGATTTCTCTCGCTCCTAGGATCACTCGTCACTGGATTCCAACCTACCTCTCCTCCAGAGCGGGCCTCCCCCCCTCAATCATTCCGTGAGGCACCCCCCCTGCTGCGAGGGGCCAACATCACTCACAGCCTTCTTGACTTCCTCAGAAGCTCAGAATACACAGTTTCTTCAGCTTCAAGCTTCCCTGCAGCGACGAAGATCTCCTAATCAGCCCACCTCTCCACCCTCCTTTCTAGAGCAGGCCTCCTCAGCTGTATTCTCCCCATTCATTTCGTATAGGCAGCTACCTCCGCTGCAAGAGCCAGCATCAACCACAGTCTGATCAAGACCATGGGCGCTGGTCCTCTTCTGCAGTAGATTTATTACGTTCATTCAGCTCCTCCGATATAGTTGCAGCCCATTTTAAAATCACTAGCATGCCCGGAGTGGGGGCTACCTGTTCGCCGGGGCCACCAGAGGTTTTCCCTAATCTGCCTCAAGGGTTTTTTCCTCCACTGAGCGGCAGGTATACACATAGTCTCATCCTACTAACAAATTTACTAATCTCCCTCTGTTCGTCCTGTTCGTCATTCTGGTCTTTTGTGTATGTTTTATGCGGTGGCATGTGCTGTCTTGTTTGTCTCACGGTGTGGGAGTTTTCGTGAGGTGCCGGGGTCCATCCTTTGGGGGGGCAAGTGAGGCTCACTTCCCGACCTCAGGGCTAGGCAGCCGCCTCCTTTCCCACCTTCAGGGGTTCTCACCGCGTGAGTCAGAGCGGACCCCGGCCAAACTCTGTTCTGTCGCAGCTCCTGCGCTCATCTCACTCGAGGCGCTCTTCTATTCTGCCTCTCTTCAGGGCGTGGTCACTCGTGCGAGTCCCATACTAACCTCAATGCTTTGTCCTTATTTTCAGGTCCCAGGCAGCGTGATGTCTCGGCCAATCAGGGGTTTTACGAGCGCCCCTTACAGAAGCCTCAGATGCTGGGTACCTCTCTCATCTCCTCCCGAGGGGCGGCTTTTCAAGTCATAACCCTCATATGTGTTTTCAGGTTGCCGGGTCTTCCGCCCCTGGGATGTCGGCAGCGTCGGCCCCAGTCGGTGACCTCTTTTCTATCCTGTTTCCGGTTGCCGGGTCCTCCGCCCCTGGGATGTCGGCAGCGTCGGCCCCAGTCGGTGACCTCTTTTCTATCCTGTTTCCGGTGGCCGGGTCCTCCGCCCCTGGGATGTCGGCAGCGTCGGCCCCAGTCGGTGACCACATTCTGTCCTACTAACTGCTCCTTGCTACTTCTTCTGCCTTGTCCTTCCCCCCAGCTCACGCCCAGTGAACTGCTATGTAAATATAAAGAACATGGTATATTCACAGTACTGGTAAGATGTTGATATACTGTATGAGATGATTCTTAAGACTCTATTAGATGTCACAAATACACTAACCAATGGTCCCTGTAAATTTTTTAAACATACAGATGATATGTAAAAGCTGCAAGTTTAATAGTGGGCTGCAACAAATACATTAAAACATTCCTTTGACATAGTGCCTTCCTCAAACATCAGCAGCATGACCAGCACAGAAACAGTTAACCATTGAGCATGGTAGTTAATGTTGTTCACCACAAGGGAGCACAGTTCACTTCCTTTTACTAAAGATTCTTCAGTGCAGGGCTGCTGTTTGACAAGATATGCGGTTCTGTCCTTTAGTATGCTGTGCAGGGGCAAACTGCACCATAGTCAGCCTCTTCTCTGCTGTTATTACCTGCCAGGCTTCACTGCTCTCTGTGTCATTTCCTTGGCATAGTCAAGCTGGCCAAGTGCCCAGTGAATCATCTTTAACATTGCTATAGGGGCATAAGGTGTTACTTAATGAATGCTCTTTCTAACTGTCCAGAATAGTTCAATGAATATCAAACTTTATTTAATCCATTACCTTCTTCAATTCATTTCAATAACTCCAGAGTTTAGCTGTGTGAATAAGACCAGGCCTTTCTATAAATAGCTTGTGTTTAAGAATAGAAGTAGGGCCTAGAATGTAAATTATTTGGAATCATTGCCTCATTGCAGGTAACCAATCCTATTAGTAAGATGTCACCTATTGATTCTAAGATGATTAGACAAAACAGAAGAGTGATCTGTGCTTCCAAACATCTGCATCAACACACTTAGATGTAACAATATGTTTAACATCAATACCGTGAGGACCTAAAACGAAGTGGCAAATGTATTTGTCATTCTGTAAATAGTATGTGAATAAGTTTCCTAGACACTCTGTTGTATCAGTTTAAATTGAGGGTGAGATTTCTGTTGTACTTCATGTTACTGGGATAAAGAATGAAACTGATTGAAAACTTAATGGACTCTTTGTTCTTGGGCCCTGCACCAAAAAGCCCACAGCATAATGTTAGGACTTAGCCACAACATCTGTCAACTTGACTTTGTTTTTCATAGTTTCACCTAAGAACAGATGATTGGATGATTATATAAGTCATAGATCAACATCCATTATAATGTATACCACTGTGACAGAGTCGATACCCTCCTCCCTCACTATGTAAAAACATTACTGCCGCAAGGGTACCGGGACTGTATAATGCAGTTTGAAAAACTGACAAAATGAGACACTGAACCTTTGAATATAATGGACTCGTGATTTAATTTCATGTGAAAATAAAATATTGGTGGTATTTGTATGTGTGGGTTCAGCAAAAGAAAACACTGTTAGTAAACCCACAAAGTAAACCGAAGTTTAAAAGTACAGATTAGGATTGTACAGGTGTGAATGTTCATGTTTATAAAAGGGTCCACACTGTTATTAAGCTGATCTCGCAGGTGCGAATGTTCATGTTTAAATGTTCAAATGCAAGGGGTATATTTGCCTGCTAGTACGATTTATATGCATGTTTTAAATGTACCAAACAGTGATATATATATATATATATATATATATATATATACAGACGTGCTCAAATTTGTTGGTACCCTCCACAAAAAATGAAGAATGCACAATTTTCTCTGAAATAACTTGAAACTGACAAAAGTAATTGGCATCCACCATTGTTTATTCCATATTTAATAGAAATCAGACTTTGCTTTTGATTTTTTATTCAACATAATATTGTAAATAATAAAACAAATGAAATGGCATGGACAAAAAAATGGGACCGCTAACCTAATATTTTGTTGCACAACCTTTAGAGGCAATCACTGCAATCAAACGTTTTCTGTAGCTCTGTGGCAATGTGCCCCGCCCCTGTGTGCTTATTATGTGTTGTATGTTGCGTGCGTGTGTTAAATGTTGGTGTATAGATTGGTACACGGGATATAAACGGGTCTGTGTTTCACGTGTGATTTAAAAAGGTAGATTTGTATTTAGGCACGAGGAGGGCACAAATCACTTCACGTGCTGGTTAAATGTAATATGTGAGCACAGGGTTGCACAGAATTAATTCACGTGCTGGGATTCAAGTGAATAATTAATTAGTAATTGAATCCCAGCACAACAGTATAAATAGGCACATTTTTAGTCACTTTCGGGGTTAGGTGTTCGTGAGTGGAGAACGGGAGGAGGAAAAAAAGTAATAATAATAATAATAATAATAATAATTATAAGTGTTTGTACTCACCGTGTTTGTTCGTCCCTGTTTGTTAGTGTCTGTCCGTTTTGTTTATCTCTTTATTTTGGCTACCAGTGCCGTGCCCTGTGTTTTTGTGTTCTAACCTTTTATTTTCTGTTCTGTTTATTAAATGCTGAGCGCGATCACGCCGCTCAGCCTCCCAAAACCCCAAGTCTCTGTGTTTGAATTCCTTTCTGGTCTGGCGCAACCCACTCTGGCCGTCTTTGTGACACGTGGTGTCATCGTGGGATAGCCCGCCTCAAAGCGTCAGACCAGGAGGGGTTTGTTTATAAAAAAAAAAAAAAAAAAAAAAAAAATATATATTATGGCAGAAGACTCCATCAAACTGCGGGACTGGTTCCTGGAGAATGCTGGGCTGGAGGCCCAGTCTCTGCCCATAATCGTCCGGGTCCTGTGGATGATGGACTGTGAGAGATGGGAGGCATATCAGGAGGAACACACCCCAAACACCTTGGAGGAAGGGGTGGAGTTTCTCCTCAGCTACCTGGAGGCAACGATAAAAGGAACAGCAGCCCAGGTAGCAGGCCCACCAGCAGAGGGTGAATGCCTGCTGTCCCCATCTCCACCAGCAGAGGGGTGAGTACCTGCTGTCCCCATCTCCACCAGCAGAGGGTGAATGCCTGCTGGTTTTGCCTCCACAGCCTGAGTGGGAGGAGCCGAACGTCCCCACGCCTGAGTGGGAGGAGCCCAACGCCCCACGCCTGAGTGGGAGGAGCCCGAACGTCCCACGCCTGAGTGGGAGGAGCCCGAACGTCCCACGCCTGAGTGGGAGGAGCCCGAACGTCCCACGCCTGAGTGGGAGGAGCCCGAACGTCCCACGCCTGAGTGGGAGGAGCCCGAACGTCCCCACGCCTGAGTGGGGGGAGCCCGGCGTCCCACGCCCAAGAGGGAGGAGTCGGTGCGTCCACAGCCCAAGAGGGGGAGGAGTCGGTGCGTCCCACAGCCCAAGAGGGAGGAGTCGGTCGTCCCACAGCCCAAAAGGGAGGAGTCGGTGCGTCCACAGCCCAAAAGGGAGGAGTCGGTGCGTCCCACAGCCCAAAAAGGGAGGAGTCAGGTCCACAGCCCAAAAGGGAGGAGTCGGTGGCCCACAGCCCAAAGGGAGGCAAGTCGGGGCTTCCACAGCCCTGGGACCCAAGCCACCAGCAGAGGGAGAATGCCTGCTGGTTCAGCCCCAAGAGCCGGAAGGGGAGGAGTTACAGGCTCAACCCCTGAAAATTTTTGGGGAGAGGGGCAGGAGGCTGGTGTCCCCAGCAGCCTCTATTCAGGCTGATGAGGGCAGCACGCAGCACACCAGCCCAGCCGCCACAGCAGAGGGAGCCAGCACTGCCACAGCCTCCTCTGAGTGGCCAGCATCAGCCCCATGGCCTCCGCCACCACCACCGCAAGGAGCAGAGCAGCAGGAGCTGCCTCTGCCTCCGCCACCTCCACCAGCAGAGGGTGAATACCTGCTGGTTCCACCTCCACCGCAGTGGGAGGACTGTTTGCCCCTCCCACCTCCACCAGCAGAGGGTGAATACCTGCTGGTTCCACCTCCACCGCAGTGGGAGGACTGCTTGCCCCTCCCACCTCCACCAGCAGAGGGTGAATACCTGCTGGTCCCACCTCCACCAGCAGAGGGTGAATACCTGCTGGTTCCACCACCGCCAGGAGCAGAGGAGCTGGAGCTGCCTCTGCCTCCACCACCGCCAGGAGCAGAGGAGCTGGAGCTGCCTCTGCCTCCGCCACCGCCCGGAGCAGAGGAGCAGGAGCTGCCTCTGCTGCCCGTACCTCCGCAGGGAGTGCGGTGGCGGGAGCCCCAGAAAGGGAGCTGCCGGCCACGAAGAAGGGGGGGAGGAGGTCTGGAGACCACCAACCCCAGCAGCAGTTTCGGCTGCCGGAGATCGTGGGGAGGTCAGGAGACCTGCTCCCACTGCAGCAGTTTCGCTGCCGGAGATCGTGGGGAGGTCAGGAGACCTGCTCCCACTGCAGCAGTTTAAGCTGCCGGAGATCGTGGGGGGGGAGGTCTGGAGACCTGCTCCCACTGCAGCAGTTCGCTGCCGGAGATCGGGAGAGGTCAGGAGACCACTTTCCCCAGCAGCAGTTTCGCTGCAGGAGCAAACCAACAGGCTGTCAGCCGTGCCACTACCGGCAGGGGTGCTGACAGCATGGCCAGCCATGGGCCCACTGAAGCCTCCTTCCCAGCCCGAGACTTTGGCCTGGACTGCTGGATTTTAAGGGGAGGTGGCCGTTGAGGCCATGTGTGCTTTGCACAGGGGGGGGTATGTGGCAATGTGCCCCGCCCTGTGTGCTTATTATGTGTTGTATGTTGCGTGCGTGTGTTAAATGTTGGTGTATAGATTGGTACACGGGATATAAACGGGTCTGTGTTTCACGCAGATTTAAAAGGTAGATTTGTATTTAGGCACGAGGAGGGCACAAATCACTTCACGTGCTGGTTAAATGTAATATGTGAGCACAGGGTTGCACAGAATTAATTCACGTGCTGGGATTCAAGTGAATAATTAATTAGTAATTGAATCCCAGCACAACAGTATAAATAGGCACATTTTTAGTCACTCGGGGTTAGGTGTTCGGTGAGTGGAGAACGGGAGAGAGGAGGAAAAGAAGTAATAATAATAATAATAATAATAATAATTATAAGTGTTTGTACTCACCGTGTTTGTTCGTCCCTGTTTGTTAGTGTCTGTCCGTTTTGTTTATCTCTTTATTTTGGCTACCAGTGCCGTGCCCTGTGTTTTTTGTGTTCTAACCTTTTATTTTCTGTTCTGTTTATTAAATGCTGAGCGCGATCACGCGCTCAGCCTCACCAAAACCCCAAGTCTCTGTGTTTGAATTCCTTTCTGGTCTGACGCAACCCACTCTGGCCGTCTTTGTGACAAGCTCTCAATGAGACTTCTGCACCTGTTAACAGGTAGTTTGGCCCACTCTTCCTGAGCAAACTGCTCCAGCTGTCTCAGGTTTGATGGGTGCCTTCTCCAGACTGCAAGTTTCAGCTCTTTCCATAGATGTTCGATAGGATTCAGATCAGGACTCATAGAAGGCCACTTCAGAATAGTCCAATGTTTTGTTCTTATCCATTCTTGGGTGCTTTTAGCTGTGTGTTTTGGGTCATTATCCTGTTGGAGGACCCATGACCTGCGACTGAGACAGAGCTTTCTGACACTGGGCAGTACATTTTAAGCTCCAGAATGCCTTGATAGTCTTGAGATTTCATTGTGCCCTGCACAGATTCAAGGCACCCTGTGCCAGGCGCAGCAAAGCAGCCCCAAAACATAACCGAGCCTCCTCCATGTTTCACTGTAGGTATGGTGTTCTTTTCTTTGAAAGCTTCATTTTTTCGTCTGTGAACATAGAGCTGATGTGACTTGCCAAAAGCTCCAGTTTTGACTCATCTGTCCAAAGGACATTCTCCCAGAAGGATTGTGGCTTGTCAATATGCATTTTAGCAAATTCCAGTCTGGCTTTTTATGTTTTTCTGTCAAAGTGGAGTCCTCCTGGGTTTTCTTCCATGGAGCCCACTTTCGCTCAAAAAGCGACGGATGGTGCGATCAGAAACTGACGTACCTTCACCTTGGAGTTCAGCTTGTATCTCTTTGGCAGTTATCCTTGGTTCTTTTTCTACCATTCGCACTATCCTTCTGTTCAATCTGGGGTCGATTTTCCCTCTTGCGGCCGCCCAGGAGGTTGCCTACAGTTCCATGGACCTTAAACTTCTTAATAATATTTGCAACTGTTGTCACAGGAACATCAAGCTGCTTGGAGATGGTCTTGTAGCCTTTACCTTTACCATGCTTGTCTATTATTTTCTTTCTGATCTCCTCAGACAACTCTCTCCTTTGCTTTCTCTGGTCCATGTTCAGTGTGGTGCACACAATGATACCAAACAGCACAGTGACTACTTTTCTCCATTTAAATAGGCTGAATGACTGATTACAAGATTGGAGACATGTGTGATACTAATTAAAGAAACTAATTAGTTTGAAATATCACTATAATCCAATTATTTATTATCTTTTCTAAGGGGTACCAACAAATGTGTCCAGGCCATTTTAGAATATCTTTGTAGAATAAGCAATAATTCATCTCTTTTCACAGCTTCTTTGCTTTATTCTATGACATACCAAAGGCATGCAAATATACATGATAAAATAGCTTTTAATTTCATCACTTTTCAGGAGGAATGAAGCATTATTTCAATGAGCTGTAAGGGTACCAACAAATTTGAGCATCTGTATGTATATATATATATATATATATATGCACAGTATCATTTTCCCAGGGATGGTATTGCCGGGAGGAGCCTAGGCTAGACATTTGCGTTTCAAACTGCAAAAAGTTTGAGATTTTATTTGTGTTTTTTTTTAATAATAAAAAATGATGTACTTAATTACATCTATTTGAAGTGCTTGTCTGCTTCTCGCAAACCACAAGCGCTCAGCAATCCCTCTCAAACACATAACAACAACTAATATTGCAAGTAAATAAAGCACATGACAATTGAGATTCTTTAATGAAACCAAATTTGGGTTCAATTGAATGGTCCAAGAATTAAAAACATAAAATCAGTCAGCAGTCAGTGCTTAATATCCAAAAGCTGAAATGGGAATGGGGATGGTGGGCGGGGGGTGGTTTGGGGTCATTACCCTGCCAAGCCCCTAATCCCTGGAAAGCCCACCTCCTCTGCGTTCGGGCACTCAGTGGCTGGTGTACTGCCCACCCCTCTGCATTACGCCGCTCAGTGGCTGGTGTTTTCCTTCTGCTTCTGGAAGAGGTCCTTCAGCTGCTGCTCAGATGTTGCTTCTTTCTGTTGCACCAGATCTGCATGTCCTTTGGTCACCCCCCAGCTGTCTGGATGAGACATGGAAGAGCAAAACGGCCGGCCGGAAGCAGGGGCCAGTTTCTCCCAGTAATCCCGACGAGCCCTTGGAAAGGAAAGAATTGAGTTGGTAGTCACTGACTGCAACTTCACACGTAAAGATCTATACAGTATATTAACAGAAGAGCCCCCGTGCCATACCTGCCTCTGACCCAGGGCTCGGTGTGCATTTACAGATCTACACAGCATATTAACAGAACAGTCTCTAATGAAGAGCCCTCGTGCCATACCTGGCTCTGACCCAGGGCTTGGTGTGCATTTCCAGATCTACACAGCATATTAACAGAACAGTCTCTAATGAAGAGCCCCCGTGCCATACCTGGCTCTGACCCAGGGCTCGGTGTGCATTTCCAGATCTATACAGCATATTAACAGAACAGTCTGTAATGAAGAGCCCTCGTGCCATACCTGGCTCTGACCCAGGGCTCGGTGTGCATTTCCAGATCTACACAGCATATTAACAGAACAGTCTGTAATGAAGAGCCCTCATGCCATACCTGGCTCTGACCCAGGGCTCGGTGTGCATTTCCAGATCTATACAGCATATTAACAGAACAGTCTGTAATGAAGAGCCCTCGTGCCATACCTCGCTCTGACCCAGGGCTTGGTGTGCATTTCCAGGCCGCTGCCCCAGCTGCCATGCTTCTCCGAGGCTGGGGGCAGGAAGCCCCTCTCTGGTGCCAGCTCCTCTGCGACGGCTCTGATGTGGTAGGGCTCGAACCCACAGCAGCCACCGATGTAGCGGATTCCCAGACTGTAGGCCTCCCTGGCGTACTTGTGCATGTCCCATCTAGTGAGGACTCTTGGTTCCAATCCTACAGTTTATAATATATATATTATATATATATATATATATATAGACACACACACACACACACACAGAGGAATATGGATATTAAAGCCATTGTGACATCACCTATCAAGGTGTTCATGGTCTCTTACCAAAGGGGAATTCTGGCAGGTCAATGAAGCCCTGGTGATTGCAGTCAGGGGTGTGGTAAGCAAGGGGCTGGACCATTAGATGGGCTTTCAGTTTCGCTGCTTCCAAGCCAGCCTTCATGAGCTTCATTGTCTCCAAGCAGGTCATTGGATCAAAATGGCAATTGATTCCAACAATCTGAGCACCTGGAGGAACAAAAGATGAATTCTGCTTGAAGTTCATGGCCCAGTTCAAGTTCCGGATCACTGTGTGGTAGTCCCAGTACTGTACTTATCAACCCTGTTTATAGTTATGGCTGTAACTGGGGCACAAACGCTACCCTGTGTCTCACACACAATCACTCTACCCACTATCCTAAAATAACAAGGCACCATTAAGCCAGGTCTGTGTCCACCCAGCTTCGTTGGCAACACTGTTGGTGAATTTTGTTGGGTGCAAAAATCTGTTATGTTCCTTCCCCCAAATCATTTTATCTGTCATATGAAAAATTATAATGTACCAAAGATCTGATAACATATTATAGCATATTGCATTATGCATAAGACAAAGTTTTAATAAATGAAAACACAATTTTTATGTCTAATCATGGGAATGCAATAATCCATTGTAGCACCTGATGAAAAAAAAAAAAAAAAAAAAAGACTGCCAACATACACAAAGACTGGCGCAATGTTGTACATAACCAACATGACTGGCCAACAATATACCCTACCAGCTTTGACCAGCTTGACAGCACAGTCCCCTGGAGACACTCCATTCAGGTCTCCAGTAGGTCCAATGCACAGAGTGGCTGCAACTGGCTTCCCACTGCCCTTCAGAACTTGAACTGCCCACTCAGCCTCCTCCACGTGCTCAAAATACTAAACAAAGAAACAAAACACACAACAAATTAAGCATCGTTTATGGTTAAAATATGACATCAGAAATAGTACTGTAGTTGTAAGTATTATGGCATTCCAACATCATTTCAAAGTGTGTTATTCTGCCATTTGCGCCTCTACAATGTACAGTTTAGCACCACATCATCACTCTCAATATACAGGTCCTTTCTGCAGATGGCAACCTGGTACTGTAGAGTAGGCTGTAAAAAGTGCTTTGATAGATCAGTCTGGCATCTTTATACATTCAGACCATATCATTAATTAGCATCCTCTCACATTTTAACTATGCTAACAATCAACATTTTATAAAGGCTTCACCTATAAAAAACAGTATATTAATTCAACTTTCACTTCCAAGGCTACCTGAATTCAGGGATATGCTTTTAGAGTGCCGGCTTACCTCAGCAATCATGAAGTCCACATTCTTTTTCACAAAGACGTCCAGTTGCTTCTTGAAAATGGCCTTCACATCAGCCTCGCTCTTGCAGCTCAGGTAAGAGGGGGTCTGACTCACACCTCCAGCCACCAGTGCATCTCCTTCATCAGCCACCTCCCTGGCAATGTCGCAAGCAGCCTCGTTCACTTTTTGGCCCTGGGAAGAAATTAAAATAGCTTGTAATAGTTTCCATGGGGAGCAGCACATGTTCAGTAAAAAATCATTTTAAAAAAATGCACACAAGCACCACAATACAGGTTTCAAAAGTGAAACCTACACCCATGAATACATGGAATGCACTGTCCATCAAATGTACATATCGATTCCCAAGACATAACCTTTCATTGCTCAGATGCTCCAGAAACAGCAAAAATGCAATTATGCTACAGTACGTACACACTTTCCATTACCAGGGATAATGAACATGGGATACTGCAGCATGTATTTGCAGATCAGGCCTACAGACAGCTGACACTGATACATACAATTATTTTTCTACCCTCAGCCAGAATCTTTTTTTTTTTTTTATTAGACTGATCATTGTGCTTGAATGATGTTGTCGCCTTAATTGTCAAAAAATATGCTGCTGCAGTAGAAAGTAATTTCACATGAGTATTTGCATTCACTGGTTCTGAACACATAACCAGCCTCTGGTTATTGAACTAAACCTACAGCAGCAATATAAGAGCTCTCACCGAAAACTTCTGTGCCACATAATTGCCCCTGTTCTCCAGCTTATCATCGCTGGCATAGAATGTGAAAGTCTGCATCACATCAGATCCAGATCTCAGGAACTCTCGGTGCAGCTGGCGGACTGCAATGCAACAGGCAAACCCAAAATGAGTATCATTTTACAAGCCATCAGTACGTGTAAAATATTTCATACATCGCTGGATTACATTAAAAGGCTGTCTTGCTGCAAGCATGTCTTACCAGCTTCAGGGTGCTCCAGTGTGGCCTCGGGGGTCCATGGCCCTGCTTTCACATAACCTCTCTTTTCCAGAGCAAACACAAAACCCCCGTCTCCAATAACAACTTCCCCTGCATCCAGACGTGCAAGAATCCCCTGGAATACATAGTTATGGAAGAACGTGAGCATCTCATTCTGTAAACTGAAAGAGAGTTCCATTTGTGATCCCTCAGAAGAGATCCTAGCACCGCTGTGGAAGCAGTAACTCTGCTGCAGTACTGTAAATTAGACATACCATAATAATCACCCGTGCAGCTACAGCACATCACAGTGTTACAAAGTTCGGACATTTCTGGGTACTTCCTCACAGCAAGAACCATCTTAGCACTTTCTTCAGTTGCCATATTTCAAGGGCTTTTTTCAATTTAAACTGAAGCTATAAAACGCACAAGAATAACTGTTTAACCCTTTGCAAAGTATTTTTGGTACAGTAGTACTACTTAGTAAACCTTGTACCGTATGTACAATGCATTACAAAGTTACTGGTACCAAATACGAATACATACAGTTAATTTACAGTTTAATTACATTACATGTGCATTACACCTGAAAGCTGAGACACAAATTAGCATTAGCAAACTATCTCCCCACTTTGCCTCATTCACTCAAGTGAAAAGCCGGTCAGCTTACCTTCCATACTCGACGATCTTTGACGAGAATTATCACCTATGTGTCTGTGATATTGGTTAATTACGCACATTAGTGACACTGACATTGCTAATCATAACATTAAAATTGTACCTACCTTTTTAGGTGCCATTTCTTCCCAAGATAAGCGTTAATTGGAAGCACTTCAACAGCCACAAACCTGAAGCCCTAATTTAGCTGTACTGCAAAACAAAACGCTTCTCGCTATATATTACAAGCGGCATGGTGGGCGGGTCTGATGTCACCAGAAGACTTCTGTGTGATTGGTAATTAACATCTGGATACAAGAAGTGTACGGAAAACTATTTCTAATATATAGAAAACTTCATCGAAATGTTTAAACCTGTTTACAAAACATTCTTGACTTTAAAAACAAATATACACAATGGTATTTCATATTTTGTTAAATATTCTTTAAATAACTAAACTGTTTGAATAGGGATCTGTATTTCTATTATAAATGATGTACTTATTATTATTTTATTCAACTTCACTTAAACCCAGCGATTAAAAAAACAAAACTAAACAAAACAAAAACCTTTTATTTGTTTTAATCCGTTATCGTTGGAGCTTGGTGTCTTCACTAATGAATCAAACGAGACAGTGATTGGTTATTTCTGAACTTGGTTAAATCTGGGGAAGCAGGCGGTGGGAGGGTTCTGTAAACTGTTTGTGAATGAGACAGTCGCAGTTCAGCATGACTATGAGTGTATGTGGAATCGTATGGTGAATTGTTAGGCTTTTAACTATGTCAAGAGTTTTAAGTGTAGTTACCTCCCAACTACGAAGAAATGTATATTTTTACCCAAGTCTGTTCCGAGTTCTCCAGCGGTCACTAAGCACAGCACCCGACAGATATGCAGCCGTGCAAGGGTGAGTGTTTCCCAGCAGTAATACAGTTATGCTAGGTTTCAAATACATTTTAAAGTCTACACCAATGGTAAACATTTTAGCGTTACCCCTAGGTACACGGCGTTAAGAGAGTGATTATGTAAATTGCAAAATACAAGGTGAAATGTTGATAGTTTGTAGAGATTACTGAATATGCACCCATGAATAAATGGACGATGAATGTTTTTGATCCAGAAGCCAGATTTTCTTAATGTATGCTTTTTTTTAAAATTTGTACAAGGGTAGACTTACAGTTTATCATTTTTTTTCCTATTGTTTTAATGCGCATTTATTGCACTTTATCATGGTTTATGCCATGTGTTATCATACAGTTCCTCTCTGTTATTATTATTATTTATTTCTTAGCAGACGCCCTTATCCAGGGCGACTTACAATTGTTACAAGATATCACATTATACAGATATCACATTATTTTACATACAATTACCCACTTATACAGTTGGGTTTTACTGGAGCAATCTAGGTAAAGTACCTTGCTCAAGGGTACAACAGCAGTGTCCCCCACTGGGGATTGAACCCACAACCCTCCGGTCAAGAGTCCAGAGCCCTAACCACTACTCCACACTGCTGCCCATGTCTCTGCTGTCTCTGTGGTTTTCCTTGCTTGTATTGCCCTGTAAGTTGCCTTGGATAAAGGCATCTGCCTAATAATAATAATAATAATAATAATAATAATAAATAATAATAATAATAATAATAATAATAATAATAATAATAATAATAATAATAATAATAATAATAATAATAATAACAACAACTGTGCCTTCACTATGCTTTTAGTATACTTTACTACACTTGTTATGTTTTAGAAATTGGAACACTGCATGCAGTTAAACCTCTTCAGGACAGAATCATCTGAATTTAGTCAAACTTTGTTGCACCTATTGGATAACTATAAATCCCAAATTGTGATATTCTTGTTCCTGTTAGTTTGTCTTTACTGAGCCTTCAAAGTTCAATATTGTCACTGTAGAATTGGAAGATGCTGCAACAATCTGTCACCTGCATATTTCTGCAGGTGACAGATTGTTGCAGCAGGCATCACAAAATCATAGCTGCATGCTGCAAGGCGGTACCTGCTGTAATGGCGTTTATATTAAAAAAAACACTTTTTGCTCTCCTCAGTTTCTTTCATGAACCAGTTTTTGCTTGAAGAACTCCCAGACAAATTCATGAAGAGCCTGTTTGAGGTTCATTCAAGGACCAACTCTGTGTCATTCACATAAAAATGGTGTCTCACTTAAACAGTACCAGGTAACAAGATTTCAAAATGTGCTGCGTTTAGGATTTTTCCAGTGCCAGAGTGCAGACCTTGAAACATGAAGGTGCCAATTACAAAATAACAGGAGCTACGACCCCATATTCTCAGTATATAGTAGCAACAAACCGGTTTCTTAAAAAAATGGACACGCCAAGAGCACCACACAGCTGCTTGTTTTTTTTTAAAAAAATGCACAAAAACAAGCAGAATATTTCCAGGTTTACTTGCACCTCTTCTCTCCCAAACATGCATTGTCTTCCTTTTTTTACTTCCATGGCAGGTACAGTATATCAAGTATGCTGCAATGTGAATAACTCTCACAATGTGGAGAATATTTCATTTTATCAAATCGAATAGCAGCACAAAATGATACATTTTCAAACCCTTCCCAGTTCTAATTGAATTTTCACCCTCGTGGCTGTTTCTGAACATCACGTTGCTCCCTTCATTTCCATGAAACAGAACATAATTGGATATCAGTTGAGTTTTGTATTGCCTTTAGGACCCTATTATCTTGAACAGTTCTTCTGTTCTGTTTTGTACATAAACTTATTACCAAATAGCCAAATACATATATAGCAAGGGTGGTAATTAATTAGAATTGTTACAACCTTTTACTGTAAAACAATGCATGCTGGGTTTTCTCACCCAGGCAAATTGTCTACGTAATCTGTTTCCAATGGAAAGTATTTGTGTCACCAGTGATGCCAATGGCTCTACCCCCCTTGGGATGCGGTGGAAGGACTCTGCTGAGACTGTGATCATTGGGGGAGGATGTGTGGGCGTGAGTCTAGCCTATCACCTGGCCAAGGCTGGCATGAAGGATGTGGTGCTACTGGAGAAGTCCCAGCTCACGGCTGGATCCACCTGGCATGCTGTACGGAATTCACTTTTTGTTTTCTGTTTATCAATGGTGGTATACAATGGTATACTGTATGCAGTAATATATTTAGTAACATATGTAGTACTACTAAAAGAAACATAATATTTCTAGACATTGAGATTATTATTATTTCTTAGCATATACCTAAACTTTTAATTTTAGAAGTCCATCTTGTAGTATTATTACAATTTGTATGGAGCTGGCTTGCCTATATGCTGTAAGGACTACAATTAAAAAGATGGTGGCATATTAACGGTTCTTGTACTCTCCCATCATGGTTCTTGTACTCTAGCATCATGGTTCTTGTACACTAGCATCATGGTTCTTGTACACTAGCATCATGGTTCTTGTACTCTAGCATTACGGTTCTTGTACTCTCCCACCATGGTTCTTGTACTGTCCCATCACGGTTCTTGTTCTGTCCCATCATGGTCCTTGTACTCTCCCACCATGGTCCTTGTACTGTCCCATCATGGTTCTTGTACTCTACCTTCATGGTTCTTGTACTCTACCACCATGGTTCTTGTACTCTAGCATCATGCTTCTTGTACTCTAGCATCATGGTTCTTGTACTCTACCGTCATGGTCCTTGTACTCTCCCACCATGGTCCTTGTACTCTCCCACCATGGTCCTTGTACTGTCCCATCATGGTTCTTGTACTCTACCACCATGGTTCTTGTACTCTAGCATCATGGTTCTTGTACTCTACCGTTATGGTCCTTGTACTGTCCCATCACGGTTCTTGTATTTTCCCATCATGGTTCTTGTACTGTCCCATCACGGTTCTTGTACACTAGCATCACAGTTCTTGTACACTAGCATTATGGTTCTTGTACTGTCCCATCATGGTTCTTGTACACTAGCATCATGGTTCTTGAATGATAAATACGTCAGTGTTTATGTACCTGAGCCGCTCAGAGCCACACAGTGAAAGAACCCACTTAACAGCATGCTCAGTTCCACTCCTTCTGAGCAGCTCAGAGCTACAGAGCAGATGTTATCTGTGATCTGAGTGTTTAGAGAAATTCCCGTTCTGGGCCTCTCAGTTACTTAACGCACCCACTGTGACTCATGAGTACATGCTCCCCAATCTCATTTCACTTTTAAATACTGATCATTGGGTCTTTTTACACATCATACAAAGTAGCCCATCAGGGCCATGGCTTTGTATTGTAATATGTATTGTATTGTGAACTTAGTGTACCTATTAGTGAGTCAGTTTTGCGATAAGAGGACATAGGTGGACAATTCACAAATTGTCGTTGTGTGTCTTCTTTCTAATGCTGTAATCATAGTAGTAGCTGTGTTAAATAAATCCAATTGTCTCTGTTGCTCAGGCTGGTTTAACTGCATATTATCACCCGGGGATTAACCTGAAGAAAATTCACTACTACAGCATAAAACTGTATGAGAAGCTGGAGGAAGAAACAGGACAGGTAATAAGAATGTTTCTGAAACACCAGCTTGTTTCGGTCACAGAGCTATACCTTCTATTGTTGACACTTGGACCGGAAATGTAATTTCATAAATAAATATTGTCCTGTTTTTGCATTTATAACCATGGTCTTCTTTTTTAATTTCTGGGTTTATTTTAGAATCAAATGGGATATTTTGAAAGATACAGTAGGTTAGCAAAATGCGTTTTTTATTCAAAGTAGATTCATTTTGAATTCTTTCTCAGCATGTTCAAGCGGATTGTGTGTTTTGTTTACTAAAAGCATTCTTTAAAATCTGATTAAAGTACTAAAATGAAACCAGTTACTGTACATTCTTTGTCCTAACTTTTTTTTTAAATCAAAATAAAGACATTTGTCGATGTTGTTAGTAGATGTGAAGACTCTGCTTGTGTCGCTGTCTGAGCTGCCTGGTCATTCATTTCTCATTTGAATCTCTCCAGGCAGTTGGGTTTCACCAGCCGGGCAGTATCCGCATTGCCTCCACCCCAGAGAGAGTGGACGAGCTGAAATACCAGATGAGCCGCTCACTGGCACCCCAATCCCCAGTCTCTGATTAGCCCTGAGAAAATACAAGAACTCTTCCCTCTGCTTAACATGGACAAGGTGAGCGTTCAGACATTACCGAGATGCAATCAGTTATGCTAAGTCAGTGAAGATATATTTGAAATGTAAAATACCGCTCTGCATTGCACAGGTCCTGGCAGGACTCTATAACCCAGGAGATGGCCACATTGATCCCTATTCTCTGACCATGGCGCTGGCAGCTGGAGCTAGGCAGTATGGGGCCAAGCTCTACTTCCCTGCCCCAGTGACAGGACTCACACCCACAGCTGAGGGAAAGTGGGACGTGAAACTCCACAAGGGACAATAAGAGCAAACCGTATTGTTAATGCTACAGGTTAGTGTTTCATGCAGTTAGTGCAATTATTCCTCATCTCTGAGGTTCTGTTTAGAGAATGTACTTGCATAAACATCCCAGATGCAGTATATGTTTTGTTCAGTGTGTTTGTCAGTAGATAACCTATTGCAAATTAGCAATAATTTGATTGGTTGAAATGTAAGATAGCAGATGCTTCACCCTGGATTACTCCTGTTCTTGTGTGCAGTGGGTGGGTGCAGTGTGGAGTGGGTGCCATCTGACTGACCCTTGCACGATGAGAACGTTGTACTTTGAACAGAGTCACTTTCTGTGTTCTTGAAGTTTGGTCTGTATCAGTTTAGGCTGGACTTTGTTGCTGACTGTCCCAGGGACTTTTAGTTTGTTGACATAATGTTGTAAGTTTAATTGTTTTTCAGAAAGGAAAAAGACACACAACACAAAGTTACTAAGCAGAATTAAATGATGGGGACATTTCATTTTGGGTCGAGTAAGCAGTCCTGAGTTGCTGTTCGTTTAATTAGGTTTTAGAATTGTAATCGGAGGGTTAACCTTTCAGAAGAAATTGTGCTAATGACGATTTGGAGTAAATAGCTTTGAGAATCCAGCCCCTTTTTTTTATGCTTCATACTCTTGAGGTGGAGGGGCGTACCATATATATTAATGCACACTCGGCTACTCGTCTTACTCTAACAATTACACACAATAGAACTAACAATATTTTGTAATCAACTAGTCACACATGAAAGCAGTATACTGAATTTCAGCAAGGTTACTTGTTGCATTTTATTCAAACTTTTTGCAGAGAACAACTCAGTTGTTTCACTGATTTATTTTTTTGTCTGAATGCACTGAAATGTATACTGGCTGGTTCCGCAGGTTTCACAAGATAATCCTGTTTCCTTCACGGTAGCGCCCTCCCTAAAGCCAGTCAAACATGCTTCAGAATCAGCCAAGATTGAATATGTTCTAGCCACCTGTGTTCTGTTATAACTTGTAAGTAACAGGAACCAGAAGAACATGTATTAATCCATCACACATTGTTTTGCTGAGACTAAGCTAACGCTAAAGACTTTTGGCATCCTCTTTTGTCTCTTCATTGCTTCCAAGGCATTTTTTGGGTGATTACCTCAGCAGGGACTTCTGCTTTTTGGATTGAGAAGTTTGTTCCGTCTCCAAATTGGTTGTGTTTTTATCTCTTTAGTCCCATATTGCAGCATGTTGTGCAAATGGGGTGCCAATGTTCTAGTGGTTTGGTAACACTTAGTTATAAACCTATTGGATTCTGAAGTGATCTGATCATTACGTCAGATATTGAGGTCCTCAAAGCGAGGGTCTTAACCTAGGAGGCCAGTGATTCTGCTTCATGTGTTACTGTATATCTCCTGCTTGTCAGTGTGTTACTAATCCCCGCTTGGTGCTGATTGGCATGCTGGTGGTGTACATTTCAGTTAATGAATTGCATTTTATGTAAATAAGAGGGATTATTGTTGCCTTCTCTTTCGTGCTGTGGTAAGTGACACGAGAGATAAGCTGATGATAAGCAGTTTGATCCATTGAGAACCCCTGCCCATCCAGTGCAGTATTGGCCTTGTAATTAACATGTTACTGCATTGTTACTACACAGCCATCTGTGCAGGTACTGGCTAAAATTTACATTTTAGACTGATCAGGTCAAGGGGTCAAAAGTTATAGAGAGGTCAAAATATGGTTACTGGGACCCCCCCCCGTTAACCAACCGTTTACTCAAATTCAAAAAAGGTATTAAAAAAATACATTTGAAAGAAAACAAAAGGAAGTCAAACCTACCAAAGTTTTTGACCTTTTACCTTGGGGACGAAACCCCAAAAATAAAAATCTCAAAAAAGAAAAGGTCAAGGTCTCAGCTTCATCTGTGCAAAATGTCAGGAAAGTAATATTTTTGGTTTGATTTGAAAGAATCAAAACCTAACCTGCGCCCCGCCTTCTAAGAAACCTGAATAATCTTCAGAGAAGAAACATTTCATTTGAATCAGATAAACTGAGTAAATGAATAACACATCATCAGTGGGAATAAAATAACAGCTCCCACAGGTCTGCAGCACAAGCTGTTTTGGAGTAAAAGGTTGGTTAACGTTAAGGGGGGGGGAGCCCAGTAAACACATTTTGACCCCTTTACCTGATCAGTCTAGAAATGTAAATTTGAGCTTGTTTGCCTGAAACAACCCCAAGAACCATGTCTGGTGTGAACCGGAGGTTGTGTGATTTGTCACGAAATGACCTAATACCAGATGCAGTGTGTCTTCTGAAGCCTGGCTAATAATGCATGCCATGTCTACCATCTCTACCATCTCAATCCCTTTAATCCTCCTGCATGTAACCAGTGTATGTGGTTACCATTACCTTTTATTATTATTATTATTATTCGCCTGGCTGCCTGATATTTCGTTTTCATAAGCTGTTGTTTTTCTGATGAATGTTCAAGTACAGAGGATCAGGCAGCTTGCCATTGATAGTTGTGCAATGTGTCTGTGCTCCACAGCATCGTTGTGCAGAAAACGAAGGCTGACTTACTTAAAAAAAAAAAAAAAAAAAAAAAAAATGACCCTGTCTCAGTAATTCAGTTATTTTAGATTATTCTACCATTTGTTCATTTACAGAGCAAGGATGTTTGTTTTATAAACTAAAAACTGGAACAGAGTTGGTTCAAATTCAACTCAAGGTCGCTGCAAAAGTCATTAAAAGTCCTATTGATCTGATGGCTGTTGCAGAGGATCTAAGGTTAGTAAGTATCTTAGGAGAGTGAATGATTTCTGTATTTACAGGACTCTGTTTGCAAGACTAGTATATGAGGATACAGTGCTATACTTAGGCATTCTGAGTATCACTGGCACTTCGTTCTGGAAGAAGTCGACTTCAAAGGAAATATTTCAAAAGGATATACTACTCAAATACAATGCAAAGCCCCATAAACATTCTGAATTATACAGTTTGTTTAAAAAAAAAAAAACTTGCATTGTTGAAATAAATAATGTTTTAGTATGTAAAACATTATATAGTATGTTAGTATGTTTCTCATTTGTCAAATAAATAATTAAACAATACATATACCATATACATGCTCTTCCCATGTTATGCATAGTAATGTTTTTTTTTTACCATGTTAACCAAGTTTTCTTTCCATACTTATCTGACATTAACCTTGCTTGCCTTTGCTTTACTGTGCTTTCACTATGATTTACTTCACTTGCTATTTACTTTATTGACGTATTTTGCTTTAACAAAACAATATTGCATGCAGGAGTGAAATGGATTGGTAATAAATAAACCTTGTGCTGCTTTGTAAAACATTAAATCGAAGGAGTTTTTTGTCATGCACTTAGTTACTCATCAGTACACTGAGATACAGGTAGCTCATTATTTTTGTGTTGGAAATCAATTTTTTGACCTAATTCTAATAAGAGCCAATCCTGGTCTGCCACAATATCCATTTCAGCCAACCTGGGGCCATGGTTTCAATCCCGCCTCCCTGCTCACAGTTAACGTGTGCTTTTGCAGCCAGATCTTACTGTACAAAGCTGTACGTTTCTGCTTCTCCTGATCATCCAATACCTCAACAACAAGGCTCCCAAGAACCTTCTAGGTCACATAGTCCTTGGTTTGCTTGACAAATGAAACACAGAGTTAATGGTTGTGCTGCTTTCCTAGCAAAGTCTATATAGACATTTCTATTATAATTTTGTATCACAGATCAGTTTCCATTGCCGCCACTGCCATGTTAAACAGTGACATAAGATCTAATATTATTGGGTCCGGTGATAGAAGCTCCTTGCATTGTGATTGGATGCACTGATGAGTCACACCCAATCAGAGGGCTAAACTCTGTTAGGAAAGGTTCCTGTTGTTGTGGAAGTAGAGCATGGTGAGGTACTGTTGTGTTGTGCTTCTGACACCTGTGCTGTGCTACGGACTGTATTTCCATGTTTGGTGATGTGTAAAAGTCTCAGCAGACTTTGGAATGGGAGGTTTCAGGAGGGCATCGCCCTTTTCCACAGTTTCTTTCCTGAACCAGTTTTTGCTAGAATTCCCAGACAGATTCATGAAGAGCCTATTTGAGCTTCATTCACATTAAAATGACATCTCACTTGGAGCCGCACCAGGTAACAAGATTTCAAAATGTGCTGCATTTAGGGATTTTTCAGATGCCAGAGTGCAGACCTTGAAACGTGAAGGTGCCCCGTAAACAAAATAATAGGATCTATGATCCCATATTCTCAGTATATAGGAGCAACAAAACAGTTTCTTAAAGAAAAAAGGGCTTCCCAAGAGCTTGGCACTTTTTTTTTTTTTTTTTTTTCATTAACAAACAATATTCTTTAGCTATCATATTGACTAAAGCACTAGCCATGGTATGTGCACCCTCTTTAACTATAGGTCTGAACCCACCCCATCCTCCTTCATTGAAAAGGGTCAGGGGTCAGTGAAGTATCTATATTTACCAAAGATAGACAAGTTCAGAGGCAACATCCCAGTGGGAGGTCCATTGACCAAGTTCAAACAATGGATCCCTGACTGGACTAGTTGTTTGATCCCTTATTGCCAATTGCATTTATATGATACAGAGACATTGCTGTGGTTAAAGCTAGGTTTGCAATAACAGCTTAAAACACCAGCAACATTTATGCAGCCAGTGATTGACAAAATACAACACATATGCACTGCTGTGTGCTTCAGACAGTTTAGATGCAGGGTTCACATTACACATATTCTCACCAAGAAGAGCTGCTTGTTTCTGTGGTGTAAGATGACCCAGAGGAACTTGCTTGCTATTTCACTGGGTCAGCAGGCACTGGGTTGAGAAGAAAGCAAGGCTGCAGCTGTCACCTTCACAGGGCGGGAGTGGAGAGTAAGCAGATAAGAACATAAGACCATAAGAAAGTTTACAAATGAGAGGAGGCCATTCTTGCTCGTTTGGTTGTTAGTAGCTTATTGATCCCAGAATCTCATCAAGCAGCTTCTTGAAGGATCCCAGGGTGTCAGCTTCAACAACATTACTGGGGTTGGTTCCAGACCCGACTAAAATGTACCGTATATCACCTGCAGTCCTATATTACAGATTCTGCTTTTTAGGTGGTTTCTGTTTGTGTGAAAGGTCCACCCAGCCCATACATTGCTCAGCATGGATTCAGTGCGATGCCAAAGGCTGTGCTGCTTTGTGTTGTGGTTTAAGGACTGCAATAGATAACAGGATACTTCTTGGTAAAAATAGTGTAATCAGTGCTATTTTGAGTACAAGACTTGTTTGCAACAGGGAGTTACTCCAGAAACATTTTGGCATTTTATTTTGTAAGTGTCTACTGCTAGTAGTGCTCCATATGAGATAATATAGGACTGCAGGTGATATACTGTACATTTTGAAGTAGTCCCTGGATACAGTTCCAGCAGCAGGTTTCTAATATTGGCAGTCAGAGGATTTGTACACTAGCGGTATGCAAAAAACTGTTCATTGGCTCTGAGAAGGCAGTATTAGTAGTACTTTTTTTTTTACTAGCTCAAAGAGATTCAAGTTTAAGTGAATGGAGATATTGCCTACAGCTAAAGTAAGTGTAAGCATTGATAAGTGGGCACTGCCAAAGTTATAAATGAATGAAAGGAGTGCAGCCCATATAAGGGAGCTGTAGAATAAATCTGTTGGTGAGAGGGAAGACTAAGTTAGGCTGCTCATACATTTTATTTTTGTCTTGGCTGCTCGATGTCAACATGTTCACAAGCCTTCCCAGGATCAAGTTGCACGCTGCAGTCTCAGAATAACAGCTGTTTCCAGCTGTGCCCTTGTCTTCACCAGAGCGTTATCAGTAAAGCACTAACATAACTGGCACTTTGTAAGGAAAGAGTTCATGAAAAGAATATAAGGACAGAACTATGATTGAGATGCAGCTGTGTTGCTGCTATGTGGGCACTTTATGCTGCTATCAGGGAAAGAATGTTTTATTGCCTGGGAAAGGGCTATAAAATGAACAGAACTGACCTGGTGCAAGTAAGAGTGGTCTGGTCAAAATGTTGCTGACGGACAGAGAGAAGCAAGCAGCTCGCTTTGCCTGAGTCCTCTCCTGATGACTGCCCACCCCATGCCCGTGCTTCTTCCAGAGGATTAGGTCATTGATCACTGCTTCATTTCTGTTCATAACTAGGTGCTGCATTGCTGTGTCTAATGATAATGTTAAAGCGATATGTGTGTAACTTTTGATTATTGGAATCAATAAAAGGAAACCTATAACTTCATGTACTTTAATCCTTGTTGTTGGCGCCCTTCACACCCGTAAATCATTTAGTTTCCTTACAACGTGATGTTCAAACACATATTCTCCTTATTTGTTTTTTAACCAGGCTAATCTTTATGTATGTTAAGGAGCTTGCCCTTTAAGCCTCTTGAATAACAACTTCTCCTGCCCTCGTGAATGTTAATATGTTACAATGTTGACATTCTAAGAGTGGGATGGAGTACACACTCAGCAGACTTAGTGGAGCTATATCAAGTTTCCTTTGCTACAAGGCTCAAGACAATTGTTTTAATTATAAAATGATAGTTAACAACAAATGGTAAATAATAATAATTTAGAAATTACCCCTCCCCCAGCCTGCGAACCTCCACATTCTCATTGCTGGATCCATCCAGCCTTGAGACTCCAAGTGAGTTTCTTGTATCACTTGGTGTCAATGGCAATGTTGTTTTTGTGATGAATGGAGTCTTCCAATGAAACAAATGTTAAGAGGACTAATGAACTGCAGACAGTATGGTCCAGACCCCATTCTTGGCTGTAGTGATTCTTCATGGGACAGGCAAGTGAGTAGAGTGAGACGAAGGTAAAGAATGGGGATGTACCAGAAACCCTTACAATGTTCAAAATGGGCAATACAGACCCAGAGCAGGGTTCCTCTGTAAACATGGGCTGAAACACTTTCAGCAGCTAGGTCATGGTCCTGGTGCTCACTCAATCCCAAGCTGATCTGGAATTCAGACACTGTCAACAGAGGGGAAAGACTCAAAACTGTGTTTCATTCCCAGTCTACAACCTGGTGTCATCATGTGTTGGCAAGAGTGGTGAAAAGCGTAACTCAATATGGAGCTAACTTCATATCCAGCTTGGCAGAAATAGCAACATGGCCAACAGCTGTGACAAATGGTCACCCGTTTCACCAACCAGAACTGGTCTCTACAGGTTGTTACCAGTGTTTTAAAAGCAAACAGCAGGAGTTATCTGACTCAAGGGCTTTCACAACTAAACATGTTTACTGTCTGGGCCAGTAGCCAGCATGCCTGATACTAGCGAGTGCATAGAGACGTGTGAATGCAGAACATGGGAGCGGAGTGGCAGCAGCCCCGTTGCTTGTTGTGTCTGTATCTGTAACGCTGTGTTTTCAGTGCTTAATTCGCATTAATGTATTTCTTTGTTTATTGTCTGGTTGTCCCCAAACCAGCTCCTCCTGAGCTGCATATAGGAGAGCGGGGGCCTAGTTGGGGTGGCAGTGTGCAGTCAGTTCCTGACCTGTGTGTATTGTGAATAAAAGTGCCTGTTCATTTTACACACTGACCCCTCGTTCTTTCCTCCACAGCTGTAATCTGTTACAATATGTTAAACAAGACGTTTGTAGAGTTACAGCTATGGGACGAGTCATTGGTAGAATTATACCACAGTAATAACAGGTATTAAGTTCATATTTGTGACATTCTAATGTTGGGAATGAATACATATTGTTCTAAATCACTGACCTCTGAATCAGGACCAAATGACCATGCTAGCAATGCTGTGGCTTGCTGATGGTTCTTCAAGGACTTTAGCAGGTTTATAATGGTGCCCCAATGGTATATGTTTCACTATTTCTGTAAGGTCAGACTCACTTTAAATCTGGAAGTCCTTGTTGATGTCTCATTAAACTCTCTCTGTGTGTTAGGGTTTTGGAAGTCCTTGTTGATGTCTCATTGCTCTCTCTCTCTCTCTCTGTGTTAGGGTTTTGGAAGTCCTTATTGATGTCTCATTACTCTCTCTCTGTGTTAGGGTTTTGGAAGTCCTTGTTGATGTCTCATTACTCTCTCTCTCTCTGTGTTAGGGTTTTGGAAGTCCTTGTTGATGTCTCATTGCTCTCTCTCTCTGTTAGGGTTTTGGAAGTCCTTGTTGATGTCTCATTGCTCTCTCTCTCTCGGTTTTGGAAGTCCTTGTTGATGTCTCATTGCTCTCTCTCTCTCTCTGTTAGGGTTTTGGAAGTCCTTGTTGATGTCTCATTGCTCTCTCTCTGTTAGGGTTTTGGAAGTCCTTGTTGATGTCTCATTGCTCTCTCTCTGTGTTAGGGTTTTGGAAGTCCTTGTTGATGTCTCATTGCTCTCTCTCTCTGTGTTAGGGTTTTGGAAGTCCTTGTTGATGTCTCATTGCTCTCTGTGTTAGGGTTTTGGAAGTCCTTGTTGATGTCTCATTGCTCTCTCTCTGTGTTAGGGTTTTGGAAGTCCGTGTTGATGTCTCATTGCTCTCTCTCTCTCTGTGTTTTAGGGTTTTGGGCTCATGAAGTGGGGAAGCTGGTTGGGTTTCAGCATCCTGTCATTCCATTACATCACCAGTAGTATCACAGCGTCCGTCCCTGAGGTGAAGGCTCTGAAGACGGAGCTGCCGGTGATTCGGGACCTGAAGGATCGTACTACCTGCGGCAGGAGCGAGACGGCCTGCTCTTCGGACCTTATGAGAGGCAGGAGAAAATGAAGCTGCAGGAACCTGGTAACAGACGGCGTCCCCGCCAGGTATGCATGTAAACTGCTTCAAGATGCATCTAATGACATTACCGTTATTTGTAGGTAATGTTGAAACAATTCCTTATTCAGACGAGAATTTACAAATACAACGTAGCTATTATGTCAGTGACATAAAAACTGGATTAACGTTTTAAGGTACATACAATGGACATATGTGTCCCGCAAATAAAAATTATACTAACTGTCTTATTTTTTGCAATGAGGTGCACGAAACAGAGTTTAAAATGCACTGACAGGTTGGATCTGGTCATCCAAATTGTTAGTTTCCTCCTTGTGATAGTTGAGTCACTCTGAAATGTATTTTAAGAAGAAACCGTTTGCTCAAGCCACCAATTTCTTGTGTTACCTTAGGGGTTAATACATCAGTATCAATACAGAGGTGCATAGCACAGTACTGGTGCATCCCAGAGCTTGCTGTACAGACTGACAATGTGCTGGTTGTTCTTGCAGGCTTTGGGAAAGAGCTGTTTGAGTCCGATTTGGACAGAATCATGGACCATGTAGAAGCTGCTATGGAGATGGTCCCTGTGCTGAAGGATGCTGACATCATTAATGTGGTGTCAGGCCCAATTACCTACACCCCTGACCTGCTTCCCATGGTGGGGGCCACACCAAGGGGTGAGGAATTACTGGGTGGCTATAGGCTTTGGGTAAGTGGCGTCTTGAGAGAAAAGGAATCAATTGAAATACTGTTGTGACTCGGGTCAGTTCGGGCCATTGGGTGGGTGGGTGGGTGGGTGGGTGGGGGGGGGACACCGGGCTTTCCAACTGAGAGGAAAATTAATACCATGGAATCTAGGCTCAGGACAAGTTGTATTTAATAAAGGTCTGTTGATAAAAAAAAAAAAACTCACAGTAAAGGGGGTTTTGTTTTAGAGCTACATAAGCAATGGGCACTTTGAAAAACAAACAAGAAGCAAGAAGATTGATTTTATTCTATTTTATTTTATTGCACATCTATTGCATTATTGGGATTGACATAGATCTTTCTTATCTTCTTCAATAAGTAGGACAGACTTCAGAGTGAAAGGTATACAAAGCACTGCGTAGGAAAGGACAGTTTGTGTATCTGTTGTAGACAAGTCCTTACTTCAGCGTTAAGACCGAATGAACAACCATTCCTCTGACAGCCTGTGTAGTTAACAGATCAGAATCAACACAACCATTGCTGACAGCCTAATTACTATATAAACCTCAGTGATCGCCTTTGCCCATCCGAGTCCAAGTAGATTGGTTATTACCCTACGGTAGATGTGTTGGTGTGTGATGATTGCTGCTGTATTTCACAGAGCCTAGCTGCGCTGTTCACAGCTAGCCATGCTCTTTGACAACACTAACCTGGTAGATCTACAATAACTGAAGCTATGAACTCAGATACAAAACAAAGCCCACCTTTCAGAATAGCAATACTGTCCTCCACAGCGAGCCCTGTATGCAGGATAGTTGAGCATTGTGACAGGTTAGTTCTCCTGAACATCACTTCAGAATGTTCTTTCTCTGTCCGCTATTTTCAGGAGCTTCTTATAGAAGTCGATAGGTTTGCCTTGCCTGGTTTAGCCAAAGACTGTTTCAGTTGTTTATTGTAAGGGCTTTGACATGCCATTCCAGTTGAAACTCTCTTACACTCCCAGTGGAACCCTTGGTGGGGAGTGACTTCGGTCTGACTGTGATTTTAGGTAACGGTATCATCCATGCGGTGGCGGGGGAAGTTCCTGAGTGACTGGATCATGAATGGAGAACCTTCCTATGACCTCATAGAGCTTGATCCCAATCGCTATGGAAAATGGACCTCCACAGCATTCACTGCTGCCAAAGCCAGAGAATCCTATGGGTTTAACAACATCGGTGAGCTAATCCTTGCATACAGTCTGTTGCCCCAGCTGAGAACTGTGCAACACATACTGTAAAAGGAACAGCTTAGTGGAAGCATTGGCACCCCTACATTGGCATGTAGTATTCGTTTCTGGCATAACACAGTAAACACAAACTTTACATATATCTGCGGGATACAGCAGTTTGGCATATGATTTTCAGTCTTCATTGTGGGGGTCATTTATAATCTTGGTACTGGGTTGCACCCCTGTGTAACTATACTCCATCATTTTTTATTTTATTTAATTTATTTTTTTTACTTATGGCAAGTCGCTGTACAGTTTAAAGCAATAATTGCTGACGGCATTGACGACCTGTTAAATATCTTTCTTCTCACTAGTTGGGTTTCCTAAGGAGGAGCGGTTTGCAGGCAGACCAACAGAGCGAGTGAGTGGGATTTATGAAACTCTAAAGTCCAAAGCATCCATGGGATTCCATGCTGGATGGGAGCAGCCCCACTGGTTTTATAAACCCGGAGATGATGTCGGTTACAAGTAAGTGCTTTTTGTTTCTCATAGGAATTATGTTCCAATAGCCTATCAGAAAGATCCACTCACGTAACTTATATCAGTGTTCCAAAAGATTGTGATGGATTGCTTTATAGACAAATTGGCTTAGGCACTGAAAGACAGGCCACGCTTTTACGTGGTGCACAGTTAGTTCACATGCAGACTGTGCTGGGATTCAAGTGAATGATTGATTAGCAAGCGAGTCCCAGCACAGCTGCATAAGAGTCCGTTTTCACGCACACAGGGTTGGTGTGTTCAGAGGTGGAACGAGAGTCGGGAGGTAGAGAAAAAATATAAAATAATAACTTGTAGTTGCTATTCGAGCTGGAATTATACCAGCTCGATACTTGTGTGTTCTATGTCTGTTTTGGCCATTGTGCCGTTTTGTTTTGGATCAGTGTTTTGTTCTGTTTAAATCATTTTATTTTGTTATTAAACTCAAATACCACTCTGTGTTCTACACTTCCTGGCCTGATGAGCTGTCTGATTTCATGCTGCTGGTTGTACCAGTTCCATGCTCTTTATGGAGAAAAGTAGTAGCGTGCAGCAAAGATCCTGTGTCTTATCCCTTTCTGTCCTTTATGAAGTGTACTTGCACTGACCCTGACTGACTTCATTTTAATGCT
>CM072694.1:3985073-4029788 GCA_036884735.1 Huso huso | reverse complement strand
TCTGATGGTTTCAATTTACATGTTAAATAGGAAGAGAGATAGAAGAAGGAACGGAATTGTAGTTAAGTGTCATGATGCCTCCATCATCGAATTAAGGGATTTCTTCTTCAAGGAGATATTCCTTTATTTATTAACCTACTGTACCATAGGTCTGCCTATTTCTTAATTTCCAGTACCAGAAGGAAAACACCAAAAACATACCTCTCAAGTAAAACCAATTATTTATTTAGAATTATTCATTCATTCCACAGGGGTTCGATAGAAAGTCAGACATCAAGAGGTTCATAGATGGAGCCTGGAAGAGTGTGCAGTGAGTCCATCATGGAGCTGGCAAAGGAGATGAACAGAGTCTTGAAGGTACAGAGAGGGAGGGAGAGGGAAGGAGGGATAGAGGAGTGAGCAGTATTGGTTATACAGGGAGGTGGAGGGGGATGAAAAGGCTAGTCCTGAGGTTACAGAGAGGAGAGAGAGGAGGGGGAAGAAAGGGCTGAGGCGGGTGTCAGCATGTCATCGTGTCAGATAAACAAAAAGCTTAGAGTCTTGAAGGTACGGAGAGAGGGGTACATTGTAGTAGGGGGGGGGGGGATTGGTAATTAATGCAGCCAACAAAGACGTTCATGTATAGAATCTGGAACAGTAGAAACAGCATTGAAAGCCAACAATTGGTTGTAGTCCAATTGAATTCCTTTTTAAATTGAATTAAGCAATAAAGAACACTGGCGTGTGATTTGAGGATTGTGAAAGGATTGTGGGAAGAGACCGCAGGCTATTCATCATTTAAACCTTAGCAACACAAAAGCACACACGTGCTCATTTGTGCCTCTACTGAGAGTCTAGCATTTCAATTCAAACAGAGGCACCGATTCTAGTCCCATGAGGCTGCGGAACACGGAACTGCACATTAAATATTATATTTCATAACCTCATTTTAATATTATTACAAAAAAAGCAAAAGAGAAAAAACTGACTCGATCAAAAACGTTTGTTTTCCTACAGAATCCAAACAGCTTAAGGAATTTTTCAGAACTGTCATTTCACCGCTGAGATATCCTATTCAATGTATGTCTAATTACCCCCATGCATTTCAAAAACAAAAGTCGACCAGCTTATGCTTTTGCTTGCTCTGGTCTTACAACCTTGATGACCGGTAAAGTCTCCCTGATCACGTTGTAGGGGAGGTCAAGCTTTCCATTCATACCTTTTACTTTGTTTGTAGCTCAATCCATCACAGAGTAATTCCGTAAAACAAACACCCTCCCCTTGAATGAGATAAGGAAAAAAAAAAAAAAAGCCTTTCAAAGTGCAAATGCATGTGGCAATGGATAAGCATGAGGTGACCCAGAAGATAACATCCTTTAGAACTTATTCATAATCAATTGACATAAAGATTTACACAATTTTTATTTTTAGGAGAGGTTTAGGACCCTTTGGCTTAGCTTTGTAAAACTCCTAAAGGAATTTGATCCTTTTGTTCAAACAGTTCCAAATTTTTTACCCAGTATAGTAGACATGTTGGTGAAGCACTGGAAAAAATCTGGCTCTTTTTCATATGCAAGTTGAAAAAAATGACTATAGAACATAAAAAAATGAAAAAAAGTTTGTTGTTTTTTTTTATGTATTTTTCTGGATATCTCCTTCCAGTGTGGTACTGAGTAAGACTTTATCACACCTGAGGTTTTAGTCTTGATGCCCAAGGGTTGCTTTGAATTCAAGCCCCGAACCATGCCTGTGCTGTCTATACTTTGGAAGATATTGTGATTTATTTAAGAGCACAGCCCCTGGCCGGAAATTGTCTGTGGAGGGGCTGGGGGTTTTGATAGGTTAACAAATGTAGTGTCCATCTGCTTTTATATGCCTAATATTCCTGACTACAGTACTACCAGTTTAAAAGAATTAGTGAGTGTGTCTTAATGAGTTACTGCTGTTTTGAAATGCCAAAGAGTTCTATCTTAGCTTGAATTGTGGGATGCCGTACCGCACATCTCCTGTAGATGAAACCAGAAACACATGAGATTATTATACAGAGCTAACAAAGGAGTTAAACAGTGTCTTGAAGGTAGAGAGAGGAGGTGAGGGACTGTGTGTGTGTGTGTGTGTGTGTGTGTGTGTTTGAAGGGGTGAGGGAGTGTGTGTGTTTGAAGGGTGAGGGAGTGTGTGTGTTTGAAGGTGAGGGAGGTGTGTGTTTGAAGGGGTGAGGGGAGTGTGTGTGTGTTTGAAGGTGAGGGGAGGTGTGTTTGAAAGGTGAGGGAGTGTGTGTTTGAAGGGGTGAGGGAGTGGTGTGTGTTTGAAGGGGTGAGGGGGGTGTGTGTGTGAGGGAGTGTGTGTGTGTTTGAAGGGGTGAGGGGAGTGTGTGTGTGTGTGTGTGTGTGTTTGAAGGGGTGAGGGGAGTGTGTTTGAAGGTGAGGGTGTGTGTGTGTGTGTTTGAAGGGTGAGGGAGTGTGTGTGAAGGTGAGGAGGTGTGTGTGTTTGAAGGGTGAGGGGAGTGTGTGTTTGAAGGGGTGAGGAGTGTGTGTTTGAAGGTGAGGAGTGTGTGTGTGTTTGAAGGGGTGAGGGGAGTGTGTGTGTTTGAAGGGGGAGGGGGTGTGTTTGAAGGGGTGAGGGAGTGTGTGTGTGTTTGAAGGGGTGAGGGGAGTGTGTTTGAAGGGTGAGGGGGTGTGTGTGTGTTTGAAGGGGTGAGGGAGTGTTTGAAGGTGGGAGTGTGTGTGTGTGTGTGTGTGTGTGTGTTTGAAGGGGTGAGGGGAGTGTGTGTTTGAAGGGGTGAGGGGAGTGTGTGTGTGTTTGAAGGGGTGAGGGGAGTGTGTGTTTGAAGGGGAGGGTGTGTGTGTGTTTGAAGGTGAGGGAGGTGTGTGTGTTTGAAGGGTGAGGGGGTGTGTGTGTGTTTGAAGAGGTGAGGGGGTGTGTGTGTTTGAAGGGGGGAGGGGTGTGTGTTTGAAGGGGTGAGGGTGTGTGTGTGTGTGTGTTTGAAGGGTGAGGGAGCGTGTGTTTGAAGGGTGAGGGAGTGTGTGTGTGTTTTTAGGGGTGAGGGAGTGTGTGTGTGACGAAGACTCTCCTCTCATTTACCTAACAAAGGAGTATCGGTGTCTTGAAGATACAGAAGGCAGCTTTGACAGCAACAGTTAGGTGCAGTTTAGAGTTTCTTTGTTGTTTCATTTCCTGTTCAGTTTCAATTAAAATCACTGGTTTCTGCAGTGCTTTGTGGTTAATTCATTGTTTTAAAGATTTCTTATTGATTGATTTCAAGATCTCTGCCATCCTACCCCTGTGTCCAGTGGGGGACACGTGCGGCCTGGAAGAGTGTCATGCGGCTTCATCATGAAATGGGCTGGCGATTTTGGACAAGCTGGTCCAGGTAAAGAGACACACCAGAGAATGAAGCTCAAGTGGGAGACAGAGAGCAGTGAGAGCTGAGAATCAGGTTCACAGGCAGTGAGAGCTGAGAATCAGGTTCACGGGCAGGTAGTGGAGAGCTGAGAATCAGGTTCACAGGCAGGGTGCAGGAGAGCTGAGAATCAGGTTCACAGACAGTGCAAGAGCTGAGAATCAAGTTCTAGGCAGGGGTGCAGTGAGAGCTGAGAATCATGTTCAGGACAGTGAGAGCTGAGAATCAGGTCACAGGCAGGTGCAGTGAGAGCTGAGAATCAGGTTCACAGGCAGGCAGGGTGTGCAGTCAGTGCAGGAGAGCTGAGAATCTGGTTCAGGCAGGGCACAGTGAGCTGAGAATCAGGTTCACAGACAGTGAGATGAGAATCAGGTTCACACAGTGAGAGCTGGGAAATCAGGTTCACCAGGCAGTGAGAGCTGAGAATCAGGTTCAGGCAGAAAGTGCAGTGAGAGCTGGAGAATCAGGTTCACAGGGGCAGGGTGCAGTGAGATGAGAATCAGGTTCACAGGCAGGGGTGCAGTGAGAGCTGAGAATCAGGTTCCACAGGCAGGGTGCAGAGCTGAGAATCAGGTTCACAGACAGTGAGAGAGAGAGAGTCTACAGGCAGAATCAGGGTTCACAGGCAGGGTGCAGTGAGCTGAGAATCAGGTTCACAGGCAGGGTGCAGTGAGAGCTGAGAATCAGGTTCACAGACAGTGAGAGCTGAGAATCAGGTTCACAGGCAGGGGTGCAGTGAGAGCTGAGAATCAGGTTCAGGCAGGGTGCAGTGAGCTGAGAATCAGGTTCACAGGCAGGGTGCAGTGAGAGCTGAGAATCAGGTTCACAGACAGGTTCACAGGCACAGGCAGTGAGAGATGAGAATCAGGTTCACAGGCAGGGTGCAGTGAGAGCTGAGAATCAGGTTCTGAGGCAGGGGCAGTGAGGCTGAGAATCAGGTTCACAGGCAGGTGCACAGGAGAGCTGAGAATCAGGTTCACAGGCAGGGTGCAGCGATGAGTGAGAATCACAGGCACAGGGGTGCAGTGAGAGCTGAGAATCAGGTTCACCGGGCAGGGTGCAGTGAGAGCTGAGAATCAGGTTCAGGCAGGGCACAGTGAGAACTGAGAATCAGGTTCACAGGACAGTGAGAGCTGAGAATCAGGTTCTGGGCAGTGAGAGCTGAGAATCAGGTTCACAGGCAGGGTGCAGTGAGACTGAGAATCAGGTTCTACAGGCAGGGGTGCAGTGAGAGAACTGAGAATCATGTTCACAGACAGAGAGAGCTGAGAATCAGGTTCTGCCAGGCAGGGTGAGAGCTGAGAATCAGGTTCACAGGCAGGGTGCAGTGAGAGCTGAGAATCAGGTTCACAGGCAGGTGCAGAGAGCTGAGAATCAGGTTCACAGGCAGACAGTGAGCTGAGAATCAGGTTCAGGCAGACAGAGAGCTGAGAATCAGGTTCACAGGCAGGGTGCAGTGAGAGCTGAGAATCAGGTTCACAGGCAGGGTGCAGTGAGAGCTGAGAATCTGGTTCACAGGCAGGGCAGTGAGCTGAATCAGGTTCACAGACAGTGAGAGCTGAGAATCAGGTTCACAGGCAAAGTGAGAGCTGAGAATCAGGTTCACCGGCAGGGTGCAGTGAGAGCTGAGAATCAGGTTCACAGGCAGGGGCACAGTGAGCTGAGAACCAGGATTCCACTGAGGCAGGTTGCAGCAGAGAGCTGAGAATCAGGTTCACCGGAGGTGCAGTGAGAGCTGAGAATCAGGTTCACAGGCAGGGTGCAGTGAGAGCTGAGAATCAGGTTCACAGGCAGGGTGCAGTGAGAGCTGAGAATCATGTTCACAGACAGTGAGAGCTGAGAATCAGGTTCACAGGCAGTGCAGAGCTGAGAATCAGGTTCACAGGCAGGGTGCAGTGAGAGCTGAGAATCAGGTTCACAGTGAGGGTGCAGTGAGAGATGAGAATCAGGTTCACAGGCAGGAGAGCTGAGAATCAGGTTCACAGGCAGGGGTGCAGTGAGAGATGAGAATCAGGTTCACAGGCAGGGTGCAGAGCTGAGAATCAGGTTCACGGGCAGGGTGCAGTGAGAGCTGAGAATCAGGTTCACAGGCAGGGTGCAGTGAGCTGAGAATCAGGTTCACAGGCAGTGAGATGAGAATCAGGTTCACAGGCAGGGTGCAGTGAGAGCTGAGAATCAGGTTCAGGCAGTGAGCTGAGAATCAGGTTCACAGGCAGTGAGAGCTGAGTATCAGGTTCACAGGCAGGGGTGCAGTGATAGCTGAGAATCAGGTTCAATGGCAGGTGCAGTGAGCTGAGAATCAGGTTCACCGGCAGGGTACAGTGAGAGCTGAGAATCAAGGTTCACAGGCAGGGGCACGATGAGAACTGAGAATCAGGTTCACAGGCAGGGGTGGAGAGCTGAGAATCAGGTTCACAGGCAGTGAGAGCTGAGAATCAGGTTCACAGGCAGGGTGCAGTGAGAGCTGAGAATCAGGTTCACAGGCAGGGGTGCAGTGAGAGCTGAGAATCAGGTTCACAGGACAGTGAGAGATGAGAATCAGGTTCACAGGCAGGGTGCAGAGAGCTGAGAATCAGGTTCACAGGCAGGTGCAGTGATAGCTGAGAATCAGGTTCACACAGGACAGGAGAGCTGAGAATCAGGTTCACAGGCAGGGTGCAGTGAGAGCTGAGAATCAGGTTCACAGGAGTGCAGAGCTGAGAATCAGGTTCACAGGCAGTGAGAGCTGAGAATCAGGTTCACAGGCAGGGTGCAGTGAGAGCTGAGAATCAGGTTCACAGGCAGGGTGCAGTGAGAGATGAGAATCATGTTCATAGAGCGGGGTGAGAGCTGAGAATCAGGTTCACAGGCAGGGTGCAGTGAGAGATGAGAATCAGGTTCACAGGCAGGGTGCAGCTGAGCTGAGAATCAGGTTCACAGGCAGGGGCAGTGAGAGCTGAAATCAGGTTCACAGGCAGGGTGCAGCGATAGCTGAGAATCAGGTTCACAGGCAGGGTGCAGTGAGAGCTGAGAATCAGGTTCACCGGCAGGGTGCAGTGAGAGCTGAGAATCAGGTTCACAGGCAGGCAGAGCAGTGAGGCTGGGAATCAGGTTCACCGGCAGGTTCACAGGCAGTGAGAACTGAGAATCAGGTTCACAGGCAGGGTGCAGTGAGAGCTGAGTATCAGGTTCACAGGCAGGGCAGTGAGAGCTGAGAAATCAGGTTCACAGGTGGGACAGTGAGAGCCTGAGAATCAGGTTCACAGGCAGGGTGCAGTGAGAGCTGAGGGAGAATCACAAGCAGGGTTCAGTGAGCTGAGAATCAGGTTCACAGACAGTGAGAGCTGAGAATCAGGTTCACAGGCAGGGTGCAGTGAGAGCTGAATCAGGTTCACAACAGTGAGAGCTGAGAATCAGGTTCACAGGCAGGTGCAGTGAGAGCTGAGAATCAGGTTCAGGCAGGTGCAGTGAGAGATGAGGTTCATGTTCACAGGCAGTGAGAGCTGAGAATCAGGTTCACAGGCAGGGTGCAGTGAGAGCTGAGAATCAGGTTCTGAGCAGGGGCAGGAATCAGGTTCACAGAGGGTGAGGCTGAGAATCAGGTTCACAGGCAGGGTACAGTGAGCTGAGTATCAGGTTCACAGGCAGGGTGCAGCGATAGCTGAGAATCAGGTTCACACAGGTATCAGGTCACAGGCAGGTGAGCTGAGAATGAGGTTCACCGGGCAGGGTGCAGTGAGCTGAGAATGGTTCAGGCAGGGCACAGTGAGAGCTGAGAATCAGGTTCAGACAGTGAGAGCTGAGAATCAGGTTCACAGGCAGTGAGAGCTGAGAATCAGGTTCACAGGCAGGGTGCAGTGAGAGCTGAGAATCAGGTTCACCGGCAGGGTGCAGGAGAGCTGAGAATCAGGTTCACAGGCAGGGTGCAGAGCTGAGAATCATGTTCACAGACAGTGAGAGCTGAGAATCAGATTCACAGGCAGGGTGCAGTGAGAGCTGAGAATCAGGTTCACAGACAGTGAGAGCTGAGAATCAGGTTCACAGGCAGTGAGCTGAGAATCAGGTTCACAGGCAGGGGTGCAGTGAGAGCTGAGAATCAGGTTCACAGGCAGGTGCAGTGAGAGCTGAGAATCATGTTCACAGACAGTGAGAGCTGAGAATCAGGTTCACAGGCAGGGTGCAGTGAGAGCTGAGAATCAGGTTCACAGGCGGGGTGCAGAGAGCTGAGAATCAGGTTCACAGGCAGGTGCAGTGAGAGCTGAGAATCATGTTCACAGACAGTGAGAGCTGAGAATCAGGTTCACCGGCAGGGTGCAGTGAGCTGAGAATCAGGTTCACAGGCAGGGTGCAGTGAGAGCTGGGAATCAGGTTCACCGGCAGGGTGCAGTGAGAGCTGAGAATCAGGTTCACAGGCGGGGTGCAGTGAGAGCTGGGAATCAGGTTCACAGGCAGGGTGCAGTGAGAGCTGAGAATCAGGTTCACAGGCAGTGAGAGATGAGTATCGGGTTCACAGGCAGGTGTAGTGAGAGCTGAGTATCAGGTTCTGAGGCAGGGCACAGTGAGAGCTGAGAATCAGGTTCACAGACAGTGAGAGCTGAGAATCAGGTTCACAGGCGGGTGCAGATAACTGAGAATCAGGTTCACAAGCAGGGTGCAGTGAGAGCTGAGAATCAGGTTCACCAGACAGTGAGCTGAGAATCAGGTTCACAGGCAGGGTGCAGTGAGAGCTGAGAATCAGGTTCACAGACAGTGAGAGCTGAGAATCAGGTTCACAGGCAGGGGCAGGAGAGCTGAGAATCAGGTTCACAGGCAGGGTGCAGTGAGAGCTGAGAATCAGATTCAGAGGCTTCAGGGGTGCAGTGAGAGCTGAGAATCAGGTTCACAGGCAGGGTGCAGCGATAGCTGAGAATCAGGTTCACAGACAATCAGTTGTCAGGGGAGATGTAATTTTTTTTTATATAGTACAAGTAATACTCTTAAAGTCACACTTTGCACAGTATTTTAGCAGTTTCCCATATTATTACATAGTGCTGCATGAAGGATTTAATTATTCAGATGAAGCTCATCACTGGTGAGGCTCATTGGTTTTTGATTGGGCTGATTGGCCATTCCAAGTGAAACAACTGAAGAAGATGCTTTGAAGAAAAGTCACACTTTGCACAGTAATTGTGTGGATTTCATGTTCTAAGAAAGCAGCACAAACCCAAGCAGCTGTTTCTTCACTCGATTCACTTGATGGTAAATCAGCTCAATCAACACCAATGACCCTCACCTGATTGTAAGTAGCTTGATCTGAATAATACTTCTACCATGTGTTGTGTTTGCTGTAATTTCCCATGCTTGCATATGCCTTCACCATCTGATACAAAATAAACCTTTATAAAGGCGTGGACGAGGATGCAGACTGGCGACCAAATGAATCAGTCAGTGAGCTACATATTGCAAGATATTTATCCCCTCTGTTCTGCTGGCTGATTTCACAGAGAAGGGAGCTGCTGCCCTGAGAACACTGATATCTATTCTGGTTGTTGTGTTCATAGACACCAAAAGCAAAGCCAGAGTGCTGGGCAGGTTGAGCAAAGAAAATGGGCAGAACTAAGAAGCAAGAGGATCTCCCAGGACCAGGGGGGGAGCTGAGTGAGGGGGCGGGGCAGAACCAGGGGGAGAGCTGAGCCAAAAGAAGGAGCAAGACTGAAGGACGGTCATGACATCATCATGAAGTGGGCAAGAGAGCTGAAGACAGTGCCAGAGGTAAGATTAACATTTCAACAGCTGGGTCTGAACATACTGTCCATGAGTGCATCTCAAAAGAGGTTCCTGTATCTCCCTCATTCCTACAAACCCACACTGCTAGTGATGTGTTCTGAACATACTGTCCTTGAGTGCATCTCAAAGAGGTTCCTGTATCTCATTCCACACCCACCCTGCTAGTGATCTGTCTGAACATACTGTCCATGAGTGCATCTCAAAAGAGGTTCCTGTATCTCATTCCTACACTCTCACCTGCTAGTGATATGTTCTGAACATACTGTCCATGAGTGCATCTCAAAAGAGGTTCCTGTATCCTCATTCCTACACACCCACCCTGCTAGTGATCTGTTCTGAACATGCTGTCCATGAGAGTGCATCTCAAAAGAGGTTCCTGTATCTCATTCCCCACACCCACACTGCTAGTGATCTGTTCTGAACAGGATATCTTTTATTTTTCATTCATGAGTTAATCACTGCTATAATGTAAGTACATGTAGTCATTGCTAATACAATGTAGATAGATTCATTTAGTAAATCTAACCTCTGATATCAGGTTGTTTTTTTCACAATGAGGTACCATTTAGATTGGTATGCAGTGTTGACAGGAGATAGCAGAGTGCTCTACTGTTTTGAATTCACAGCCATGGCAGGGATGTATGATACTGACATGCTTGTGTGATTCATTTCAAACGTTGCCCAAATCCTTCTCTAGAGTTCCTGACACACTGTGGTCTGGATGGAACACCCTTATCCTCTAATCTATATTGTCTTTAACCAGAACTCTGTCTCAGCGGGGGGAGGCTGTGGAACAGGGTCTTGAGCTGGTGAAGGAGTGGAAACGAGGCAAGCTGAGTAACATCTTACCCATCATGGAGTTCATCATGTGGGCCCTGATCAAGGAGGAGGCAGACAAAGGTGAGAGCAGCAAGATAAACCCACAGCAGAACTCAGCTATATACTTGTACATGTGCTTTGTGTCACAGTGGAGCACACACAGGATTGATGATTTGCACCTGATGTCACAAGTCACGTGCCAGCAGCTTGTCGGCCATTTTGGACGGTCAAAAACCTTCAGACGGCATATTGACAGCCTGTTTACCAGTGTTTAAAAACTAAAATAGAAAAAGACGTTGCAGCACGTGGTACAGAGGAGAGCCCAAACAGTTTTATAAATGTAAAACATGCGTTACACAGATACATTAATTAAATAGTTGAATAATTTCCTCGTCGATGTGGGGAAATGACCTTGTTAAAACATGATCTGGAGGCCGTTGCGTTGTGCAGCCACATCAACAACAAAAAAAAAGTTAAATTCAAGGTAAGGAGCAAATAAATAAATACATAAATAATGAATTGCCCGAGCTAAATTACACTTATTAGCTTTCACTTGAGTCTGGTATTTTCTGAATCTTTAAGCACTTTGAGGGAAATAGGCAGGCGTGCTATCAGTAAGTAGGGTTGTCACCTGGCTCTACAATCCCGGGACACTGAGACAGAACGGATTTTAAACTTGCTGCAAATTGAAATAAATTAACGGTTAATTAGCTTTTACACCTTTTGCTAAAATGAATCATATTGCTGAATTGCTATGCAACAACAAGTCATTAAAATCAGTTCAACATTCTGCCTCGGAACAGCTGAGCAATATTACTGATTGGGAGAGTAATTGTATGTTTAGCGATTTATTATTAACAAACAGAAAGTGTTTACTTTTATTTATCAGTGTCTGCAAATAAATTAAATATTATTATTATAATTAATAATAATGAAATACATGAAAAGTAACATATTGTATTAATTATTATTATAATTATACAGTTGTTTGTCGTGCATGGTAATAAGCACCATCATTAATTTGTTTCAAGGTATCAGACTAATTAACACGTTCTTTTCTCTCAGTTAAGTAGTCTTTTTTTAAAATCCTGTCTCAATGTCCCGAGATTGTGGGGCCAGGTGGCAACCTATCATTAACAATATTATTTTCATTTGTATTTTAAATAAAGCGCACCCTCAGAAAGGCGGATTCTCACACAATGTCACCCTATAAATCATATAACTTAAAAACATAACAAAACTACAACAACAAAAACCTCTGAATTCTTCTTTGTAATTGTGGTCTTATATTTTTTGGCTATATTAGTGCTGTCAATGTCATTGCTAGTTTATCAAGTGAAATTAAACATTGATGATTAGCCATGATAAGATGACGGGGTTGTCCCCTGGTATGCTAATGATGCAAAAACGTCACCCATCCTGATATGAAATACAGGTATGCATCAAGGCTTTTGTATGCCCTTGAGATCTTGGCGATTGTGCGGGAGATGTTGTTTATTACACAGTGATATATATATCGAGGCGTGTGAAGTCAGGCAGGGATGTCCTGTCACGCTTGACAACCTCAGAGAAGAGACCAGCTGGCAGCAAATACACATCATTTTGAAGCCCGGTGAGCAGAATGTTCTCCATGTATCTATCTTGATGGTCACCTCTGAGATGACTGACTTCATCAGACAATGTCAAGTATGGTTTTCGGACTGCATGAGTTGAAAAAAAGTGTTTAAAAAAAAGTTCTCGTCTTCAAGAGGTTGTCAAAAGGACGTCAAAGCTTTTCGACGTCCAAAATGGCCGACCACACTTAGGTCACGTGATTTGGTGACGTATGTGCAAATCATCAATAGGGAGATGCTCATTTCTATTCATTAGCAGACAAGCAATCATTTCATTAAACTGCACTTAATAATACTTTGCCCTGTGTTAATATCTGTGCCATGTGCAAATGCTAAAAACATCTGTCAAAGGGCACATATATTAACACAGGGCAATGTATAATGAATTGATACAGAAGACACTCACAGACAGCTGGAATGCATTCATTCATTCATTCATTCATTCATTCACTCTCTTGACTATTGTTGTTTTTTAGGGAATTGTCACTTCGGATGTGGTTCTCTAGGATGCTGAAATCTCAGAATATTGGTGAGTACGGCAAACCTGCAACATGTTATAATTCATCTCTGATCGTCCCCGAACAAGATTGTCTTGATAACAGAACTCAGAATCATCACATTCCTGTTTGTAGAATAAGAAAGACAATAACTGTTTAATTTGTTCATTAAAAAATAATGAAAAAAAGAGCCAGTATCACGTTCATAAGTTATAACAATACCCACCAAGATGTACTGACCTGTTTCCTATCGAACCGGATCACTTGAAATAACTTTTCAGTACTTTTTGGCATTATTACTATCAGTGTATCTATCAGTATTACTGTCCTGAACTCAATGGCCCGTCGGTTTAGACATGTTTCATTTTCCTTTTTAGGCACCATTAAAACGTTGTTTTGCAATTGTATACAGAAAATTAATTAAAAAGACTTACAAACACACTTGAATTATTAAAATAACAACCAACTCTGAAAAGCGTCCCTAAAAGAAATAAACAGCAGCATTTCACTTTTCTTTTAAATAAATGTTTAATATTATTATTATTATTATTATTATTATTATTAGTAGTAGTAGTAGTAGTAGTAGTAGTAGTACAACTTTTTAATAACTGTGGTTTTGACTGTGTGTAGACTAGACATTATTTTTTTTATATTTTATTTTGTCTGTATTTATCCTTTTATTCTCGACTGGTCAGGACCACGTGTCTTGAAGGCATCTCTTAATAAATAATTAGCAATGTTTATAATAAACATGATTCTCAGTATTGATATTCTCACTAGTCATTTTAGAACAGCTAGCCTGAGTGTCGTTCTCCTCCAATGACAAGGAGGCAGTATTTTATCGATGTTATTTCAAGTTGCACTTTGTGGGTGGAATTGTATTAACGGGACGGAAATTGAAAATCCATGAAGGATTCAATTAGGAACCCAACAAGGAGGCAGGTCTCTCCGAAATGGGAATCACAAAACACAGCATGGGAACTTCACAAGCAAAACACAGCAAGGGAACTTTTTTTTACGGGAAGGTAACATTGTTAATAATTGAAAACGAATGCTTGAACAACACTATGAAGTTTAGATCAGATACTGGATCTTTAAAGAGATTCATCTATACTTCCAGCTGGAATATTGATTCAATTCTTTTGCCGACTTTGTCTTCATCTCTTCACAGGTGCTGGGAGATGCATCCCTGATTCAGGTATTTATCACTGTTGCAGTTTTGTTGATTTCCAGGTGTTGCATTCTACTGAATATTACATCTATTTTTTTTTCATTTTTTCTAGTCTGGCAGTGGATTCACAAGGCATCAGGTACTCTTTAATTTTACTATATGTTGCTGAAGTCTGATATTTCTGATTGATTTTTGGTATAACAGTTTTTCTAGTAGAGGGACCCACTGTCAACAACTGATTTAATTTGGTTGTTGACAGTGGGCATCTCCCTGCTCACTCTACAATTTTTTAAAGCCATGTTCTCCCCTCTCTTTCTTTCCCATCTTACTGTCCTCCCTCTCCTCTCTTACACCCTTCCTTTTCTCTACGGACTCTTCATCTCTCCTTTTCCCTCATCTCTTCCCTTCTTTTCTCTGTTTTACTGTCTTCCCTGTCCCTCTCTTCCCCCTGCCTCTCCTCTCCCTCTCCTTCACCTCTCCCCTCTCTTCCCCTGCTTCACCTCTCCCCTCTCTCTTCACGTCTTCCTCTCTTCCCTTGCCTCCTCTCCCCTCTTTCTTCACCTCCTCTATCTTAAAGATGCTCATGTAGTTCATTGGAAGTGTTTTGAGGTTCAAGCCCCCAAGTCTTTTATTTGTACTCGGCTGTTTCTCTAAACACATCAGCATTGTCATTTAAGGATAGAGGTTAGTCTTGGCTTGGCTGAATAATGGTTCAGATTCAATTGAAATCTATTCTGAAATCCCTCTTTCTCTCCTCCTCTCTCTCTTTCCCTCTATCCTCTCCTTTTCTCACATGGGTGCTTTCGTCCCAGGTGGCGGGTATATATTAGATATAGAACCGCTATCCAATTGTGATGAAACTTGGTACAGGCATTCTGTAGAACAAATTACTAAGAGTATCATAACCTGGAGCCTGTGTCTCTCCCTCCTCTGTCCCCAATCTCTCCCTCATCCCCAACCCCATCTCTCTTTAACCTCCCCTCTCCAAGCCCCTCCCCCTCTTTCTCCCTTTCCCTACTAATCCCCTCTTTCTCTCTCCCTCTCTCCCAGGTGACAGGTATATACTATGTGTTACACTTTTACATACAGACGTGCTCAAATTTGTTGGTACCCCTCCACAAAAAACGAAGAATGCACAATTTTCTCTGAAATAACTTGAAACTGACAAAAGTAATTGGCATCCACCATTGTTTATTCCATATTTAATAGAAATCAGACTTTGCTTTTGATTTTTTATTCAACATAATATTGTAAATAATAAAACAAATGAAAATGGGATGGTCAAAAATGATGGGACCGCTAACCTAATATTTTGTTGCACAACCTTTAGAGGCAATCACTGCAATCAAACGTTTTCTGTAGCTCTCAGTGAGACTTCTGCACCTGTTAACAGGTAGTTTGGCCCACTCTTCCTGATCAAACTGCTCCAGCTGTCTCAGGTTTGATGGGTGCCTTCTCCAGACTGCAAGTTTCAGCTCTTTCCATAGATGTTCGATAGGATTCAGATCAGGACTCATAGAAGGCCACTTTAGAACAGTCCAATGTTTTGTTCTTATCCATTCTTGGGTGCTTTTAGCTGTGTGTTTTGGGTCATTATCCTGTTGGAGGACCCATGACCTGCGACTGAGACAGAGCTTTTCTGACACTGGGCAGTACGTTTCGCCCAGAATGCCTTGATAGTCTTGAGATTTCATTGTGCCCTGCACAGATTCAAGGCACCCTGTGCCAGGTGCAGCAAAGCAGCCCCAAAACATAACCGAGCCTCCTCCATGTTTCACTGTAGGTATGATGTTCTTTTCTTTGACAGCTTCATTTTTCGTCTGTGAACATAGTGCTGATGTGACTTGCCAAAAAGCTCCAGTTTTGACTCATCTGTCCAAGGACATTCTCCCAGAAGGATTGTGGCTTGTCAATATGCATTTTAGCAAAATCCAGTCTGGCTTTTTATATTTTTTCTTTCAAAAGTGGAGTCCTCCTGGGTCTTCTTCCATGGAGCCCACTTTCAAAAAGCGACGGATGGTGCGATCAGAAACTGACGTACCTTCACCTTGAGTTCAGCTTGCATCTCTTTGGCAGTTATCCTTGGTTCTTTTTCTACCATTCGCACTATCCTTCTGTTCAATCTGGGGTCGATTTTCCTCTTGCGGCCGGCCCAGGAGGTTGGCTACAGTTCCATGGACCTTAAACTTCTTAATAATATTTGCAACTGTTGTCACAGGAACATCAAGCTGCTTGGAGATGGTCTTGTAGCCTTTACCTTTACCATGCTTGTCTATTATTTTCTTTCTGATCTCCTCAGACAACTCTCTCCTTTCCTTTCTCTGGTCCATGTTCAGTGTTGTGCACACAATGATACCAAACAGCGCAGTGACTTTTTTCTCCATTTAAATAGGCTGAATGACTGATTACAAGATTGGAGACATGTGTGATACTAATTAAAGAAACTAATTAGTTTGAAATATCACTATAATCCAATTATTTATTATCTTTTCTAAGGGGTACCAACAAATGTGTCCAGGCCATTTTAGAATATCTTTGTAGAATAAGCAATAATTCATCTCTTTTCACGGCTTCTTTGCTTTATTCTATGACATACCAAAGGCATGCAAGTATACATGATAAAATAGCTTTTAATTTCATCACTTTTCAGGAGGAGTGAAGTATTATTTCAATGAGCTGTAAGGGTACCAACAAATTTGAGCACGTCTGTACATCTAGGTAACCACTTATCTGATTGGCTTTTCAGAATTTAGATCTGGTATCCCCTCTTTTTCTCCCTTCCTTTTGCCTAACTTTCTTAGAGTATTACCCCTTTACCTCTCCCTCTCTGTCTCCCCCTCCCTCTCTCTCTCCCTCCAGGATTTAATAAAACAAAATGGAGAGCGATAGGTGGAATCACCCAGTTCATAACATCAGTCATTTCTTTAATGGACACTTGAAGTATCCAATGATAGCAGGGATCTCGGTTTAGCTGTCCACCAGAGAAGGGGTGTAGTTCGGGAGTGGCATTGTGAAAGCTCACTGGCGCTTCACTTCCCAGACTGAGCGCGGATGAGAGGAGGAGTCGATGCTTGAGAGCCGTTACATTTAAACATGAGTTTAAAAATACATTTACTTCAGCATTTACTTAAAATAACATTTTGTTCCCTCAGTTATATCCTTCTATAGATACTGTTGTGTCGTCAAGCTAACGTGTTTAACAGCACTAATACAGTGAAGAAGTGTTTTGTTTCTTGCTTTTGATTCCCCAGGGCTGGAATGTGGTGGTAGGATATTGAAATAAACAGAGACTGTGAGATGATTTGTTAAATTGTAATAACCAGCAATCCGGACTCCTAGTTAAACATTCAGAAACTCTAGTTGTTGTCTCTGACACTGCCATTAACCCTTTAAGGACGTGATGGTGTAACACGATCATACTGAAGTGTCATTCTGGGCCCTTGATCGGGTAAACACGATTAAAACACACTTCGTTTCTTTGACTTGCTGGGACACCATACTTTGCAGTACAGCTTGTTAACGCATGTCGTTGGATAGGGGAGGGGTTGAACTTCACTGCCTGATTGGTTGTTTATTCGTGTGACGTTACTGAGACGGGCGTTTCATTTGTAAAGGGCGGAGACATTTCACAGCAGCACACAGAGACAAAACATGACACAGGAACTTGTTTACAGCAAAGAAAATAACTGGGAAACACTATAAATTCAATATATTCGACTTATAGTTATATTAGAACATTTATTCTGTCTCGTGTTTTAATATATATGTTTTTACAACATTTCTAAATATCAAACGAGTGGATATAAGGGTTCATGTTTCAGGAACATTTATTTATTTATTATTTTTTCCTTATTGCTGATAATAATGGACTGAAGAACTATTATTTTATTTATACATATTTATTTTGAGTAAATAATCGAGAGTAGTGTCCATTATTGCTTCTAAAGACCCTGAGGATAAACGTGTGTTATGTCATTGCAATCACTCAGGTGAAACAGTGTCTTTTGTAATTTGCCCAAACATCAATATTTTTCAACAAAACTTTCAGGAAGTATTGGAAGGTCCCTCGGGTCATAGAATAACACATTTTTATACATGTATCTCTAAGCAGAATACATAATAATAGAAAAATACTTAACGTTAAAAAAAGAAAAGAAACGAAATATCGTTTTGAAAAAAAAGTGAAAAGCTTGTCTGGTTTCTGAAGTGCTTTATAATGCTCCCCAGAGTGTTCAGAAGAAAAGAACAGTTCTAAGATGCGACTGTAAAAAATAGATGTTTAGTGAATTTTTATAGGAAGAGAGTCAAATACTGCCAAAAAATGGTTAACCACATTATAAATGGCTGGTCCTTAAAGGGTTAACCACATTATAAATGTTTGGTCCTTAAAGGGTTAACCACATTATAAATGCTTGGTCCTTAAAGAGTTAAGCAGTGCTGCTTGTGAGCGTGGGTTTCCACATTTTAAAAAACAAATATCAATCCCGCCTATAAGCCTCAGTCTGCCCTGATGCACATTCATGTGTGTAAGACACTGAAATGTTTGATCCTGAACTCAGCATCCTTGACAGGGGTGCAAATCACTTTGAAAATGATCAAACCCGCCCTAATCGACCCCTCACAACTCACACACATTGACCCTTCTCTCCTTTGTGTGTGGAGGACTGTGAGTCGTCCAGACCCAGCTATCGTCATCTATGATTGCTATCGAATAAAATAAAAATAATAATAATAATAATAATAATAATAAATGAAACATGTCTACTGGCTCCAGAATGTAATGTCGCTCTCGCTGTATGAGGTGCCCTGTGTTAGAATCGGCCCTGATCCTTGACATCCCAATTGTTTGAGCTGTCGGACGAGGAGGGGAGCTCGACAGTGACTGTGATGAGGATCCCTAAAGCTGGCGAGTACCAAACCATTCCTGCTGGTGCTGTGAGACCCTAATGATAAAAGTGATGAACCCTGCTTACAAACAACTCCATGATTCAGGACCCCAGTCACGTGAGTGGCTATCTGTACAGTCGTGCTGACCACTGAACTAAACTGATACAGACCTCATTGTATTAATTATATAGAAATATGAACTAAACTGATACAGACCTCCTGTATTAATTATATAAATATGAACTAAACTGATACAGACCTCCTGTATTAATTATATAGAAATATGAACTAAACTGATACAGACCTCCTGTATTAATTATATAGAAATATGAACTAAACTGATACAGACCTCCTGTATTAATATATAGAAATATGAACTAAACTGATACAGACCTCATTGTGTTAATTATATAGAAATATGAACTAAACTGATACAGACCTCATTGTATTAATTATATAGAAATATGAACTAAACTGATACAGACCTCATTGTGTTAATTATATAGAAATATGAACTAAACTGATACAGACCCTCATTGTATTAATTATATAGAAATATGAACTAAACTGATACAGACCTCCTGTATTAATTATATAGAAATATGAACTAAACTGATACAGACCTCCTGTATTAATTATATAGAAATATGAACTAAACTGATACAGACCTCATTGTGTTAATTATATAGAAATATGAACTAAACTGATACAGACCTCCTGTATTAATTATATAGAAATATGAATTAAACTGATACAGACCTCATTGTATTAATTATATAAATATGAACTAAACTGATACAGACCTCATTGTATTAATTATATAGAAATATGAACTAAACTGATACAGACCTCCTGTATTAATTATATAGAAATATGAATTAAACTGATACAGACCTCATTGTATTAATTATATAGAAATATGAACTAAACTGATACAGACCTCCTGTATTAATTATATAGAAATATGAACTAAACTGATACAGACCTCATTGTATTAATTATATAGAAATATGAATTAAACTGATACAGACCTCATTGTATTAATTATATAGAAATAGAACTAAACTGATACAGACCTCATTGTATTAATTATATAGAAATATGAACTAAACTGATACAGACCTCATTGTATTAATTATATAGAAATATGAACTAAACTGATACAGACCTCATTGTATTAATTATATAGAAATATGAACTAAACTGATACAGACCTCATTGTGTTAATTATATAGAAATATGAACTAAACTGATACAGACCTCATTGTATTAATTATATAGAAATATGAACTAAACTGATACAGACCTCATTGTATTAATTATATAGAAATATGAACTAAACTGATACAGACCTCATTGTATTAATTATATAGAAATATGAACTAAACTGATACAGACCTCATTGTATTAATTATATAGAAATATGAACTAAACTGATACAGACCTCATTGTATTAATTATATAGAAATATGAACTAAACTGATACAGACCTCATTGTATTAATTATATAGAAATATGAACTAAACTGATACAGACCTCATTGTATTAATTATATAGAAATATGAACTAAACTGATACAGACCTCATTGTATTAATTATATAGAAATATGAACTAAACTGATACAGACCTCATGTATTAATTATATAGAAATATGAACTAAACTGATACAGACCTCATTGTGTTAATTATATAGAAATATGAATTAAACTGATACAGACCTCATTGTATTAATTATATAGAAATATGAATTAAACTGATACAGACCTCATTGTATTAATTATATAGAAATATGAACTAAACTGATACAGACCTCATTGTGTTAATTATATAGAAATATGAACTAAACTGATACAGACCTCATTGTATTAATTATATAGAAATATGAACTAAACTGATACAGACCTCCTGTATTAATTATATAGAAATATGAACTAAACTGATACAGACCTCATTGTATTAATTATATAGAAATATGAACTAAACTGATACAGACCTCATTGTGTTAATTATATAGAAATATGAATTAAACTGATACAGACCTCATTGTATTAATTATATAGAAATATGAACTAAACTGATACAGACCTCATTGTATTAATTATATAGAAATATGAACTAAACTGATACAGACCTCATTGTATTAATTATATAGAAATATGAACTAAACTGATACAGACCTCATTGTATTAATTATATAGAAATATGAACTAAACTGATACAGACCTCCTGTATTAATTATATAGAAATATGAACTAAACTGATACAGACCTCATTGTGTTAATTATATAGAAATATGAATTAAACTGATACAGACCTCATTGTATTAATTATATAGAAATATGAACTAAACTGATACAGACCTCATTGTATTAATTATATAGAAATATGAACTAAACTGATACAGACCTCATTGTATTAATTATATAGAAATATGAACTAAACTGATACAGACCTCATTGTATTAATTATATAGAAATATGAACTAAACTGATACAGACCTCATGTATTAATTATATAGAAATATGAACTAAACTGATACAGACCTCATTGTATTAATTATATAGAAATATGAACTAAACTGATACAGACCTCATTGTATTAATTATATAGAAATATGAACTAAACTGATACAGACCTCCTGTATTAATTATATAGAAATATGAACTAAACTGATACAGACCTCATTGTATTAATTATATAGAAATATGAACTAAACTGATACGGACCTCATTGTATTAATTATATAAATATGAACTAAACTGATACAGACCTCATTGTATTAATTATATAGAAATATGAACTAAACTGATACAGACCTCATTGTATTAATTATATAGAAATATGAACTAAACTGATACAGACCTCCTGTATTAATTATATAGAAATATGAACTAAACTGATACAGACCTCCTGTATTAATTATATAGAAATATGAACTAAACTGATACAGACCTCCTGTATTAATTATATAGAAATATGAACTAAACTGATACAGACCTCATTGTATTAATTATATAGAAATATGAACTAAACTGATACAGACCTCCTGTATTAATTATATAGAAATATGAACTAAACTGATACAGACCTCCTGTATTAATTATATAGAAATATGAACTAAACTGATACAGACCTCATTGTATTAATTATATAGAAATATGAACTAAACTGATACAGACCTCATTGTATTAATTATACAGAAATATGAACTAAACTGATACAGACCTCATTGTATTAATTATATAGAAATATGAACTAAACTGATACAGACCTCATTGTATTAATTATATAGAAATATGAACTAAACTGATACAGACCTCATTGTATTAATTATATAGAAATATGAACTAAACTGATACAGACCTCATTGTATTAATTATATAGAAATATGAACTAAACTGATACAGACCTCATTGTATTAATTATATAGAAATATGAACTAAACTGATACAGACCTCATTGTATTAATTATATAGAAATATGAACTAAACTGATACAGACCTCATTGTATTAATTATATAGAAATATGAACTAAACTGATACAGACCTCATTGTATTAATTATATAGAAATATGAACTAAACTGATACGGACCTCATTGTATTAATTATATAGAAATATGAATTAAACTGATACAGACCTCATTGTGTTAATTATATAGAAATATGAACTAAACTGATACAGACCTCCTGTATTAATTATATAGAAATATGAACTAAACTGATACAGACCTCATGTATTAATTATATAGAAATATGAACTAAACTGATACAGACCTCATTGTGTTAATTATATAGAATTTTTTTTTTAGTGGTCGACTGATATTGATATAAGATGTGCTGATATTAACATTAAGAACCAAAAGAACTCAAGTCACAAGTATTTTTCTTAAACAGGTAAAAGAACAGCGAGGAGCCCCATCTCACTCAATGTGTTTACATCTATATTTACATTGTGCCCCATTTAAACCTCTATGCACTCCCAGCTCAGCTAACGCCAGCCTCGTGTGCCTCCCAAAGGAAACACTGAAAAGGAGAGGAGAAAGTGTGTTTAGTTATAATGCCCCAGATTGTGAACTCACTGTGAAGTGAAGATCACATGTAGACACTGCAGGGGTCCATATGTTACACTTTGACATGCATCTAGAGAGCTGCTGATCTGATTGTGATGAAACTTGGTACAGACATTCTTTATACACATTATTAAGAGTGTCCCAATCTGGAGTCTGTCTGCACCTCTCCTCTCATGAGTGTACCCCTCCCTCTATCCTTCTCTCCTCTCCTCTTCTCCTCAGTGGGGATGCATATCCCAGTATTTACTCGAGGCTGGGCTTCTGATTGTCAGTGTTTTACCCGACTTTTCTACTCTGCTTTAAGAATTCATCTGATCCCTGTGAAGCAGTTTGTGTCTCTCAATCACAACTGAGAAACGTGTTCATAGTAAACTTGATTCATTCTGTGAAACAACTAAATGGGCTTTTCAATCAGCCAAGCCTCCATTTTCATTACAAGCAGGACGTGCAAACGAGATCGCGACATGTTAATAAGAGACTCCTCTTTATTAAAGCTAGAATGAACAATACAGTATTTTATGCTGGACTCACTTTATTACAATCGCTGTGCGTGACTGTATTGACATTAATAAAGAGGAGTCACTTCTGCTTTGCAATGAAAAAGTAAGACTTACGATTTAAAAGCCCATTTAGTAGAAAAGAAACATAAATTCAATCAGTTGTACAGTTGTGATTGAGAAGCACGAATTGCTTAAATTCTTAAAGGAGATGAGAAAACTGAGGGTGAAGAAACAGAAATCCAAAGCCCTAATTATGTTTATGTGCAAATGCCCCTCCTCTCCCTCCCTCATACCCTCCCCTCTCTCCTCTCCTTCCCTTTCCCTTCCCTCCCTCATACTCTCCCCTCCCTTGCTGCCTCCATCATACCCTCCCTCCTCTCCTCTACCTCCCTTTCTCCTCTACCTCCCTCTCTCCCTCCCTCTCCCCTCTCCTGTCCATCCCTCTATCCTCTCCCCTCCCTCCCTCTCCTCTCCCTCCTATCCTCTCCTCTCCCCTCTCTCTCCTCTACCTCCCTCTCTCCTCTCTCTCCTCCCCCTCTCTCCTCTCTCCTCTCCCTCTTCTCTTCTCCCCTCTATCCTCTCCCCTCTCTCCCGTCCTCGCCTCACTCGTCTCTATCCTCTCCCGTCCTCTCCCCTTTCTATCCTCTACCTCCCTTTTGCTTCTCTTCCACATCTCTCTTTCCTCTCCTACTCTCTCACCCTTCTGCCACCCTCTCCCTTCTCTTCTCTCCTCTCTCCCCTCTCCTCCCTCCCATCTCCCTCCCCTCTCCTCTCTCTCTCCACTCTCCTCTCCTCCTCCTCCCTCCCTGTCTCTCCTCTCCCCTCCCTCCCTCTCTTTTCAATTCAATTGAATTCATTACATATCATGTGAACAATAGATTTACAATAACAGTAACATCAACAATAATTCACGGGGCGGAGCTATGCCACCTGATAGTGTTTGACAGAGTTAGTAAACATATACACATGGAGAGAGGGGCTCCGCCTCTTCCAGGCCCAACATTTACTTGATCGATAGACACGATAAACAGGAGGTGGGCCACCGTCTTTGAGGTGACCCGACAAACGAGAGGGGCACCGTCTCCTGAGGTTACCCGACATACGAAGAGGCTCATGAACCGAAAGAAAACATGAATTAGTATTAATAACACAAAAGAGGTTCCGGCTCTTCCTGACCCAACATATACAGTAGGGGGTTTTCGCTGAGGAGACCCGACAAACAGGAGGGGGGGGCCACCGTCTTGAGGTGACCCGACATACCAAGAGGGGCACCGTCTCTGAGGTTACCCGACATACGAAGAGGCTCGCGAACCGAAAGAAAACATAAAGTTAGTATTTGTTAAAACATATAATGCGTGGTGTTCCACCTCTTTGAAGCCCAACATAATAGAAGGGGGTTCCGCTGAGGAGACCCGACAAACAGGAGAGGGGCCACCGTCTTTGAGGAGACCCGACAAACACGAGGGATGCCACCGCTTGGGGACCCTCACATAGAGGCATCAGACCTGAAAGAAGAATCCCAAAAGAAACATACATGCAGATGGAAGGGTTTGGCGGGGTCCCTCTGACTCATGGAGAACCCTCCTCTATGAGGTAAATGAAGCGGAGCTTAACAAAGGGTTGGAGAAAGTGGAATCACTAACCCCCAGAGGAGACCGATGCAAAGGCGGTTGAGATGCTAGAGGAGGAGGAGGAGGAGGAAACGAAAAAAACACAAGACAGCGAGGTAGAGGTGACTAATGTTTAAATAAGGTAGGTTTAATTGGTGACAGCAGATGATGGGTTGTTGTGCCTAGCTTCCGCCCCCTGAACCCCACCTATAGGTTAACATTTCACGGGGCGGAGCTATGCCACCTGATAGTGTTTATTGACAGAGTTAGTAAACATATACACATGGAGAGAGGGGCTCCGGCTCTTCCTGACCCAACATATACAGTAGGGGGGTTCCGTCGCTGAGGAGACCCGACAAACAGGAGGGGGGCCACCGTCTTTGAGGTGACCCGACATACCAAGAGGGGCACCGTCTCTGAGGTTACCCGACATACGAAGAGGCTCGCGAACCGGAAAGAAAACATAAAGTTAGTATTTGTTAAAACATATAATGCGTGGTGTTCCACCTCTTTGAAGCCCAACATAATAGAAGGGGGGTTCCGTCGCTGAGGAGACCCGACAAACAGGAGAGGGGCCACCGTCTTTGAGGAGACCCGACAAACACGAGGGATGCCACCGCTTGGGGACCCTCACATAGAGGCATCAGACCTGAAAGAAGAATCCCAAAAGAAACATACATGCAGATGGAAGGGTTTGGCCTATGAGGTAAATGAAGCGGAGCTTAACAAAGGGTTGGAGAAAGTGGAATCACTAACCCCCCAAAAGATGGACCCCCGGCTCCCCGCTGACGCAACATGAAGAAAAAAGAGAGAACCGCCAATGCATAAGAAAGAAGAAAAGAGAAAACATTTAGATTTAAAGAAAACAAACACTTAACGTGACAAAGGGGTTAGTAGACTGTACCCTAATGACTATGTGAAGACCCTCTGCACAGTGGAAAGAAAAAAAACCCCTTTCTTTAATTTTATTTAGGGGGGAAATCTTTGGTGGCTCAGGCAGAAAAGGTTGTCCCCCCTCCGGACATACTAGCAATGGACTGATGTGGAGGATATTTCAGATGATGAAGAACGAATATAACTTTCAACTGCTGATGAAGTCCAGCGCCCCATATTTTTAATTAAATGCTGGTTAATGTTGGCTTTTGCGGCTGAAGTAGCTGCCCTATTCTAAATGAATGAGGAGTGTAGAATTGCGAAGGAAGACCTGCTCTGGATACCACGGTGGAAAGGTGTGTTGAAAACCAATGCCTTGATACAATGGACCGGCTTGAATTGATAAACAAAGGGTCGGAGGATGAAATGGCTTTGCGTTCTGCAATGTACTTCAACATGGAAGTGAAGGGACACAGAGAGAGTTGATCTTAGAAAGCTGAATACATTGTCCTTGCCGTAGTTGATCTGTTTTTGAAATGCGAAGAAATAAGATGAAATGAGAATCTGGGATGAGCTTGAGGTCACTGCAGCGGATACCTAGGGTAGGAAAGCTGGCAAGAGAAGGAACTGTATATTCAGAACATCTCAAAAATCCAAAAAATGCAGATAGACATATGACTTCCATAGTTAGATCATCAAATGGAGAAAAACAGCCGTGGCGGAGAATTGAAATCAATTTACTGAGAATGTCTGTAGAAATAGGCAGGCGAGCAGAAGAAGGAGCCGGAGAGCACTTGGAAATTCCTCGTAAAAGGAGACGAACTGCTGGAATTGATAATAGAGTTGGGGAATTGATGGACATCAAGCGAAATTGATGCTGAATTCTGACAAATATAGTCTGATTGTAGCTGGTGCCAGATGTAGAGAGTCCTAGCGTGCACTATGAACGCCATAATCCAGTCCTGGTTGAATGGAGTAGGATTAATCCTGCTTTGTAAACAGAAAGTTACATAACATGCCCAACCTGTAGAGTACGAGGATCTGGTAGATGGGGCAAGTGCTGATGCCATGTAATCTTGAGCTGAATTAAGAAGTTTATTAATAGTTGGATTTAGTTGAAAATCAGCTGATTGAACTGAGGCGTTGCTGCTGGATATTGCAGAGCTGAGGGCAGCAAACTGTGGAATTTGGAAATCTGTAAACCGGGAAAGAGCATCAGCTGCATTATTAAAAATGCCGGCACGTGGCGAGCTTGTATTAGGAAGTTATTAGAGACTGAAATCCATACTAGCCGCCGCAGCAATTGCATTATAAGGGCAGAGGAGGAACGTCCTTTATTTATAATATGCACTGTAGTTGAATTATCACAGTAAAATAGTATTGATTTCTTAGACCAGAGATGACCCCATAGCTGGGCAGCTGCTACAATTGGGTATATCTCTAGTAGAGCTGTGGATTTTAGATGAGGAGATATGTTCTCGATTTCCTCAGGCCATGTACTGCAAAACCATTGATTATTAAATAGACCTCCGAATCCCAGAGATGAGGCATCAGTAAATAAAGCCATATCGTGAGGAGCTGAAATGAAATCATCATAAAACATAGAGAGACCGTTCCAGTGCTGAATAAGCGCAGACCACATTTTAATGTCTTTCCTAGCTTCTGAAGAGATATTTAAATAGGAGTCCAGATTTTTTTGCTGTTGATGCCAGCGCTAGCAGCCGAGATATAAACGTCCTCCCTGTGGAATGATACGACGTGTGCAAAATTAAAGTAACCCAGCAATGAAAGCAGTGCCCGTTTTTTAATTGTTTTACTGATCTGAAAATCCTGAATGAGCAAACGAATATGGTTAAGTTTAGACTCAGGCAGGCGGGCTTCAAACTTTTCTGTATCTAGAATGATTCCAAGGAATTCCAAAGAATGAAGGGGACCGATTGATTTTTCTTCTGAAAGCGGAACGCCAACTTCAGAAAATAAGCTTTTAAGATTGGAAATCGCTTCTGCTGGTGCATCTGAAGGAGGAGAAATTATCTAAAAATCGTCCAGCAAGTGGAGCAAGAACGGGACATGATAGACATTAAGAAGGATCCAGCATAATGCTTCCGACAGGGTATCAAATATCTTCGGCTGCTGCGGCAGCCGAAAGTCAATTGAGTGGCAAAATAAAACTTCCTTCCCAGCATATACCAAACAGGTGACGGAGAGAAGGATGGATTGGCATTACTTTAAATGCGTCTGATATATCTGCTTTTGCTAACCAGGAACCACGACCTGCTAATTTAATTGAATGTATTGCGTCTGCAATAGTGATGTAATACAGGGAAAATTGATCTTGGGAATTAATGAGTTAATGCTGCTGGTGCTTGACCCCGTGGTGCTGATAAATCAATAATGAGCGCTTTTTTCCTGACATTTTCCTCGTGGCAATGCCGATAGGATTAATTCTATACTGGAAAAAGGAGGAGCTAAAAATGGACCGACTATAAATCCTTTCTTAATTTCTTTTTTCGATGAGAGACTGCACTGATTGTGGATCGTGAGTTGCTGAATAAAGATTTTTGCTTTGGAACGAAGAAGAAGGAATTTGAGTAAGACCGGTTGAAAAACCATTTTTTAATCCGTCGATCAGGTAATTAATTAAGTTACTGTCGGGATGATTCTGTAATTTACATGATAACGCCAGGATGTTTATAGGAGTAAAGGCGGTGAGCATCGGGAAAGTCACTTTGCGTTTAAAGGGCAGATTGTATTAGAGTGGCGTCACGCAATTGCTGCACATGTGGATAAAATTGCATTGCCTATTCGAACAGAAGCCAGTATTGAAATTGTTGCAGATTTGTCTTCCTCCTGAAAATCTGATACTGCGCCCGTATTTGTCTTTCCTTGTAGATTGATCGAGGGGAGCTGAAGAATGTATAGGATTAGGTACTGAAAATCTGTATGAATTAGCGGCGAAACCGGGTGCTTTAGAAGTTGATGCAATTGCAGCTTTAGGGCAGAGGCTGTTGAATGAGCTGTTGAAGCGCTAGACCCCACATGCATTAGCCCTTAAACCACCGAAAATTCTATTAAATAGATCTGGATCAGGTTTAGCCCAATTGACGATGTGATTATCTGCTGCCAATATCGCTGCTGCTTTTGCAGAGAATGCTTTATGATACTCATAAAACATAGTCCCTCCGTATCTGACAGACAGCTCCACGATGTAATATTCGTAAGATTCCAATTCAGCTCTGCGGTTAGGATATACCGAGCATAACACATCTCTGAATATGGAGAAAGCAAGGACAAACTCCCCTAATGTAAGATTTTTAAGCAGTCTGGGATCTCTGGATTTTAGAGTTACCGCCAAATCTCCACAATCGACTACTCTATGGTCCAAGAATTCCGAAGTCGTCATTAATAGTGAAACAAGATTAATGTCCTTACCTTCGAGAATGACACGTCTGATTTGTGGAGATATAGTGTGACGATCCGCTGCAGTTGGAGAGGAGGATCCGTATGTAGATGCAGTAGCGAGGTTGTATATTGGAGGATCTGCTTCGCTGGCTGAAATTAGGGCTGGACCGTAAGAAGCTGTAGGTGGCGCTGCAGTATTTGATGCTGAAATTAATGACTGCGCTGTAGATTGTTTTCCCTGTTCCATAAGACACCCTTTTCTCTAAATCCGACAGTTGAGAACTGACCGAAGATAGAGTATCGGAAAAAGGCTGCATAAATGATTTTATCTCGTTGAATATTTGCGAGTGTTGGGTTTCAATGGCTGGCTGCTGGTTAGCGGTGCTAGTTGTGGGGGTGGTTAGATCCGGAATAGACTGCCTGCTGTCTGTTTTAGGACGCTGAATGGCTGGGCGCGGCTGATTATGTTTTTTCGGAGGAAAGACTGGTTCTGCTGAGATTGAATTGCAATAGAGAATGAAAAGAGACTCTCTATCACTCCCTGCCGGAATCGCATTACCATTTTTAAGGAGGGTTTTATCAATTTATTCATGGGCCAGTCCTTCCAAAACAATCGATCCGGAGGGGCGTCCTGAGGCCGAAGACGCTTGGATCGCCACCAGATTCGATGTTTGGGTGGCAGGAACGGTAGGCAACATTTGTACTGGAACCTGGTGAGAGCCTGATCAGGAGCCTGATCAGATGTAACTGAAATAGCAGAAGGGGAGAAAAACGGAGACTGGATGGACCCTGGATTGAAGCTGAAGGAGAATGATCTGTTAATGACAGAAAATCCTGGGAATCCTCAGAATCCGATGACAACTGCTGTAAGTACTCCATTATTGAGAATGCATAAATGTAGATGGGTCTTGAAATCGCTTAGGTTTAAGCCAAAACGAAAAAACACAAGACAGCGAGGTAGAGGTGACTAATGTTTAAATAAGGTAGGTTTAATTGGTGACAGCAGATGATAGGTTGTTGGTGCCTAGCTCCGCCCCCTGAACCCCACCTATAGGTTAATAATAATAATAATAATAATAATAATAATAATAATGACCGCTGGTATATAGAATGTAACACAGAGTAGTGTTATTGAAGTAACGCCCCTGTGCAGAGTGTTCACTGTGTGTCCCTCAGGCTGTGACAGGCGCACACATACTGGGCAGCCAGTGGGGCTGTGTGTCCCGCTCCCAGTAGGGCTGTGAGTTTTTCTGGGTCAGTCAATTGTGGGAGGTGTGGGAGGGAAATAGTCATTTTTTTAAGGAATTTGTCCCTTGTTTGGTTGTATTTCTCACAGTGTAGGAGAAAGTGCATCTCTGTGTCGACCTCTCCTGTCTCACAGTGACCACAGAGCCTGTTCTCTCTGGGTAGCCAGGTCTGCCTGTGTCGGCCTTTTTCAATGGCCAGGCTGTGGTCACTGAGCCTGTACTTGGTCAGGATCTGCCTCTGCTTTGTATCTCTGACAGTGAAGAGATCCCCTCCAGAGTAAAGTCTCTTTTTAGGGCTCGATAGCAATCCAGTTTATTTGGGGTTTTTGTTTCTTTGTCCCAATGTTCCAGATAGGAGTTTTTGATTTGTGTTACAGTTTGGTTGACTCAGATTGGCAGTGCTGTAGCAGAGCTGTCCTGAAGCTGGTTAGTGTTAGTGTGGGTTAGTGTAGTGAGCTTCAGGACCAGCTGGCTGAGGAGACTCTTTTCTGGGCTGAGCTCTTGAGTTAGAAGGGTCTTGTACTGGAGGGAGTCTGGCTCACTTCTGTTTAGATGCATCCAGAATTGTAGTGCTCTTTTTTGCATGTTGGTGAGCAGTGTGTAGTGGCCTAATTCAGCCCTGCATGCATGGTTTGGTGTTTTCTGCTCTACCTGTAATATGTTTTTGCAGAATTCAGCATGCAGGGTTTCTACTGGATGTTAATCCCATTTTATATGATCTTGTTGACTGACTGGACTCCATACCTCACTTCCATATAGCAGAATGGGCTGGAAACTCTTGCCAGATTCTGAAAGGTAGATTTATTTTATAAAGCCTCTTTTTGATGGTATAAAAAGCTCTGCAGGCTTTTTCTTTCAGTGCATTCACTGCCAGGTTAAAGCTCCCTGACGCACTGATGGTCAGGCCTAGGTATGTATATTGTGTGGTGTGTTCTAGGGTGGTGTTGTGTAGAGTGAAGTGGGACCTGCTTCTTTGAGATCTGCCCTTTTTAAGATCATAATTCTGGTCTTTTTCATGTTTCCTGTCAGGGCCCAGGTGTGACAGTACTGCTCTAGCAGTGACAGACTCTGCTGTAGCCCCTGCTCTGTGGGCGACAGCAGGACCAGGTCATCTGTGTAGAGCAGGTATTAAATTTCTTTGTCGTGTAGAGTGAGGCCAGGGGCTGCAGACTGCTCCAACACCGCTGCTAATTCATTGATGTAAATATTGAACAGTGTTGGACTCAGACTGCAGCCCTGTCTCACTCCACGACCCTGTGTGAAGAATTCTGTTCTTTTGTTGCCAATTTTTATTCCGCACTTGTTTTCTGAGTACATTGACTTTATTATGTTGTACATTTTACCCCCTGCACCACGTTGTAGAATTTTATCATTTAAACCTTCATGCCAAATGGAATCAAATGCATTTTTAAAGTCTATAAAACAAGAGAAAATGTTTCCTTTATTTTTTTGTTGTACATGTTTGTTGATTAGGGCATGGAGGGTGTAAATATGGTCATTGGTAATTTGGTAGAAATCCAATCTGACTCTTACTCAGGACACTGTTTGGTAAGGAAGGCCAGTATTTGGGTATTGATGATACTGCAGAATACCTTCCCCAGGTTGCTGCTCACACAGATGCCTCGGTAGTTGTTGGGGTTGAATTTGTCTCCACTTTTGTAAACTGGGGATATAAGCCCTTGGTTCCAGATGTCAGGGAAGCAGCCTTCCTGTAGTACCAGGTTGAATAATTTAAGCAGGGGCCTCCTGCAGCTTAGGGCTGCTGTGTTTGAGCATCTCGGTACTGATGCTGTCGGGCCACAGGCTTTCCTGTGTTTGAGTCCCTGGAGCTTCTCTGCTAGCTACTGCGGGGAGATTGGGAAGTCCAGTGGATTTTGGTTGTCTTTTAATAGATAGTTCTAATGATTTAAGTTTTTTCTGAATTAAATTTTGCTCTGTTGTAAAATCCTCTTGTAGGGTTGCTTTGTAAAGATTTTCAAAATAGTTTTCCAAATACACACCCACTTTCGATATATCGCGGTGTGGGGTCCAATAAATCCACTATATATCGAGGGCCGCGATATAGCGAGAGACCCATAGAAAAACAAATAGGCTGATAACAAATACTGTACAACCACGCCCTCGTTTTAAATCGGGGGCGTCGGTCAAATATGGGTCAAAATGTTTTTTCCAAATAGTTCCATTTTGTATTGTCAGTTCTTGTTTCTGTGTGGAGTTCATATTGTTCCACATTCCCAGAACTGATTTTGGTTAATAGATTCCTCAGTGTCTGTGAGGGTTGTGTTCATGTGTTTCTCTTTGTTCTGTTTCAGGGTGTGTTTGTGTTGCTTTTTAGGGTCGCAGTACCTGAGGTGTAAATCTGGGTTGTGTGGCTGATGTTTTGATTTGATTCTTGTCTTAGTTTTTCCTTATTGTTTCACATTCATCATCAAATCATTTTTCTTTGGGTTTGTGCTTCTGATTGTTTTTTACTTGTTCATTTTTTTGAGATTTGCCTTGCTTGCTGTTTGTTCTAATATTTCATTCATGTGTTTAACTGCCAGATTTACTCCTCTCACATTAGGCTGGCACTGTGTGATTTGGAAGGTGTCAGTAAGGTTAGTGATTTCAGGAGAGCCAGTTGCTTTATCAAATTCCTCTGTGCTGTTTGGAGCCCATTTATACGTATGGTTCAGATGGTACAGCTTGCATGGCTGCATTAACGTGTTACTGGGCTGTGCTGTTCTTGTTTATTTTGAGCCGTGTGTGTGTTTTTGTTTATTTTGAGCCGTGTGTGTGTCTGTCCTTGTTTAATTGAGCCGATGGATTGGGCGAGCTCCCCTCTGTGCCCCACTAGTATTCCCCCCTGAGTCCCTGCCGTGTGTGACTGTGCTGTGTTTCAGGAGGCACTATGATCTCCTGTAGCCTGAGGGACAGTGGTGGCACATCTGCACGGCACCACGTCTCTAATAGGATCATAATATCAATATTATTTACATTGAGAACAAACTCAGGGTCTGTGCTCTTCAGCCTGAAGACCAAGGAGTACAGACCCTGGATGTTCAGCAGCTGATTGAAGGAGATCTCAGCTTTTCTCTTTTTGTTTTTTAAATTTCTATTATTCATAATAAAACAGAATGCAAATTAAAACATTAAGTAAATATGTAGATGTGTCTCTGCAGTGATACTGTGTCTGATATGTACACACACACACACACATATTCCTGGTTGAGGTGCACCCTGTCGTACAGCTGCCAGGGGCTCAGTGTGGGGGGGTGTGCCAGGTGGATGCTAGGCATCAATTGAAAATACAGTTAATCTGACTTAAATGTCAATGGAAAGTAACAAGGAATAATTGAACGTAAATTTAATGTGCAATTTAACATTCATTTAATATCAGTTTAATATTAATTTATGCCACGCAATATAAAGCATTATCATTTTTTCTAATGAATAAAGTGATCAGTAATCGCGCATATTATTTTGTGATTACTTTATAAACCAGTCCTTAACAGAAAAAAATAAATAAATAATAAGCTCCATATATTGGAAATGTGCAAAGCATCTGAAAATCACATTCAATTCGGTCATTTAAAAAAATACCATCTATTAACATTGCATGTACAAAAACAAGCTGTACAGAAAAATCTCTTTAATGTTTCGTTTAGATTTTGTTTTTAATAGGCCTGCTTTAAATCTATTTTTCTGGCGCGTTTACTGACATTTTTTAAATACTATCTGTAACTTTTTAAAGTTATTATTAGTAGTAGTTAATCTAACTTTAATAATATGAAATGAAATGATTCGGTTTGTATTTGCAGTCAGCAGCATGTGAAACACAAACCCATATTTGTGTATTCCTGTGAAATCTTTTGTTAAACTTTATCGTTTCGGACAGTCCGACCTCGGGATCCATTCACAAAACAAATCCACAGCACGCCTCTGTGCGCGCGTGTCCGTGGAATCTGACGTCACGTTCCACAGGCAGCTTCTTTTGAGCTGCAGTGTGAACACACCACCCGCTGGGGGGGCTCGGGTCCGGCTCGCCGGCTCGGTGTGCTAGTCTGAAAAGGCTAAGATGTTTTGGGCCAGATCTTGTTCACTTCGCGGTCACGGAAGAGCCTCCGCAGGGTTTTCTCTCACACTTTCAGTTTGTGTTGTTCTTTCTCCCCTCTTCAGGATCGCAGATTCACGGCTCATTGCGTTCACTGCGGTTTCCATGACAACCGAACACTGCTATAGTTCGAAATTCGAAAAAACTGCTACAATTCCAACTGCAATTCAAACTGCAGCTTGAGTTCAGCCTGTCGATTTAAGAGACTTTACTGTACGAGGCGATCTTGGGTTTAGTTAATATTTATATCTAGTAAATATTATTTCAAGATTCATTTTAATTGAGGTAAGAGGCTCACCTTCTGCCTTTGTCACCTTTCTTTCTTTCTTTCTTTCTTTCTTTCTTTCTTTCGTTCGTTCCTCTTTTCTCCGGTATTCCTGGTTCTTTGGTCCTCTTGTAATCCTCAGTTGGTTTTGTCGTTTCTTCTTTGCTTGTTATGTATTTAATATTTGCATTAGTAGTTTTTTTCCCTCTGGTTTAGTTTAGTATATATTCTAATTTACTGATGTCATGTTTTCAGCATTTTGTTTAATTAGAAAACAATATAAATGATATTTTAATTAGGAGCTCATCTTAACAGTGAAGGTATGAAGGAGGTACCTCATACGCCCTTGTGACAGGCTGACCAAGGTAAGGAGACTCCAGAGACAGGATGTGCAGGGAAAATAAAAGACTTTTAATTAAACAAAATACACAAAACAAAAAGGCACGATATGGCCAACCAAAAGACAAACACAAAAACAGGCTCTAAAACAAACTATACCAAAAAATAACCACTCACTCTCTCATACAGGTCTTCTCTCTCACAAACACTCACCAACTAACATACCCAACCACTCCTTTTATACAGATGCCTGGGCTAATTGGGCAATTCGCACCTCATTAGCCCAGGCACATTCCACACATTCCTCACACAAACTCACTGAAACACACCCCCAAACTCCTCTAAACAATACAAAAACACAAAACCACCACAAAATAGGCTGCACCCCATCACAGTCCTTCATAATAATAATAATAATAATAATAATAATGTCCCTCTCTGCTCCACAGTTGCTGTGACTCTGGACCCTGATACAGCACACCCGAGCTCATCCTGTCTGCGGGGGGGAAACAGTGAGATGGGAGGACACAACAGCGTCCCGTCACAACCCAGAGATTTAATAACAAGTTCTGTGTGCTGGGCAGGGAGAGCTTCACCTCGGGGAGACGCTACTGGCAGGTGCAGGTGGGGTGGAATACACTGTGGAGATTAGGAGTCAGCAGAGAGTCTGCCGAGAGGAAGGGGGTGATCAGCATGACCCCCCAGCAGGGTTACTGGACTGTGTGGTGGAGTGATTATAGGGATGGATATAGAGATGAGTTAATTGCTGTCACTGACCCTGAGACCCCCTCCCCGGGCCTGAAGCCCCAGAAGCTGGGGGTGTATCTGGATTATGAGGAAGGGCAGCTCTCCTTTTACAATGTGGAGACCAGATCTCACATCTACACTTTCAATGACATTTCAATGATTCTTCTGGACTTGGGGAGTTCAGGTCCCCAATGAGAAACTCTATCAATCTCTTCTGGACTTTGGGACTCTAATACTCTTCTGGGCTGATGGAGTCCCCTTCACCTCTGTCCCTGAGCCCCTGCAGATTTTAAACACCCATTGCTGTCTGAACCAGGAAACTATTCAAACAGCTCAGACCTCTCCTCTTCACTTCTCTGACTCTTTCTCTCCACTCTCTCTGGGCTGATGGCTCTCCTCTCTTTCTCTTTCCTTCCCTCTGACCCTGATCCCCTCCCTTTATCTCCCTCTCTACACCCTTCCTTTCCTCCTCTCCCTTCCTGTCTCCCTCCCTTATCCTCCCACCCTCCATCTCCATCTGCCTTCTCTCCTCTCCCTCTCCTCTAGCCTCCCTCTCCCTCTCCACCTGCCTTCTCCTCTCCTCTCTCAACCCTTCTCTACTCTCCCTTTCTCCTCTCTACTCCCTCTCTCTCCCCTTCCTTCTCTCTCCCTCTCACCTGCCCTCTCTCTCCTCTCCTCTCTCCTCCATCCTCTCCTCCCTCTCACCCCTGCCTTCTCTCTCTCCCTCTCCTCTAGCCTCTCTACTCTCCCTCTCCACCCCTGCCTTCTCTACTCTCCTCTCAGCCCTGCCTTCTCTCTCCTTTCTCCTCTCTACTATCCCTCTCCTCACCCCTTCCCTCTGCTCCTCCTCTCTCACCCTGCCTTCTCTCCCTCTCCTCCTCTACTCTCCTCTTTCCTCCTGCCTTCTCTCTCCCTCTCTCCTCCTCCTCTCTGCTCTCCCCTCCTCTCCTCTCTCCTCTCTCTCTCTCTCCACCCTGCCCTCTCTGCTCTCCTCTCTCAGCCCCTGCCCTCTCTCCCTCTCTCCTCCTGCCCTCTCTACTCTCCCTCTCTCCACCCTGCCCTCTCTACTCTCCCTCTTTCCTCCTTTCTCTCCTCCCATCTTCTCCATCCTCTCTACTCTCCCTCTCTCCACCCTGCCTTCTCTACTCTCCCTCTCTCACCCTGCCTTCTCTCCCTCTCTCCTCTCTACTCTCCCTCTTTCCTCCCTGCCTTCTATACTCTCCCTCTCTCCTCCATCCTCTCTACTCTCCCTCTCTCCTCTCTACTCTACCTCTCTCCACCCTGCCCTCTCTACTCTCCCTCTCTCCACCCTGCCCTCTCTACTCTCCTCTCTCACCCTGCCCTCTCTCTCTCCTCTCTCACCCTGCCCTCTCTACTCCCTCTTTCCTCCTGCCTTCTCTACTCTCCTCTCTCCTCCATCCTCTCTCTCCCTCTCTCCACCCTGCCTTCTCTACTCTCCCTCTCTCAACCCTGCCTTCTCTCTCCTCCTCTCTCTCCTCTCCTCCTGCCTTCTATATCTCCTCTCCTCCGTCCTCTCTGCTCTCCTCTCTCCTCCATCCTCTCTCTCCTCTCTCCCTGCCTTCTCTCTCCTCTCTCAACCCCTCTCTCCTCTCTCTCCCTCTCTCCTCCTGCCTCTCTACTCTCCTCTCTCCCTGCCTGCCTCTCTCTCTCCTCTCTCCTCCTTCCTCTCTACTCTCCCTCTCTCACCCCTCTCCTCTCTCCTCCCTCTCTCCCTCCTCCTCCCTCCTCTCTCCTCCTGCCTCTCTGCCTCTCCTCTCCTCCTCTCCTCTCTCCTCCATGTCCCCTCTAATTTTGTAATGTGATATTTTGAAACAACTCTAAGTCTCCCTGGATAAGGGTGTCTGCTAATAAATAAATAATGATAAAAAATTTCCAAGCCAGGGGTGTCAGACTCCAGTCCTCGATGGTCACAGGGTCTTCTGGTTTTCATTCCAACTGAAGCTCTCAATTAATTTAATTGATCTAATTATTTGTTGAATTTGACATATTTAATATTTTTTAAGGTCTTTTACAGTTGATGGTTTTAAAAATGCACTTGATTCAAGGTACACGACCTATGAAACATTTTGAGGCTTGAAGAGAAGTGTTAAATGTGTCCAGTTAATCAAATATAATTAGACCAATTAAGTAAATGAGGCTGGGTGGAACGAAAGCCAGAAGACACTCTTGACCCTCCAGGAGCTGAGTGTGACACCCTGTTCTAAACAATAGATGAATGCATTATTTTCCATGTAATCAATATTTACACTGAAGCTGAGATGCTCCCTGAATATTATTCATTGCTAAACTCAGTGAACTGATTTCTGCTCTTTTGATATGAATCTTCTGTTTTTGTAGCGCATCTATTTTCTATCCTTCTTGATAAAATGTATAAAAGATATAACGGTGTTGTGTGATTTACTGCTCAATTGTTTACCTCGGCAATCTGGAACTCATAAAAAGAAAGACATTCATGACAGCAGAGTGCTGATTAAATGAGACCATTACACATATGAATGAATTGTATCCTTAAACTGGACATTTTAATTGTGATTCTTCCCACATAACTCTCAACAATAACAAGCCTGTTGGGTCCATGAGCAGATTCTTCACAGAGACACTGTGCTCTAGTCTAGCTGCTATAGTCAGCAATCAAACACTGTGCTCTAGTCTAGCTGCTATAGTCAGCAATCAAACACTGTGCTCTAGTCTAGCTGCTATAGTCAGTCAAACACTGCTCTAGTCTAGCTGCTATAGTCAGCAATCAAACACTGTGCTCTAGTCTAGCTGCTATAGTCAATCAAACACTGTGCTCTAGTCTAGCTGCTATAGTCAGCAATCAAACACTGCTCTAGTCTAGCTGCTATAGTCAGCAATCAAACACTGCTCTAGTCTAGCTGCTATAGTCAGTCAAACACTGCTCTAGTCTAGCTGCTATAGTCAGCAATCAAACACTGCTCTAGCCTAGCTGCTATAGTCAATCAAACACTGCTCTAGTCTAGCTGCTATAGTCAGCAATCAAACACTGCTCTAGTCTTGCTGCTATAGTCAATCAAACACTGTGCTCTAGTCTAGCTGCTATATTTAGCAATCAAACACTGCTCTAGTCTAGCTGCTATAGTTAGCAATCAAACACTGCTCTAGTCTAGCTGCTATAGTCAATCAAACACTGCTCTAGTCTAGCTGCTATAGTCAATCAAACACTGTGCTCTAGTCTAGCTGCTATAGTCAATCAAACACTGTGCTCTAGTCTAGCTGCTATAGTCAAACACTGTGCTCTAGTCTAGCTGCTATAGTCAGTCAAACACTGTGCTCTAGTCTAGCTGCTATAGTCAATCAAACACTGTGCTCTAGTCTAGCTGCTACAGTGTGACAGAAATACAATGAGTTCTGGTGATAAATCTTTCTCCCGACCTGTGAGGGCGCTAAAGAACGGGAGGAGAAGTATCTGGAAGGGCTGGCCTGACAGTTCGTTTCCGAGACCGGGAGTGGGCCAGCCTGGAAAGAAGCGAGACTCTGTTGTAAGACCGTATTGATTTGACAGGTAAACGAGGGCAGCGGCAAGTAATAAGGCAGCTGCAACCGTTTACCTAGATATCATGCGGGATTACATATAGGGGCGAGGGTAACGCTGTTCTTTTCTTTCGTTTGGATTAAACGTCAGAGGAAGGACTGAGAGAGGAGCTCTCAGAAATATAAAAGCTATAAGTGTTACGTGTTGTGTGTTATTTCTGTCTGTCTGTAATTGTCTGTCTTTATCGCACCACTAGACAGTTAAAGCACACCTCCGGAGCTGTCATGCCACGAAAGCACTATCCGGACACCACTGCACAGAAACACCTGCACGTTTGAATTCACCCAGGACTGGTGACCGTGCCTTTGTTTTCTGTTCAGGGACGGTGTTGTGTTATTCACGCTCCCGTGCTTTACACATTGTTGTGTACTGCCGGGGATTTATTATTTGATGATCGCCAGACCTGGAAATGGCACAATAAACACTTATTCACTAAATTACCGTTGTCTGCCTGTCACTCCTGCATCGCATCACTGCTACACCTGTTCCCCTTACCAGCCACTTTGCCACATACAATCAATCAAACACTGTGCTCTAGTCTTGCTGCTATAGTCAGCAATCAAACAATGTGCTCTAGTCTAGCTGCTATAGTCAGCAATCAAACATGTGCTACAGTGCTACATCCGGTTAAAGAAATCTCAGTTTGTAAGTCATGGTTTCAGTTAGGGTTGCACTTCCTTGTTCACCTGGAGGGTGAAATTGTCCCCGCCCCTTCGCTGGCTTCTTTCCTGTCATTAACCATTGGGCAGACAGTCCTGCAGCCAATCGGAGTTTCGCTCGTATAGTTCCATAGAGGAAAGAGAGAAAGTAGTTTAGGGGGGTCCAGTGAAGCAAATACATCAAACCACACTCGAGATGAGAAATAATAATAAAGAGCTGTACAACAAAACACACATTTATATAAATAAATCAATACACACACACACACACAATACACATTTATCAAATAATAATATGAGAAACACAATCCACACGTGAATAATAATAATAATAATAATAATAATAATAATAATAATAATAATAATAATAATAATAAGACCCTACTACAATCGCACAGTTTCGTTTTTCAAAGCTGGTAAAGGATTTACTCGTGAGTCAGGGCAGTACACGTGCTTATTAGAGTGACTGTATCCAATTGGGGAGCTCCGATTGGCTAGCTGGCTGACAAGAGGGGAGCTCCGATTGGCTGGCTTGGTGACCAGGGAGGAGCTCTGATTGGCTGGTTTGGTGACAAGAGGGGAGCTCTGATTGGCTGGTTTGGTGACAAGAGGGGAGCTCCGATTGACTGGCTGGGTGACAAGAGGGGAGCTCCGATTGGCTGACTGGGTGACAAGAGGGGAGCTCCAATTGGCTGACTGGGTGCAGCGGGAAGGAGAGAGCGAGAGCGAGAGCGAGAATCATATCTGATAAATGTTCTTTTCTCTAAGGTGTGTAAAATGTTCAACACATGCGTCTGGAGCTATCGGGAGTGCAGCCTGACCCTTATAGTAATGATCTACCGGTATACTTGGAAGAATAGATATTTGTAGACATTTCGTTCTTGTGTCTGATTCAAACGTCGATAGATCTACTCGTTATAGTTTTTATGGGTCTGGTTTCTGCTCATGAGAGACGAACACAATGCTTGTGTGAACGCACATTTTAATTTAGGAGCACGTATGCGACTAGAAATCCCTAAAGGTTGAATATAAACAATAAACGAGATTTATTTTTCAAGCTGAAAAGTATAAAACAAAAGAGAAAAAAAGAACCTCACAGTCGGATCTAAACTCAAAGCTCAATTGTAATGCACTCTGGGAATGTAGTTTATTGGTGTCCCCTGCCCACTGTTAATCACACATTAAAAACTACAAATCCCATACTCGCCAGTTTCACTGAATTATCAACCGACAGTCCAACCAACAGGGGATAAAAGATTCCCCCTGGCTTCAGTTTGACAGTGTTAAAAAAAAACTCCATGTTGTGCCCGTTTTATCAGGAGGCAGGGGAACTGATGGCAGGACAGACTGCATTTTAACAGAGAGCCAGAAGTTCAAACATGAAAATATCTTAAACACAGCGCTTCAAAACGGCGCGTAGTGTGCGGAGAGGCAGCTCAGCGCGCTGCCATGAACAGCAAGCAGCGCCTTCTGAGGAGCATGCGAGCAGGCACTTCAAAACAATAAAAAGCTTACATTTTCATTGTGTTGATGCGCAAGTATTGAAGTGTTATGAAAGAAAGGAAGGAGAAAAAGATCTGTAGATATTCAACAATACATTTGAGCAAATAATATACTAAAGGTGCAACAATTATTCAATGCACCGATTATTGATTGTATGACCTTAAATGTACTGAGCCTTTAAAAGATTAAATAGTGCCCATGTTAAATCTGTACCTACTGTGTTTCAAAGTAGTGTTTGGATTATTTATGGAAATATTATATACAGTTGTGCCATAGATTTTTAAAAGCTGAATTTAGTTTAGTAGTTTAATGAGTTAGGATTTGTGAACATGAACGGAATTCAAATATTAACGGTAACAAACAGCCACAGTTCAGATTAATGTGATTTGTGTTAAAACAGTTTTTTTTATTATTATTATTATTATTATTATTATTATTATTATTATTATTATTATTATTATTATTACCGTATCTGTGTTAAAGGAACATCTAATGCAGCTGCAGGTTTATTCTTTTCAGTTACAAACTCATGTCGTTTTTTGTTTTTTTTTTAAAAGAAAGTGTTTTAATTTTAATGTGTAATTTCCTGTTTCATAAGTTTGAATATAGTAGTTTACAGTATATCATGTGCATGTGTTACACCTTTTAGTCCTGAAAAACTTCATTGCAACTTCAAATACTGTCCTACCTTTTCTATATTGATATAGTCTTCCACGTTGTTGTTTAAGAGTGCACGTTTTTAATTTTCGATAATGAACAGAAAGATGTTGATCTCCAGTTCTACTCTCAGACGAAGGGCTCGTGCAAATGTAGACAGACTGCTCAGAAGAGTGACTGAAGAAAATGAAATGCAGGTGAATGATATCAGTGACACTCCCCCACCTGTTCTGAATGCAACGAAGGGCTCGTGGAATTCCCGTTGGATTGCTCTCGCAGTTTCCCCTGGATTATATGTATTTAGTGTGTTTGGGGGTTGTTTGGTGCTTGAGAAATATTTGGACAAAAGGACCACTCAAGTGCCGTCTGCCTGCCTTGTTGAAAGACTGTCCACTAGTTAGACAGATATGCATGCCTACATACCAGCAGAATTTGCAAGGAAACCTCGCTACGTGAAGCTGATCGCTGGAAGGCTACGGAATTTCAACAGTTTCTTTTAGTATACAATGTTTATGAGCATTGTATACTAAAATATCTTGCCCATAGATTTCGCCAGATTGCTTAACAAACATTTCTAGTAATGTTTGGGCATAGTCACAGTAGGTGGAAGAAAGTCTTGGACCGATCAAAATAGCAATACCATCCTACAAAAATACATTTATTTCACCCATGACTAATGTGTAAGAGATTCTGGCAAAATTTTTCATATATGATATATTTTTTCATTAACATTGAAAATTGTAAAACATTTTAAAATTAAAAAACTTTTACAATTTTAAAATTTTAACACATTTTTTATAAAATAAAATTCGAGCAACAATTGTCCATCTTACCTTCCAGAGTTTTTGCAGTGCTCGCAGGTGAAATGAGGTGCCCAGGGTTTGTCTTGATCCCCGACAGGCATGCGAAATATGCCTTGTAGGCCTCACACATCTTAGCAGATGCTTCCACGGAGTACTTTTTTTCGTTCTTGTCTTGATAAATTGGCGCAGACATAGCAAAATGCCTCTGCCGGATGCTTGCAGCCTCTTGATGCCATCTCAGAAAAATGCAGATATGTATCCACTTAGGCAGCTGGAACTAAACTGAACTGGTGGGCTTAAGGCCCTGTATTTATACTACTATTTATATTACTGGAAAGTTCTAGAAAGTTCTAGAAGTTACTCCAAGTTTACTCAGCACTGAATCTATCTGGAATGTTCTGGAAAATAGGTAAATTTCAAAATATCACTGTCCTGGTTACAAAAGCAAAGTTTGTGGGGAATAATAGCCATTTTCTATACTTTTGAGGCATAAGCAATTAGGAAATAACACTTACTACCCAGGAACAAAAAAAAAAAAAATTGTTGCACAGTGAAATCCTTGTTCACGTAATTTGTCTTACAAAGAGCTTCGTACCAAAACTAGTTAAATGCCAATTCCAACACATTTCCAGATATTGCTATATATTTACTCCTGGAGGGGTAGCCTTATTATCACGGTGTAAAAATCTTTACAAAACACTGTGATATTTCTTGTAACTTGTTTGTTTTATTGTTCCTACTAACATAGGGCAGCAGTGTGGAGTAGTGGTTAGGGCTTTGGACTCTTGACTGGAGGGTCGTGGGTTCAATCCCAGGTGGGGGGCACTGCTGCTGTACCCTTGAGCAAGGTACTTTACCTAGATTGCTCCAGTAAAAACCCAACTGTATAAATGGGTAATTGTATGCAAAAATAATGTGATATCTTGTAACAATTGTAATTAAAGCCCTGGATAAGGGCGTCTGCTAAGAAATAAATAATAATAGGAATTAGTAGTATCTAAAATAAAAAAACACCAATTTACCAAAAACAGTTCAAATAGATATAGAGCATTTTGGAACGAAGCTCTTCAAATGTTCTTGCTTGATGTTTTAAATTGTTAGTTCTAACAGATATTTATGAAAAAAGGATTATTATTTGTTTATTTAGCAGATGCCTTATCCAAGGCGACTTACAGAGACTAGGGTGTGTGAACTATGCATCAGCTGCAGAGTCACTTACAACTACGTCTCACCTGAAAGACAGAGCACAAGGAGGTTAAGTGACAATGAGTCAGTGGCTGAGGTGGGATTTAAACCGGGGACCTTCTGATTACAAGCCCTTTTCTTTAACCACTGGACCACACAGCCTCCTCAAACATGACCTCTCACTCTCACAAACATGACCTCTCACTCTCACAAACACTGATCTCTCACAAACATGACCTCTCACTCTCACAAACATGACCTCTCACTCTCACAAACACTCACCTCTCACTCTCACAAACATGACCTCTCACTCTCACAAACATGACCTCTCACTCTCACAAACACTGACCTCTCACAACCATTATAAAACAACACTCACCTCTCACTACAAGCATTGTAGTTGATCTGTTAATAGCGCCAGTGAAACAATCATCCATCCATCATCATAACCGCTTAATACTTAGAGGGTGGCGGTGATCCGGAGCCTAACCCAGCATACACAGGGTGCAAGGCGAGACGACACCCTGGACAGGACGCCACTCTATCGCAGGGCACCACAAACACACACACACTCACAGAGGGCAATTTAGAGTTACCAATCAACCTGAACAGCATGTCTTTTGGACTGTGGGAGGGAACCGGAGTACCCAGAGAAAACAGGGAGAACATGCAAACTCCACACAGACAGACCGCCTAGGCCAGATTCGAACCTAGGATCCTGGAGCTGTGAGGCAGCAGCGCTAACCACCCACTGTATGATTTTATAGACTTTAATGAAGTCCCATTATTCCCTTGAATTGCTACTCCCGAAGTTGTTTTCTCTTGAATATATTCAATATGGTAGAACACAAAACCAAAGGAATGTAAAGTTTTAGTTTTTCGGGGGGAGCATAATAATTCAAGGAATTTGAAAACAGCACAATATAAAACAGAATACTTGTCAGTCAAGAGAAACACAGTTAGTTTGATGTTAACATGACTTGAAAGGCTACTATAAACCCAAATGAGAAAAAAATATTTGTGAAAAAATATGCACATTTACAGTAAAGAAACCAAGTTCTTCTTTTGCCCTCTT
>CM072694.1:3882441-3979573 GCA_036884735.1 Huso huso | reverse complement strand
AGGCTCACCATGACCCCAAAGCAGTAGTTCTTAACCCTGTTCCTGGGGACCCACTGTCTGCCCTGCTGTTTTTGCTCCAGCTGAGCTCTGAATTACTTAATCGAACCCTTAATTGAACTAATAATTAGCCTAATCAATAGTCACAATCAATTTTATATTGTTTTAAAACAGTTGTAGATTTTAATCTATAATGATGATAACTTTGCTCTCACAGTCCAGATGCATGCTGTTCAGGTTGATTGGTCACTCTAAATTGCCCTTTTTGTGTGTGAGTGTGTGTGTGTGTTCTGCGATGGACTGGCGCCCAGGGTGTTGTCCTGCCTTGCATTGCCCTGTGTCTGCTGGGTTAGGCTCCACTCAACGCGACCTGAATAAGCAGTTATGAGAATGGATGGATGGATTATGATAACTTGAATTTCCAAGTTTTTGTAAACTAAATAATTTAAAAAGTCAAATTATGCAAATTATTAGTTCAATTAAGTAAGCAGGAGCTTGGTTGGAACAAAGACCTGCAGGACAGTGGATCCACCAGAACCAGGATCAAGAACCACTGCTCTAAAGGATTAGGTGGTTATGATAAAGGATGGATGGAAATTAAGTTAAACAGAAATCTTGTTTTACAATGCTCGATACTTGAGTCACAAACAATGTCAATTTTTTCTTGTTTCTCATTTTCAGGAACATGTTTATTATAGAGACTACAATCAGAACTTCCTCCCAACATTTCAGATCATTTTGAACGATGATGTGATTGACCTGGAGCTACAGCTTTTCAAAAGCAGTGACAAAACACAGCAATCTGGTCTCTGGGTACCCATTGATGGTGAGGAAGCTTCATTCTTACTTTAAATCCAGAAAGATTTCTGAGACTTTTATTACACGATTTTCAATGTGATCAAAAAAAAAAACCGCCAACATTCTTGGTAATATTAACCATTATCGGATGGCACGGTGGCATAGTGGTACTCCAGTTTTCCTCCCACAGTCCAAAGACATGCTGTTCAGGGTGATTGGTCACTCTAAATTGCCCTCTGTGTGAGTGTGTGTGTGTGTGGTGCCCTGCGCATGGACTGGCGCCCCATTCCAGGGTGTAGTCTTGCCTTGCGCCCCTGTGTATGCCGGATTTGGGCCCGCTCACCACCTACCCTGTAAAAGATTAAGCGGTTAATGATAATGATGGATGGGGTAAACAGAACACTGAAAAAAACACTGAAGGCGTTTAAAAAAAGCACAACCTGGAATTATTCAAATCAAGTTCCAAGATAAATTGATTAATTAATGAAATGAATTTGTTTTCTTGATTTGAGCAAACGTGGAAAATTCAATACAATGCTTCACCAATCATCAGAAATATCAATAACATAAATACATTTAAGTGAATTTTGTATTTAGTTCATTAAATATCTAGGATATATGTACTTTATTAATCTGAAAATCGAAATCTAGGAAATGAAAAGCCTTGGTAAATACATTTATGTCTGTTAAAGGGGAACTCAGGTTATTGTTGTGTGTTACATGTTCCCAATGTTAGTTAAGGTGTGTGTATTGTTTTTTTTTTTTTTGACATCCTGACCAATTGTTTTACACTATTACATTGCAGTCTTCTACGGTGGTCAGTTTCCAAGATGCCTTTCAAATGTGAACTTCAGAACTACACTTCCCATCACCCCAGCACAGATACATGAATAGGGAGGATGATGGGAAATGTAGTTCTCAAAGTTCTTCTGAAGGGTAAATTTGGAAAACCATCTTGAAAACCAAGCACTGTAGAAGACTGCAGTTTAATAGTTTAAAAAAGTGGTCAGGATATCAAAAGAAAATAAAAAAAAACAATAAACACACCTTACTTAAATAGTTGTAGCAACATATGGAAACATGTATCATTTTTGATGACTGATGATGAAAAAACAGCGATGATCTGATCTGTACAGAACAGAAGTTATTTTCATCCAAGAGAAACGTGTTAATGTTGTGATAATAATGTAGTTATTTTCATGCTGTGTTTTTTTCCTCAGTCTGCAGATCGTCACAACCGCCTGGTAAGTGTTAATCTTTTCACTTTTATTTCAGCAATGAAAGTTCACATCGGCAGCACGATGCAGTTGTGGTTAGGGCTGCTGCAAAATCAAACACATTTTCTACCTCTGGAAAAATCGTTGTGTGTTGTTGTGCCTTGTTTATATGCAAGCTGCTGTCAATATGAGTACAGAAGGAGTTGAAAGATTTTAGTTTTCACAGAACTTCACAGCTCCAGGGTCCTGGGTTCAATTCCAGCCTCAGGGGTCTGTCTGTGTGGACTTTGCATGTTCTCCCAATGTGTTCGCATTGTGCTTTTTTCTGGGTGTTTCCTCCCAGTCCAAAGACATGCTGTTCAGGTGGATTGGTCACTTTAAATTGCCCTGTGTGTTGGGTACCCTATGATGGACAGACAGCCCATCTAGGTGTGCAGTCCCACCTGGTGCCCTGTGTCTGTCGGGTTAGGGCTCCGGTTTACCGCAACCCTCTAAACAATAAAAGTAGTTTTTGTTTAACTGCAACCCGCGCCTGAGCCTCCCCACTGCTATCCTGTCACAGACGGATATTGTTTTGCTGTTTCAGTTCAGAGGCTGATGGCGATGAGGAAGGACTTCATTGAGGGGGTGAACGCTCTCTGTCATTGGAAGCCTGCTGGATGACTTGCTGCAGATCAGAGTGTTGAACGACAGCGAGGTGGGAGGGGCAGTGAAGCAGGGGAGACCTTGCACCAGTGCCAAGGCTCGCAACCTGATCGACATGGTGAGGAAGAAGGGGAGTGAAGCAAGCAAGGCACTGCTATCCAAACTGGAGAAGAGGGACCCCATGTTCTATAAATCACTTGAAACTGTTTAGTGCAAATTGTTCAATATATAGAATTGATGAACACAAAACACAAAACAATGAAGGTCCTTCTGGGCAGTAGCCTTCATGGATCCTTTTCTGTTTTTAATTTTAAATTTCTCCCTCCTCTTCTCCGCTCTTTCGTTCGCCTCCGAACACCCACCCGGAGTGCAGAGAGCTGCTGTATTTATGCAGGTGACCATCTCCGATTAGTAACAAATTAATCACTTAATTAATTCGGGAGATGGCCACCTTCTACGAGTTTTAGTTTTAATTGTGATGGGACTTCCCATCCACGCTACAAAACACAAAAACAAAACAAAACCGCACGGGCTATCCCGCCATTTACACAAACATCAATACAAAAAACAAAACAAAACACACAGCGGTTCACCATCATATTTAAATACATGAATACAATAAATAAATCATAAGAAACAAACACAAAATAAACTGCACAGGGGCGGAGGGGGAAACCCTGTTCTGAAAATAAAGAAACAGTACATTTAAGCAGGGCTTTCCTACCACCCTGCTACACACAGCTTAATATCATCTGTATAATGTATAATGTGATATCTTGTTACAATTACATAATGTATAATGTGATATCTTGTTACAATTGTAAGTCGCCCTGGATAAGGGCGTCTGCTAAGAAATAAATAATAATAATAATAATAATAATAATCTCCATAGAAAAGAATAATACTCAAGGAAGTTCAACTTCATTCAACCTCCAGCTTTGCAAATTGCATCAGTTTGATTTATTTTTTAACTACAGGGGTGATGAAGAATATTTGTTCTCAGGGGGGTGGGGGGCAGCAATGAAAGTATACTAATTTCTAACTTTTTTAAATGAACGAATTCAAGTAAATAAATATTTTACTACTAAGATACAAACATTTTATATTCTCAAATACAATACTGGCTATAATATTTAAAAGTTAATATTCAAAATAATTAGGTTACTTTTATGCATAGATTAGGGAAAGGGTACAAAAATAATATCCCAAGTGTTTGGATATCCCAGTGAGAACAGTTGGATCAATAATCAGGAAGTGGAAGCTGCATCACACCACCCAGGCACTGCCAAGAAAAGGCTGTCCCTCAAAAAACTCAGCACTCAAACAAGGAGACTTGTGAGAGAAGCCACAGAGAGGCCAACAGTCATTTTGAAGGAGCTACAGAGTTCAGTGGCTGGGAGTGGAGTAATGGTGCACCAGTCAACCATATCAAGAACTCTGCATAACACTGGCCTGTATGGGAGGGTGACAAGAAAGAAGCTGTTACTCAAAAAGTACCATCTGAAAGCACGTCTGGAGTTTGCCAGAAAGCATGAGAGTGACCCAGCTGCGATGTTGGAAAAGGTTTTGTGGTCAGATGAGAGCAAGATAGAGCTTTTTGGCCAAAACTCAAAGCGCTATGTGTGGCGCAAACCTAACACTGCCCATGCCTCAAGACACACCATCCCTACAGTGAAGTATGGTGGTGGCAGCATCATGCTGTGGGGATGCTTCTCATCAGCAGGGACTGGGCATCTTGTTAAAATTGAAGGAAGAATGGATGGAGCAAAATACAGGGAAATACTGCAAGAGAACCTGCTTCAGTCTGCTAAAAAACTGAAGCTTGGGAGGAAATTCACCTTTCAGCAGGACAATGATCCCAAGCACAAGGCCAAAGCAACATTGGAGTGGCTCAAGAACAAAAAGGTGAATGTCCTACAGTGGCCCAGTCAAAGTCCTGATCTCAATCCCATTGAGAATCTGTGGCACTATTTGAAAATTGCGTCCACAAGCGTCGCCCAACCAACCTGAACAACCTGGAGCAAATCTGCCAAGAAGAATGGGCCAAAATCACTCCGACACTGTGTGCAAAGCTGGTACATACTTACCACAAAAGACTTACAGCTGTTATTGCAGCGAAAGGTGGCTCTACCAAATATTAATGTATGGGGGTTAGAATACTTATGCAAGCAAGATATTTCAGTTTGTTTTTCACTTTTCTTAAAAAATAGTTTCAAACATAAAACCAATGACACCTTACAATAATTGATTGAGTTTCAGTGTTTTAAAATAAAATATCAAACATAACGAAATTTCAATGTACCATTTGTAATTCAATAATATGAGAGAATTGGTCAGGGGTCTGAATACTTTTGCAAAGCACTGTATATGTGTGTGTGTATATATATATATAATTTGTTCTGACATTTAGGGGTTTTTCTGAGAAGGAAGGAAGACACCAGTGTGAGATCACAAATCTGATTTTTAATATGGCGTTGGCTCCAGCTGAAGTTGAGTATCACACGGAGCAATGGGAGAAGTGTCCCCTTGACAGCAGCTCCCTGCTTCCTGCTGGTCCACTGTTTGATATAAAATGCCTGAACGGAGTTTTGAAGCACCTTTCCTTCCCACACTCAGAATACTCTCCTGGTCAGTGGCAACTTTAAAACTCGGTATTCCTTGACAATTTGAAATGTATTTAAAGTCCCTGAATTCAAATACACAACAGGGGTGCTTTGAATAAATTTCACTACAGCCAAAAAAGAAACACTACTACCTTCACTTGTATGTTTTAGAGAAAATCTGCATCGTGTTTTAGAACTATCAGTGATAGATATTTGCTTGGTTTTAAATTTAAAATCCTATGTTAGTTTTTTGTTCTCCCCAATATGTTCGCATTGTGGGTTTTCTCCAGGTACTCCGGTTTCCTCCCACAGTCCAATGGGACATCTTCATAATGACAACATTGAAATGATCAAACCAACAGAAGTGACAGAAACACACGTCAAAATAAAAGCCAAAGAAATGTCATTCTTTGGTGTCATGAAAAGGTGGGTGAAATCTGAAATTAGAGCGCTTGTGATTCTGTTTCTCAGACCTGAACAAAAGTTTAATATTTTCTTGCTTCCCTCAAATGTTGTTTTGACTGAGGTGAATAAAGGGCTGGAGAAGTTAGGGCTTCTGTGATGAAACAGCTAAATACAGAAGCAATTTTTAGATTAACTCCTGAGTAATTACCATGTAGGGTATTTATAGTTACAATGTAGGGAATGAATAAGTATGTATGTTGTTAATTATTGCACATCTGCATTTGCAATTACTTAATGGTGTACATAATTACACTTCACCTACATTAAGGCCTATTCACACCGGGCGCGATGCGATTATTTTCCACCGCGACGCTGCCTTTCACACCAGTAACGACAGATGTCACACAACAAAATTACAAAAATAGAAACAGTTTCTAGTTTATTGGCGTCGCTTCAGTGTCGCCCTGTCGCATCACGAGCAGTGTGAAAAGCTCTTATCTAAACAGATTTTATTTGTCGCCGTGAGGTGTGTCGTACAACAAAATCGATTGGCGCGTCGCGCCTGGTGTGAATAGACCTTTAGAACTATGGCCTGGATCAAATCAAAACTTTGACCCACATGTTAATTATACATTACAAACCTGCCAGTCATCCTTCAACCCCAGAGGGAACCCACTGCCATTAATACTGGCTTTGTAATCTGCAATTAGTGGGGGTTGCTCAAAGTTTTGGATTTGGTCCAGGCCTATGTGTAATTACTCAGTAAATATTCTGTACTAACGCACATAGTAATTTGTCAAAAGTGACTACTTCATTTAAAGTGTTATCTTAAATATTGTATTACAGTTTTTCACAACCATTTACACACGTTTCCTGAAATTATACTCCATTTACTCAAAACTATAAACACAAAACAAAAAACCCAACCGCACTGGCCAAACCTCAGAAGTCTCTATTCAAAAAACATGTTATCTTCCATCTAAACTTTGCCTTCGAATGGCACACAAAAGCCATCAAATAAATAGACCCTACTGAATACCCATTACACACAGGTGAGAGCAATGAAAAACACTAATATAAAATATGTTTTTTCAGTATTACCTCTTGTCACAAAGACGGCTGCAGTGGATGACTTCAGACCAAAAAACAGGAACACACACAGACTTGGGGTTTTGGTGAAGCTGAGCGCGCTCAGCATTTATTCAACAAACAAACAGAAAATAAAAGATTGTAATACAAAAAACCAGGACACGCCAAAATAAATAGACAAACAAAACGGACTAAACTGACAGACACGGTGAGTTATGATGATGTTGTGATTGTTATTATTATTACTTTACCTCCGTCTCCAGACCCGTACTTCCACCCTGTACACTCTACCCCGAGTCAATGAAATGTGCATCTATATATATACTGTTGTGCCGGGATTCAATTACTAATTAATTATTCACTTGAATCCCAGCACGTGAATTAATTATGTGCAACCTCGTGCTCACATATTATACTTTAAATGCACGTGAAGTGATGCAATCCATTGCCTAAATACAATTATACATTTTAAATAACTCCGTGTTGCACACACCCATTTATATCCCGTGTACCAACTACAATACACCAACATTTACACACAACACGCAACATATAAACATAAACTACACACAAGGGCGTGGCCACGTAGCCACACCTCTATAAATCTTGCACTTTGCAACAGCATGCTACTGGACTCTGTGTAAATTATGTTAGAGAGTTTGCTCAGGTGTTAAAACAATACACAAAGACCAGAATTTGATAGCAGTCAAGAAAAGTTGGGGAAACATGTAGCCCAAGTAAAAAATACTTCAACTACAGTAAGAGAATATATACTCATTGTAGGTAAAGAAAGCAAAAGGAAAAGTTTAGTCAGGCAGAGGTTTTCGTCTACGTCACAGGCAATGTTTTCCCTGGCCAGGCAGCGGTGGAAATGCCCCGATATGCCTTATCCCATGTCATGCCAAAGTTCTGATTGCTCGCTGAACAATTAAGCTTAATAGTGTTTGCACCTTGAGGACTGTGTGGTAATAGTGTTGAGTTTTAATGATTGGAGTCTGGTATATTGAATGGGAGTGCTTTCTACATGTGCTTTATGAAGATAATTGTGTGTAGGGTTTAGCAAAAAAGGTTTAATGCATCTGCAATTTGTGTGAAAACAGGTGAATAATGCTTATAGTTATGTTGAAATAGTCTTTCTTTTTAGTACAGTAATCTAATGGTTTGGGATATTCTGTTCATAGAACCAGTTTCAGTGTGTAAATGATTGTGAAAAACTGTAATATAACTGAAATGGTTAATCTGCATAAATATTTCTCCCCTTCTCACAGGTGAAAAGAGATGCACAAAGGTCGTATTTTCATTGAGACAAGTTCACAATGTCGTCTTTTGGAAGATAAAAAGTACAGCGTTTCATGTGACCTGGAATCTGTTCATATTCAACCAGATGTAAGCAAGCTGCACTCAGCTGATGTGTGTGTGTGTGTCTCTGTTCATATTCAACCAGATGTGTTTTAAGCTGTACTCAGCTGATTAAAACGTGTGTGTGTGTGTGTGTCTCTGTGTGTGTGTGTGTGTGTGTGTGTGTGTGTGTCTGTGTGTGTGTGTGTCTCTGTGTGTGTCTGTGTGTGTGTCTCTGTGTGTGTGTGTGTGTGTGTGTGTGTCTGTGTGTGTCTCTGTGTGTGTGTGTGTGTCTGTGTGTCTCTGTGTGTGTGTGTGTGTGTGTGTCTCTGTGTGTGTGTCTCTGTGTGTGTCTCTGTGTGTGTGTGTGTGTGTGTGTGTGTGTGTGTGTGTGTGTGTGTGTGTGTGTGTGTGTGTGTCTGTGTGTCTGTGTGTCTGTGTGTCTGTGTGTGTGTGTTTCTGTGTGTGTGTGTCTCTGTGTGTGTCTGTGTCTCTGTCTGTGTGTGTGTGTGTGTCTGTGTGTGTGTCTGTGTGTGTGTTTCTGTGTGTGTCTCTCTGTGTGTGTGTGTCTCTGTGTGTGTGTGTGTGTGTGTCTGTGTGTGTCTGTGTGTGTGTGTGTGTGTGTGTGTGTGTGTGTGTGTGTGTGTGTGTGTGTGTGTGTGTGTGTGTCTGTGTGTCGTGTTGCTCATTTACTGTAAATCCAGAAATATTTGCAAGACTTTTATTATGTGTTTTCTTTTTAAAAAAAAAAAAAAAACAACTATTCGTAATTGCTTCTGATAGCTGACTCATACAAAATATAGTTTGGCAACATTTCTGGAGTGAAGCTGATCTTTTGGGTGTGATTTGCCAAACATTTTTGCTGTAAATATTTCTGGACTGTAAATATTTCCATACATTTGAAATAATTCACTTTTTTCTTCATTGTCGTTTTCCTCTACTATGATTATAAAACAATTTTCCTTAAAAATGAACGTTTGAGGGTTCATGAGTGGCACATCCAGTAGAAGCGCTCGCCCAAGCGGGGAATGCCCTATAGCCCGCAGATCACTGAATTGAATCTGGCTATTCCACTGCCAACTGGCCGCAAACTCCTAGGGCGGTGCACAATGGGCCAAGCGCTGCATGGGTAGGGAGAGATCTAGTCGGCTGGTTAATCCTTGTCTCACCACTGCACACCAGTGACTCCTGTGGTGGCTGAGCATCTGCAAGCTGGCTGTGTTATAGCCGGAACTGCATTTCCTCCAACGCGACAGGTCTGGTTGGCTTCACTGTTGGCTTGTGCAGTGAAAGAAAGTGGGTGGTCTGACTGTGCACGTTTTTGGAGTAAGAGCGTGCTTAGCTTTGCCTCTCCAGAATCACTGCATGAGTTTCATCTTTTTACTCCACTGTGATAATATAAAAATTTGCTTCAAACTTTAAAATGTTGCATTAATATGTTTGAGAGATAGTAAAACAAAAATAAAGACACACACCCAGATTGTTTAGATGAGGTGCTGGCCAACAGAGCAAAACAAATCTCAACAAAAGGAAGGAAAGCCGCCCACTCAACTCTACTCCTTAAAAAGTTAAAGGTTTATTGTTTAAAAAACCAGCGCTTTGGCTCGAAAACCTTTGTCATGGTATTGAGATCTGCTAATTGGATGTTAATATAGGCAGGGGAAAAGGTGTTAACAATCACATCACAATGAGTATAGATAGCGAGCAAGTTAGAGACACAATAGAATACTTAAAACACTTGATAATTAGCATTAACCATCTAGATCAGCGGTGGGCAATCCTGGTTCTGGAGGGCTGGTGTCCCTCCTGGTTTATGTTCCAACTGTCCCATATCTCCAGATATCTGTGAACATCTAGTGGGGGCACAGTTGGTACAGCTTCCTGGTAAGCAACCACAGGGTAATTTACATTACGTGAACACCAGATATGTTAGGTAGGGAGTGGGGGAGGCGAGGTGAGGCGGCGGGGGCCTTGCAGAGCCTGTTCGCTCAAACAAACCTGAAAATGAACTTCACACATGCAATTATGATTTTTTTTTCCAGTTCTGTAGGCTCGGTGGCTGCCTCTTTTGGCTCAACGGGCTGCAAGGCTTGTAGAAAGGTAGGAGAAACACCGGGTCAGGGGCTGCAGACAGTGAGGACTGACTTCATTGATGGGGTGAACGATGCAATAATCCAGGACCTGCTGGATGACATGCTGCAGATCAGAGTGTTGAACGATAGTGAGATGGAGGCTGTGAGGCAGGGGGAGAACCGTACCAGAGACAAGACCCGCTGTCTGATCGACATGGTGAGGAGGAAGGGGAGTGAAGCAAGCGAGAGACTGCTCTCCAAACTGGAGAAGAGGGACCCCACTCTCTATCACAAGCTTGGGCTTCACAATCAATTAGCTAACTAAGAAACTCATAACAGCTTGGAACTGATTGTTGAACATATATTTAATCAAAAAAAAGGTTTTAAGCCATAAAAAATTACTCCACAGTAATCTCCTTCCTTGAAAAGTCTTTTTAGGACAATTCAACCAACTTTTATTCAAGTCCTAATCTTTAAGAATGGGGTTTTATTATGACACTGGCACAGGAAATGGTTGAAACATTTACAAGAACCCAGGCTTCTCTCTAAACACACTAAAACTCCAGCAGTACAAATGGCCAAATGGAATGTATGCAAAAAGATGGGAACCAGCTCTTTTCCTGCTAGGAAAGTTATAAAGGGTAGTTCTTTAAAATACTTCAAACAAATCTATAAAAGAGTGTTACTCTCCAACCCTCTCCTCGTTTTCAAAGAGGGCAAAAGAAGAACTTGGTTTCTTTACTGTAAATGTGCATATTTTTTCACAAATATTTGTTTAAACAATTTTATAACAAAATGTGTTGTTTTTATTTTAAATGATGGTAAATATCAGAATTGAGGTCTATTGCTTTTTTTAATTCCAATTCTATTTTCAATCCCCACCCTTTTTATAAATCCATCCATCCATTATCATAACTGCTTATTCCTTTAGAGGATCACAGTGATCCGGAGCCTAACCCGGCAGACACAGGGCAATGCAAGGCAGGACTGCACCCTGGACCACAAGCCAGTCCATCGCAGGGCACCACACACAAACAAACAAACTCACACACACGCACACGCAAACAAACTCACACAGAGGGCAATTTAGAGTGACTAATCAACCTGAACAGCAGGTCTTTGGACTGTGGGAGGAAACCGGAGTACCTGGGGAAAACCCACAATGTGAACATATTGAATATATTCAAGAGAAAACAACTTCGGGAGTAGCAATTCAAGGGAATAATGGGACTTCATTAAAGTCTATAAAATCATACAGTGGGTGGTTAGCGCTGCTGCCTCACAGCTCCAGGATCCTAGGTTCGAATCTGGCCTAGGCGGTCTGTCTGTGTGGAGTTTGCATGTTCTGGGTACTCCGGTTTCCTCCCACAGTCCAAAGACATGCTGTTCAGGTTGATTGGTAACTCTAAATTGCCCTCTGTGAGTGTGTGTGTGTGTTTGTGGTGCCCTGCGATAGAGTGGCGTCCTGTCCAGGGTGTCGTCTCGCCTTGCGCCCTGTGTATGCCGGGTTAGGCTCCGGATCACCGCCACCCTCTAAGTATTAAGCGGTTATGATGATGGATGGATGATTGTTTCACTGGCGCTACAACAAGATCAACTACAATGCTTGTAGTGAGAGGTGAGTGTTGTGAGAGGTAATGATTGTGAGAGGTCAGTGTTTGTGAGAGTGAGAGGTCATGTTTGTGAGAGTGAGAGGTCATGTTTGTGAGAGTGAGAGGTGAGTGTTTGTGAGAGTGAGAGGTCATGTTTGTGAGAGTGAGAGGTCATGTTTGTGAGAGATCAGTGTTTGTGAGAGTGAGAGGTCATGTTTGTGAGAGTGAGAGGTCATGTTTGAGGAGGCTGTGTGGTCCAGTGGTTAAAGAAAAGGGCTTGTAATCAGAAGGTCCCCGGTTTAAATCCCACCTCAGCCACTGACTCATTGTCACTTAACCTCCTTGTGCTCTGTCTTTCAGGTGAGACGTAGTTGTAAGTGACTCTGCAGCTGATGCATAGTTCACACACCCTAGTCTCTGTAAAGTCGTTTGATAAGGCATCTGCTAAATAAACAAATAATAATCCTTTTTTCATAAATATCTGTTAGAACAAACAATTTAAAACATCAAGCAAGAACATTTGAAGAGCTTCGTTCCAAAATGCTCTATATCTATTTGAACTGTTTTTGGTAAATTGGTGTTTTTTTTTATTTTAGATACTATTAATTCCTATTATTATTTATTTCTTAGCAGACGCCCTTATCCAGGGTGACTTACAATTGTTACAAGATATCACATTATTTTTGCATACAATTACCCATTTATACAGTTGGGTTTTTACTGGAGCAATCTAGGTAAAGTACCTTGCTCAAGGGTACAGCAGCAGTAAATACAGGGGCCTTAAGCCCACCAGTTCAGTTTAGTTCCAGCTGCCTAAGTGGATACATATCTGCATTTTTCTGAGATGGCATCAGAGGCTGCAAGCATCCGCAGGCGATTTTGCTATGTCTGCTGCCAATTTATCAAGACAAGAACGAAAAAGTACTCCGTGGAAGCATCTGCTAAGATGTGTGAGGCCTACAAGGCATATTTCGGCATGCTTGTCGGGGAGCAAGACAAACCCTGGGCATCTCATTTCACCTGCGAGCACTGCAAAAAAACTCTGGAAGGTAAGATGGACAATTGTTGCTCGGAATTTTATTTAATAAAATTTGTTAATTTTTAAAATTGTAAAAGTTTTTAATTTTAAAATGTTTTACAATTTTCAATGTTAATGAAAAAATATATCATATATGAAAAATTTTGCCAGAATCTCTTACACATTAGTCATGGGTGAAATAAATGTATTTTTGTAGGATGGTACTGCTATTTTGATCAGTCCAAGACTTTCTTCCACCTACTGTGACTATGTCCAAACATTACTAGAAATGTTTGTTAAGCAATCTGGCGAAATCTATGGGCAAGATATTTTAGTATACAATGCTCATAAACATTGTATACTAAAAGAAACTGTTGAAATTCCGTAGCCTTCCAGCGATCAGCTTCATGTAGCGAGGTTTCCTTGCAAATTCTGCTGGTATGTAGGCACGCATATCTGTCAAACTAGTGGACAGTCTTTCAACAAGGCAGGCAGACGGCACTTGAGTGGTCCTTTTGTCCAAATATTTCTCAAGCACCAAACAACCCCCAAACACACTAAATGCATATAATCCAGGGGAAACTGCGAGAGCAATCCAACGGGAATTCCACGAGCCCTACGTTGCATTCAGAACAGGTGGGGGAGTGTCACTGATATCATTCACCTGCATTTCATTTTCTTCAGTCACTCTTCTGAGCAGTCTGTCTACATTTGCACGAGCCCTTCATCTGAGAGTAGAACTGGAGAGCAACATCTTTCTGTTCATTATCGAAAACTAAAAACGTGCACTCTTAAAAAACAACAACGTGGAAGACTATATCAATATACAAAAGGTAGGACAGTATTTGAAGTTGCAATGAAGTTTTTCAGGACTAAAAGGTGTAACATATGATATACTGTAAACTACAATATTCAAACTTATGAAACAGGAAATTACACATTAAAATTAAAACACTTTCTTTAAAAAAAAAAAGGACATGAGTTTAACTCAAAAGAATAAACCTGCAGCTGCATTAGATGATCCTTTAACACAGATACGGTAATAATAATAATAATAATAATAATAATAATAATAATAATAATAATAGAAAAAAAAACTGTTTTAACACAAATCACATTAATCTGAACTGTGGCTGTTTGTTACCGTATTTGAATTCCGTTCATGTTCACAAATCCTAACTCATTAAACTACTAAACTAAATTCAGCTTTTAAAAATATATAGGCACAACAGTATATAATATTTCCATAAATAATCCAAACAGTACTGTGAAACACAGGAGGTACAGATTTAACAAGGGCACTATTTAATCTTTTAAAGGCTCAGTACATTTAAGGTCAGACAATCAATAATCGCTGCATTGAATAATTGTTGCACCTTTAGTATATTACTTGCTCAAATGTATTGTTGAATATCTACAGATATTTTTCTCCTTCCTTTCTTTCATAACACTTCAATACTTGCGCATCAACACAATGAAAATGTAAGCTTTTTATTGTTTTGAAGTGCCTGCTCGCATGCTCCTCAGAAGGCGCTGCTTGCTGTTTATGGCGGCGCGCTGAGCTGCCTCTCCGCACACTGCGCGCCGTTTTGAAGCGCTGTGTTTAAGATATTTTCATGTTTGAACTCCTGGCTACCTATTAAAAATGCAGTCTGTCCTGCCATCAGTTCACCTGCATCCTGATTAAACGGGAACAACATAGAGGTTTTTTTTTTTTTTTTTTAACACTGTCAAACTGAAGCCAGGGGAAATCTTTTATCCACTGTTGGTTGAACTGTTGGTTGATAATTCAGTGAAACTGGCGGGCATGGGATTTGTAGTTTTTAATGTGTGATTAACAGTGGGCAGTGGACACCAATAAACTACATTCCCAGAGTGCATTGCGATTGAGCTTTGCGTTTAGATCCGACTGTGAGGTTCTTTTTTTCTCTTTTGTTTTATACTTTTCAGCTTGAAAAATAAATCTCGTTTATTGTTTATATTCAACCTTTAGGGATTTCTAGTCGCATACGTGCTCCTAAATTAAAATGTGCGTTCACACAAGCATTGTGTTCGTCTCTCATGAGCAGAAACCAGACCCATAAAAACTATAACGAGTAGATCTATCGACGTTTGAATCAGACACAAGAACGAAATGTCTACAAATATCTATTCTTTCAAGTATACCGGTAGATCATTACTATAAGGGTCAGGCTGCACTCCCGATAGCTCCAGACGCATGTGTTGAACATTTTACACACCTTAGAGAAAAGAACATTTATCAGATATGATTCTCGCTCTCGCTCTCGCTCTCTCCTTCCCGCTGCACCCAGCCAGCCAATCGGAGCTCCCCTCTTGTCACCCAGCCAGGCAATCGGAGCTCCCCTCTTGTCACCAAGCCAGCCAATCAGAGCTCCCCTCTTGTCACCAAACCAGCCAATCAGAGCTCCCCTCCGGTCACCAAGCCAGCCAATCGGAGCTCCCCTCTTGTCACCCAGCCAGGCAATCGGAGCTCCCCTCTTGTCACCAAACCAGCCAATCAGAGCTCCCCTCTTGTCACCAAACCAGCCAATCAGAGCTCCCCTCTGGTCATCAAGCCAGCCAATCGAAGCTCTCCTCTTGTCAGCCAGCTAGCCAATCGGAGCTCCCCAATTGGATACAGTCACTCTAATAAGCACGTGTACTGCCCTGACTCACGAGTAAATCCTTTACCAGCTTTGAAAAACGAAACTGTGCGATTGTAGTAGGGTCTTATTATTATTATTATTATTATTATTATTATTATTATTATTATTATTATTATTCACGTGTGGATTGTGTTTCTCATATTATTATTTGATAAATGTGTATTGTGTGTGTGTGTATTGATTTATTTATATAAATGTGTGTTTTGTTGTTCAGCTCTTTATTATTATTTCTCATCTCGAGTGTGGTTTGATGGATTTGCTTCACTGGACCCCCCTAAACTACTTTCTCTCTTTCCTCTATGGAACTATACGAGCGAAACTCCGATTGGCTGAAGGGCTGTCTGTCCAATGCACGCCCCCCTGTTGCTTAGCAACCGCGTCTCCCGTTCCACGGCTCTGCTTGCCAGCGGCTCGCTGCTTGATCTCCCCGCCCTGCCAATCATCTACTGCCTTTATAAATGCGGAGGAATATTGTGAGAGGGAGAGCCGGACTTGTGAAGGAGATTCCGCGCTGCAGACTGGAGCTGGAACGCGGAGAGACTTTATGAAACTGATAGATCCAAATATTTTATATAAACTGCAATAATATAATCTGTGGTAACTAGTTTAATTAACTTTACTATAAGAAACTGATAGATTTAGAGTTTGTTTTATTGTATCATCCCTATATCTACTAGACAATTGTTATAGACTGTGAAGTGAAGGTGGCATTGTCATATGGTTTACATTATTGTTAATGTGTTTGAGATTTTTTAAAATCAATTATTACTAATAAAAAAAACTTGTAAAGATTATTTCTGGTGTATGGTTGCTTGGTTTCTCCCGGATAAAAGAGTTCACGCGGGAACCAACCACTCGAGGTCCTTGTCCTCAATAAACACAAGTTGGCGCAGTGAAATTATTAACATTGATTTAGCAAAGACCTGTTACAAAAAAATAAGGAGGGGAAAGAAATATTCACAAGGTGAAATATTGGGTCCTAGGGGGGGAGTTAATATTTGTTTGCTGGGGGAGCAGATATTCTGTGACACCGGAACAAAACAAGTCCTGGACACAAAATCCATCACAAAAATAAACCCTTCTTTACAGAGGAGGGTTCATCACCCTGTCAGTGTCTGTCTGTCTTTCTGTGTGTGTTACTGATTGGTTTATTATTTTTTTCTTCAGATTAACGGATTGGCGTCGACTGGATCTTACGTTCAGAGCGGACAGAAAGACAAGGCTGCCTCCCAGTCTCTCTTCACCGCCAGTTACGTCTACTAGACCAGTGCACTCATTAAACTGGGACCAGTAAACCTCACACACTGAGCCACTGCTTTTGCAATCTGAATTTTACATTCCAAAAGATGATTTTTACAAATTAAAAAAAAAAATGTGAAGACGTCTTTAAATAGCTTTAAATAAAAATCTACATTGTTGGAAAATTAAAGTGTGTGGAAATTCATGATTTTTATTTTTTCTTTAAGTGATTTATAGCTTAACAAAATAATTTGATAAAGATGACCTGCTTGGGAGTTGCATTAGCTCTCAGATGTCCAGTTTGTGAAAGATGTTCTCGCAGACCTGGATTTGACATGATCACTGGAATAAAGGAAGTTCTGTTTCTGTGCCTCGCACTCGGGAAGGCTGCTGGACTCCCCGCCTCACTTCACCTCTGCAGTGTCTTCTGGGTCATGTTACTGGCTGACGGCATGCCAGTCAGCAGGGGGAGCAGCAGCTGATTGGTTAATGACAGGAAAGAAGCTAGCGAAGGGGCGGGGACAATTTCACCCTCCAGGTGAACAAGGAATTGCAACCCTAACTGAAACCATGACTTACAAACTGAGATTTCTTTAACCGGATGTAGCACTGTAGCACATGTCTGATTGCTGACTATAGCAGCTAGACTAGAGCACATTGTTTGATTGCTGACTATAGCAGCAAGACTAGAGCACAGTGTTTGATTGCTGACTATAGCAGCAAGACTAGAGCACAGTGTTTGATTGCTGACTATAGCAGCAAGACTAGAGCACAGTGTTTGATTGATTGTATGTGGCAAAGTGGCTGGTAAGGGGAACAGGTGTAGCGGTGATGCGATGCAGGAGTGACAGGCAGACAACGGTAATTTAGTGAATAAGTGTTTATTGTGCCATTTCCAGGTCTGGCGACCGTCAAATAATAAATCCCCGGCAGTACACAACAATGTGTAAAGCATGGGGAGCGTGAATAACACAACACCGTCCTGAACAGAAAACAAAGGCACGGTCACCAGTCCTGGGTGAATTCAAACGTGCAGGTGCTCTGTGCAGTGGTGCTCCGGATAGTGCTTTTGTGGCGACAGCTCCGGAGGTGTGCTTTAACTGTCTAGTGGTGCGATAAAGACAGACAATTACAGACAGACAGAAATAACACACAACACGTAACACTTATTTCTCTTTTATATTTCTGAGAGCTCCTCTCTCAGTCCTTCTCTCCTCTGACGTTTAATCCAAACGAAGGAAAAGAACAGCGTTACCCTCGCCCCTATATGTAATCCCGCATGATATCTAGGTAAACGGTTGCAGCTGCCTTATTACTTGCCGCTGCCTCTCGTTTACCTGTCAAATCAATACGGTCTTACAACAGAGTCTCGCTTCTTTCCAGGCTGACCCACTTCCCGGTCTCGGAAACGAACTGTCAGGCCAGCCTTTCCAGATACTTCTCCTCCCGTTCTTTAGCGCCCTCACAGGTCGGGAGGAAGATTTATCACCAGAACTCATTGTATTTCTGTCACACTGTAGCAGCTAGACTAGAGCACAGTATTTGATTCACTATAGCAGCTAGACTAGAGCACAGTGTTTGACTGACTATAGCAGCTAGACTAGAGCACAGTGTTTGATTGACTATAGCAGCTAGACTAGAGCACAGTGTTTGACTGACTATAGCAGCTAGACTAGAGCACAGTGTTTGATTGACTATAGCAGCTAGACTAGAGCACAGTGTGTGATTGACTATAGCAGCTAGACTAGAGCACAGTGTTTGATTGACTATAGCAGCTAGACTAGAGCACAGTGTTTGACTGACTATAGCAGCTAGACTAGAGCACAGTGTTTGATTGACTATAGCAGCTAGACTAGAGCACAGTGTTTGATTGACTATAGCAGCTAGACTAGAGCAGTGTTTGATTGACTATAGCAGCTAGACTAGAGCAGTGTTTGATTGCTAACTATAGCAGCTAGACTAGAGCACAGTGTTTGATTGCTAAATATAGCAGCTAGACTAGAGCAGTGTTTGATTGACTATAGCAGCTAGACTAGAGCAGTGTTTGATTGACTATAGCAGCTAGACTAGAGCAGTGTTTGACTGACTATAGCAGCAAGACTAGAGCACAGTGTTTGATTGCTGACTACAGCAGCTAGACTAGAGCACAGTGTTTGATTGCTGACTATAGCAGCTAGACTAGAGAAGTGTTTGATTGACTATAGCAGCTAGACTAGAGCAGTGTTTGATTGCTGACTATAGCAGCAAGACTAGAGCACAGTGTTTGATTGACTATAGCAGCTAGACTAGAGCACAGTGTTTGATTGCTGACTATAGCAGCTAGACTAGAGAAGTGTTTGATTGACTATAGCAGCTAGACTAGAGCAGTGTTTGATTGCTGACTATAGCAGCTAGACTAGAGCAGTGTTTGATTGACTATAGCAGCTAGTCTAGAGCACAGTGTTTGATTGCTGACTATAGCAGCTAGACTAGAGCAGTGTTTGACTGACTATAGCAGCTAGACTAGAGCACAGTGTTTGATTGCTGACTATAGCAGCTAGACTAGAGCACAGTGTTTGATTGCTGACTATAGCAGCTAGTCTAGAGCACAGTGTCTCTGTGAAGAATCTGCTCATGGACCCAACAGGCTTGTTATTGTTGAGAGTTATGTGTGAAGAATCACAATTAAAATGTCCAGTTTAAGGATACAATTCATTCATATGTGTAATGGTCTCATTTAATCAGCACTCTGCTGTCATGAATGTCTTTCTTTTTACGAGTTCAAGATTGCCGAGGTAAACAATTGAGCAGTAAATCACACAACACTGTTATATCTTTTATACATTTTATCAAGAAAGATAGAAAATAGATGAGCTACAAAAACAGAACAGAAGATTCATATCAAAATAGCAGAAATCAGTTCACTGAGTTTAGCAATGAATAATATTCAGGGAGCATCTCAGCTTCAGTGTAAATATTGATTACATGGAAAATAATGCATTCATCTATTGTTTAGAACAGGGGTGTCACACTCAGCTCCTGGAGAGCCGCAGTGTCTTCTGGCTTTCGTTCCACCCGAGCTCTCATTTACTTAATTGGTCTAATTATATTTGATTAACTGGACACATTTAACACTTCTCTTCAAGCCTCAAAATGTTTCATAGGTCGTGTACCTTGAATCAAGTGCATTTTTAAAACCATCAACTGTAAAAGACCTTAAAAAATATTAAATATGTCAAATTCAACAAATAATTAGATCAATTAAATTAATTGAGAGCTTCAGTTGGAATGAAAACCAGAAGACCCTGCGGCCATCGAGGACTGGAGTCTGACACCCCTGGCTTGGAAATTTTTTTATCATTATTTATTTATTAGCAGACACCCTTATCCAGGGAGACTTAGAGTTGTTTCAAAATATCACATTACAAAATTAGAGGGGACATGGAGGAGAGAGGAGAGTAAAGAGGGGAGAGAGAGGGCAGGGAGGAGAGGAGAGAGGGAGGGAGGAGAGGGAGAGAAGGGGATGAGTAGAGCAGGCAGGGTGGAGAGAGGGAGAGTAGAGAGGCAGGAGGAGGGATGATAGAGAGGATGGAGGAGAGAGGAGAGAGAGAAGGCAGGATTTGAGAGAGGAGAGGAGAGAGGATGGAGGAGAGAGGGAGAGGAGAGGCAAAAAGGAGAGAGGAGATATAGAGAGGGCAGGGGGAGCAAAAGGGAGATTATAGAGAGGATGGAGGAGAGAGGGAGAGTAGAGAGGGCAGGGTGGAGAGAGGGAGAGTAGAGAGGAGAGAGGAGAGGGAGAGGAGAGAAGGCAGGTGGAGAGGGAGAGTAGAGAGGCATTATTGGAGAGAGGAAGACAGAGAGGAGAGAGGAGAGGAGAGAGGAGAGGATGGAGGAGAGAGGGAATCTTTTAGAGAAGGCAGGGAGGAAAGAGGATGGAGGAGATAGAGGAGGATGTGACAGATTTGACCTTTAGCAGAAAGGCATGGGCTTTAATATTATTTTTTAGGGAGATTAGAGAGGATGGAGGAGAGACAAAGAGAGGATGGAGGGAGAGAGGGATTTATTAGAGATTTGGAGGCCTTTTATTAGAGAGGGCAGGGTGGATGAGAGGGAGACATTAGGGATGGAGTAGAGAGGGGAGGGCAGAGAAGGCAGGGTGGAGAGAGGGATATTGCCATTTTTACGTTTTAGGAGATTAGAGAAGGCAGGGTGGAGAGAGGGAGATTAGAGAGGGCAGGTGGGAGGAGGGAGATTATTTTAAGCCATGGAGAGGGAGAGCAGAGAATACGGGGTGAGAGGAGAGCATTTTGGCAGGGTGGAGAGGGAGAGCAGAGGCAGGTGCTTTTAGGGAGAGTAGAGAGGCATTTATCCTTAGAGAGAGAGAGGATGGAGGAAAGAGGAGATTAGAGAGGAGGGTGAGATTATTTTTACTAGAGTTCCCCAGGGAGGAGATTACTAGAGGCCACGAGGAGAGACGCTTCTATTAATATTTGAGAGAGGAGATTACTATCTATTTAATAATAGGAGACTACCACGGCAGGTTTTTAGGAGAGCAGGAGACGGCAGCTTGGATAGGGACTGGCAGGAGGACTTTAGGAGAGAGGGAGAGCAGAGAGGCCCAGGAGATTTATTACGGGTTAAGGGTGGGAGACTTTACTAGAGAAGGCAGGTTGGAGGGAGGAATAGGAGGATGGAGGACGACCTTATTAGAGAGGCTATTTTAATAGGGAGATTAGAGAAGGCATCATGAGGGGATAATAGGGAGGATGGATTACTTTTAGGATTTTATCTAACTTATGGAGGAGAGGGAGAGTAGAGATTTATCTTGGAGACTTAGGGATACATTGAGAGGGCTTTTATTTTTAGAGAATAAGAGAGAGGTTTTTTGGAGAGAGGGAGACAAGAGAAGGCAATATTATTTTACCATTAATAAGTTTTTTACTATTTTTAATATTGTTGATTTTATCATTACTTTGGAGGGGGAGCAGGGAGGAGGAGAGAGGAATATAGAGAGGTAATGAGGGGAGAGGGAGATTTTTAGGAGACTAGGGGCGGAGAGTTTTAAGAGCCAGGATGGAGGAGGGAGAGCAGAGATTTACTTGGAGGAGAGGGAGAGCAGATTTAATGGACATTATTGAGAGGATATTTAAGAGGATGGGAGGACTAATAAGACAGAGGAGGAGAGGGAGAGCAGCACCTTTATTTTATGGAGAGGGAGAGCAGAGGATTTTAGGAGAGTAGAGAAGGCAGTTTGGAGAGGGAGAGTAGGGGAGGATGGAGGAGAGAGGAGATTGAGGGAGGACATTATTTAATAGAGAGGGCAGGGTGGATAGAGGGAGATTACTTAAGGGTGGAGAGAGGGAGAGAGAGAGGGTTATTTGGAGAGAGGGGAGTAGAGAAGGCAGGAGAGAGGGGAGAGATTACAGGGTGGAGAGGGGGAGGTAGAGAAGGCAGGGTGAGAGGGATTTCAGAGAGAGGATGGAGAGAGGGAGGGTAGAGAGAGGATGGAGGAGGGATTAAAGAGAGATGATGGAGAGGGAGACAGAGAGGGCAGGGTGGAGAGAGGAGGTGGAGTAGAGGGGCAGGGGAGAGAGGGAGAGTAGAGAGGGCAGGGGTGGAGAGGGAGATAGAAGCAGGGGTGGAGAGAGAGTGGGAAAGGGAGGATTAACATATCAGAGGAGGGAAAGAGAAAGAGAGAGGAGAGCCATAGGGGAGGCAGAGAGAAGGGGAGAAGAGAGAAAGAGAGAGAAGGAGATGGAGAGGTGGAGGTAAAGAGAGAGGGAGACAGGAAGGAGCAGGAAAGGGGTGTTGAGAAATAAAGAGGAGGGGCTCAGGTAACAGGGTGGAAGAGAGGATTTCTTCTCATCAGCCCAGAAGAGTGCAGAGAGAGGTCAGTGAAAGTGAAGAGGAGATTGTCTGAGCTGTTTGAATAGTTTCCTGGTTCAGACAGCAATGTGTGTTTAATCTGCAGCGCTGACAGGGTCAGGGTCAGGGGACTCCAGTACAAGGGCTGTATTACTGTCCCAAGTCCAGAAAAATGGATAGAGTTTCTCATTGGGATTGAACTCCATGTCATTGAAAGTGTAGATGTGAGATCTGGTGTCCGCATTGTAAAAGGAGAGCTGCCCTTCCTCATAATCCAGATACACCCCCAGCTTCTGGGGCTTCAGGCTCCGGGGGAGGGGGGTCTCAGGGTCAGTGACAGCAATTAACTCATCTCTATATCCATCCCTATAATCACTCCACCACACAGTCCAGTAACCCTGCTGGGGGGTCATGCTGATCACCCCCTTCCTCTCGGCAGACTCTCTGCTGACTCCTAATCTCCACAGTGTATTCCACCCCACCTGCACCTGCCAGTAGCGTCTCCCCGAGGTGAAGCTCTCCCTGCCCAGCACACAGAACTTGTTATTAAATCTCTCTGGATTGTGACGGGGACGCTGCAGAGTCCCTCCCCATCTCACTCGTTTCCCCTCCGCAGACAGGATGAGCTCGGGGTGTGCTGTATCAGGGTCCAGAGTCACATCAACTGTGGAGCAGAGAGGGGACATTATTATTATTATTATTATTATTATTATTATTATTATTATATGAAGGACTGTGATGGGGTGCAGCCTATTTTGTGGTGGTTTTGTGTTTTTTGTATTGTTTAGAGTGAGTTTGGGGTGTGGTTCAGTGAGTTTGTGTGAGGAATGTGTGGAATGTGCCTGGGCTAATGAGGTGCGAATTGCCCAATTAGCCCAGGCACCTGTATAAAAGGGAGTGGTTGGGTATGTTAGTTAGTGTTTGTGAGAGTGAGAAGATCTGTATGAGAGAGTGAGTGGTTATTTTTTTGGTATAGTTTGTTTAGAGCCTGTTTTTGTGTTTGTGTTTTTGGTTGGCCATCGTGCCTTTTGTTTTGTGTATTTTGTTTAATTAAAAGTCTTTTATTTTCCCTGCACATCCTGACTCTGAGTTTCCTTACCTTGGTCAGCCTGTCACAAGGACGTATGAAGGTACCTCCTTCATACCTTCACTGTTAAGATGAGCTCCTAATTAAAATATCATTTATATTGTTTTCTAATTAAACAAAATGCTGAAAACATGACATCAGTAAATTCGAATATATACTAAACTAAACCAGAGGGAAAAAAACTACTAATGCAGAAGAAACGACAAAACAAACTGAGGATTACAAGAGGACCAAAGAACCAGGAATACGAGAGAAAAGAGGAACGAAAGAGAAAGAAAGAAAGAAAGAAAGGTGACAAAGGCAGAAGGTGAGCCTCTTACCTCAATTAAAATTAATCTTGAAATAATATTTACTAGATATAAATATTAACTAAACCCAAGATCGCCTCGTACAGTAAAGTCTCTTAAATTGACAGGCTGAACTCAAGCTGCAGTTTGGAATCGCAGTTGGAATTGTAGCAGTTTTTCGAATTTCGAACTGTAGCAGTGTTCTGTTGTCATGGAAACCGCAGTGAACGCAATGAGCCGTGAGATACGCGATCCTGAAGAGGGGAGAAGAACAACACAAACTGAAAGTGTGAGAGAAAACCCTGACGGAGGCTCTTCCGTGACCGGCGAGTGAACAAGATCTGGAGCCCAAACATCTTAGCCTTTTCAGACCAGCACACCCGAGCCGAGCCGAGCCGAGCCGAGCCGAGCCCCCCCAGCGCGGGTGTGTTCACACTGCAGCTCAAAGAAGGAGGTACCTGTGGAACGTGACGTCAGATTCGGGGACACGCGCACAGAGGAGTGCTGTGGATTTGTTTTGTGAATGGATCCCGAGGTCGGACTGTCCGAAACGATAAAGTCTAACAAAAGATTTCACAGGAATACACAAATATGGGTTTGTGTTTCACATGCTGCTGACTGCAAATACAAACCGAATAATTTCATTTCATATTATTAAAGTTACATTAACTACTACTAATAATAACTTTAAAAAGTTACAGATAGTATTTAAAAAATGTCAGTAAACACGTCAGAGAAATAGATTTAAAGCAGGCCTATTAAAAACAAAATCGAAACGAAACATTAAAGAGATTTTTCTTTACAGCTTGTTTTTATACATGCAATGTTAATAGATGGGATTTTTTTAAATGACCGAATTGAATGTGATTTTCAGATACTTTGCACATTTCCAATATACAGAGCTTATTTCTTTATTTATTATTTTCTGTTAAGGACTGGTTTATAAAGTAATCACAAAATAATATGCGCGATTACTGACACTTTATTCATTAGAAAAAATGATAATGCTTTATATTGCGTGGCATAAATTAATATTAAATTGATATTAAATGAATGTTAAATTGCATATTAAATTTACGTTCAATTATTCCTTGTTACTTTCCATTGACATTTAAGTCAGATTAACTGTATTTTCAATTGATGCCTAGCATCCACCTGGCACACCCCCCCACACTGAGCCCCTGGCAGCTGTACGACAGGGTGCACCTCAACCAGGAATATGTGTGTGTGTGTGTACATATCAGACACAGTATCACTGCAGAGACACATCTACATATTTACTTAATGTTTTAATTTGCGTTCTGTTTTATTATGAATAATAGAAATTTAAAAAACAAAAAGAGAAAAGCTGAGATCTCCTTCAATCAGCTGCTGAACATCCAGGGTCTGTACTCCTCGGTCTTCAGGCTGAAGAGCACAGACCCTGAGTTTGTTCTCAGTGTAAATAATATTGATATTATGATCCTATTAGAGACGTGGTGCCGTGCAGATGTCCCACTCACTGTCCCTCAGGCTACAGGGAGATCATAGTGCCCTCCCTGAAACACAGCACAGTCACACACGGCAGGGACTCGAGGGGAATACTAGTGTGGCACAGAGGGGAGCTCGCCCAATCCATCGGCTCAATTAAACAAGGACAGACACACACACGGCTCAAAATAAACAAAAACACACACACGGCTCAAAATAAACAACAGCACAGCCCAGTAACACGTTAATGCAGCCATGCAAGCTGTACCATCTGAACCATGCTTATAAATGGGCTCCAAACAGCACAGAGGAATTTGATTACGCAACTAGCTCTCCTGAAATCACTAACCTTACTGACACCTTCCAAATCACACAGTGCCAGCCTAATGTGAGAGGAGTAAATCTGGCAGTTAAACACATGAATGAAATATTAGAACAAACAGCAAGCAAGGCAAATCTCCAAAAAATGAACAAGTAAAAAACAATCAGAAGCACAAACCCAAAGAAAAATGATTTGATGATGAATGTGAAACAATAAGGAGAAAACTAAGACAAGAATCAAATCAAAAACATCATCAGCCACACAACCCAGATTTACACCTCAGGTACTGCAAGACCCTAAAGCAACACAAACACACCCTGAAACAGAACAAAGAGAAACACATGAACACAACCCTCACACACACTGAGGAATCTATTAACCAAAATCAGTTCTGGGAATGTGGAACAACATGAACTCCACACAGAAACAAGAACTGACAATACAAAATGGAACTATTTGGAAAAAAACATTTTGACCCATATTTGACCGACGCCCCCGATTTAAAACAAAGGAGTGGTTGTACAGTATTTGTTATCAGCCTATTTGTTTTTCTATGGGTCTCTCGCTATATCGCGGCCCTCGATATATAGCGGATTTGTATTGGACCCCGACACCCGCGATATATCGAGTGGGTGTGTATTTGGAAAAACTATTTTGAAAATCTTTACAAAGCAACCCTACAAGAGGATTTTACAAAAGAGCAAAATTTAATTCAGAAAAAACTTAAATCATTAGAACTATCTATTAAAGACAACCAAAATCCACTGGACTTCCCAATCTCCCCACAGGAGCTAGCAGAGAAGCTCCAGGGACTCAAACCCAGGAAAGCCTGTGACCCGACAGCATCAGTACCGAGATGCTCAAACACAGCAGCCCTAAGCTGCAGGAGGCCCCTGCTTAAATTATTCAACCTGGTACTACAGGAAGGCTGCTTCCCTGACATCTGGAACCAAGGGCTTATATCCCCAGTTTACAAAAGTGGAGACAAATTTAACCCCAACAACTACCGAGGCATCTGTGTGAGCAGCAACCTGGGGAAGGTATTCTGCAGTATCATCAATACCAGAATACTGGCCTTCCTTACCGAACACAGTGTCCTGAGTAAGAGTCAGATTGGATTTCTACCAAATTACCAATGACCATATTTACACCCTCCACGCCCTAATCAACAAAACATGTACAACAAAAAAAAAAATAAAGGAAACATTTTTCTTGTTTTATAGACTTTAAAAATGCATTTGATTCCATTTGGCATGAAGGTTTAAATGATAAAATTCTACAACGTGGTGCAGGGGGTAAAATGTACAACATAATAAAGTCAATGTACTCAGAAAACAAGTGCGGAATAAAAATTGGCAACAAAAGAACAGAATTCTTCACACAGGGTCGTGGAGTGAGACAGGGCTGCAGTCTGAGTCCAACACTGTTCAATATTTACATCAATGAATTAGCAGCGGTGTTGGAGCAGTCTGCAGCCCCTGGCCTCACTCTACACGACAAAGAAATTTAATACCTGCTCTACACAGATGACCTGGTCCTGCTGTCGCCCACAGAGCAGGGGCTACAGCAGAGCCTGTCACTGCTAGAGCAGTACTGTCACACCTGGGCCCTGACAGGAAACATGAAAAAGACCAGAATTATGATCTTAAAAAGGGCAGATCTCAAAGAAGCAGGTCCCACTTCACTCTACACAACACCACCCTAGAAACACACCACACAATATACATACCTAGGCCTGACCATCAGTGCGTCAGGGAGTTTTTAACCTGACAGTGAATGCACTGAAAGAAAAAGCCTGCAGAGCATTTTATACCATCAAAAAGAGGCTTTATAAAATAAATCTACCTTTCAGAATCTGGCAAGAGTTTCCAGCCCATTCTGCTATATGGAAGTGAGGTATGGAGTCCAGTCAGTCAACAAGATCATATAAAATGGGATAAACATCCAGTAGAAACCCTGCATGCTGAATTCTGCAAAAACATATTACAGGTAGAGCAGAAAACACCAAACCATGCATGCAGGGCTGAATCAGGCTGCTACCCAGGGCTCACCAGCATGCAACAAAGAGCACTACAATTCTGGATGCATCTAAACAGAAGTGAGCCAGACTCCCTGAGAGGGGAGAGGAGAGGATAGGAGGGAGAGGAGAGGGAGGGAGGGGAGAGGATAGAGGGATGGACAGGAGAGGGGAGAGGGAGGGAGAGAGGGAGGTAGAGGAGAAAGGGAGGTAGAGGAGAGAGAGGGAGGGGAGGGTATGATGGAGGCAGGAAGGGAGGGGAGAGTATGAGGAAGGGAAGGAGAGGAGAGAGGGGAGGGTATGAGGGAGGGAGAGGAGGGGCATTTGCACATAAACATAATTAGGGCTTTGGATTTCTGTTTCTTCACCCTCAGTTTTCTCATCTCCTTTAAGAATTTAAGCAATTCGTGCTTCTCAATCACAACTGTACAACTGATTGAATTTATGTTTCTTTTCTATTTAATGGGCTTTTAAATCGTAAGTCTTACTTTTTCATTGCAAAGCAGAAGCGACTCATCTTTATTAATGTCAATACAGTCACGCACAGCGATTGTAATAAAGTGAGTCCAGCATAAAATACTGTATTGTTCATTCTAGCTTTAATAAAGAGGAGTCTCTTATTAACATGTCACGATCTCGTTTGCACGTCCTGCTTGTAATGAAAATGAAGGCTTGGCTGATTGAAAAGCCCATTTAGTTGTTTCACAGAATGAATCAAGTTTACTATGAACACGTTTCTCAGTTGTGATTGAGAGACACAAACTGCTTCACAGGGATCAGATGAATTCTTAAAGCAGAGTAGAAAAGTCGGGTAAAACACTGACAATCAGAAGCCCAGCTTCAAGTATACACTGGGATATGCATCCCCACTGAGGAGAAGAGGAGAGGAGAGGAGAGAAGGATAGAGGGAGGGGTACACTCATGAGAGGAGAGGTGCAGACAGGCTCCAGATTGTGACACTTAATAATGTGTATAAAGAATGTCTGTACCAAGTTTCATCACAATCAGATCAGCAGCTCTCTAGATGCATGTCAAAGTGTAACATATGGAGCCCTGCAGTGTCTACATGTGATCTTCACTTCACAGTAAGTTCACAATCTGGGGCATTATAACTAAACACACTTTCTCCTCTCCTTTTCAGTGTTTCCTTTGGGAGGCACGCGAGGCTGGCGTTAGCTGAGCTGGGAGTGCACAGAGGTTTAAATGGGGCACAATGTAAATATAGATATGAACACAGTGAGTGAGACGGGGCTCCTCGCTGTTCTTTTACCTGTTTAAGAAAAATACTTGTGACACGAGTTCTTTTGGTTCTTAATGTTAATATCAGCACATCTTATATCAATATCAGTCGACCACTAAAAAAAAAATTCTATATAATTAATACAATGAGGTCTGTATCAGTTTAGTTCATATTTCTATATAATTAATACAATGAGGTCTGTATCAGTTTAGTTCATATTTCTATATAATTAATACAATGAGGTCCGTATCAGTTTAGTTCATATTTCTATATAATTAATACAATGAGGTCTGTATCAGTTTAGTTCATATTTCTATATAATTAATACAGGTCTGTATCAGTTTAGTTCATATTTCTATATAATTAATACAATGAGGTCTGTATCAGTTTAGTTCATATTTCTATATAATTAATACAATGAGGTCTGTATCAGTTTAGTTCATATTTCTATATAATTAATACAGGAGGTCTGTATCAGTTTAGTTCATATTTCTATATAATTAATACAATGAGGTCTGTATCAGTTTAGTTCAGTGGTCAGCGACTGTACAGATAGCCACTCACGTGACTGGGGTCCTGAATCATGGAGTTGTTTGTAAGCAGGGTTCACATCACTTTTATCATTAGGGTCTCACAGCACCAGCAGGAATGGTTTGGTACTCGCCAGCTTTAGGGATCCTCATCACAGTCACTGTCGAGCTCCCCCTCCTCCTCCGACAGCTCAAACAATTGGGATGTCAAGGATCAGGGCTGATTCTAACACAGGGCACCTCATACAGTGAGAGCGACATTACATTCTGGAGCCAGTAGACATGTTTCATTTATTATTATTATTATTATTATTATTATTATTATTATTATTATTATTATTATTTATTTTATTCGATAGCAATCATAGATGACGATAGCTGGGTCTGGACGACTCACAGTCCTCCACACACAAAGGAGAGAAGGGTCGTGTCGTGTGTGAAGTTGTGAGGGGGTCGATTAGGACGGGTTTGATCATTTTCAAAGTGATTTGCACCCCTGTCAAGGATGCTGGGTTCAGGATCAAATATTTCAGTGTCTTACACACATGAATGTGCATCAGGGCAGACTGAGGCTGATAGGCGGGATCGATATTTGTTTTTTAAAATGTGGAAACCCACGCTCACAAGCAGCACTGCTTAACTCTTTAAGGACCAAGCATTTATAATGTGATTAACCCTTTAAGGACCAGCCATTTATAATGTGGTTAACCATTTTTTGGCAGTATTTGACTCTCTTCCTATAAAAATTCACTAAACATCTATTTTTTACAGTCGCATCTTGGAACTGTTCTTTTCTTCTGAACACTCTGGGGAGCATTATAAAGCACTTCAGAAACCAGACAAGCTTTTCACTTTTTATTCAAAACGGTATTTCATTTCTTTTCTTTTTTTAACGTTAAGTATTTTTCTATTATTTTGTATTCTGCTTAGAGATACATGTATAAACATGTCTTATTCTATGACCCGAGGGACTTCCTGAAAGTTTTGTTGAAAAATATTGATGTTTGGGCAAATTACAAAAGACACTGTTTCACCTGAGTGATTGCAATGACAGAATACACGTTTATTCTCATGGACTTTAGAAGCAATAATGGACACTACTCTCGATTATTTACTCAAAATAAATATGTATAAATAAAATAATAGTTCTTCAGTCCATTATTATCAGCAATAAGGAAAAAATAATAAATAAATGTAGTTCCTGAAACATGAACCCTTATATCCACTCGTTTGATATTTAGAAATGTTGTAAAAACATATATATTAAAACACGAGACAGAATAAATGTTCTAATATAACTATAAGTCGAATATATTGAATTTATAGTGTTTCCCAGTTATTTTCTTTGCTGTAAACAAGTTCCTGTGTCATGTTTTGTCTCTGCATGTTGCTATGAAATGTCTCCGCCTTTACAAATGAAATGCGCGTCTCAATGACATCACACAAATAAACAACCAATCAGACAGTGAAGTTCAACCCCTCCCCTATCCAACGACATGCGTTAACAAGCTGTACTGCAAAGTATGGTGTCCCAGCAAGTGAAAGAAACGAAGTGTGTTTTAATCGTGTTTACCCGATCACGGGCCCAGAATGACACTTCAGTATGATCGTGTTACACCATCACATCCTTAAAGGGTTAATGGCAGTGTCAGAGACAACAACTAGAGTTTCTGAATGTTTAACTAGGAGTCCGGATTGCTGGTTATTACAATTTAACAAATCATCTCACAGTCTCTGTTTATTTCAATATCCTACCACCACATTCCAGCCCTGGGGAATCAAAAGCAAGAAACAAAACACTTCTTCACTGTATCAGTGCTGTTAAACACGTTAGCTTGACGACACAACAGTATCTATAGAAGGATATAACTGAGGGAACTAAATGTTATTTTAAGTGAAATGCTGAAGTAAATGTTTTTTTTAAACTCATGTTTAAATGTAACGGCTCTCAAGCATCGACTCCTCCTCTCATCCTCGCTCAGTCTGGGAAGTGAAGCATCAGTGAGCTTTCACAATGCCACTCCCCGGAACTACACCCCTCTTCTCTGAGTGGACAGCTAAACCGAGATCCCTGCTATCATTGGATGCTTCAAGTGTCCATTAAAGAAATGACTGATGTTATGAACTGGAGTGATTCCACCTATCGCTCTCCATTTTGTTTTATTAAATCCTGGAGGGAGAGAGAGAGGGAGGGGGAGACAGAGAGGGAGAGGTAAAGGGGTAATACTCTAAGAAAGTTAGGCAAAAAGGGAAGGGAGAAAAAGAGGGGATACCAGATCTAAATTCTGAAAAGCCAATCAGATAAGTGGTTACCTAGATGTACAGACGTGCTAAAATTTGTTGGTACCCTTACAGCTCATTGAAATAATACTTCACTCCTCCTGAAAAGTGATGAAATTAAAAGCTATTTTATCATGTATACTTGCATGCCTTTGGTATGTCATAGAATAAAGCAAAGAAGCTGTGAAAAGAGATGAATTATTGCTTATTCTACAAAGATATTCTAAAATTGCCTGGACACATTTGTTGGTACCCCTTAGAAAAGATAATAAATAATTGGATTATAGTGATATTTCAAACTAATTAGTTTCTTTAATTAGTATCACACATGTCTCCAATCTTGTAATCAGTCATTCAGCCTATTTAAATGGAGAAAAGTAGTCACTGTGCTGTTTGGTATCATTGTGTGCACAACACTGAACATGGACCAGAGAAAGGAAAGGAGAGAGTTGTCTGAGGAGATCAGAAAGAAAATAATAGACAAGCATGGTAAAGGTAAAGGCTACAAGACCATCTCCAAGCAGCTTGATGTTCCTGTGACAACAGTTGCAAATATTATTAAGAAGTTTAAGGTCCATGGAACTGTAGCAAACCTCCCTGGGCACGGCCGCAAGAGGAAAATCGACCCCAGATTGAACAGAAGGATAGTGCGAATGGTAGAAAAAGAACCAAGGATAACTGCCAAAGAGATGCAAGCTGAACTCCAAGGTGAAGGTACGTCAGTTTCTGATCGCACCATCCGTCGCTTTTTGAGCGAAAGTGGGCTCCATGGAAGAAGACCCAGGAGGACTCCACTTTTGAATAGAAAAACATAAAAAAGCCAGACTGGATTTTGCTAAAATGCATATTGACAAGCCACAATCCTTCTGGGAGAATGTCCTTTGGACAGATGAGTCAAAACTGGAGCTTTTTGGCAAGTCACATCAGCTCTATGTTCACAGACGAAAAAATGAAGCTGTCAAAGAAAAGAACATCATACCTACAGTGAAACATGGAGGAGGCTCGGTTATGTTTTGGGGCTGCTTTGCTGCGCCTGGCACAGGGTGCCTTGAATCTGTGCAGGGCACAATGAAATCTCAAGACTATCAAGGCATTCTGGAGCGAAACGTACTGCCTAGTGTCAGAAAGCTCTGTCTCAGTCGCAGGTCATGGGTCCTCCAACAGGATAATGACCCAAAACACACAGCTAAAAGCACCCAAGAATGGATAAGAACAAAACATTGGACTATTCTAAAGTGGCCTTCTATGAGTCCTGATCTGAATCCTATCGAACATCTATGGAAAGAGCTGAAACTTGCAGTCTGGAGAAGGCACCCATCAAACCTGAGACAGCTGGAGCAGTTTGATCAGGAAGAGTGGACCAAACTACCTGTTAACAGGTGCAGAAGTCTCACTGAGAGCTACAGAAAACGTTTGATTGCAGTGATTGCCTCTAAAGGTTGTGCAACAAAATATTAGGTTAGCGGTCCCATCATTTTTGACCATGCCATTTTCATTTGTTTTATTATTTACAATATTATGTTGAATAAAAAATCAAAAGCAAAGTCTGATTTCTATTAAATATGGAATAAACAATGGTGGATGCCAATTACTTTTGTCAGTTTCAAGGTATTTCAGAGAAAATTGTGCATTCTTCGTTTTTTGTGGAGGGGTACCAACAAATTTGAGCACGTCTGTATGTAAAAGTGTAACACATAGTATATACCTGTCACCTGGGAGAGAGGGAGAGAGAAAGAGGGGGTTAGTAGGGAAAGGGAGAAAGAGGGGGAGGGGCTGGGAGATGGGATGTTAAAGAGGTGGGGTTAGGGGATGAGGGAGAGATTGGGGACAGAGGGAGGGGAGAGACACCGGCTCCAGGTTATGATACTCTTAGTAATTTGTTCTACAGAATGCCCGTACCAAGTTTCATCACAATTGGATAGCGGTTCTATATCTAATATATACCTGCCACCTGGGACGAGCACCCATGTGAGGAAAGGGGAGAGGATAGAGGGGAAAGAGAGAAAGAGGGAGGAGAGAAAGAGGGATTTCCAGAATAGATTTCAATTGAATCTGAACCATTATTCAGCCAAGCCACAGACTAACCTCTATTCTTAAATGACAATGCTGATGTGTTTAGAGAAACAGCCGGAGTACAAACAAAAGGCTTGGGGCTTGAACCTCAAACCACTTCCAATGAACTACATGAGCATCTTTAAGAGAGAGGTGAAGAGAGAGAGGGGAGAGGAGAGGCAGGGGAAGAGGGAGAGGTGAAGAGAGGGGAGAGGAGAGGCAGGGAAGAGAGGGGAGAGGTGAAGAGAGAGGGGGAGAGGAGAGGCAGGGGAAGAGAGGGGAGAGGTGAGAGACGGGGAGAGGTGAAGCAGGGGAAGAGAGGGGGAGAGGTGAAGTGAGAGGGGGAGAGGAGAGGCAGGGGAAGAGAGGGACAGGGAAGACAGTAAAACAGAGAAAGAAGGGGAAGAGATGAGGGAGAAAAGGAGAGATGAAGAGTCGGTAGAGAAAAGGGGAAGGGTGTAAGAGAGGGAGAGGGAGGACAGTAAGATGGGAAGAAAAGAGAGAGGGGAGAACATGGCTTTAAAAAAACTGTAGAGCAGAGGAGATGCCCACTGTCAACAACCAAATTAAATCAGTTGTTGACAGTGGGCTGTCCCTCTCTACTAGAAAAAACTGTTATACCAAAAATCAATCAGAAATATCAGACTTCAGCAACATATAGTAAAATTAAAGAGTACCTGATGCCTTGTGAATCCACTGCCAGACTAGAAAAAATGAAAGAAAAATAGATGTAATATTCTTAACGGTAGAATGCAACACCTGGAAATCAACAAAACTGCAACAGTGATAAATACCTGAATCAGGGATGCATCTCCCAGCACCTGTGTGAAGAGATGAAGACAGAGTCGGCAAAGAATTGAATCAATATTCCAGCTGGAAGTATAGATGAATCTCTTTAAAGATCCAGTATCACAGTCTAAACTTCATAGTGTTGTTCAAGCATTCGTTTTCAATTATTAACAATGTTACCTTCCCTGTAAAAGTTCCCATGCTGTGTTTTGTGATTCCCATTTCGGAGAGACCTGCCTCCTTGTTGGGTTCCCTGAGTGAATCCTTCATGGATTTTCAATTTCCGTCCCGTTAATACAATTCCACCCGTCACAGTGCAACTTGAAATAACATCGATAAAATACTGCCTCCTTGTCATTGGAGGAGAACGACACTCAGGCTAGCGCTGTTCTAAAATGACTAGTGAGGATATCAATACTGAGAATCATGTTTATTATAAACATTGCTGATTATTTATCAAGAGATGCCTTCAAGACACGTGGTCCTGACCAGTCGAGAATAAAAGGATAAATACAGACAAAATAAAATATAAAAATAATGTCTAGTCTACACACAGTCAAAAACCACAGTTATTAAAAAGTTGTAGTACTACTACTACTACTACTACTACTACTACTACTACTACTACTACTAATAATAATAATAATAATAATAATAATAATAATAATAATAATAATATTAAACATTTATTTAAAAGAAAAGTGAAATGCTGCTGTTTATTTCTTTTAGGGACGCTTTTCAGAGTTGGTTGTTATTTTAATAATTCAAGTGTGTTTGTAAGTCTTTTTTTAATTAATTTTCTGTATACAATTGCAAAACAACATTTTAATGGTGTCTAAAAAGGAAAAATGAAACATGTCTAAACCGACGGGCCATTGAGTTCAGGACAGTAATACTGATAGATACACTGATAGTAATAATGCCAAAAAAGTACTGAAAGTTATTTCAAGTGATCCGGTTCGATAGGAAACAGGTCCACTACATCTTGCAGGTATTGTTATAACTTATGAACGTGATACTGGCTCTTTTTTCTTCATTATTTTTTAATGAACAAATTAAACAGTTATTGTCTTTCTTATTCTACAAACAGGAATGTGATGATTCTGAGTTCTGTTATCAAGACAATCTTGTGCTTGGACGATCAGAGATGAATTGTAACATGTTGCAGGTTTGTCGTACTCACCAATATTCTGAGATTTTAGCATCCTAGAGAACCACATCCGAGTGACAATTCCCTAAAAACAACAACAATAGTCAAGAGAGTGAATGAATGAATGCATTCCAGCTGTCTGTGAGTGTCTTCTGTATCCATTCATTGTACATTGCCCTGTGTTAATATATGTGCCCATTGACAGATGTTTTTAGCATTTGCACATGGCACAGATATTAACACAGGGCAAAGTATTATTAAGTGCAGTTTAATGAAATGATTGCTTGTCTGCTAATGAATAGAAATGAGCATCTCCCTATTGATGATTTGCACGTACGTCACCAAATCACGTGACCTAAGTGTGGTTGGCCATTTTGGACGTCGAAAAGCTTTGGACGTCCTTTTGACAACCTGCGAAGACGTAGAACTTTTTTTTAAAACACTTTTTTTTTCAACTCATGCAGTCCGAAAAACCACTCTTGACATTGTCCGATGAAGTCAGTCATCTCAGAGGTGACCATCAAGATAGATACATGGAGAACATTCTGCTCACCGGGCTTCAAAATGATGTGTATTTGCTGCCAGCTGGTCTCTTCTCTGAGGTTGTCAAGCGTGACAGGACATCCCTGCCTGACTTCACGCCTCATGATATATATCACTGTGTAATAAACAACATCTCCCCGTACACCGGCCAAGATCTCAAAGCATACAACAGCCTTGATGCATCCCTGTATTTCATATCAGGATGGGTGACACGTTTGCATCAGTGGCTATACCAGGGGGACGCATCCGTCATCTTATCATGGCTAATGTCATCACGTTTTAATTTCACTTGATAAACTAGCAATGACATTGACAGCACTAATATAGCCAAAGGAAATATAAGACCAGAATTACAAAGAAGAATTCAGAGGTTTTTGTTGTTGTAGTTTTGTTATGTTTTAAGTTATATGATTTATAGGGTGACATTGTTTGAGAATCCCGCCTTTCTGAGGGTGTGCGCTTTATTTAAAATACAAATGAAAATAATATTGCTTAATGATAGGGTTGCCACCTGGCCCCACAATCTCGGGACACATTGAGACAGGATTTTAAAAGACTACTTAACTGAGAAAAGAACGTGTTAATTAGCTCGATACCTTGATCAAATTAATGATGGTGCTTAATTACCATGCACAAAACAACTGTATAATTATAATAATAATTAATACAATATATTACTTTTCATGTATTTCATTATTATTAATTATAATAATAATATTTAATTTATTTGCAGACACTCATAAATAAAAGTCGCTTACTTTCTGTTTGTTAATAATAAATTGCTAAAACATACAATTACTCTCCCAATCAGTAACATTGCTCAGCTGTTCGGAGGCAGTATGTTGAACTGATTAGAATGATTTGTTTGTTGCGCACAGTAATTCAGCAATATGATTCATTTTAGCAAAGGTGTAGGGCTAATTAACACGTTAATTTATTTCAATTTAGCAGCAAGTTTAAAATCCCGTTCTGTCTCAGTGTCCCGGGATTGTGGAGCCAGGTGACAACCCTACTTACTGATAGCAAGTCTGCCTATTTCCCTCGAAGTGCTTAAAGATTCAGGGCCACCAGACTCAAGTGAAAGCTAATAAGTGTAATTTAGCTCGGGCAATTCATTATTTATGTATTTATTTATTTGCTCCTTACCTTGAATTAACCTTTTTGTTGTTGATGTGGCTGCACAACGCAAGGGCCTCCAGATCACGTTTTAACAAGGTCATTTTCCACATCGACGAAGAAATTATTAAACTATTTAATTAATGTATCTGTGTAACGCATGTTTTACATTTATAAAACTTGTTTGGGCTCTCCTCTGTATCACATACTACAAAGTCTTTTTTCTATTCTAGTTTTTTAAAACACTGGTAAACAGATGTCAATATGCCGTCTGAAGGTTTTTGACGTCCAAAATGGCCGACAAGCTGCTGGCACGTGACTTGTGACATCAGGTGCAAATCATCAATCCCTGTGTGCTCCACTGTGACACAAAGCACATGTATATTGCTGAGTTCTGCTGTGGGTTTATCTTGCTGCTCTCACCTTGTCTGCCTTCTCCTTGATCAGGGCCCACATGATGAACTCCATGATGGGTAAGATGTTACTCAGCTTCCCTTGTTTCCACTCCTTCACCAGCTCTGCAAGACCCTGTTCCACAGCCTCCCCCGCTGAGACAGAGTTCTGGTTAAAGAGAAAATAGATTAGGGGATAAGGAGTGTTCACTCCAGACCACAGTGTGTCAGGAACTCTAGAGAAGGGTTTGGGCAATGTTTTGAAATGAATCACACAAGCATGTCAGTATCATACATCCCTGCCGTGGCTGTGAATTCAAAACAGTAGAGCACTCTGCTATCTCCATGTCAACATTGCATACCAAGCTAAATGGAGCCTCACTGTGAAAAACTACCTGATATCAGAGGTGACATTTAATAATTTAATCTATCCCCATTGTAGCAGCAAATGACTGCATGTGCTTATATTATAGCAGTGATTAACTCATGAATGAAAAATAAAAAGATATCCTGTTCAGAACAGATCACTAGCAGTGTGGGTGTGTAGGAATGAGATACAGGAACCTCTTTTGAGATGCTCTCATGGACAGTATGTTCACAACAGATCACTAGCAGTGTGGGTGTGTAGGAATGAGATACAGGAACCTCTTTTGAGATGCACTCATGGACAGTATGTTCAGACCCAGCTGTTGAAATGTGTTAATCTTACCTCTGGCACTGTCTTCAGCTCTCTTGCCCACTTCATGATGATGTCATGACCGTCCTTCAGTCTTTGCTCCTTCTTTTGGCTCAGCTCCTCCCCCTGGTTCTGCCCCGCCCCCTCACTCAGCTCCTCCCCCTCTGGTCCTGGGAGATCCTCTTTGTTTCTTAGTTCTGCCCATTTTCTTTGCTCAACCTGCCCAGCACTCTGGCTTTGCTTTGGTGTCTATGAACACAACAAATCCAGACTAGATATCAGTGTTCTCAGGGCAGCAGTTCCCCTTCTCTGTGAAATCAGCCAGCAGAACAGAGGGGATAACACTTGCAATACGTAGCTGACTGACTGATTCATTTGGTCGTCAGTCTGCATCCTCGTCACGCCCTTTATAAAGGTTTATTTTGTATGAGATGGTGAAGGCACATGCAAGCATGGGAAATTACAGCAAATACAACACATGGTAGAAGTATTATTCGGATCAAGCTGCTTACAATCAGGTGAGGGTCATTGGTGTTGATTGAGCTGATTTACCATCAGAGTGAAACGAGTGAAGAAACAGCTGCTTGGGTTGTGCTGCTTCTTAGAACATGAAATCCACACAATTACTGTGCAAAGTGTGACTTTTTCTTCAAAGCATCTTCTTCAGTTGTTTCAATTGGAATGGTCAATCAGCCCAATCAAAACCAATGAGCCTCACCAGTGATGAGCTTCATCTGAATAATCAAATCCCTTCATGCAGCACTATGTAATAATATGGGAAACTGCTAAAATACTGTGCAAAGTGTGACTTTAAGAGTATTACTTCTGTACTATATAAAAGAAAATTACATCTCCCTGACAACCTGATTGTCTGTGAACCTGATTCTCAGCTATCGCTGCACCCTGCCTGTGAACCTGATTCTCAGCTCTCACTGCACCCTGCCTGTGAATCTGATTCTCAGCTCTCACTGCACCCTGCCTGTGAACCTGATTCTCAGCTCTCACTGCCTGTGAACCTGATTCTCAGCTCTCACTGCACCCTGCCTGTGAACCTGATTCTCAGCTCTCACTGCCTGTGAACCTGATTCTCAGCTCTCACTGCACCCTGTCTGTGAACCTGATTCTCAGCTCTCACTGCACCCTGCCGGTGAACCTGATTCTCAGCTCTCACTGCACCCTGCCTGTGAATCTGATTCTCAGCTCTCACTGTCTGTGAACCTGATTCTCAGCTCTCACTCCACCCTCCCTGTGAACCTGATTCTCAGCTCTCACTGCACCCTGCCCAGAACCTGATTCTCAGCTCTCACTGCCTGTGAACCTGATTCTCAGCTCTCACTGCCTGTGAACCTGATTCTCAGCTCTCACTGCACCCTGCCTGTGAACCTGATTCTCAGCTCTCACTGCACCCTGCCTGTGAACCTGATTCTCAGCTCTCACTGCACCCTGCCTGTGAACCTGATTCTCAGCTCTCACTGCACCCTGCCTGTGAACCTGATTCTCAGCTCTCACTGCACCCTGCCGGTGAACCTGATTCTCAGCTCTCACTGCACCCTGCCGGTGAACCTGATTCTCAGCTCACTGCACCCTGCCTGTGAACCTGATTCTCAGCTCTCACTGCACCCTGCCTGTGAACCTGATTCTCAGCTCTCACTGTCTGTGAACCTGATTCTCAGCTCTCACTGCACCCTGTATGTGAACCTGATTCTCAGCTCTCACTGCACCCTGCCTGTGAACCTGATTCTCAGCTCTCACTGCACCCTGCCTGTGAACCTGATTCTCAGCTCTCACTGCACCCTGCCGGTGAACCTGATTCTCAGCTCTCACTGCACCCTGCCTGTGAATCTGATTCTCAGCTCTCACTGTCTGTGAACCTGATTCTCAGCTCTCACTGCACCCTCCCTGTGAACCTGATTCTCAGCTCTCACTGCACCCTGCCTGTGAACCTGATTCTCAGCTCTCACTGCCTGTGAACCTGATTCTCAGCTCTCACTGCACTCTGTCTCCACTTCGAGGTTCATTCTCTGTGTCTCTCTTTACCTGGACCAGCTTGTCCAAATCGCCAGCCCATTTCATGATGAAGCCGCGACACTCTTCCAGGCTGCAAGTATCCTCACTGGACACAGGGGTAGGAATGGCAGAGATCTGAAATCAATCAATAAGAAATCTTTAAAACAATGAATTTAACCACAAGCACTGCAGAAACCAGTGATTTTAATTGAAATTGAACAGGAATGAAACAACAATGAAACTCCTAAACTTCACCTAACTGTTGCTGTCAAAGCTGCCTCTCTGTATCTTCAAGACACCGTTTAACTCCTTTGTTAGGTAAATGAAGGAGAGTCAACCCCAAACACACACACACACTCCCCTCACCCCTTCAAACACACACACTCCCCTCACCCCTTCAAACACACTCCCCTCACCCCTTCAAACACACACACTCCCCTCACCCCTTCAAACACACACACACACTCCCCTCACCCTTCAAACACACACACACTCCCTCACCCCTTCAAACACACACACACACTCCCTCACCCTTCAAACACACACACTCCCTCACCTTCAAACACACACACACACACCCCTCACCCTTCAAAACACACACACACCTTCCCCTTCAAACACACACACTCCCACCCCTTCAAACACACACACCTCCCCACCCCCTTCAAACACACACACACCCCCCACCCCTTCAAACACACACACCCCTCACCTTCAAACACACACTCCCTCACCCCTTCAAACACACACACACACTCCTCACCCCTTCAAACACACACTCCCTCACCTTCAAACACACACACACTCCCTCACCCTTCAAACACACACACACTCACCCTTCAAACACACACTCCCCTCACCTTCAAACACACACACACACTCTCCCTCACCCTTCAAACACACACACTCCCCTCACCCCTTCAACACACACACTCCCCTCACCCCTTCAAAACACACACTCCCTCACCCCTTCAAACACACACACTCCCCTCACCCCTTCAAACACACTCCCCTCACCCTTCAAACACACACACACTCCCCTCACCCCTTCAAACACACACTCCCCTCACCCCTTCAAACACACACTCCCCTCACCCCTTCAAACACACACACTCCCCCTCCCCTTCAAAACACACACACACTCCCCTCATCCTTCAAAACACACACTCCCCTCCCCTTCAAAACACACTCCCCTCACCCCTTCAAACACACACACTCCCCTCACCCCTTCAAACACACACATATACACTCCCTTACCCCTTCAAACACACACACCTCCCTCACCCCTTCAAACACACTCCCCTCACCCCTTCAAACACACACACTCCCTCACCCCTTCAAACACACACACACACACTCACCCTTCAAACACACACACACACACACACACACCTCCCTCACCCCTCCCTCTCTCTCTACCTTCAAGACACTGTTTAACTCCTTTGTTAGCTCTGCATAATAATCTCATGTGTTTTCTGGTTTCATCTGCAGGAGAGATGGCACTGAACGGCATCCCACAATTCAAGCTAAGATAGAACTCTTTGGCATTTCAAACAGCAGTAACTCATTTAAGACACACACTCACTAATTCTTGAGGTTAAACTGGTAGTACTGTAGTCAGGAATATTAGGCATATAGAAAGCAGATGGACACTACATTTGTTTAACCTGTCAAAACCCCAGCCCCTCACAGACAATTTCCGCCTGGGGGGCTGTGCCCTTAAATAAATCACAATATCTTCCAAAGTATAGACAGCACAGGCATGGTTCAGGGCTTGAATTCAAGGTAACCCCTTGGGCATCAAGACTAAAACCTCAGGTGTGATAAAAGTCTTACTCAGTACCACACTGGAAGGAGATATCCAGAAAAAATACATAAAAAAACAACAAACGCTTTTCATTTTTTTATGTTCTATAGTCATTTTTTCAACTTGTAGCATATGAAAAGAGCCAGATTTTTTCCAGTGCTTCACCAACATGTCTACTATACTGCATAAAAATTTGGAACTGTTTGAACAAAGGGATCAAATTCTACAGGAGTTTTACAAAGCTAAGCCCAAGGGTCCCCAAACCTCTCCAAAAATAAACATTGTGTAAATCTTTATGTCAATTGATATACTAAGTTCTAAAGGGATGTTATCTTCTGGCACCTCACAGGCTAGCCATTGCCACATGCATTTGCCTTTGAAAGGCTTTTTTTTTTTTTTTTTTTCCCTTATCTCATTCAAGAGGTGGGCGTGTTTGTTTGCACATCGATTACTCTGTGATGGATTGGGCTACAAACAAAGTAAAGGTATGAATGGAAAGCTTGTGACCTCCCCTACCACGTGATCAGGGAGATTTTACCGTCATCAAGGTTGTAAGACCAGAGCAGCAAAACGCAAGCTAGTCGATTGCTTTTGTTTTGAATGCATGGGGGTACTAGACACATTGCGAATGGGATATCTCAGCGGTGAAATGACGGATTCGAAAAATTCCTTCGCTGTTTGACGGTAGGAAAACAACGATTTTGATATCGAGTCAGCTTTCTTTCTCTTTTGCTTTTGTAATAATATTAAAAATGAGTTATGAAATATAATATTTACGTGCAGTTCCGTGTTCCGCCCACGGGACTAGAATCGGTGCCTCTGTGGGTTTGAATTGAAATGCTAGACTCTCAGTAGAGGCACAAAGATGAGCCGTGTGTGTTTTTTGTGTTGCTGGGGTTTAAATGATGAATAGCCTGCGGTCTCTTCCCACAATCCTCAAATCACACGCCAGTGTTCTTTATTGCTTAATTCAATTTAAAAAGGGAATTCAATTAAACTTGGACTACAACTAATTGTTGCTGTCAATGCTGTTTCTACTCTGTTCCGTATTCTATACATGAACGTCTTTGTTGGCTACATTAATTACCAATCCCCCCACCCCCTACACACACACCCCTCTCTCCGTACCTTCAAGACTCCTAAGCTTTTTGCTTTATCTGACACGATGACATGCTGACACCCCACTTCAGCCCCTTTCTTCCCCCTCTGCCTCTCTCCTCTCCTGTAACCTCAGGACTCACCTTTTCACCCCCCTCTCCACCTCTCTGTAATAACCAATACTGCTCACTCCCCCATCCCTCCTTCCCTCTCTCCCCTCCCTCTCTGTACCTTCAAGACTCTGTTCATCTCCTTTGCCAGCTCCATGATGGAGTGTCGACACTCTTCCAGGCTCCATTCACCAACCTCTTGATGTCTGGACTTTCTATCAGACCCCCCCTGTGGAATGAGTGAATAATTCTAAATAAATAATTGGTTTTACTTATATATGTCTTTGGTGTTTTCCTTCTGGTACTGAAATTACAAATAAAGGGTGACCTATGGTACAGTAGGTTAATAACAGCATGAATATCCTTTGAAGAAGAAACTCTTAATTGATGATATACATCATGACACTTAACTCCACCCACCCTTCTCATCTCTCTCTCTTTTCCAATTCTCTTTCACTCACAATCTCCCCTTTTCTTTCCCCCTGTCTTATTCATCCGTCATTTAACAATACCCACACCCCCTCATTCTGTACCAGGAATCTGCAAAAGAAAAGTTCATTCATTGAGTTATGAAAACAAGTGCATACAGTACATTAAAAGTCTGATTTTTACATTCACTATCACTCATAAAATGAGTTTCATGGGGAGCTGTAATCTGGTTCAGCATCGAATGGGCATTTAACTCTATTGTACGCAGAAAAAGACATTTTAGACAGAAATTCACGGAACAGCATTCTGGTTTAGTTTTACTTTGTTCCAGAGATCTCACACAGCTGCTCCTCATCTCACACAGCTGCTCCTGATGTCACACAGCTGCTCCTGACCTCACACAGCTGCTCCTCACCTCACAGCTGCTCCTCACCGCACACAGCTGCTCCTGACCTCACACAGCTGCTCCTCATCTCACACAGCTGCTCCTGACCTCACACAGCTGCTCCTGACCTCACACAGCTGCTCCTCATCTCACACAGCTGCTCCTCATCTCACACAGCTGCTCCTGACCTCACACAGATGCTCCTCACCTCACACAGCTGCTCCTCATCTCACACAGCTGCTCCTCATCTCACAGCTGCTCCTCACCTCACACAGCTGCTACTGATCTCACACAGCTGCTCCTGACCTCACACAGCTGCTCCTCATCTCACACAGCTGCTCCTGACCTCACACAGCTGCTCCTCATCTCACACAGCTCCTTACCTCACACAGCTGCTCCTCATCTCACACAGCTGCTCCTGATCTCACACAGCTGCTCCTCATCTCACACAGCTGCCCCTGACCTCACACAGCTGCTCCTCACCTCACACAGCTGCTCCTCACCTCACACAGCTGCTCCTGATCTCACACAGCTGCTCCTGACCTCACACAGCTGCTCCTCATCTCACAGCTGCTCCTGACCTCACACAGCTGCTCCTGACCTCACACAGCTGCTCCTGACCTCACACAGCTGCTCCTGACCTCACACAGCTGCTCCTGACCTCACACAGCTGCTCCTCATCTCACACAGCTGCTCCTGATCTCACACAGCTGCTCCTCACCTCACACAGCTGCTCCTGACCTCACACAGCTGCTCCTCATCTCACACAGCTGCTTCTGACTTCACACAGCTGCTCCTCATCTCACACAACTGCTCCTCACCTCACACAGCTGCTACTGATCTCACACAGCTGCTCCTGACCTCACACAGCTGCTCCTCATCTCACACAGCTGGTCCTGACCTCACACAGCTGCTCCTGACCTCACACAGCTGCTCCTGACCTCACACAGCTGCTCCCCATCTCACAGCTGCTCATGACCTCCACAGCTGCTCCTGACCACACAGCTGCTCATCTCACACAGCTGCTCCTGACCTCACACAGCTGCTCCTGACCTCACACAGCTGCTCCTCATCTCACACAGCTGCTCCTCATCTCACACAGCTGCTCCTGACCTCACACAGCTGCTCCTGACCTCACACAGCTGCTCCTGACCTCACACAGCTGCTCCTCATCTCACACAGCTGCTCCTCATCTCACACAGCTGCTCCTGATCTCACACAGCTGCTCCTGACATCACACAGCTGCTCCTGATCTCACACAGCTGCTCCTGACATCACACAGCTGCTCCTGGCGTCACACAGCTGCTCCTGGCGTCACACAGCTGCTCCTGACCTCACACAGCTGCTCCTGACCTCACAGCTGCTCCTCATCATCTCACGAGGCTGCTCCTGATCTCACACAGCTGCTCCTGATCTCACACAGCTGCTCCTCACCTCACACAGCTGCTCCTGACCTCACACAGCTGCTCCTCATCTCACAGCTGCTCCTCATCTCACACAGCTGCTCCTCATCTCACACAGCTGCTCCTGATCTCACACAGCTGCTCCTCATCTCACACAGCTTCTCCTCATCTCACACAGCTTCTCCTCACCTCACACAGCTGCTCCTCATCTCACAGCTGCTCCTCACCTTAAACAGCTGCTCCTCACCTCACACAGCTGCTCCTCATCCTAACACAGCTGCTCCTGACCTCTCACAGCTGCTCCTCATCTCACACAGCTGCTCCTGAGCTCACACAGCTGCTCCCCATCTCACACAGCTGCTCATGACCTCACACAGCTGCTCCTGACCTCACACATCTGCTTCTCAATCCTGTAAACCTTTCTCCCGATTAGAAAGGGCGCTGTGTAAGGGGAAGGTATGCTACCTTCTAGATCTGCCACCTTCGTGGTAGGTGGAAACCACAAGGTAACCATATTAGGAGGGGCGCGTAGCTGCAAGTACTCAGGACGATTCCATTGCAGTCAGCTGCGGGGCAGCCCTCTATTGGAGAAATCATGGCGACGCGCTGACTGCAGGGAGGAGTTTGCTGGGTACAAAGGGGAAGCAGCTATGTCAAAACCTCCGCTTGCGCTGAGAAATTAAAAAGACGACCGGCCGGAGCTGGTGTTTTGTTTTCTATTTTATTACGTGTTTGTTTGTGTTTTCTCGTAGAGGAGCAGGAGGACAGGAGGCTGTAGCCACGGAGCCAGCACGGACCCCAGAGCACGCCCCTCACCACAGAGCACAACACAGCACAGCGCACACACCACGATCTCCGAAGGAGAAGAGCACAGTTTCGTGCACGGAGATTTGTGGTTTAAAGAGTGTCTTTTGTTTACCTTTTTTTGAGTCGGGACTTGTTGCTGTTTTACCCCAGTACCATCACTGATAGCGGGGTATATTATTATTTTTCATTTGGATTATTTTGTGATAATTTTGATAATTATTAAAAATGATTATTCTTTGGGAGACATTCCACATCTTTTGCACTGCACCATTCATCCTGTCACAATGTGTTAAAGTAAAATTGATTAGTCCACATAGTTAATATAGAGTTAGTTTGTATGTTTTCACTTTTGTTTTATTATTTGCTTGTTTCTGTCAACTCATATATGTTTGAATCCAGTCAACAAATCTACAAATAAAGGAGCCATACCATTGGACTGAAAAATTGGCAATGTTGTTCCTATTGTGATAAATAGATGGTTATCGTGTGTTAGTCCCGATAGAAATAGTGGGGGTTTCTATTAAAGGACAGCGACTGTACTGTTTGTCACAAGAGTTAAAAGGTAGGGTTTTCTTTTCGTTTTTATAAAATGGCCGCTGCTCAAAAGACTACAATTCCCCTAGTTCCTGGAACTCAGGGGCTCTGTAACGGCGGGATTCTGGGAAATAAAAAGGGGAGGGTTTTGCAGCAAAGGGAGCGAGTGGTATGGCAGTGAGGGCCTGTGTGAGAGATTGTAAGAACGAAACCATTGTACAACAAGTAGTCCGAGTGAGACGGGACTGGATTAAAAAAATATAACCTGTAGAGACGACTTGGGTTGGAAGCAAAAACGGACAACACGGACAAGACGAGTAGGTGTGCTGGGTTGTTTATTTTTAAGTGTTATGAAAACCTAGGCAGAACGTGCCTGTATACGCCGAAGAGTGGAAATTGTTATTATTATTAAACTGAACGTTAGCGCGGTTACACAGCCAGCGGAGGCTGTAAGGGACCGTCTACAAAGGACTGTGAAAATACGCAAATACAGCAATGTGCGCTGTTTAAGAATGAACGTTTGGTGCAAGCAATCCAACGCTAAGGACAGAACTGTTTAACCAAGGAGTTGTTAATGGACTGTAACACACCAGTAATACTGAAGACAGCACTTTGAAACCGGATATAAACTTACCTGCAACCATACAACAACCAGTGAGTACAAGCACTATGTAGCAGGGCGGTAGTAAGCCAGTGAGTACAAGCACTACAACCTGTGTGTATATTTCCATACAAGTTACTTGGTGGGGTTGCTGGTACGCAAACTTGGATACTGGTGATCAAGAAGGAGACGCTGTATTATTACTGGGATCATTGCACCAATTATGGACAGTTAAAAGACTGAAAAGAAATGGTGCACTCTCCTATGGATTTAAAGTGAATCTCTATGGAATTAAGTGCTCTGGAACGAAGTGTTTGTGTGCACAGTTTTTCATTATTATATGGTGTGGGTTAGCCATACCATAATCAAGAGTTAGGGCCCAGACCTGGGTTAGTCTTTTATTTGTTTATATTTAGTTTGTTTGCTATTTTTTCTTTGTGAATAAAATCTCGCCTATTGGTTCGCCACTTCTGTTTCCGCCTCAGTCTTTGGAATAGCACAATCAGTCAGAGTCTTACAAAATAGAGCATTATCGCCCACACTATATTTAAAAAGGGAGATAAATGTGACCCTGGGAACTACAGACCTATAAGTTTAACATGAATCATATGTAAAATCATGGAAACTATGATAAGAACCAAAATGCAGGAATATTTATATAGTATCAACATTATAGGAGACAGCCAGCATGGCTTTAGGAAGGGTAGATCTTGTTTAATAATTTCTTTCAGCAGAAGACTACTAGAGTGTACAAGGACAGTGCGTATGACATCATCTACTTAGATTTTCAAAAAGCATTTGACAAAGTACAGCATGAAAGACTAAACTTAAAGATGAAATCAGTAGGAATAAATGGTAAAGTAGCAGCATGGATTCATAACCGGTTACAAGACAGAAAGCAGAGAGTTACAATTAGAGGCCAGACATCAAACTGGAGTAACATAACAAGTGGGGCACCACAGGGATCAGTACTGGGACCATTGCTAATCCCAATCTATATAAATGACTTGGACCAAGACACAATCAGTAAGATGTGCAAATTTGCAGACGACAGAAAACTGGGAGGGGTAGCCAACTCCCAATCAGAAACTTCAATAATACAAAGAGATTTAGACAGGATTCAAGCTTGGCACCAAAGTGAGCGAGCATCAGTGGGCCAAATGTTCATATGATTTCACTGTTTAAAGTTAAATGCATGGTAAACACTTTATGAATATGGCACTAAGCTTTCTCTGAACCAGCAGTCTGCCCATGTCTGAATACAAATGATGTGTGGTCACAGTCAACCAGAATTTGATGATTACATTGTTCTTTAAATAGTGTGATTGGAAAACTGGATTTTTGCATATATTGTGGATTTTAAAATGTTTTTACCATGGGAAACTAGAATCTCTTCTAATGATCAGTGTCACCATACCTTAGGGTTGCTGAATTTAGGCCTTCCGATACTGTTGGACTTGGCATCACGTGCAGGGAATATACTCTTGTAGTAACGGCCGAAACTGCCAAAACTCTCTGAAACACTGAGGATTCCTGATGCACCTGAAACTGTGGAGACAGAGAGGGAGTGAGGGACTGTCTCCGAGAGAGATGAGAGAAAAGGAGTGAGGGACTGTCTCAGAAAGAGAGTAGAGAGAAAGGGAGGGAGTGAAGGATTGTCATAGAGAAATGGAGGAAGTGAGGGATTAAGAGAGAAAGAAATGGAGTGAGGGACTGCCTCAGAGAAATGGAGGGAGTGAGGGATTGTCAGAGAGGAGAGAGAAATGGAGGGAGGAACTGACTGTCAGAGAGAGAAGAGAGAGGCAGTGATGTAGGTAGAGACAGTGTAGGAGAGGTAACATTCATATTAGAAACAGTAACTGTGGAGACAGAGGCAGTGATGTAGGTAGAGACAGTGTAGGAGAGGTAACATTCATATTAGAAACAGTAACTGTGGAGACAGAGGCAGTGATGTGGGTAGAGACAGTGTAGGAGAGGTAACATTCATATTAGAAACAGTAACTGTGCAGACAGAGGCAGTGATGTGGGTAGAGACAGTGTAGGAGAGGTAACATTCATATTAGAAACAGTAACTGTGGAGACAGAGGCAGTGATGTAGGTAGAGACAGTGTAGGAGAGGTAACATTCATATTAGAAACAGTAACTGTGGAGACAGAGGCAGTGATGTAGGTAGAGACAGTGTAGGAGAGGTAACATTCATATTAGAAACAGGGCTGTATTCATTACGCATGTTCATCTCTCAGGTGCTTGTAAAATATTGAGCTGTGCTTAAAACAAGTGGTTATTTTCCGTCACATTCATGAAGCATGCTGATCTCTACATGCATCCAGATCTGCTCTTCATTTTAGATGTTTGACTAATCAAGATAGAATGTGTTAAACAAGGGCAGGGCTTGTTTGAGTCTTCATCTTCAGCTCTTGATGAGTGAAAACAAATACTTAGTGACAACTTCATTATACTTTAATAAGCACTTCAAATGTAATATTATATCAATAACTTTTAAAACTTAATAGCATAAACTTAAGTCTAAGAATTACTTAAATTCAACAACAAACAAAAAAAAAAAAAAACATGACCAAATATTTTAAATATTCCACTAGTACATTAATATGCACGATTCTCTATCAATCACACATTGTATATGACACAGGCTGGGGACACAGTGGGGATTATAGTGAATCTTGCTATTCAATGTTGCTATTTGACAGGGCAGCGGTCTCTCGGGTTGATTGTTCACTGAGGGCTGCGTTCGTAGCCAGCGGTGTGCCCGCTCCCCTGAAGCTGCAGGTTCATCTCCCCTGTCTGATACGCACTTTCAAATATAGGTTTAAATAGAAAGGAATAGTAGAGTGTTGCATCATTAACTATCTAGAACATGGCATCACAAGCACAGTAATACATTTCAATAGAAACAAGTATATATGTATATAAGACTGGAATTGCACTTCTTTAGATAATGCATAGAAACTGAGTTGATTTATATTTGAATCCTTTCAGATTGCAGGTTTGTGGAGTTTAGAATTGTAAATATCAGTGTTACTGTCGTGCGTTTCAGATTGCAGCTTTGTGGAGTTCAGAATTGTAAATATCAGTGTTACTGTCGTGTGTTTCAGATTGCAGGTTTGTAGAGTTCAGAATTGTAAATATCAGTGTTACTGTCGTGCGTTTCAGATTGCAGGTTTGTAGAGTTCAGAATTGTAAATATCAGTGTTACTGTCGTGTGTTTCAGATTGCAGGTTTATGGAGTTCAGAATTGTAAATATCAGTGTTACTGTCGTGCGTTTCAGATTGCAGGTTTGTGGAGTTCAGAATTGTAAATATCAGTGTTACTGTCGTGCGTTTCAGATTGCAGGTTTATGGAGTTCAGAATTGTAAATATCAGTGTTACTGTCGTGTGTTTCATGTTGCAGGTTTGTAGAGTTCAGAATTGTAAATATCAGTGTTACTGTCGTGTGTTTCATGTTGCAGGTTTGTAGAGTTCAGAATTGTAAATATCAGTGTTACTGTCGTGTGTTTCAGATTGCAGGTTTATGGAGTTCAGAATTGTAAATATCAGTGCTACTGTCGTGCGTTTCAGATTGCAGGTTTGTGGAGTTTACAATTGTAGATATCAGTGTTACTGTCGTGCGATTCAGATTGCAGGTTTGTGGAGTTTAGAATTGTAAATATCAGTGTTACTGTCGTGTGTTTCAGATTGTAGGTTTGTAGAGTTCAGAATTGTAAATATCAGTGTTACTGTCGTGTGTTTCATGTTGCAGGTTTGTGGAGTTCAGAATTGTAAATATCAGTGTTACTGTCGTGCGATTCAGATTGCAGGTTTGTGGAGTTTAGAATTGTAAATATCAGTGTTACTGTCGTGTGTTTCAGATTGTAGGTTTGTAGAGTTCAGAATTGTAAATATCAGTGTTACTGTCGTGTGTTTCAGATTGTAGGTTTGTAGAGTTCAGAATTGTAAATATCAGTGTTACTGTCGTGCGTTTCAGATTGCAGGTTTGTAGAGTTCAGAATTGTAAATATCAGTGTTACTGTAAATGCGTTTCAGATTGCAGGTTTATGGAGTTCAGAATTGTAAATATCAGTGTTACTGTCGTGTGTTTCATGTTGCAGGTTTGTAGAGTTCAGAATTGTAAATATCAGTGTTACTGTCAAATGTTTCAGATTGCAGGTTTATGGAGTTCAGAATTGTAAATATCAGTGTTACTGTCGTGTGTTTCATGTTGCAGGTTTGTAGAGTTCAGAATTGTAAATATCAGTGTTACTGTCGTGCGTTTCAGATTGCAGGTTTATGGAGTTCAGAATTGTAAATATCAGTGCTACTGTCGTGCGTTTCAGATTGCAGGTTTGTGGAGTTTACAATTGTAGATATCAGTGTTACTGTCGTGTGTTTCAGATTGCAGGTTTGTGGAGTTCAGAATTGTAAATATCAGTGTTACTGTCGTGCGTTTCAGATTGCAGGTTTGTGGAGTTCAGAATTGTAAATATCAGTGTTACTGTCGTGTGTTTCAGATTGCAGGTTTATTGAGTTCAGAATTGTAAATATCAGTGCTACTGTCGTGCGTTTCAGATTGCAGGTTTGTGGAGTTTACAATTGTAGATATCAGTGTTACTGTCGTGTGTTTCAGATTGCAGGTTTGTGGAGTTCAGAATTGTAAATATCAGTGTTACTGTCGTGCGTTTCAGATTGCAGGTTTGTGGAGTTCAGAATTGTAAATATCAGTGTTACTGTCGTGTGTTTCATGTTGCAGGTTTGTGGAGTTCAGAATTGTAAATATCAGTGTTACTGTCGTGCGATTCAGATTGCAGGTTTGTGGAGTTTAGAATTGTAAATATCAGTGTTACTGTCGTGTGTTTCAGATTGCAGGTTTGTAGAGTTCAGAATTGTAAATATCAGTGTTACTGTCGTGTGTTTCAGATTGCAGGTTTGTAGAGTTCAGAATTGTAAATATCAGTGTTACTGTCGTGCGATTCAGATTGCAGGTTTGTGGAGTTTAGAATTGTAAATATCAGTGTTACTGTCGTGTGTTTCAGATTGCAGGTTTGTAGAGTTCAGAATTGTAAATATCAGTGTTACTGTCGTGTGTTTCAGATTGCAGGTTTGTGGAGTTTAGAATTGTAAATATCAGTGTTACTGTCGTGTGTTTCATGTTGCAGGTTTGTAGAGTTCAGAATTGTAAATATCAGTGTTACTGTCGTGCGTTTCAGATTGCAGGTTTATGGAGTTCAGAATTGTAAATATCAGTGTTACTGTCGTGTGTTTCATGTTGCAGGTTTGTAGAGTTCAGAATTGTAAATATCAGTGTTACTGTCGTGTGTTTCAGATTGCAGGTTTGTGGAGTTCAGAATTGTAAATATCAGTGTTACTGTCGTGCGATTCAGATTGCAGGTTTGTGGAGTTTAGAATTGTAAATATCAGTGTTACTGTCGTGTGTTTCAGATTGTAGGTTTGTAGAGTTCAGAATTGTAAATATCAGTGTTACTGTCGTGTGTTTCAGATTGTAGGTTTGTAGAGTTCAGAATTGTAAATATCAGTGTTACTGTAAAATGCGTTTCAGATTGCAGGTTTGTAGAGTTCAGAATTGTAAATATCAGTGTTACTGTCGTGCGTTTCAGATTGCAGGTTTATGGAGTTCAGAATTGTAAATATCAGTGTTACTGTCGTGTGTTTCATGTTGCAGGTTTATGGAGTTCAGAATTGTAAATATCAGTGTTACTGTGGGTGTGTTTCATGTTGCAGGTTTGTGGGTTCAGAATTGTAAATATCAGTGTTACTGTCGATGCGATTCAGATTGCAGGTTTGTGGAGTTTAGAATTGTAAATATCAGTGTTACTGTCGTGTGTTTCAGATTGCAGGTTTGTAGAGTTCAGAATTGTAAATATCAGTGTTACTGTCGTGTGTTTCAGATTGCAGGTTTGTAGAGTTCAGAATTGTAAATATCAGTGTTACTGTCGTGCGATTCAGATTGCAGGTTTGTGGAGTTTAGAATTGTAAATATCAGTGTTACTGTCGTGTGTTTCAGATTGCAGGTTTGTAGAGTTCAGAATTGTAAATATCAGTGTTACCGTCGTGTGTTTCAGATTGCAGGTTTGTGGAGTTTAGAATTGTAAATATCAGTGTTACTGTCGTGTGTTTCATGTTGCAGGTTTTGTGGGGTTCAGAATTGTAAATATCAGTGTTACTGTCGTGCGATTCAGATTGCAGGTTTGTGGAGTTTAGAATTGTAAATATCAGTGTTACTGTCGTGTGTTTCAGATTGTAGGTTTGTAGAGTTCAGAATTGTAAATATCAGTGTTACTGTCGTGTGTTTCAGATTGTAGGTTTGTAGAGTTCAGAATTGTAAATATCAGTGTTACTGTCGTGCGTTTCAGATTGCAGGTTTGTAGAGTTCAGAATTGTAAATATCAGTGTTACTGTCGTGCGTTTCAGATTGCAGGTTTATGGAGTTCAGAATTGTAAATATCAGTGTTACTGTCGTGTGTTTCATGTTGCAGGTTTATGGAGTTCAGAATTGTAAATATCAGTGTTACTGTCGTGTGTTTCATGTTGCAGGTTTGTGGAGTTCAGAATTGTAAATATCAGTGTTACTGTCGTGCGTTTCAGATTGCAGGTTTGTGGAGTTCAGAATTGTAAATATCAGTGTTACTGTCGTGTGTTTCAGATTGCAGGTTTGTGGAGTTTAGAATTGTAAATATCAGTGTTACTGTCGTGTGTTTCAGATTGCAGGTTTGTAGAGTTCAGAAATTGTAAATATCAGTGTTACTGTCGTGCGTTTCAGATTGCAGGTTTATGGGTTCAGAATTGTAAATATCAGTGTTACTGTCGTGTGTTTCATGTTGCAGGTTTGTAGAGTTCAGAATTGTAAATATCAGTGTTACTGTCGTGTGTTTCAGATTGCAGGTTTGTGGAGTTCAGAATTGTAAATATCAGTGTTACTGTAAATGCGATTCAGATTGCAGGTTTGTGGAGTTTAGAATTGTAAATATCAGTGTTTGGTGTTTCAGATTGTAGGTTTGTAGAGTTCAGAATTGTAAATATCAGTGTTACTGTCGTGTGTTTCAGATTGTAGGTTTGTAGAGTTCAGAATTGTAAATATCAGTGTTACTGTCGTGCGTTTCAGATTGCAGGTTTGTAGAGTTCAGAATTGTAAATATCAGTGTTACTGTCGTGCGTTTCAGATTGCAGGTTTATGGGTTCAAATTGTAAATATCAGTGTTACTGTCGTGTGTTTCATGTTGCAGGTTTATGGAGTTCAGAATTGTAAATATCAGTGTTACTGTCGTGTGTTTCATGTTGCAGGTTTGTGGAGTTCAGAATTGTAAATATCAGTGTTACTGTCGTGCGTTTCAGATTGCAGGTTTGTGGAGTTCAGAATTGTAAATATCAGTGTTACTGTCGTGTGTTTCAGATTGCAGGTTTGTGGAGTTTAGAATTGTAAATATCAGTGTTACTGTCGTGCGTTTCAGATTGCAGGTTTGTAGAGTTCAGAATTGTAAATATCAGTGTTACTGTCGTGCGTTTCAGATTGCAGGTTTATGGAGTTCAGAATTGTAAATATCAGTGTTACTGTCGTGTGTTTCATGTTGCAGGTTTGTAGAGTTCAGAATTGTAAATATCAGTGTTACTGTCGTGTGTTTCAGATTGCAGGTTTATGGAGTTCAGAATTGTAAATATCAGTGCTACTGTCGTGCGTTTCAGATTGCAGGTTTGTGGAGTTTACAATTGTAGATATCAGTGTTACTGTCGTGTGTTTCAGATTGCAGGTTTATGGAGTTCAGAATTGTAAATATCAGTGTTACTGTCGTGCGTTTCAGATTGCAGGTTTGTAGAGTTCAGAATTGTAAATATCAGTGTTACTGTCGTGTGTTTCAGATTGCAGGTTTGTGGAGTTCAGAATTGTAAATATCAGTGTTACTGTCGTGTGTTTCAGATTGCAGGTTTGTGGAGTTCAGAATTGTAAATATCAGTGTTACTGTCGTGTGTTTCATGTAAACTGACCCCAGATCGATGCTGTGGAACAATCACTCCAAGCCGATGTATCTGTCTAGATAGTTTCACACATGCCCTGTCAGAATAGTTTAGGGGGGGTGGAATTACTGTATCAACATTCCTATCAGCTTTAACTCAGAGACCGAACTGCATCATGTATCTGTGAATGAATATTGAACTGTGAAAAAGAGCCAGTGGTTAATATGGTGGTGATGGCTGGTGATGTCCTGATACCTGCTGCACAGGGAGAGTGAATCTACAGTGTGGAGGTTTTACTGTAGTGAAGTGAGAGCCAGTGGTTAATATGGTGGTGATGTCCTGATACCTGCTGCACAGGGAGAGTGAATCTACAGTGTGGAAGTTTTACTGTAGTGAAGTGAGAGCCAGTGGTTAATATGGTGGTGATGGCTGGTGATGTCCTGATACCTGCTGCACAGGGAGAGTGAATCTACAGTGTGGAGGTTTTACTGTAGTGAAGTGAGAGCCAGTGGTTAATATGGTGGTGATGGCTGGTGATTGTCCTGATACCTGCTGCACAGGGAGAGTGAATCTACAGTGTGGAGGCAGGAGTAATGCGCTGCTATCACAGTCAAAAACAAACCAAAAAACGTACAAGAAAAGGGATGTTGTTTTGCCAATGAGAGGTATGGATATTTGTTTAAATATTTGTTAGGATATTAGCACTTTAGGAACATAAGAAAATGTCCTGAGTCTACCTCCACTTAATTTCCAATTGCGTCCTCTGGTCCTGGTTTGTGCACTGCGCTTAAAGAATTGGTTAGACCAGGTGTGGAAACTCTGGTCCTGGAGGGTCGGGTGTCCCTCCTGGTTTTTTTGTTCAACTTTGCCCTAAATTACATAATTGGACCAATTATTACCAATTATTGGTGTAATTAATTAATTTAGAGCACAGTTGGAACAAAAGCCAAGAGGGACACCGACCCTCCAGGACTGGAATTGCCCACCCCTGGGTTAGACTAAACTATGTCAACTCCTTTTGAGATTTTAAATGCCCCAGCATTGTGTTTGTCTTTTTGATTGCTTCCCCACACTGTGTGGTTGCTGACAGCGATGAGTCTATTACAACACTGAGGTCTTTCTCTTGGAGAGCCTGTTCTAGTTCTATATCCACAATGATGTTTATCTTTACACTAGATCAGTGGTTCTCAACTCCAGTCCTGGGGACCCATGGTCCTGCTGGTTTTTGTTCCAACCGAGCTCTCAGTTACTTAATTGAAAACCTTAATGGAACTAATCAGAGCTTTTTTAAAGAGTTGGAGATTTCAAGTTAAATATACATTTTTATAAGGAACTTGAATTCTCCAACATTTTGTAAACTAATTAATTTAAAAAGTAAAATTAAGCAAATTATTAGTTCAATTAAGGTTTCAGTTAAGTAATTGAAAGCTCGGTTGGAACAAAATCCAGCAGGACAGTGTGTCCCCAGGACGGGAGTTGAGAAGCACTGCACTAGAAGAGCATTCATTGTTGTCTGTGACAGAGATGATACATATCATTGTGTTCTTACCAGTTTCCTGGTCTGCATTGTTCTTTTCCATCTTCTCTACTGATCATCCCTCACCAGCAACTGATCAGACACACAACAAGAAAACAAGATCAGGAACAATGTCCACTCAGCTGTATAGAACCACATGGAAGACAAAGAGAAGTGGCATTTAAAATGTACATACACTGACTTATTATCATATCTATATATATATATATAAATGATAAAGGCTTCTACCCACAGGGAACTTGTGACTAGAAGTAGTCCCAGCTTCCACTCTGATTTGTTTCCTCTCAAACACCTTTGTCTCTCTGTGATTGGGAAGCAGGGATTATATTCTGATGGGTATTTAATTCTGTCTGAAATTCCTGTCTTTCACTTAGTGTGGTTGGGAACCTGCAGGTATTAAGACTGAACATTTTTAATAACTAAATAAACCCAGAGATACCATCTCAGTACAGTTGTTTTTTTATATATATATTCTTGTAATGTTAGAATGAAGCTGTAACATGTTGCTGGCGTCCTGCCCAGCTCAGGCAGTGGGTTGGGCAGACATGCCTGAATGCTTCAGCACTGAAACTCAAACCGGTTCATGTTCTTTACACACAAACAAACAATATAAGCAGCAACAAGGAAGAAGTTAAATAAATGTGTATAATGTTGAAAAAGCTCATTGGATCATTTGTATAACCCCAGACCTGACTTTAACACCCATTACACACAGATCACAGTAAAATCAGGGATGACAGTAAAATTCTTATTAAATAAAACCTCAGCTGTTAAAAAATATACATCTCTTCTATTTCTAAAGGGTTTTCATTCTTTTTTGTGTGTATTTTATTTTCGAGTAATTCAAGGGTCAGGGTGAGGTCTGTAATTAAATCTAACAGCACCCTTCACTTTGACCAGTGACCGAATGCAGCTTTTTGGTTTTAATATGATGAAAGCATAGTATATACGTGGTATACAACTGTATTGTATGTTTCTCTACTTCAATTGTAATCACGAAATCAACACATCCCTGTGACAGACTATCCCTTGTACAACACATCCCTGTGACAGGCTCTCCCTTATACAACACATCCCTGTGACAGGCTCTCCCTTATACAACACATCCCTGTGACAGGGAATCCCTTATACAACACATCACTGTGACAGGCTATCCCTTATACAACACATCACTGTGACAGGATATCCCTTATACAACACATCCCTGTGACAGGGAATCCCTTATACAACACATCACTGTGACAGGCTATCCCTTATACAACACATCACTGTGACAGGATATCCCTTATACAACACATCCCTGTGACAGGGAATCCCTTATACAACACATCACTGTGACAGGATATCCCTTATACAACACATCCCTGTGACAGGGAATCCCTTATACAACACATCACTGTGACAGGCTATCCCTTATACAACACATCACTGTGACAGGATATCCCTTATACAACACATCACTGTGACAGACTATCCCTTATACAACACATCACTGTGACAGGGAATCCCTTATACAACACATCACTGTGACAGGCTATCCCTTATACAACACATCACTGTGACAGGATATGCCTTATACAACACATCCCTGTGACAGGGAATCCCTTATACAACACATCCCTGTGACAGGATATCCCTTATACAACACATCACTGTGACAGGCTCTCCCTTATACAGATGCCATCCTGTGTACAGAACATTCACACAATTCAAAATAAAACCTTTGTTTTATGTTTAGTTATTGTGTTTTTGTGGAGATTCTTCATTAGCTGTGCTTTGTGGTCCTGTCTCACTAACTGCATGAAATGGCATCTCTTATACAATAAGAGACACCCGACACACACTGTATTAACTTATACATGAACCCTACTGTTTCATTACGATTATCACCATCACGTCTCACACACTGTTTTCTGACTCCTCAACACCAGAACTGCCAGAAATCAACATATGGGTCATGTTACAGCAACATAAAATAACATTAAAATGATAGAATGCAGCCTTTGTCTATACAGGGTTTAGATTCTGTGGTTTCAACATGATCATTGTTGTGCTTTGTTTTTATTCATAAAATCTAGTTTCCTGTTAGTTTTATACTGTTCATGTGATTTTAATCCTATCTGAAAATGGGCCTTTGCTTTTGCTCTGGCTACACAATATGCCCTGAGAAGTTGTTACATTTTAAAGTCCTTTCTACACATTTACTTAATAAAACAACATTGTAACTTACCTTTTAAAAGGTGTGAGTCCCACACAGCTTCTGAGTGTCAGGGTCTTGTTTTCAATGCTGGGTGTCTCTCTGCTGTGACTGTAGAAACTGAAAGCACAATCCATACAGGTGAACTAATGGCAAGTAATCCTGAAAGACCTGAATGTTAACTTTCTCTGTTTCAACTCCAAAGCTAGGGGCAAGGTGGCACTGACAGCAGGCTCAGTCACACGCCTCTCAATCCTCTCACTAAACAGGTAACAGATAGACTGACAGATACATTACCTGTAATTCAAATGGCTTTGATCACTAAGAGTCAGTGCTTGGGCCACTATGCAGTGTCTTAGCTGAGAAAACAGTACACAGTACAGAGGTGAAGATTGTGGCACATGATTTTCAGTGCTTGGGAGACAACACCCCCCTGCTTAGACTGCTCTTGCAGATCTCTTGATCCCCTCCTACTATGCACTGGACTTGCCTGACCTACGCACCACGTTACTGGATCCTCAGCTGATGCAGTGTGTATACTGAGATTTTTTTCCTGATGTTTCAAAAACAAATCTTTACTGATTTTATCCCTATTTTAATATATGTAAAATAAACTCCAATAAATTCCTGTGAAAAATGCAGGGTTTAGATGCTGTGGTTTCAACATGATCATTCATTTTCAGACACATTTGATGTTACCTCCCACCATACAGAACCTCAGAATCCTTTAACGATACATACTTCAGATCTGCTTCATGATCCCACCATACAGAACCTCAGAATCCTTTAATGATACATACTTCAGATCTGCTTCATGATCCCACCATACAGAACCTCAGAATCCTTTAATGATACATACTTCAGATCTGCTTCATGATCCCACCATACAGAACCTCAGAATCCTTTAACAATACATACTTCAGATCTGCTTCATGATCGCACCATACAGAACCTCAGAATCCTTTAACGATACATACTTCAGATCTGCTTCATGATCCCACCATACAGAACCTCAGAATCCTTTAATGATACATACTTCAGATCTGCTTCATGATCCCACCATACAGAACCTCAGAATCCTTTAATGATACATACTTCAGATCTGCTTCATGATCCCACCATACAGAACCTCAGAATCCTTTAATGATACATACTTCAGATCTGCTTCATGATCCCACCATACAGATCCTCAGAATCCTTTAATGATACATACTTCAGATCTGCTTCATGATCCCACCATACAGAACCTCAGAATCCTTTAATGATACATACTTCAGATCTGCTTCATGATCCCACCATACAGAACCTCAGAATCCTTTAATGATACATACTTCAGATCTGCTTCATGATCCCACCATACAGATCCTCAGAATCCTTTAACGATACATACTTCAGATCTGCTTCATGATCCCACCATACAGAACCTCAGAATCCTTTAACGATGAGATCTGCTTCATGATCCCACCATACAGAACCTCAGAATCCTTTAACGATACATACTTCAGATCTGCTTCATGATCCCACCATACAGAACCTCAGAATCCTTTAACGATACATACTTCAGATCTGCTTCATGATCCCACCATACAGAACCTCAGAATCCTTTAACGATACATACTTCAGATCTGCTTCATGATCGCACCATACAGAACCTCAGAATCCTTTAACGATACATACTTCAGATCTGCTTCATGATCCCACCATACAGAACCTCAGAATCCTTTAATGATACATACTTCAGATCTGCTTCATGATCCCACCATACAGAACCTCAGAATCCTTTAATGATACATACTTCAGATCTGCTTCATGATCCCACCATACAGAACCTCAGAATCGTTTAACGATACATACTTCAGATCTGCTTCATGATCCCACCATACAGAACCTCAGAATCCTTTAACGATACATACTTCAGATCTGCTTCATGATCCCACCATACAGAACCTCAGAATCCTTTATCGATACATACTTCAGATCTGCTTCACGATCCCACCATACAGAACCTCAGAATCCTTTAATGATACATACTTCAGATCTGCTTCATGATCCCACCATACAGAACCTCAGAATCCTTTAACGATACATACTTCAGATCTGCTTCATGATCCCACCATACAGAACCTCAGAATCCTTTAACGATACATACTTCAGATCTGCTTCATGATCCCACCATACAGATCCTCAGAATCCTTTAATGATACATACTTCAGATCTGCTTCATGATCCCACCATACAGAACCTCAGAATCCTTTAACGATACATACTTCAGATCTGCTTCATGATCGCACCATACAGAACCTCAGAATCCTTTAACGATACATACTACAGATCTGCTTCATGATCCCACCATACAGAACCTCAGAATCCTTTAATGATACATACTTCAGATCTGCTTCATGATCCCACCATACAGATCCTCAGAATCCTTTAATGATACATACTTCAGATCTGCTTCATGATCCCACCATACAGAACCTCAGAATCCTTTAACGATACATACTTCAGATCTGCTTCATGATCGCACCATACAGAACCTCAGAATCCTTTAATGATACATACTTCAGATCTGCTTCATGATCGCACCATACAGAACCTCAGAATCCTTTAACGATACATACTTCAGATCTGCTTCATGATCCCACCATACAGAACCTCAGAATCCTTTAATGATACATACTTCAGATCTGCTTCACGATCCCACCATACAGAACCTCAGAATCCTTTAAAGATACATACTTCAGATCTGCTTCCACTTTACAGATGCTACTCATTTCTACACACTTCCATTTCACTTCATGTTCACACATCAGTCAGGCGGAGATTATTCACACAATCAGCATATTCTAACGTATATGCTCATTGTGCCTTTGCCTTCAATTGTGCTTCAAAACCGTCTAGTTTTTTTTTTTTTTTCATATGGGGAACACAACATTGATACCTGCCTTTAAATAGGTATACGTTCCACACATCTCCTGATACCAGTAAAAAAAACACAGGGACTTTGCAGTCTTTAAAATGTGTATAATTTAAACAACCTGTGACTAGTGTACAAACTGAAAGCACAATCCACAAAAGTGAACTCATGACAAATATACCTGAAAGACCTGAATGCTTAGTTTCTACTGTTTGGCACCAAAGCTACCAGGGCAAGGTGGCACTGACAGCAGGCTCAGTCACACGCCTCTCAATCCTCTCACGAATGAGAAGAGGTAACAGATAGACTGACAGATACACCTCCTATAATTCAAATGGCTTTGATAACTAAAAGTCAGCAGAGCAAAAAAGACAAATGTGCGTGTGTGATGCATTGATAAAAGTGTCACTGTTTATTAAACAGAGTTTAATGCAGTGAGCATGTGCCCAGAGTAAGTAATAGAACAGTCACTTCACTCTTTATTAAACAGAGTTTAATGCAGTGAGCGTGTGTCCAGAGTAAGTAATAGAACAGTCACTTCACTCTTTATTAAATAGAGTTTAATGCAGTGAGCGTGTGTCCAGAGTAAGTAATAGAACAGTCACTGCACTCTTTATTAAATAGAGTTTAATGCAGTGAGCATGTGCCCAGAGTAAGTAATAGAACAGTCACATCACTCTTTATTAAATAGAGTTTAATGCAGTGAGCGTGTGTCCAGAGTAAGTAATAGAACAGTCACTTCACTCTTTATTAAATAGAGTTTAATACAGTGAGCGTGTGTCCAGAGTAAGTAATAGAACAGTCACTTCACTCTTTATTAAATAGAGTTTAATGCAGTGAGCGTGTGCCCAGAGTAAGTAATAGAACAGTCACATCACTCTTTATTAAATAGAGTTTAATGCAGTGAGCGTGTGCCCAGAGTAAGTAATAGAACAGTCACTTCACTCTTTATTAAATAGAGTTTAATGCAGTGAGCGTGTGTCCAGAGTAAGTAATAGAACAGTCACATCACTCTTTATTAAATAGAGTTTAATGCAGTGAGCGTGTGTCCAGAGTAAGTAATAGAACAGTCACTTCACTCTTTATTAAATAGAGTTTAATGCAGTGTGCATGTGCCCAGAGTAAGTAATAGAACAGTCACTTCACTCTTTATTAAACAGAGTTTAATGCAGTGAGCGTGTGTCCAGAGTAAGTAATAGAACAGTCACTTCACTCTTTATTAAACAGAGTTTAATGCAGTGAGCGTGTGTCCAGAGTAAGTAATAGAACAGTCACTTCACTCTTTATTAAATAGAGTTTATTGCAGTGAGCGTGTGCCCAGAGTAAGTAATAGAACAGTCACATCACTCTTTATTAAATAGAGTTTAATACAGTGAGCGTGTGCCCAGAGTAAGTAATAGAACAGTCACATCACTCTTTATTAAATATAGTTTAATGCAGTGAGCGTGTGTCCAGAGTAAGTAATAGAACAGTCACTTCACTCTTTATTAAATAGAGTTTAATACAGTGAGCGTGTGCCCAGAGTAAGTAATAGAACAGTCACATCACTCTTTATTAAATAGAGTTTAATGCAGTGAGCGTGTGTCCAGAGTAAGTAATAGAACAGTCACTTCACTCTTTATTAAACAGAGTTTAATGCAGTGAGCGTGTGTCCAGAGTAAGTAATAGAACAGTCACTTCACTCTTTATTAAATAGAGTTTAATACAGTGAGTGTGTGCCCAGAGTAAGTAATAGAACAGTCACTTCACTCTTTATTAAATAGAGTTTAATGCAGTGAGCATGTGTCCAGAGTAAGTAATAGAACAGTCACTTCACTGTTTATTAAATATAGTTTAATGCAGTGAGCGTGTGTCCAGAGTAAGTAATAGAACAGTCACTTCACTGTTTATTAAATATAGTTTAATGCAGTGAGCGTGTGCCCAGAGTAAGTAATAGAACAGTCACTTCACTCTTTATTAAACAGAGTTTAATGCAGTGAGCGTGTGTCCAGAGTAAGTAATAGAACAGTCACTTCACTCTTTATTAAATAGAGTTTAATACAGTGAGCGTGTGTCCAGAGTAAGTAATAGAACAGTCACTTCACTCTTTATTAAACAGAGTTTAATGCAGTGAGCGTGTGTCCAGAGTAAGTAATAGAACAGTCACTTCACTGTTTATTAAATATAGTTTAATGCAGTGAGCGTGTGTCCAGAGTAAGTAATAGAACAGTCACTTCACTCTTTATTAAATATAGTTTAATGCAGTGAGCGTGTGTCCAGAGTAAGTAATAGAACAGTCACTTCACTCTTTATTAAATATAGTTTAATGCAGTGAGCGTGTGTCCAGAGTAAGTAATAGAACAGTCACATCACTCTTTATTAAATAGAGTTTAATGCAGTGTGCATGTGTCCAGAGTAAGTAATAGAACAGTCACATCACTCTTTATTAAATAGAGTTTAATGCAGTGTGCATGTGTCCAGAGTAAGTAATAGAACAGTCACTTCACTCTTTATTAAATAGAGTTTAATGCAGTGAGCGTGTGTCCAGAGTAAGTAATAGAACAGTCACTTCACTCTTTATTAAATAGAGTTTAATGCAGTGAGCATGTGTCCAGAGTAAGTAATAGAACAGTCACTTCACTCTTTATTAAATAGAGTTTAATGCAGTGAGCGTGTGTCCAGAGTAAGTAATAGAACAGTCACATCACTCTTTATTAAATAGAGTTTAATGCAGTGTGCATGTGTCCAGAGTAAGTAATAGAACAGTCACATCACTCTTTATTAAATAGAGTTTAATGCAGTGTGCATGTGTCCAGAGTAAGTAATAGAACAGTCACATCACTCTTTATTAAATATAGTTTAATGCAGTGTGCATGTGTCCAGAGTAAGTAATAGAACAGTCACTTCACTCTTTATTAAATATAGTTTAATGCAGTGAGCGTGTGTCCAGAGTAAGTAATAGAACAGTCACATCACTCTTTATTAAATAGAGTTTAATGCAGTGAGCGTGTGTCCAGAGTAAGTAATAGAACAGTCACTTCACTGTTTATTAAATATAGTTTAATGCAGTGAGCGTGTGTCCAGAGTAAGTAATAGAACAGTCACTTCACTGTTTATTAAATATAGTTTAATGCAGTGAGCGTGTGCCCAGAGTAAGTAATAGAACAGTCACTTCACTCTTTATTAAATATAGTTTAATGCAGTGAGCGTGTGCCCAGAGTAAGTAATAGAACAGTCACTTCACTCTTTATTAAATAGAGTTTAATGCAGTGAGCGTGTGTCCAGAGTAAGTAATAGAACAGTCACTTCACTCTTTATTAAATAGAGTTTAATGCAGTGAGCGTGTGTCCAGAGTAAGTAATAGAACAGTCACTTCACTCTTTATTAAATAGAGTTTAATGCAGTGAGCGTGTGCCCAGAGTAAGTAATAGAACAGTCACATCACTCTTTATTAAATAGAGTTTAATGCAGTGAGCATGTGCCCAGAGTAAGTAATAGAATGAAGCAACATGCACAAAAAAGGCAACATGATAGGATGCTGCGACCTTTCCCAGCTCCACATGATCTGAGTAGCCTTACAGAAACACTCCTCTGTGCTTCATCCCATTTCAGAGTCTGTTACTGAGCTAACATCCACTGGGGTGCAGTCTCCTCACTACTGTGTCACTGATAGAGCTAAAATCCACTGGGGTGCACTCTCCTGACTGCAGTGTCACTGATAGAGCTAACATCCACTGGGGTTCAGTCTCCTCACTGCAGTGTCACTGATAGAGCTAACATCCACTGGGGTGCAGTCTCCTCACTGCAGTGTCACTGATGGAGCTAACATCCACTGGGGTGAAGTCTCCTCACTGCAGTGTCACTGATAGAGCTAACATCCACTGGGGTGCAGTCTCCTCACTGCAGTGTCACTGATAGAGCTAAAATCCACTGGGTGCACTCTCCTGACTGCCGTGTCACTGATAGAGCTAACATCCACTGGGGTGAAGTCTCCTCACTGCAGTGTCACTGATAGAGCTAACATCCACTGGGGTGCAGTCTCCTCACTGCAGTGTCACTGATAGAGCTAAAACCACTGGGGGTGCACTCTCCTGACTGCCGTGTCACTGATAGAGCTAACATCCACTGGGGTGAAGTCTCCTCACTGCCGTGTCACTGATAGAGCTAACATCCACTGGGGTGCAGTCTCCTCACTGCAGTGTCACTGATAGAGCTAACATCCACTGGGGTGAAGTCTCCTCACTGCAGTGTCACTGATAGAGCTAACATCCACTGGGGTGCAGTCTCCTCACTGCAGTGTCACTGATAGAGCTAAAATCCACTGGGGTGCACTCTCCTGACTGCCGTGTCACTGATAGAGCTAACATCCACTGGGGTGAAGTCTCCTCACTGCAGTGTCACTGATAGAGCTAACATCCACTGGGGTGCAGTCTCCTCACTGCAGTGTCACTGATAGAGCTAAAATCCACTGGGGTGCACTCTCCTGACTGCCGTGTCACTGATAGAGCTAACATCCACTGGGGTGAAGTCTCCTGACTGCCGTGTCACTCATAGAGCTAACATCCACTGGGGTGAAGTCTCCTCACTGCCGTGTCACTGATAGAGCTAACATCCACTGGGGTGCAGTCTCCTGAAAGCAGTGTCACTGATAGAGCTAACATCCACTGGGGTGCACTCTCCTGACTGCAGTGTCACTGATAGAGCTAACATCCACTGGGGTGCAGTCTCCTCACTGCAGTGTCACTGATAGAGCTAACATCCACTGGGGTGAAGTCTCCTGACTGCAGTGTCACTGATAGAGCTAACATCCACTGGAGTACAGTCTCCTGACTGCAGTGTCACTGATAGAGCTAACATCCACTGGTGTACAGTCTCCTGACTGCAGTGTCACTGATGGAGCTAACATCCACTGGGGTGAAGTCTCCTGACTGCAGTGTCACTGATAGAGCTAACATCCACTGGGGTTCAGTCTCCTGACTGCAGTGTCACTGATAGAGCTAACATCCACTGGGGTGCAGTCTCCTCACTGCAGTGTCACTGATAGAGCTAACATCCACTGGGGTGAAGTCTCCTCACTGCAGTGTCACTGATAGAGCTAACATCCACTGGGGTGCAGTCTCCTGACTGCAGTGTCACTGATAGAGCTCACATCCACTGGGGTGAAGTCTCCTGAAAGCAGTGTCACTGATAGAGCTAACATCCACTGGGGTGAAGTCTCCTGACTGCAGTGTCACTGATAGAGCTAACATCCACTGGGGTGCAGTCTCCTGACTGCAGTGTCACTGATAGAGCTCACATCCACTGGGGTGAAGTCTCCTGACTGCAGTGTCACTGATAGAGCTAACATCCACTGGGGTGAAGTCTTCTCACTGCAGTGTCACTGATAGAGCTAACATCCACTGCGGTGCAGTCTCCTGACTGCAGTGTCACTGATAGAGCTAACATCCACTGGGGTGAAGTCTCCTGAAAGCAGTGTCACTGATAGAGCTAACATCCACTGGGGTGAAGTCTCCTCACTGCAGTGTCACTGATAGAGCTAACATCCACTGGGGTGAAGTCTCCTGAAAGCAGTGTCACTGATAGAGCTAACATCCACTGGGGTGCATTCTCCTGACTGCAGTGTCACTGATAGAGCTCACATCCACTGGGGTGAAGTCTCCTCACTGCAGTGTCACTGATAGAGCAGTGGTTTAATGAGGGGTGTTTTGAAAGAGAGCTGCTATAGGGGAGATGTACAGGCCTGTTATTTGATTCTGTTCACCGTGGTTTTCTTTGTCTGCTGTAGAAGACACCAGTCAAAATGTTTGTCTACTTGAATTACATTTAAAATGTTAACTGTTATAAATAACTTCATTTTAAATGACTCTGAGCTTTATGACAAAGGCCAATAAAATGGCAAGTGTATTTTACATATGAAAGAACATAAGAAAGTTTACAAACGAGAGGCCATTCAGCCCATCTTGCTTGTTTGGTTGTTAGTAGCTTATTGATCCCAGAATCTCATCAAGCAGCTTCTTGAAGGATCCCAGGGTGTCAGCTTCAACAACATTACTGGGGAGTTGGTTCCAGACCCTCACAATTCTCTGTGTAAAAAAGTGCCTCCTATTTTCTGTTCTGAATGCCTTTTATCTAATCTCCATTTGTGACCCCTGGTCCTTGTTTTTTTTTTCAGGTCGAAAAAAGTCCCTGGGTCAACATTGTCTATACCTTTTAGGATTTTGAATGCTTGAATCAGATCACCTCGTAGTCTTCTTTGTTCAAGACTGAATAGATTCAATTCTTTGAGCCTGTCTGCATATGATATGCCTTTTAAACCCGGGATAATTCTAGTCGCTCTTCTTCACACTCTTTCTAGAGCAGCAGTATCCTTTTGTTGAAGTGTTAAAGGGACTAGGAGCTCTTAAAATATACAAATCCCCTGGGCCGGATGAGATCCTCCCAATAGTACTCAAAGAAATGAAAGAAGTTATTTACAAACTGCTAACCAAGATCATGCAACAGTCTCTTGACACAGGGGTTGTACCGACAGACTGGAAAATAGCAAACGAATAACCGATCCACAAAAAAAGGGGAGACAAACCGAACCAGGTAACTACAGACCAATAAGCCTGACTTCTATTATATGTAAACTTATGGAAACTATAATAAGATCCAAAATGGAAAATTACCTATATGGTAACAATATCCTGGGAGATAGTCAGCATGGTTTTAGGAAAGGGGGATCGTGTCTAACTAACCTGCTTGACTTTTTTGAGGATGCAACATTGAAAATGGATAATTGCAAAGCATACGACATGGTTTATTTAGATTTATTTATTTCTACCAAGGAATTTTATTTATTTCAAGGAAATGCATCCACATGGATTAGGGAGTGGTTAACATGTAGACATTCTTAATCTACTATTCCTAATCTAAATTAATGATTTAGATTCTAATATAGTAAGTAAACTTGTTCAATTTGAAGACAACACAAAAATAGGAGGAGTGGCAAACACTTTGCAGTAGCAAAGGTTCCAGACCCTCACAATTCTCTGTGTAAAAAAGTGCCTTCTATTTTCTGTTCTGAATGCCCCTTTATCTAATCTCCATTTGTACCACTTGTCTGTACATGATTACATGCACCCAGCCAATCAGAAGGATTTCAGAGTGCAACACTGAATGAGCTCTGGGTTTTCTTTGCCATGGGACTTGTGCAGAAACCGACATTGAAGGACTGCTGGACCACAGAAGCTGTGCTTCTAACTCCAGCCTTTAGACACCTTGTGCCTTTTAATCAATTCTTTGAAATTCTTTGATTCCTGCATTATGTGGACAACAGTGATCATGCCCAATATTCACATGGAGAGTTATGGAAGATTCAGTCAGTTTTGGATCACATTTACACTACATTAGAACAAGTTTACAGTCCAGAACAAAACATATTAGCATTGATGAATCACTGAGGCTATATAAAAGGTATCCTGGCATTCAAGAAGTACATACCCATCAACAGGGCCAGGTTTGGCATACATTTCTATGCACTGTGAATCTGGTGTGAGGAGAAGGGGCTATATCTGGAATTTTCTAGTGTACCAAAGCAAGGGCACCACTGGTACTGCACAAGATAAAACTCCAGCGACTCACCAAGTGGCAAAGGGTCTAGAAGGCTTGGAAGGCAAGAGTTACTGCCTTTGGATGGATCAGTTTTACATTATTATTATTATTATTATTATTATTATTATTTATTTCTTAGCAGACGCCCTTATCCAGGGCGACTTACAATCGTAAGCAAATACATTTCAAGTGTTACAATACAAGTAATACAATAAGAGCAAGAAATACAATAACTTTTGTTCAAGTGTGACAAACCACAATTCAATAATACAGCAGATAATAGTGATAGTTACATCAGGATATGATTAAATAGTGATAGTTACATCAGGATATGATTAAATACAAAGTACTACAGGTTAAGCACTTGGCAGATTACAGTATTCTGAAGTACAGGATTAAATGCAGTAAAATAGGGGCAGATAAGAGCAAAAATAAAGCACATTTACATGAAGGGTGATAGTGTCCCAGGATACAAACAGAGGAGTTCTACAGGTGCTCTTTTGAAGAGGTGAGTCTTAAGGAGGCGCCGGGAATGTGGTCAGGGACTGGGCAGTCTTGACATCTGTAGAGAAGGTCATTCCACCACTGCGGAGCAAGGGTGGAGAAGGAGCGGGCTCTGGAGGCAGGGGGAGCGTGGAGGAGGTAGAGCTAGTCTTCTAGTGCAGGCGGAGCGGAGAGGTCGAGGGGGGTGTAGGGAGAGATAAGGGTCTGAGGTAGCTGGGTGCAGTCTGGTCAAGGCATCTGTAGGCTAGTACAAGAGTCTTGAACTGATGCGAGCGGTGATCGGGAGCCAGTGGAGCGAGCGGAGTAGTGGAGTAGCGTGCAAAGCGAGGCAGAGAGAACACCAGGCGGGCAGCAGAGTTCTGGATGAGCTGGAGCGGACGGGTATGGACGAGGGAGGCCAGCCAGGAGGGAGCAGCAGTCTAGGCGGGAGAGTACCAGGGCCTGGACCAGGAGCTGGGTAGCGAGTTGGTGAGGAAGGGACGGATTCTTTGGATGTTGCTCAGGAAGAATCGGCAAAAGCGTACAGAGTGGAGATGTGCTGGGAATAAGAGAGGCAGGGGTCCAGGGTGACTCTCAAGGTTCTTAGCTGAGGAAGAGGGAGAGTGGTAGATTCCAGAGGAACAGAGATAGAGAGATCAGAGGAGGGGAGGAGGAGGAAAGAAAAGGTCAGATTTAGAGAGGTTGAGTTTGAGGTGATGCGAGTGCATCCAGGAGGAAATAGCAGACAGACAGGTAGAGACACGGGAGGAGATGGTGGAGTCAGAGGTGGGGAAGGAGAGGAAAATCTGAGCATCATCAGCATAGAAATGGTATGAGAAACCATAGGATGCGATGAGGGGGCCCAGGGAGCGGGTGTAGAGAGAGAACAGAGAGGACCCAAGACTGACCCTTGGGGACTCCAGTTAAGAGAGAGGGTGAGGTGGAGGTTGCTCCACGCCAGGTTACCTGGTAAGTGCGGTTGGAGAGGTAGGGAGGAGAACCAGGCCAGAGCAGTGCCAGAGATCCCCAGGTCAGCAAGAGATGATAGTAGAATAGAGTGATCAACAGTGTCAAAGGCAGCAGAGAGGTCGAGGAGAATTAGGACAGAAGAGAGAGAGGCATGGTGGATCCTTCCAAAGAGACATCCACCCCGACCTCTTCAGTGAATTACAGCACCTTCAGTTTGAAATGTGTGGCACAGTTATGCCCAACAGAAAAAAATATGCCTCAGGATTTACTGAAGAACAAAATAAGAAAGGGTGAAGTTGAGATGTGGGCGGGTCCGTGTAACAAATGTTTTTTTTTTTTTTTTGTTCCTGGGTAGTAAGTGTTATTTCCTAATTGCTTATGCCTCAAAAGTATAGAAAATGGCTATTATTCCCCACAAACTTTGCTTTTGTAACCAGGACAGTTATATTTTGAAATTTACCTATTTTCCAGAACATTCCAGATAGATTCAGTGCTGAGTAAACTTGGAGTAACTTCTAGAACTTTCTAGAACTTTCCAGTAATATAAATAGTAGTATAAATACAGGGGCCTTAAGCCCACCAGTTCAGTTTAGTTCCAGCTGCCTAAGTGGATACATATCTGCATTTTTCTGAGATGGCATCAAGAGGCAGCAAGCATCCGGCAGACGCATTTTCCTATGTCTGCGGCCAATTTATCAAGACAAGAGCGAAAAAAGTACTCCGTGGAAGCATCTGCTAAGATGTGTGAGGCCTATAAGGCATATTTCGCATGCCTGTCGGGATCAAGACAAACCCTGGGCACCTCTATTTCACCCTGCGAGCACTGCAAAAAACTCTGGAAGGTAAGATGGACAATTGTTGCTCGGAATTTTATGTTATAAAATTTGTTAAAATTTTAAAATTGTAAAAGTTTTAATTTTAAATGTTTTACAATTTTCAATGTTATTGAAAAAATATATCATAGATGAAAAATGTTGCGAGAATCTCTTACACATTAGTCATGGGTGAAATAAATGTATTTTTGTAGGATGGTACAGAGGGGAAAAGAGAGCCATGAAGTTCGCTATCCCAAGAATTTGGTGGGAACCCACTGACCACTCAAGCAACTGCTACTTCTGCATGGTGGACCCTTCCAAACGCCGGACTGGCAAGAATGCACCTGCTATCACGATCGGACCTTCCTTCATCCATCGCCTGTTGCACACTGCCATGAGCCTGCACTCCTCCTCCGAGAGAGAGCAGCCGCCTTAGAAGAGAGCAGCAAGTCAGAGAGCGAGAAGACGTTGTAGATCCAGATGACAATTTCAGAGGTGGAGCTGAGGAGAGAAACCCATACTACCCCAACCAAAAAGACCTCAACGACTTGATTAGAGATCTTAGTCTCACCAAGTCCAATGCCGAGCTTTTTGACGCCTAGGCTCAAGCAATGGAACTTGTTGGATGAAAGTGTGCAAGTCGCAGATCAGAGGAAGCGCCACCAACCTTTTTCCAGCTTCTTCACCCGCCAAGATGGGCTCTGCTTCTGCCACAATGTGACCAGTCTGTTCGAGGTAATCGGAATCGCTTGTAATCAGAATGAGTGGCTCCTCTTCATTGACAGCTCATCCAGGAGCCTCAAAGCCGTGTGCTGCTCCATAATGGTAACAAGTACCCGTCTCTTCCCCTGGCTCACTCGGGTGCACCTCAAAGAGGATTACAACAGCATCAAGACCTTGCTGGACACCTTGAAGTATGATGAGTACGGCTGGGGGAGGTCATAGGAGACTTCAAAATGGTGGCATTCTGATGGGTCTCAAGGCGGTTTTACCAAGTTTCCCTGCTATCTTTGCCTTTGGGACAGCAGGGACACCAAGGCGCACTACCACAGGCGGGACTGGCCACAGCGGACCGAGTTCTCTGTGGGGAGGAACAACGCAAGTGGGAGCCACTGGTGGACCCCCCGGAAGGTGCTGATGCCACCACTGCACATCAAATTGGGCCTTATGAAACAATTTGTCAGAGCTCTAGATAAGGAGTCGGCAGCCTTCAAGTACCTTCAAGACTTCTTCCCTAAGCTGTCTGAGGCAAAGGTCAAAGCCGGTGTCTTCGCCGGATCACAGATAAAGAAGATCCTGGAGTGCAATGAATTCCCCAAGAAGCTCACTAGTAAGGAGAAAGTGGCTTGGAACAGCTTTATCGCAGTGGTTCGGGGCTTCCTGGGCAATCACAAGGCCGAAAATCTCGAAAAAGTACTCACTTCTAAATCTTTTGTAGTCATTTTTGTATTACTTTAGTATAAATACATGTTAATTTGGATTCATATGTTGTTTTTTTCTGACTTTATGTGAACGAAAAGACACAAATTCGCCCATTTTCTCATTGGAAATAGGTAAATTTCAAAATATCACTGTCCTGGTCACAAAAGCAAAGTTTGTGGGGAATAATAGCCATTTTCTATACTTTTGAGGCATAAGCAATTAGGAAATAACACTTACTACCCAGGAACAAAAATTGTGTTACATAGTGTTTAGCTGGCTTGCCTGCCTGGAAGAGAAATCCACCTGCAATGGATTACAAGAGGTTATGTTTTTCCTCTCCTGAGTGCAAACACTGTGATAACAATATAGTGAATGGACAGAGATGGATTGAATGCATTAAAATTACTTGTTATGGGTGCAAAAAGAGTTTGCATGTTATGTTAACCTATAAGTGGGGTTCAGGGGGCGGAGCTAGGCACCAACAACCTATCATCTGCTGTCATCAATTAAATCTACCTTATTTAAACATCAGTCACCTCTACCTCGCTGTCTTGTGTTTTTTCGTTTTTGGCTTAAACCTAAGCGATTTCAAGACCCATCTACTTTTGCGTACCTCAATAATGGAGTACTTACAGCAGTTGTCATCGGATTCAGAGGATTCCCAGGATTTTCTGTCATTAACAGATCATTCTCCTTCAGCTTCAATTCAGGGTCCATCCAGTCTCAATTTTTCTTCTCCCCTTCTGGTATTTCAGTTACATCTGATCAGGCTCCTGATCAGGCTCTCAACCAGGTTCCAGTTCAAATGTTGCTCACCGCTCCTGCCACCCAAACATCGAATCGCGGCGATCCCAAGTGTCTTCGGCCTCAGGACGCCCCTCTGATCGATTGTTTTGGAAGGACTGGCCCATGAATAAATTGATAAAAACCTCCTTAAAACGGTAATGCGATTCCGGCAGGGAGGATAGAGAGTCTCTTTTCATTCTCTATTGCAATTCAGTCTCAGCAGAACCAGTCTTTCCTCCGAAAAAACATAATCAGCCACGCCCAGCCATTCAGCGCCCTAAAACAGACAGCAGGCAGTCTATTCGGATCTAACCACCCCCACAACTAGCACCGCTAACCAGCAGCCAGTCATTGAAACCAACATTCGCAAATATTCAACAAGATAAAATCATTTATGCAGCCTTTTTTCCGATACTCTATCTTCGGTCAGTTCTCAACTGTCGGATCTAGAAAAAAGGGTGTCTATTATGGAACAGGGAAATCAATCTACAGCGCAGTCATTAATTTCAGCATCAAATACTGCAGCCGCCTACAGCTTCTTCCGTCCAGCCCCAATTTCAGCCAATAAGCAGATTCTCCAATTTACAACCTTATACCGCATCTACATACGGCTCCTCCCTCCATCGCAGCTAGATCGTCACACTATATCTCCACAAATCAGACGTGTCATTCTCGAAGGTAAGGACATTAATCTTGTTTCACTATTAATGACGACTTCGGAATTCTTGGACCATAGAGTAGTCGATTGTGAGAATTGGCGGTAACTCTAAAATCCAGCGATCCCAGACTGCTTAAAAATCTTACATTAGGGGGGGAGCTTGTCCTTGCTTTCTCCATATTCAGAGATGTGTTATGCTCGGTATATCCTAACCACAGAGCTGAACTGGAATCTTATTTAATATTACATCGTGAGCTGTCTGTCAGATACGGAGGGACTATGTTTTATGAGTATCATAAAGCCTTCTCTGCAAAAGCAGCAGCGATATTGGCAGCAGATAATCACATCATCAATTGGGCAAAACCTGATCCAGATCTATTTAATAGAATTTTTGGTGGTCTAAGGGCTAATGCATGTGGGGTCTGCGCTTCAACAGCTCATTCAACAGCCCTCTGCCCTAAAGCTGCAATTGCATCAACTTCTAAAGCACCCGGTTTCGTCGCTAATTCATACAGATCTTCAGTACCTAATCTTATACATTCTTCAGATCAAAGACAAATACGGGCGCAGTATCAGATTTTCAGGAGGAAGACAAATCTGCAACAATTTCAATACTGGCTTCTGTTCAAATAGGCAATGCAATTTTATCCACATGTGCAGCAATTGTGTGACGCCACTCTAATACAATCTGCCCTTTAAAACGCAAGTGACTTTCCCCGATGCTCACCGTCTTTACTCCTATAAACATCCTGGCGTTATTGGTAAATTATAGAAACATCCCGACAGTAACTTAATTACCTGATCAACGGATTAAAAAAATGGTTTTTCAAACGGTCTTACTCAAATTCCTTCTTCCTGCTCCAGCAAAAATCTTTATTCAGCGACTCAAGAGCCACAATCAGTGCAGTCTCTCATCGAAAAAATAAATTAAAAAAGGATTTATAGTCGGTCCATTTTAGCTCCTCCTTTTCCAGTATATAGAATTAATCCTATCGGCATTGCCACGAGGAAAATGTCAGGAAAAAAAAGCGCCTCATTATTGATTTATCAGCACCACGGGGTCAAGCACCAGCAGCATTAACTCATTAATTCCCTAAGATCAATTTTTCCTGCATTACATCACTATTGCAGACGCAATACATTCAATTAAATTAGCAGGTCGTGGTTCCTGGTTAGCAAAAAGCAGATATATCAGACCCATTTAAAGTAATGCCAATCCATCCTTCTCTCCGTCACCTGTTTGGTATATGCTGGGAAGGGAAGTTTTATTTTGCCACTAATTGACTTTCGGCTGCCGCAGCAGCCCCAAGATATTTGATACCCTGTCGGAAGCATTATGCTGGATTCTTCTTAATGTCTATCATGTCCCGTTCTTGCTCCACTTGCTGGATGATTTTTAGTAATTTCTCCTCCTTCAGATGCACCAGCAGAAGCGATTTCCAATCTTAAAAGCTTATTTTCTGAAGTTGGCGTTCGCTTTCAGAAGAAAAAATCAATTGGTCCCCTTCATTCTTTGGAATTCCTTGGAATCATTCTAGATACAGAAAAGTTTGAAGTCTGCCTGCCTGAGTCTAAACTTAACCATATTCGCTTGCTCATTCAGGATTTTCAGATCAGTAAAACAATTAAAAAAACGGGCACTGCTTTCATTGCTGGGTTACTTTAATTTTGCAACACGATCATTCCACAGGGAGGACGTTTATATCTCGACTGCTAGCGCTGGCATCAACAGCAAAAATCTGGACTCCTATTTAAATATCTCTTCAGAAGCTAGGAAAGACATTAAATGTGGTCTGCGCTATTCAGCACTGGAACGGTCTCTCTATGTTTTATGATGATTTCATTTCAGCTCCTCATGATATGGCTTTATTTACTGATGCCTCATCTCTGGGATTCGGAGGTCTATTTAACAATCAATGGTTTTGCAGTACATGGCCTGAGGAAATCGAGAGAACATATCTCCTCATCTAAAATCCACAGCTCTGCTAGAGATATACCCAATAGTAGCAGCTGCCCAGCTATGGGGTCATCTCTGGTCTAAGAAATCAATACTATTTTACTGTGATAATTCAACTACAGTGCATATTATAAATAAAGGACGTTCCTCCTCCGCCTCTTATAATGCAAATTGCTGGGCGGCTAGTATGGATTTCAGTCTCTAATAACTTCCTAATACAAGCTCGCCACCTACCGGCATTTTTAATAATGCAGCTGATGCTTTTTCGCTTACGAATTCCAAATTCCACAGTTTGCTGCCCTCAGCTCTGCAATATCCAGCAGCAACGCCCACAGTTGAATCAGCTGATTTTCAACTAAATCCAACTATTAATAAACTTAATTCAGCTCAAGATTACATGGCATCAGCACTTGCCCAATCTACCAGATCCTAGTACTCTACAGGTTGGGCATGTTATGTAACTTTCTGTTTACAAAGCAGGATTAATCCTACTCCATTCAACCAGGACTGGACCATGCATGTTCATAGTGCATGCAAAGGACTCTACATCTGGCACCAGCTACAATCAGACTATATTTGTCAGGAATTTAGCATCAATTTCGCTTGATGTCCATCAATTCCCCAACTCTATTATCAATTCCAGCGGTTCGTCTCCCTTTTACGAGGAATTTCCAAGTGCTCTCCGGCTCCTTCTTCTGCTCGCCTGCCTATTTCTATAGACATTCTCAGTAAATTGATTTCACATTCCGCCACGGCTGTTTTTCTCCATTTGATGATTTAACTGTGGAAGTCATATGTCTATCTGCATTTTTTTGATTTTTGAGACGTTCTGAATATACAGTTCCTTCTATTGCCAGCTTCCCACCCTAGGTATCCGCTGCAGTGACCCTCAAGCTCATCCCAGATTCTCATTTCATCTTATTTCTTCAGATTTCAAAAAAACAGATCAACTGCGGCAAGGACAATGTATTCAGCTTTTCTAAGATCAACTCTCCTCTGTGTCCCTTCACTTCCATGTTGAAGTACATTGCAGAACAAAGCCATTTCATCCTCCGACCCTTTGTTTATCAATTCAAGCCGGTCCATTGTATCAAGGCATTGGTTTTCAACACACCTTTCCACCGTGGTATCCAGAGCAGGTCTTCCTTCGCATTCTACACTCCTCATTCATTTAGAATAGGGCAGCTACTTCAGCCGCTAAAAGCCAACATTAACCAGCATTTAATTAAAAATATGGGGCGCTGGACTTCATCAGCAGTTGAAAGTTATATTCGTTCTTCATCATCTGAAATATCCTCCGACATCAGTCCATTGCTAGTATGTCCGGAGTGGGGACGACCTTCTGCCTGAGCCACCAAAGATTTCCCCTAAGAAATAAAATTAAAGAAAGGGGGGTTTTTTCTTTCCACTGTGCAGAGGGTCTTCACATAGTCATTAGGGTACAGTCTACTAACCCCTTTGTCACGTTAAGTGTTTGTTTTCTTCGTCTAAATGTTTTCTTTTCTTCTTTCTTATGCATTGGCGGTTCTCTTTTTTCTTCATGTTGCGTCAGCGGGAGCCGGGGTCCATCTTTGGGGGTTAGTGATTCCACTTTCTCCAACCCTTTGTTAAGCTCCGCTTCATTTACCTCATAGGCCAAACCTTCCATCTGCATGTATGTTTCTTTTGGGATTCTTCTTTCAGGTCTGATGCCTCTATGTGAGGGTCCCCAAGCGGTGGCATCCTCGTGTTTGTCGGGTCTCCTCAAAGACGGAACCCCCTTCTATTATGTTGGGCTTCAAAGAGGTGGAACACCACGCATTATATGTTTTAACAAATACTAACTTTATGTTTTCTTTCCGGTTCGCGAGCCTCTTATGTCGGGTAACCCCAGAGACGGTGCCCTCTTGGTATGTCGGGTCACCTCAAAGACGGTGGCCCCTCCTGTTTGTCGGGTCTCCTCAGCGACGGAACCCCCTACTGTATATGTTGGGTCAGGAAGAGCCGAACCTCTTTGTGTTATTAATACTAATTCATGTTTTCTTTCCGTTCGCGAGCCTCTTCGATGTCGGGTAACCTCAGAGACGGTGCCCTCTCGCTTGTCGGGTCACCTCAAAGACGGTGGCCCCTCCCTGTTTATCGTGTCTATCGATCAAGTAAATGTTGGGCCTGGAAGAGGCGGAGCCCCTCTCTCCATGTGTATATGTTTACTAACTCTGTCAAACACTATCAGGTGGCATAGCTCCGCCCCGTGAATTATTGTTGATGTTACTGTTATTGTAAATCTATTGTTCACATGATATGTAATGAATTCAATTGAATTGAAAAGAGAGGGAGGGAGGGAGAGGAGAGACAGGGGAGAGGGAGGGAGAGGATAGAGAGGGGAGAGTGGAGAGAGAGAGGAGAGGGAGGGAGATGGGAGGGAGGAGAGAGGGGGGAGAGGAGAGGAGAAGGGAGAGGGTGGCAGAAGGGTGAGAGAGTAGGAGAGAAAGAGAGATGGGAAGAGAAGCAAAAGGGAGGTAGAGGATAGAAAGGGAGGACGGGGGAGAGGATAGAGACGAGGAGGGGAGGATGGGGAGAGGGGAGAGAGAAGAGGGGAGAAGAGAAGAGGGAGAGGAGAGAGGAGAGAGGGGGGAGAGAGGAGAGAGAGGGAGGAGAGGAGAGAGAGGGAGAGGAGAGGATAGGAGGGAGGAGGAGAGGGAGGGAGAGGAGAGGAGGGATGGACAGGAGAGGGAGAGGGAGGGGAGAGGGAGGAGGTAGAGGAGAAAGGGAGGAGAGAGAGAGGAGGAAAGGGATGATGGAGGCAGGAGGGAGAGGAGAGGAGGGAGAATTCTTAAAAGGGGAGAGGGAGGACAAAACATAATTAGGGCTTATGAGGGAGGGAGAGGAGGGGCATTTCGTTTTTCTTCCCTCAGTTTAGATCATCTCCTTTAAGAATTTAAGATCTTCACTTCACATCTGGTGCATTTCTCAATCACAACTGTACAACTGATTGAATTTATGTAAAACACATTTTTCTTTTCTACTAGAAAAAATGGGCTTTTTAAATATAAGTCTTACTTTTCATTGCAAAGCAGAAGTGACTCCTCTTTATTAATGTCAATACAGTCACGCACAGCGATTGTAATAAAGTGAGTCCAGCATAAAATACTGTATTGTTCATTCTAGCTTTAATAAAGAGGAGTCTCTTATTAACATGTCGCGATCTCGCTTGCACGTCCCTGCTTGTAATGAAAATGGAGGCTTGGCTGATTGAAAAGCCCATTTAGTTGTTTCACAGAATGAATCAAGTTTACTATGAACACGTTTCTCAGTTGTGATTGAGAGACACAAACTGCTTCACAGGGATCAGATGAATTCTTAAAGCAGAGTAGAAAAGTCGGTAAAACACTGACAATCAGAAGCCCAGCCTCGAGTAAATACTGGGATATGCATCCCCACTGAGGAGAAGAGGAGAGGAGAGAAGGATAGAGGAGGGGTACACTCATGAGAGGAGAGGCATACAGACTCAGATTGGGACACTCTTAATAATGTGTATAAAGAATGTCTGTACCAAGTTTCATCACAATCAGATCAGCAGCTCTCTAGATGCATGTCAAAGTGTAACATATGGACCCCCGTAGTGTCTACATGTGATCTTCACTTCACAGTGAGTTCACAATCTGGGGCATTATAACTAAACACACTTTCTCCTCTCCTTTCAGTGTTTCCTTTGGGAGGCACACGAGGCTGGCGTTAGCTGAGCTGGGAGTGCATAGAGGTTTAAATGGGGCACAATGTAAATATAGATGTAAAACACATTGAGGAGATGGGGCCCTCGCTGTTCTTTTACCTGTTTAAGAAAAAATACTTGTAACTTGAGTTCTTTTGGTTCTTAATGTTAATATCAGCACATCTTATATCAATATCAGTCGACCACTAAAAAAAAAATTCTATATAATTAACACAATGAGGTCTGTATCAGTTTAGTTCATATTTCTATATAATTAATACAATGAGGTCTGTATCAGTTTAGTTCATATTTCTATATAATTAATACAGGAGGTCTGTATCAGTTTAGTTCATATTTCTATATAATTAATACAGGAGGTCTGTATCAGTTTAGTTCATATTTCTATATAATTAATACAGGAGGTCTGTATCAGTTTAGTTCATATTTCTATATAATTAATACAATGAGGTCTGTATCAGTTTAGTTCATATTTCTATATAAATAATACAATGAGGTCTGTATCAGTTTAGTTCATATTTCTATATAAATAATACAATGAGGTCTGTATCAGTTTAGTTCATATTTCTATATAATTAACACAACGAGGTCTGTATCAGTTTAGTTCATATTTCTATATAATTAACACAATGAGGTCTGTATCAGTTTAGTTCATATTTCTATATAATTAATACAGGAGGTCTGTATCAGTTTAGTTCATATTTCTATATAATTAATACAGGAGGTCTGTATCAGTTTAGTTCATATTTCTATATAATTAATACAATGAGGTCTGTATCAGTTTAGTTCATATTTCTATATAATTAATACAGGAGGTCTGTATCAGTTTAGTTCATATTTCTATATAATTAATACATGAGGTCTGTATCAGTTTAGTTCATATTTCTATATAATTAATACAATGAGGTCTGTATCAGTTTAGTTCATATTTCTATATAATTAATACAATGAGGTCTGTATCAGTTTAGTTCATATTTCTATATAATTAATACAGGAGGTCTGTATCAGTTTAGTTCATATTTCTATATAATTAATACAATGAGGTCTGTATCAGTTTAGTTCATATTTCTATATAATTAATACAGGAGGTCTGTATCAGTTTAGTTCATATTTCTATATAATTAATACATGAGGTCTGTATCAGTTTAGTTCATATTTTATATAATTAATACATGAGGTCTGTATCAGTTTAGTTCATATTTCTATATAATTAATACAGGAGGTCTGTATCAGTTTAGTTCATATTTCTATATAATTAATACAGGAGGTCTGTATCAGTTTAGTTCATATTTCTATATAATTAATACAGGAGGTCTGTATCAGTTTAGTTCATATTTCTATATAATTAATACAATGAGGTCTGTATCAGTTTAGTTCATATTTCTATATAATTAATACAATGAGGTCTGTATCAGTTTAGTTCATATTTCTATATAATTAATACAGGAGGTCTGTATCAGTTTAGTTCATATTTCTATATAATTAATACAGGAGGTCTGTATCAGTTTAGTTCATATTTCTATATAATTAATACATGAGGTCTGTATCAGTTTAGTTCATATTTCTATATAATTAATACAATGAGGTCTGTATCAGTTTAGTTCATATTTCTATAGTTCAATAATTAATACAGGAGGTCTGTATCAGTTTAGTTCATATTTCTATATAATTAATACAATGAGGTCTGTATCAGTTTAGTTCAGTGGTCAGCGACTGTACAGATAGCCACTCACGTGACTGGGGTCCTGAATCATGGAGTTGTTTGTAAGCAGGGTTCACATCACTTTTATCATTAGGGTCTCACAGCACCAGCAGGAATGGTTTGGTACTCGCCAGCTTTAGGGATCCTCATCACAGTCACTGTCGAGCTCCCCCTCCTCCTCCGACAGCTCAAACAATTGGGATGTCAAGGATCAGGGCCGATTCTAACACAGGGCACCTCATACAGCGAGAGCGACATTACATTCTGGAGCCAGTAGACATGTTTCATTTATTATTATTATTATTATTATTATTATTATTTATTTTATTCGATAGCAATCATAGATGACGATAGCTGGGTCTGGACGACTCACAGTCCTCCACACACAAAGGAGAGAAGGGTCGTGTCGTGTGTGAAGTTGTGAGGGGGTCGATTAGGGCGGGTTTGATCATTTTCAAAGTGATTTGCACCCCTGTCAAGGATGCTGAGTTCAGGATCAAACATTTCAGTGTCTTACACACATGAATGTGCATCAGGGCAGACTGAGGCTTATAGGCGGGATTGATATTTGTTTTTTAAAATGTGGAAACCCACGCTCACAAGCAGCACTGCTTAACTCTTTAAGGACCAAGCATTTATAATGTGGTTAACCCTTTAAGGACCAAACATTTATAATGTGGTTAACCCTTTAAGGACCAGCCATTTATAATGTGGTTAACCATTTTTTGGCAGTATTTGACTCTCTTCCTATAAAAATTCACTAAACATCTATTTTTTACAGTCGCATCTTAGAACTGTTCTTTTCTTCTGAACACTCTGGGGAGCATTATAAAGCACTTCAGAAACCAGACAAGCTTTTCACTTTTTTTTCAAAACGATATTTCGTTTCTTTTCTTTTTTTAACGTTAAGTATTTTTCTATTATTATGTATTCTGCTTAGAGATACATGTATAAAAATGTCTTATTCTATGACCCGAGGGACCTTCCAATACTTCCTGAAAGTTTTGTTGAAAAATATTGATGTTTGGGCAAATTACAAAAGACACTGTTTCACCTGAGTGATTGCAATGACATAACACACGTTTATCCTCAGGGTCTTTAGAAGCAATAATGGACACTACTCTCGATTATTTACTCAAAATAAATATGTATAAATAAAATAATAGTTCTTCAGTCCATTATTATCAGCAATAAGGAAAAAATAATAAATAAATGTAGTTCCTGAAACATGAACCCTTATATCCACTCGTTTGATATTTAGAAATGTTGTAAAAACATATATATTAAAACACGAGACAGAATAAATGTTCTAATATAACTATAAGTCAAATATATTGAATTTATAGTGTTTCCCAGTTATTTTCTTTGCTGTAAACAAGTTCCTGTGTCATGTTTTGTCTCTGTGTGCTGCTGTGAAATGTCTCCGCCCTTTACAAATGAAACGCCCGTCTCAGTAACGTCACACGAATAAACAACCAATCAGGCAGTGAAGTTCAACCCCTCCCCTATCCAACGACATGCGTTAACAAGCTGTACTGCAAAGTATGGTGTCCCAGCAAGTCAAAGAAACGAAGTGTGTTTTAATCGTGTTTACCCGATCAAGGGCCCAGAATGACACTTCAGTATGATCGTGTTACACCATCACGTCCTTAAAGGGTTAATGGCAGTGTCAGAGACAACAACTAGAGTTTCGAATGTTTAACTAGGAGTCCGGATTGCTGGTTATCACAATTTAACAAATCATCTCACAGTCTCTGTTTATTTCAATATCCTACCACCACATTCCAGCCCTGGGGAATCAAAAGCAAGAAACCAAACACTTCTTCACTGTATTAGTGCTGTTAAACACGTTAGCTTGACAGCACAACAGTATCTATAGAAGGATATAACTGAGGGAACAAAATGTTATTTTTAAGTAAAATGCTGAAGTAAATGTATTTTTAAACTCATGTTTAAATGTAACGGCTCACATCGACTCCTCCTCTCTCATCCGGGCCAGTCTGGGAAGTGAAGCGTCAGTGAGCTTTCACAATGCCACTCCCCCGAACTACATCCTCTTCTCTGAGTGGACAGCTAAACCGAGATCCCTGCTATCATTGGATACTTCAGTGTCCATTAAAGAAATGACTGATGTTATGAACTGGAGTGATTCCACCTATCTCTCCATTTTGTTTTATTAAATCCTGGAGGAGAGAGAGGGAGGGGAGACAGAGAGGGAGAGGTAAAGGGGTAATACTCTAAGAAAGTTAGCAAAAAGGGAAGGGAGAAAAGAGGGATACCAGATCTAAATTCTGAAAAGCCAATCAGATAAGTGGTTACCTAGATGTACAGACGTGCTCAAATTTGTTGGTACCCTTACAGCTCATTGAAATAATACTTCACCTCCTGAAAAGTGATGAAATTAAAAGCTATTTTATCATGTATACTTGCATGCCTTTGGTATGTCATAGAATAAAGCAAAGAAGCCGTGAAAAGAGATGAATTATTGCTTATTCTACAAAGATATTCTAAAATGGCCTGGACACATTTGTTGGTACCCTTAGAAAAGATAATAAATAATTTGATTATAGTGATATTTCAAACTAATTAGTTTCTTTAATTAGTATCACACATGTCTCCAATCTTGTAATCAGTCATTCAGCCTATTTAAATGGAGAAAAGTAGTCACTGCGCTGTTTGGTATCATTGTGTGCACAACACTGAACATGGACCAGAGAAAGGAAAGGAGAGAGTTGTCTGAGGAGATCAGAAAGAAAATAATAGACAAGCATGGTAAAGGTAAAGGCTACAAGACCATCTCCAAGCAGCTTGATGTTCCTGTGACAACAGTTGCAAATATTATTAAGAAGTTTAAGGTCCATGGAACTGTAGCCAACCTCCCTGGGCGCGGCCGCAAGAGGAAAATCGACCCCAGATTGAACAGAAGGATAGTGCGAATGGTAGAAAAAGAACCAAGGATAACTGCCAAAGAGATGCAAGCTGAACTCCAAGGTGAAGGTACGTCAGTTTCTGATCGCACCATCCGTCGCTTTTTGAGCGAAAGTGGGCTCCATGGAAGAAGACCCAGGAGGACTCCACTTTTGAAAGAAAAACATAAAAAAGCCAGACTGGATTTTGCTAAAATGCATATTGACAAGCCACAATCCTTCTGGGAGAATGTCCTTTGGACAGATGAGTCAAAACTGGAGCTTTTTGGCAAGTCACATCAGCACTATGTTCACAGACGAAAAAATGAAGCTGTCAAAGAAAAGAACATCATACCTACAGTGAAACATGGAGGAGGCTCGGTTATGTTTTGGGGCTGCTTTGCTGCACCTGGCACAGGGTGCCTTGAATCTGTGCAGGGCACAATGAAATCTCAAGACTATCAAGGCATTCTGGAGCGAAACGTACTGCCCAGTGTCAGAAAGCTCTGTCTCAGTCGCAGGTCATGGGTCCTCCAACAGGATAATGACCCAAAACACACAGCTAAAAGCACCCAAGAATGGATAAGAACAAAACATTGGACTGTTCTAAAGTGGCCTTCTATGAGTCCTGATCTGAATCCTATCGAACATCTATGGAAAGAGCTGAAACTTGCAGTCTGGAGAAGGCACCCATCAAACCTGAGACAGCTGGAGCAGTTTGATCAGGAAGAGGGGCCAAACTACCTGTTAACAGGTGCAGAAGTCTCACTGAGAGCTACAGAAAACGTTTGATTGCAGTGATTGCCTCTAAAGGTTGTGCAACAAAATATTAGGTTAGCGGTCCCATCATTTTTGACCATCCCATTTTCATTTGTTTTATTATTTACAATATTATGTTGAATAAAAAATCAAAAGCAAAGTCTGATTTCTATTAAATATGGAATAAACAATGGTGGATGCCAATTACTTTTGTCAGTTTCAAGTTATTTCAGAGAAATTGTGCATTCTTTTTTTTTGTGGAGGGGTACCAACAAATTTGAGCACGTCTGTATGTAAAAGTGTAACACATAGTATATACCTGTCACCTGGGAGAGAGGGAGAGAGAAAGAGGGGATTAGTAGGGAAAGGGAGAAAGGGGGGGGCTTGGAGAGGGAGGTTAAAGAGAGATGGGGTTAGGGGATGAGGGAGAGATTGGGGACAGAGGGAGGGGAGAGACACAGGCTCCAGGTTATGATACTCTTAGTAATTTGTTCTACAGAATGCCCGTACCAAGTTTCATCACAATTGGATAGCGGTTCTATATCTAATATATACCTGCCACCTGGGACGAGCACCCATGTGAGGAAAGGGGAGAGGATAGAGGGGAAAGAGAGAGAGAGGGAGGAGAGAAAGAGGGATTTCCAGAATAGATTTCAATTGAATCTGAACCATTATTCAGCCAAGCCACAGACTAACCTCTATCCTTAAATGACAATGCTGATGTGTTTAGAGAAACAGCCGGAGTACAAATAAAAGACTTGGGGCTTGAACCTCAAACCACTTCCAATGAACTACATGAGCATCTTTAAGATAGAGGAGGTGAAGAAAGAGGGGGAGAGGAGGCAAGGGAAGAGAGGGAAGATGTGAAGAGAGAGGGGGAGAGGTGAAGCAGGGGAAGAGAGGGGAGAGGTGAAGTGAGAGGGGGAGAGGAGAGGCAGGGGAAGAGAGGGACAGGGAAGACAGTAAAACAGAGAAAGAAGGGGAAGAGATGAGGGAGAAAAGGAGAGATGAAGAGTCGGTAGAGAAAAGGGGAAGGGTGTAAGAGAGGGAGAGGGAGGACAGTAAGATGGGAAGAAAAGAGAGAGAGGGGCTTTAAAAACTTTAAAACAGAGAGAGATGCCCACTGTCAACAACCAAATTAAATCAGTTGTTGACAGTGGGCTGTCCTCTACTAGAAAAAACTGTTATACCAAAAATCAATCAGAAATATCAGACTTCAGCAACATATAGTAAAATTAAAGAGTACCTGATGCCTTGTGAATCCACTGCCAGACTAGAAAAATGAAAAAAAATAGATGTAATATTCAGTAGAATGCAACACCTGAAATCAACAAAACTGCAACAGTGATAAATACCTGAATCAGGGATGCATCTCCCAGCACCTGTGTGAAGAGATGAAGACAGAGTCGGCAAAGAATTGAATGAATATTCCAGCTGGAAGTACAGATGAATCTCTTTAAAGATCCAGTATCACAGTCTAAACTTCATAGTGTTGTTCAAGCATTCGTTTTCAATTATTAACAATGTTACCTTCCTGTAAAAAGTTCCCTTGCTGTGTTTTGCTTGTGAAAGTTCCCATGCTGTGTTTTGTGATTCCATTTCGAGAGACCTGCCTCCTTGTTGGGTTCCTGAGTGAATCCTTCATGGATTTTCAATTTCCGTCCGTTAATACAATTCCACCGTCAAAGTGCAACTTGAAATAACATCGATAAAATACTGCCTCCTTGTCATTGGAGGAGAACGACACTCAGGCTAGCGCTGTTCTAAAATGACTAGTGAGAATATCAATACTGAGAATCATGTTTATTATAAACATTGCTAATTATTTATTAAGAGATGCCTTCAAGACACGTGGTCCTGACCAGTCGAGAATAAAAAGGATAAATACAGACAAAATAAAATATAAAAAAATAATGTCTAGTCTACACACAGTCAAAAACCACAGTTATTAAAAAGTTGTACTACTACTACTACTACTACTACTAATAATAATAATAATAATAATAATAATAATAATAATAATATTAAACATTTATTTAAAAAGAAAAGTGAAATGCTGCTGTTTATTTCTTTTAGGGACGCTTTTCAGAGTTGGTTGTTATTTTAATAATTCAAGTGTGTTTGTAAGTCTTTTTTTAATTAATTTTCTGTATACAATTGCAAAACAACGTTTTAATGGTGCCTAAAAAGGAAAAATGAAACATGTCTAAACCGACGGGCCATTGAGTTCAGGACAGTAATACTGATAGATACACTGATAGTAATAATGCCAAAAAAGTACTGAAAGTTATTTCAAGTGATCCGGTTCGATAGGAAACAGGTCCAGTACATCTTGCAGGTATTGTTATAACTTATGAACGTGATACTGGCTCTTTTTTCTTCATTATTTTTTAATGAACAAATTAAACAGTTATTGTCTTTCTTATTCTACAAACAGGAATGTGATGATTCTGAGTTCTGTTATCAAGACAATCTTGTTCGGGGACGATCAGAGATGAATTATAACATGTTGCAGGTTTGCCGTACTCACCAATATTCTGAGATTTCAGCATCCTAGAGAACCACATCCGAGTGACAATTCCCTAAAAACAACAACAATAGTCAAGAGAGTGAATGAATGAATGAATGAATGAATGAATGCATTCCAGCTGTCTGTGAGTGTCTTCTGTATCAATTCATTGTACATTGCCCTGTGTTAATATATGTGCCCTTTGACAGATGTTTTTAGCATTTGCACATGGCACAGATATTAACACACAGGCAAAGTATTATTAAGTGCAGTTTAATGAAATGATTGCTTGTCTGCTAATGAATAGAAATGAGCATCTCCCTATTGATGATTTGCACATACGTCACCAAATCACGTGACCTAAGTGTGGTCGGCCATTTTGGACGTCGAAAAGCTTTGGACGTCCTTTTGACAACCTGCGAAGACGTAGAACTTTTTTTTAAAACACTTTTTTTTTCAACTCATGCAGTCCGAAAAACCATACTTGACATTGTCTGATGAAGTCAGTCATCTCAGAGGTGACCATCAAGATAGATACATGGAGAACATTCTGCTCACCGGGCTTCAAAATGATGTGTATTTGCTGCCAGCTGGTCTCTTCTCTGAGGTTGTCAAGCGTGACAGGACATCCCTGCCTGACTTCACGCCTCACGATATATATCACTGTGTAATAAACAACATCTCCCCGTACACCGGCCAAGATCTCAAGGCATACAAAAGCCTTGATGCATACCTGTATTTCATATCAGGATGGGTGACACGTTTGCATCAGTGGCTATACCAGGGGGACGCGCCCGTCATCTTATCATGGCTAATGTCATCACGTTTTAATTTCACTTGATAAACTAGCAATGACATTGACAGCACTAATATAGCCAAAGGAAATATAAGACCAGAATTACAAAGAAGAATTCAGAGGTTTTTGTTGTTGTAGTTTTGTTATGTTTTAAGTTATATGATTTATAGGGTGACATTGTGTGAGAATCCCGCCTTTCTGAGGGTGTGCGCTTTATTTAAAATACAAATGAAAATAATATTGCTTAATGATAGGGTTGCCACCTGGCCCCACAATCTCGGGACACATTGAGACAGGATTTTAAAAAGACTACTTAACTGAGAGAAAAGAACGTGTTAATTAGCTCCGATACCTTCGATCAAATTAATGATGGTGCTTAATTACCATGCACGGCAAACAACTGTATAATTATAATAATAATTAATACAATATGTTACTTTTCATGTATTTCATTATTATTAATTATAATAATAATATTTAATTTATTTGCAGACACTGATAAATAAAAGTCGCTTACTTTCTGTTTGTTAATAATAAATTGCTAAAACATACAATTACTCTCCCAATCAGTAATATTGCTCAGCTGTTCGGAGGCAGAATGTTGAACTGATTTTAATGACTTGTTTGTTGCGCACAGTAATTCAGCAATATGATTCATTTTAGCAAAGGTGTAGGGCTAATTAACACGTTAATTTATTTCAATTTAGCAGCAAGTTTAAAATCCCGTTCTGTCTCAGTGTCCCGGGATTGTGGAGCCAGGTGACAACCCTACTTACTGATAGCACGTCTGCCTATTTCCCTCAAAGTGCTTAAAGATTCAGGGCCACCAGACTCAAGTGAAAGCTAATAAGTGTAATTTAGCTCGGGCAATTCATTATTTATGTATTTATGTATTTGCTCCTTACCTTGAATTAACCTTTTTGTTGTTGATGTGGCTGCACAACGCAACGGCCTCCAGATCATGTTTTAACAAGGTCATTTCCCACATCGACGAGGAAATTATTCAACTATTTAATTAATGTATCTGTGTAACGCATGTTTTACATTTATAAAACTTGTTTGGGCTCTCCTCTGTACCACGTACTGCAACGTCTTTTTTCTATTTTAGTTTTTTAAAACACTGGTAAACAGGCTGTCAATATGCCGTCTGAAGGTTTTTGACGTCCAAAATGGCCGACAAGCTGCTGGCACGTGACTTGTGACATCAGGTGCAAATCATCAATCCCTGTGTGCTCCACTGTGACACAAAGCACATGTACAAGTATATAGCTGAGTTCTGCTGTGGGTTTATCTTGCTGCTCTCACCTTGTCTGCCTCCTCCTTGATCAGGGCCCACATGATGAACTCCATGATGGGTAAGATGTTACTCAGCTTGCCTCGTTTCCACTCCTTCACCAGCTCTGCAAGACCCTGTTCCACAGCCTCCCCCGCTGAGACAGAGTTCTGGTTAAAGACAATATAGATTAGAGGATAAGGGGTGTTCACTCCAGACCACAGTGTGTCAGGAACTCTAGAGAAGGATTTGGGCAACGTTTTGAAATGAATCACACAAGCATGTCAGTATCATACATCCCTGCCATGGCTGTGAATTCAAAACAGTAGAGCACTCTGCTATCTCCCTGTCAACACTGCATACCAATCTAAATGGTACCTCATTGTGAAAAACAACCTGATATCAGAGGTTAGATTTACTAAATGAATCTATCTACATTGTATTAGCAAATGACTACATGTACTTACATTATAGCAGTGATTAACTCATGAATGAAAAATAAAAAGATATCCTGTTCAGAACAGATCACTAGCAGTGTGGGTGTGGGGGAATGAGATACAGGAACCTCTTTTGAGATGCACTCATGGACAGCATGTTCAGAACAGATCACTAGCAGGGTGGGTGTGTAGGAATGAGATACAGGAACCTCTTTTGAGATGCACTCATGGACAGTATGTTCAGAACATATCACTAGCAGGGTGAGTGTGTAGGAATGAGATACAGGAACCTCTTTTGAGATGCACTCATGGACAGTATGTTCAGACAGATCACTAGCAGGGTGGGTGTGTAGGAATGAGATACAGGAACCTCTTTTGAGATGCACTCAAGGACAGTATGTTCAGAACACATCACTAGCAGTGTGGGTTTGTAGGAATGAGGGAGATACAGGAACCTCTTTTGAGATGCACTCATGGACAGTATGTTCAGACCCAGCTGTTGAAATGTGTTAATCTTACCTCTGGCACTGTCTTCAGCTCTCTTGCCCACTTCATGATGATGTCATGACCGTCCTTCAGTCTTTGCTCCTTCTTTTGGCTCAGCTCCTCCCCCTGGTTCTGCCCCGCCCCCTCACTCAGCTCCTCCCCCTCTGGTCCTGGGAGATCCTCTTTGTTTCTTAGTTCTGCCCATTTTCTTTGCTCAACCTGCCCAGCACTCTGGCTTTGCTTTGGTGTCTATGAACACAACAAATCCAGAATAGATATCAGTGTTCTCAGGGCAGCAGCTCCCCTTCTCTGTGAAATCAGCCAGCAGAACAGAGGGGATAACACTTGCAATATGTAGCTCACTGACTGATTCATTTGGTCGTCAGTCTGCATCCTCGTCACGCCCCTTATAAAGGTTTATTTTGTATCAGATGGTGAAGGCACATGCAAGCATGGGAAATTACAGCAAACACAACACATGGTAGAAGTATTATTCAGATCAAGCTGCTTACAATCAGGTGAGGGTCATTGGTGTTGATTGAGCTGATTTACCATCAGAGTGAATCGAGTGAAGAAACAGCTGCTTGGGTTTGTGCTGCTTTCTTAGAACATGAAATCCACACAATTACTGTGCAAAGTGTGACTTTTTCTTCAAAGCATCTTCTTCAGTTGTTTCACTTGGAATGGTCAATCAGCCCAATCAAAACCAATGAGCCTCACCAGTGATGAGCTTCATCTGAATAATTAAATCCCTTCATGCAGCACTATGTAATAATATGGGAAACTGCTAAAATACTGTGCAAAGTGTGACTTTAAGAGTATTACTTCTGTACTATATAAAAGAAAATTACATCTCCCTGACAACCTGATTGTCTGTGAACCTGATTCTCAGCTATCGCTGCACCCTGCCTGTGAACCTGATTCTCAGCTCTCACTGCACCCTGCCTCTGAATCTGATTCTCAGCTCTCACTGCACCCTGCCTGTGAACCTGATTCTCAGCTCTCACTGCACCCTGCCTGTGAACCTGATTCTCAGCTCTCACTGTCTCAGAACCTGATTCTCAGCTCACTGCACCCTGCCTGTGAACCTGATTCTCAGCTCTCACTGTCTGTGAACCTGATTCTCAGCTCTCACTGCACCCTGCTTGTGAACCTGATTCTCAGCTATCGCTGCACCCTGCCTGTGAACCTGATTCTCAGCTCTCACTGTCTGTGAACCTGATTCTCAGCTCACTGTGCCCCTGCCCAGAACCTGATACTCAGCTCTCACTGCACCCTGCCTGTGAACCTGATACTCATCTCTCACTGCCTGTGAACCTGATTCTCAGCTCTCACTGCACCCTGCCTGTGAACCTGATTCCCAGCTCTCACTGCACCCTGCCTGTGAACCTGATTCTCAGCTCTCACTGCACCCTGCCGGGTGAACCTGATTCCCAGCTCTCACTGCACCCTGCCTGTGAACCTGATTCTCAGCTCTCACTGCACCCTGCCGGGTGAACCTGATTCTCAGCTCTCACTGTCTGTGAACATGATTCTCAGCTCACTGCACCCTGCCTGTGAACCTGATTCTCAGCTCACTGCACCCTGCCTGTGAACCTGATTCTCAGCTCACTGCACCCTGCCTGTGAACCTGATTCTCAGCTCTCACTGTCTGTGAACATGATTCTCAGCTCTCACTGCACCCTGCCTGTGAACCTGATTCTCAGCTCTCACTGCACCCTGCCTGTGAACCTGATTCTCAGCTCTCACTGCCTGTGAACCTGATTCTCAGCTCTCACTGTCTGTGAACCTGATTCTCAGCTCTCACTGCTGATTCTCCTGCCTGTGAATCTGATTCTCAGCTCTCACTGTCTGTGAACATGATTCTCAGCTCACTGCACCCTGCCTGTGAATCTGATTCTCAGCTCTCACTGCACCCTGCCTGTGAACCTGATTCTCAGCTCACTGCACCCTGCCTGTGAACCTGATTCTCAGCTCTCACTGTCTGTGAACATGATTCTCAGCCTCACTGCACCCTGCCTGTGAACCTGATTCTCAGCTCTCACTGCACCCCTGCCTGTGAACCTGATTCTCAGCTCTCACTGCACCCTGCCTGTGAACCTGATTCTCAGCTCTCACTGTCTGTGAACATGATTCTCAGCTCTCACTGCACCCTGCCTGTGAACCTGATTCTCAGCTCTCACTGCACCCTGCCTGTGAACCTGATTCTCAGCTCTCACTGCCTGTGAACCTGATTCTCAGCTCTCACTGTCTGTGAACCTGATTCTCAGCTCACTGCACCCTGCCTGTGAATCTGATTCTCAGCTCTCACTGTCTCAGAACATGATTCTCAGCTCACTGCACCCTGCCTGTGAATCTGATTCTCAGCTCTCACTGCACCCCTGTCGTGAACCTGATTCTCAGCTCTCACTGCACCCTGCCGGTGAACCTGATTCTCAGCTCTCACTGCCTGTGAACCTGATTCTCAGCTCTCACTGTCTGTGAACCTGATTCTCAGCTCTCACTGTGCCCTGCCTGTGAACCAGATTCTCAGCTCTCACTGCACCCTGCCGGTGAACCTGATTCTCAGCTCTCACTGCACCCTGCCTGTGAACCTGATTCTCAGCTATCGCTGCACCCTGCCTGTGAACCTGATACTCAGCTCTCACTGTACCCTGCCTGTGAACCTGATTCTCAGCTATCGCTGCACCCTGCCTGTGAACCTGATTCTCAGCTCTCACTGCACCCTGCCTGTGAACCTGATTCTCAGCTCTCACTGTCTGTGAACATGAATCTCATCTCTCACTGCACCCTGCCTGTGAACCTGATTCTCAGCTCTCACTGCACCCTGCCTGTGAACCTGATTCTCAGCTCTCACTGCCTGTGAACCTGATTCTCAGCTCTCACTGCACCCTGCCTGTGAACCTGATTCTCAGCTCTCACTGTCTGTGAACCTGATTCTCAGCTCTCACTGCACCCTGCTTGTGAACCTGATTCTCAGCTATCGCTGCACCCTGCCTGTGAACCTGATTCTCAGCTCTCACTGTCTGTGAACCTGATTCTCAGCTCTCACTGTGCCCTGCCTGTGAACCTGATACTCAGCTCTCACTGCACCCTGCCTGTGAACCTGATACTCATCTCTCACTGCCTGTGAACCTGATTCTCAGCTCTCACTGCACCCTGCCTGTGAACCTGATTCTCAGCTCTCACTGCACCCTGCCTCAGAACCTGATTCTCAGCTCTCACTGCACCCTGCCGGTGAACCTGATTCTCAGCCTCACTGCACCCTGCCTGTGAACCTGATTCTCAGCTATCGCTGCACCCTGCCTGTGAACCTGATACTCAGCTCTCACTGCACCCTGCCTGTGAACCTGATTCTCAGCTATCGCTGCACCCTGCCTGTGAACCTGATTCTCAGCTCTCACTGCACCCTGCCTGTGAACCTGATTCTCAGCTCTCACTGTCTGTGAACATGATTCTCATCTCTCACTGCACCCTGCCTGTGAACCTGATTCTCAGCTCTCACTGCACCCTGCCTGTGAACCTGATTCTCACTCTCTCACCCTGCCTGTGAACCTGATTCTCAGCTCACTGTCTGTGAACCTGATCAGCTCACTGCACCCTGCCTGTGAACCTGATTCTCAGCTCTCACTGCACCCTGCCTGTGAACCTGATTCTCAGCTATCGCTGCACCCTGCCTGTGAACCTGATTCTCAGCTCACTGCACCCTGCCTGTGAACCTGATTCTCAGCTCTCACTGTCTGTGAACATGATTCTCAGCTCTCAATGCACCCTGCCTGTGAACCTGATTCTCAGCTCTCACTGCACCCTGCCTGTGAACCTGATTCTCAGCTCACTGCCTGTGAACCTGATTCTCAGCTCTCTCACTGTCTGTGAACCTGATTCTCAGCTCTCACTGTGCCCTGCCTGTGAACCAGATTCTCAGCTCACTGCACCCTGCCGGTGAACCTGATTCTCAGCTCTCACTGCACCCTGCCTGTGAACCTGATTCTCAGCTATCGCTGCACCCTGCCTGTGAACCTGATACTCAGCTCTCACTGTACCCTGCCTGTGAACCTGATTCTCAGCTATCGCTGCACCCTGCCTGTGAACCTGATACTCAGCTCTCACTGCACCCTGCCTGTGAACCTGATACTCATCTCTCACTGCCTGTGAACCTGATTCTCAGCTCTCACTGCACCCTGCCTGTGAACCTGATTCTCAGCTCTCACTGCACCCTGCCGGTGAACCTGATTCTCAGCTCTCACTGCACCCTGCCTGTGAACCTGATTCTCAGCTCTCACTGCACCCTGCCTGTGAACCTGATTCTCAGCTCTCACTGTCTGTGAACATGATTCTCATCTCTCACTGCACCCTGCCTGTGAACCTGATTCTCAGCTCTCACTGCACCCTGCCTGTGAACCTGATTCTCAGCTCTCACTGCCTGTGAACCTGATTCTCAGCTCTCACTGTCTGTGAACCTGATTCTCAGCTCTCACTGCACCCTGCCTGTGAACCTGATTCTCAGCTCTCACTGCACCCTGCCTGTGAACCTGATTCTCAGCTCTCACTGCACCCTGTCTGTGAACCTGATACTCAGCTCTCACTGCACCCTGCCTGTGAATCTGATTCTCAGCTCTCACTGCACCCTGCCGGTGAACCTGATTCTCAGCTCTCACTGCACCCTGCCGGTGAACCTGATTCTCAGCTCTCACTGCCTGTGAACCTGATTCTCAGCTCTCACTGTCTGTGAAACCTGATTCTCCCTGCCTCACCTGATTCTCAGCTCCCTGCACCCTGCTGGTGAACCTGATTCTCAGCTCTCACTGCACCCTGCCGGTGAACCTGATTCTCAGCTCACTGCACCCTGCCTGTGAACCTGATTCTCAGCTCTCACTGTCTGTGAACCTGATTCTCATCTCTCACTGCACCCTGCTGTGAACCTGATTCTCAGCTCTCACTGCACCCTGCCTGTGAACCTGATTCTCAGCTATCGCTGCAGCTCTCCTGCCTGTGAACCTGATTCTCAGCTCTCACTGCACCCTGCCTGTGAACCTGATTCTCAGCTCACACCCTGTGAACCTGATTCTCAGCTCTCACTGTCACATGATTCTCTGCCTCACTGAACCTGATTCTCAGCTCACTGCACCCTGCCTGAACCTGTCAGAACGGTGAACCTGATTCTCAGCTCTCACTGCCTGTGAACCTGATTCTCAGCTCTCACTGTCTGTGAACCTGATTCTCAGCTCTCACTGTGCCCCTGCCTGTGAACCAGATTCTCAGCTCTCACTGCACCCTGCGGTGAACCTGATTCTCAGCTCTCACTGCACCCTGCCTGTGAACCTGATTTCTCAGCTCTCACTGCACCCTGCCTGTGAACCTGATTCTCAGCTCTCACTGTACCCTGCCTGTGAACATGATTCTCAGCTCTCACTGCACCCTGCCTGTGAACCTGACTCCAGCTCTGCACCTGCCTGTGAACCTGATACTCAGCTCTCTCTGCACCCTGCCTGTGAACCTGATTCTCAGCTCTCTCACCCTGCCCTGAACCTGATTCTCAGCTCCCTGCCTGTGAACCTGATTCTCAGCTCTCACTGCTCTCTGTCTCCACTTCGAGCTTCATTCTCTGTGTCTCTCTTTACCTG